>VSMA01000023.1:0-600000 GCA_009194965.1 Coniochaeta sp. 2T2.1
GCCGCGGAGCGTATCCACCATTCTGGTGTGGTTGACCGTGTCGAACGCGCCCTTGATGTCTAGCTGGAGTAGCGAAGCGACTCCTCCTTCCCGCCACGCGGTTCGTACGGCGTCTGTGACAAATCGTATCGCTACCTCCGTTGATCGTCCGGGGCGGTTGCCCATCTGTCCGTCCGGCAAGAGCCCGTTCTCTTCCGCAGCTCGCGCCACGCGGCGTCCCATCAGTGCCTCGATGACCTTCCCGATCGTGCTGAGGAGTGCGATCGGGCGGTATCCGCCTGCCGTCTGGTACTGGTCGGTCGTCTTTCCGGGTTTGCGGAGTACTACTACCCCCGCTTTGCGGAACCGTCGAGGGAAGTAGGCGAGCGCGAAACTCGCGTCGGCGAGCCGTGCGATCGCCTCTGCTACCGGTTCACCGCAGGCTTTGAGGTATCCGACTGGGAGGTTGTCATCTGTTCCAGGCGCTCTCCACGCGCCCGTGTCCCGTAGTATCTCCGCGACGTCTTCAGCGCTCGCTGTCCTTTCGATCCGTACGGACTCGCTATAGGGAGCGTCCTCTGCAATATCCGACAGGTCCGCGCCCCGGTTAGGGAAGAATCTCTCGGCTAAGACCCGGGTCTTCTCCGCATGTGTTGTCGCCGGGTGGGCCTCGGGTGCGTCTCTCCGAAGTGGCGGAATCGTCGATGCTTCTGGTGTGACGTGGCTCCTCAGCCGCGCCCATCTCTCAAGTCTCCAAATCGCTGAGTTGTCGGAAGAGGCCTCGGCAACTAGGCGTCGCCAGTATTTCGCTTGCGCCTGCTTGATCACCCTCCTCTGTCGGCAGCATGCCCCTTGGAGGTTTTCCCACGTGTATCTGGACGGTGTCGTGCGATACCGTCGTCTCGCCGCCTTGGCTTCCGTTACGGTTACTTCGACCGCTTCGCTCCACCATCCTGCCCTGCGTCCCGTACCCGTCTTCTTTCTCGGTGCCGCGAGTTCCGCGATCCTCGTGAGCTGTTCTACCAGTGAGTCCGCCGCGGCGTCGATCTGCTCCTCCGTATGGATGTCCAGGGGAAGTCGCACGTTTACGGCCTCCGCCCTAACAAGTCCCTTGTCGAGCTTCTTCCAGTTCCATCCTTTGGCCTTGCCACGGCTTGGGCGCGGCCCGTCGTCGTAGTACTTGACAAGCTGTGCGTGATGATCGGATCCCGCATAACCCAGATCCCCTAGAAATTCCACGCGAGTCCCTTCTGTTGCCCACGCCAGGTCTATTGTCGAGTCGCGGTCACCTCTCTTCGTTCGAGTTGGTTCTCCCCACGGTGTAGCGAGGTAGAGTCTCCATTGTTCGGCCAACAGTAAGAGGTCCCCCACCCCTCTGGACTCCCTACCCTCCTTGTCCCAGAAGGGGTGATGAAGGTTGAAGTCCCCGACAAGGATGTTCCGACCTTGCGGCTCTATTGCTCTCAGCTGGTGGATCGGGCTGGCCCACTGTTGGTTCGTCCGGATCGGTGAGTATATTGACCAGACCGTTACCGCCGTGTCCCCTCGTCCGAATGTGACGCTACACCAGTCCTGTCCCGTCCGCTGTTCCCACGCCGTTACCGCATGACGCTTGTGCACATATAGCGCCGCTCTCCCACTTCCGTACACTCTGTGGTATCGACCCCCGCTCGGGCAGTATGTCGTCCGGAGCTGCGGATTGATCCACGGCTCCTGTATCGCGATAACGTCGTGCTCTTCCCTATCTTCGAGCGCCACCGCCGTCGGCGCCTTACTTCCTGCCGTATTCCAGTAGACGATACTTAGTATCATTACTGGGTACTAGCCGGCTGCTGCGTCTGGGCCGCTCCGCTGCCTTGCCGCTATTCTCTAAATTACTAAATATTTAAAATAGAATAGTCGCTTTTATATCTTAAATAGCCTTAAAAGTAATATTTAGTTTAAAGAGGCAAAAGCAATATACGGGACTTCGGTGGCATACATGATAGAGGCCGCTTCGTTGAGGTCCTACAGAGGCCTCCTCGGGGAATCTCCCGGACGCTTGGTAGAATGGTCGTACCTTTATGCTACCTATGACTGCAGCCAATGCGGATTAGGATATAATTTCACATCAAGGAAACCGCCGGGTAACCTCTCCAATCACTCGAATGCGACTAATCCAGTCTCACGGAAAATGCCCCGGACAGAGGCTTGTCGACCTGGAACGTTTGGGCCTTGGCAGTGTCCCTCTTCCGAGACTTGCATCCAGTGCCTCCGATGAGAGTAATCTTTGACACTTTCAAACCAGTGTCCAACCCAAACGTACCATTAGCCGAAAGCACCTTGTCCTTGTACGTGAAGTCAACCAGGGTGAAAGACTTTTGCTGAATACTGACGCCGTCATCAATGTAGAGCCGTCCGGCGGCCGTCCCGTCGGCACCGACGGGGACGAGCAGCTCGAAATCTTGCTTCCTTAGCTCTGTGGTGGTCATGGTCGAATTGAGTCGAAGCGGGACAATGACGCCACCCCGTAGATACAGAGGAATATCTGTCAGGCTCTGATCCGTCTCAGTCACGAAGGAGCCTCTGCCGCGGATCCTTTCATAGGTATACCAGTCGTAGAATATGTCGTTCGGCAGGTATACGTCCACGCTCGTCGCGTCCTCCTCGGTAACCGGCGCCACCAAGAGGGCCGGGCCGTAGAAATACTGTAAGTCGAGAGCGAAGGTCTTGCTATCTCCGGGATACAGATAGAACAGCGGGTTAATCAGCGGCGTACCATCGACGCTCTGCTGGTAGAGTGCCGTGTAGATGTAGTCCAAAAGACGGTACCGAATGTCAATCGCCTTCTTTGCAGCTTCGGTGACCACCGGCCAACGGTAAAATTCCTGAGATATGGAGGGGGGGTTCGAGTTGTGGTTACGGTAAAACGGGCTGAAAGCACCCAGCATTGCCCAACGTGCGCAGAGCTGCTCTGTCGTACTGTCGCCGAAGCCGCAGACGTCGGAGCCCACCATGGGCACTTGGTACACGGACGCGAATGCCATCATGGTCCGGATGCTCCATCGGTAATGTGGCCAGTCGGACAGGTTGTCGCCTAGCCAATGGCCGACCTTTGCTCCTGCGCCGGCATAGGTTGAACGTGTGATTACCATGGGACGTAGACCAGGTCGGCGTGCAAGCAAGGCTTCGCGAGACTGTGTCGACATCATAGTCCCATAGATTGAATGGGTGTCGTATTCGGCCAGCCCGTTCTGATGGATGAGGTCGGTGTTTACCGTGTGATTCGATATTCCACCCTGTTCAGCGTTCCAAGAGTCTTGAAAGGCAGCTTTGTTGTGGATGGCATACTTCGGGAACAACAGATCTCTCCCAGGTAGTCCCAGTTGCTGGCCAGGGGCTTGGCGCTGAGCGAGCCCGGCGGTGCCTTGCGAACGGTCATTTAACGAGCGAACCGATGGGGACAGATCAAAGGTTTCAGACCCAGACCTCTTACAGTCGGTACCGGGGGGCTGAAAGTCACATGGCCAGCCAGGAAGTGGTCGTGGAGGGCTTCTGACTGGAGGCGGGTCTGGTGGAAAGCCCACGGCCGCGGCGGCCGGGTTGTCGCAGGGGAAGTTGCAGGGAAAGTTTGATGGCTCGTTCATGTCAATCCAGAGGGCATCGATGTCGACTCCGTCAGTGGGGGAGAAGAAAAGGGCGAACTCGTTCTCCCAGTACTTGCTGATGTTCGTGGCGAACCAGTCCGGAAATGCAGTGATACCGGGCCACACGACACCCTGCCAGATGGAGCCGTTGGCCCTCTTGAGGAAGATATTGTCCGTGACGCCACGCTCGAACGGGGGGTATGGCTGGTAAGCCACGGCGGGGTCTACCATGACAATATAGTGCTGGTCGTTCTTGTGCAGGTGGTCAACCAACTCCCGCATCTTGGGAAGGGGAAATCTGTCCGGATCCAAGGAGAAAACCTATGCGCATGTCAGCTTGCTTGAGGTCAAGTCACCGGTTGATCAATTAGCCAGCAGCACTTACACGACGGCGGTCCATGTAATCGATGTCAGTCCACATAGTCTCGAGGGGGATGCCGGCCTCACTGTAGTTGTAGACGGCTTCGGCGACGTCAAAGACGTCCTGATATCCGTATCTACACTGGTGAAATCCGAGGCCCCAGTACGGCATCATAGCGGGGAGCCCAACGATCTCGGCGTATTGCTGAGCCACCTGGATTGGACTAGGCCCCGCAACGAAGTAAAAGTCCAACACACCGCCGAGAGTGTTGTACTCCAGATACTGGCCAGACTCGGCGGTATTGTTGATCATGACGTCCATGCCATTGGAGTTTACGTAGAAGACCCCGTGGGTGCCAGTTGACCGATGCTCAAAATAGACGGGATGGTGGCCGTAGAGGTTGGCGCCGTTCGGAATTCCATAGGAATCCTGAGGCCACAATGTCCGAATGTAGTCTGTGGTGTTGAGTCTAAAGGGGTCTGAATGCTCTCCCAGTCCGTACAAGTTGGGATTTTGGGGGAGCTTGGTCCTTAGACGGAGATACTGAGATTCGAACACCAGACTGGCGGCTGAAGTGTCGAAGAGGACTTCGCCGCTCGAGGCACGCGAAACGGTGAAAGAAAAGGGATCGGCCTTGTAAGCAAACTTCAGAGCGCTGCGGGAAGCGTCTCCAGTAGATGTATCCGGACGGGGCAACACAGATGACGGGACCTGATAGACTTGGTTTGCTGCATCTTGAATCTTGACATGGAGGCGATTGTCTGTCCATGAACAATACTCCGTCAGTGATCGACCGTACCTTGTGACGTGACCGGAATGTGACTAGCTTACCCGTCTCATAGGTGACTTGCAAAATCAGGTTGGTCAAGTCGGTGCCGTACACATTGCAAGCAGATCCGGCAAGCTTCAGGTCGGCAGTCAAGCCGGTCGGGCCTGTCTTGACATTGCTGGCCTTGTAGCCAGGACATGCCTTGAGAGGACTGTCACTGGGATAGTCCCTGGCAAGTGTGGCGGCCGAGGCTAGCTGGGTAGCGAGCCCCAGAACCACGAAGGTAACCAGGCTAAATCTTGCCATTGGGACCGTTTCTCGTGGTTGCGGGTGAGTGGCAGAGTGTCCCGGACAATGGCATGTCTGACAAGAGTGACGCTTTAATATATATATATATATATATACATGTAAGATACGGGCAGACAAGATGCAGACAAGGGTCGGGAATTGTCCCAAAGGCGATCTTCTCTCCCCGAGGGTTGCAATGCTTGAGCCAGCTTACCAGTGACTGTGAGCCATGGGTCAATATCAACGCCCCCGATTTGTCGTGCCCATCTCCGAGAACGCTGTGATGGGCCTGATGGATCAAGGGCGCCTTTTGCTTATCCCGAAGCCGCGGACCTGCTTCTTGCGGTTGGGGTGATTGGACTAGGAGAGGAAAGCTGCTGCAGGAAAGGGCCGTTTGTATGCGGACATTTTGATCGCGACTGCACAGAACCGGGCTCATGGTGACATATGGTGACATCGAGTGCAAAACACGTCGTCAACAATGAGGGGTTCCTTGACCTTCTCCATTCCCATCTGCATCTTCCACCCGCACCAGCTCTCGTGCAGCCATGTTAGTTACGGGATTGGAGAGATGTGGTAACCACAGGAGACAAGATGGGGGTGGTCAACATCAAACCTTGTGGCATCGCAGCTAATGTACTAGGAAATAATGTCAACGAAGAACCTCATTGGGCATACGCCAAGCTTCGATCGGATAATCCTCAACCGAGCGGCTTCTCAGGTCAAGATCAACGGCCCGAATGCGGGGAAGCTTCGTCGCCGAGTGCAACGTCCAATGCTGCTAAGGGTGTGGTGACGGAGAGCTCCCAGGTTCAATTGTTTGAATTGGCACGTGAGGACCGAAGGACGACGCTCGAACGTCCTGGTCCAGTCACCGTGTGCACCAGACCCGTATGTTACGATAATGAACGCTTATACTGTGTGGTAATACCACATATGCTGCCGATTAACCACAAGTACATGCTTCTCCAGATCAAGCATGTACGGTAGTCTATGTACGCGAAGCCTTAGACAACATGTGTTCCTCCAGGCAGACTGCACAGCTGGCTCGAGTCCTGCCAGTCAGTGTCCCATCAAAGCTTGAAGCCCACACTGGTCGCGGCCCGTTTCTCCCCAGTCACCTTGTTACCATCCACATCAACCACCTCTCCCTTCCTGTTGATGACCCTGACACCACCCTTCTTAAGATCGGCCATGGTATCTTTCTTCTCCTGCGCCTTCTTGCTGAGACCTGGCTTACCATCCCCGCCAGCATCACCACCGCTCTTCCTGATCCTCTCCTTTTCCCTTCTCCGCCTCCGCAGCTTCTCTTCGCGACTCATCTCCTGTCTTGCTACAGGCAAGCCGCTCTTGGCCACCACCTCGCCCTGCTCCGCCGTATCCTTACCCGGGTTGTACACTTCTTGCGGTGCGATCATGCTGTCCCCACCATGCACACCCTGAGCCGTAGCTGGCTGAGCATCCTCCATGGCGATAGTTGCCACGTCGGCCACGACGGTGAGACTTGGTGCGGCCGGCTTGGGCTTGTAGTGCCAGCTGCTGAGGGCGTCGAGGCGCGCCGAAACATCCTTCCACATGTTCTCCACCTCCTTCTCCTCGCGTCGTAGTTTTTCATCCGTCTTGCTGACATAGGCGTCGGGGTTTGCATTTTTTACGTGCTCCTCCTCATATATCTCTGCAAGACTTTGCTTCGCCTTTGAGTCGTCCAGCTCAACAAGACCTCGGCGGGCATCTCCGGGCAGGTCGGACGCATCAGGGCGCCGACGCACAAGCTCGTCAAATTCCCCAGCCAGGATGCGGCGCTTGATGAGCGCCTCGATCGACTCTGAGACCTCCTCCGTTATAACAGGAACGGGTTTACCGACGTGTTCAAAGGCGAGGTCCTCCCCGAGGAGCGAATTGATGGGTCGCTCAGTCCCAGTGGTTTCACCAGAGAGTGTCCAGTCCCGCTTCGCCACAGCCTCGGCCTCAAGCTTACGGATTTCCTCCGCGAGCTTGGCCTGCCTGCGCTCATGAGCCGAGCGTCTGGATTTGCGGTCGCCGGCCGAAACGTCGGATAGAGCGTCGTCCGAGTCAGACTGTTCCGACAGATCGTCGAACAGGTCGCGGTGGACTTTGTTCATGGCTCTCTCGACATCGTCGTTATCCGGCTTATGTCTCGGGATATAGTCCGACCTCGGTTTGCTGCCCTTCTTCACTTTTTGGGCCGGGGGGGCGAAGAAGTCCTTGTAAAAGATGTCGTTCGCGGTGAGGTCAGGGCCGTCGTCCATTCCTTCACCAAGTCCATTTTCCATCTCGTCGTCACTTGCACCTTGGGGGGCGTCGAGATCCATATCGCCAAACGTAGGACCGTTCTCGCCATCATCGTCGCTTTCTTCATCGTGGTTGTGCAACGGCTCGTCCTCCTTATGCCGGCGCTTGGTAGTCCGCTCGCTCTTCGCAGCGCTGCCGGAGGGTTGTGCCATAGGATCGGCATGCCAGTCGGGCTCTTCAACGTCGCTGACTTGATCGGTGTTCGGGTCTGCCCTGGCATCCTGCTCTTCCAACCACTGAGTCTGCTTGTTGAACTCGTCTATGGAGAAGAAACCGTCATTGAGACCGTTTGGATCCTCCACGAACTCGGCCGAAGGCTGGTCCAAGGCTTCGTCGTCTTCGTCGGCGGATTCTCCGTCTTCGTCCCAGTCCTCGTTTCCGATGTCGAAGTCCGCCTCGGAGCCGTCTAAGCTTCGGTTGTGTTCAGCCACATCATCCCCCTGGTGCCCGTGCTCGTTGGCCTGCTCTTCCTCTGCTTCTGAACTTTCCATCTCACTAGCAAGCTCGTCAGCGCCAGAGATGCTAGATTTGTCGTCCTCCTCATCAGTCTGCGAGCCCCGGTCAACCGACCCAATATCGACCTCACTTTCGCCCACAACAGAGAGATCCTCCAGTTCCCTCAAAGAATCCTCGACTTCTTTTAGTGTAGCCGTGACAATCCTCTTTGCTTGCTGCCAGACTTGGCCTGTCTCGAACCCATCGATGTGTAGCTTCCTGATCTTCAGGACCTCGGCCTTCTCTTCTCCCCTTTTCCTCTTGCCCTGCGTCTTGACGCGTTCTAGCTGCCCATCAGCCACTTGTCCGGCGAAAGCATCAAGCGTGTCCTTTGCGACGATGAGCGAAGCCGCCGGCAATTCGGTTGCAGGTTGTAGGAAGACGTGGCGGTTCCCAGCTGTAAGAGCATCGAGGAGAGGAGTTACAGAAATGTAGATTGTGCCAGGGAGAGCGGTAGACATGATGGTGGTTGTTGTCGGGCTAGGCTGGGGCCCGGCGGCGGTGAGAGTGTGCGATGTTGAAGTCAGCGACGACGAGGAGGTGCTGGCTGTCCCTGCCATTGAACACCAACGCGGCCCGGTGGAAGGAAAGCGGGTTGTTTTATTGTCGTAGTCCCGGGTAGAGTGAGGACTTCAAGGTACGTGTGTGTCGGAATACACGCTATGCTGTTTGGGTTTGGCCGTCGTATCTGTTTAGTTGATGCTGCCGGGCGCAATGCTAGTGTTGCGTCTGGGAACAAATTTTTGGCGGTGAAGTCTGACAAAAATCCAGGAGTGGACGTTGACTCTTTACCCCACATAAATGTGGCGCAACCTGCTAGTGGAACTGAAGCTTGGTGTGGCGCTCGCTACCTTGGATGAGATTGGTCCGTTGTTTTAGCGCGATCTTGTCAATAACATATGCTCCCGTCGTCAGAAACAAACAAGAGTGTGGGTTGTTGTGTCATAGCCACGCAATCAACACGATATCATGTACTATCATCCAGGCTCTGTTCCAGAGGGATGTCGTTGCCTGTGAGGTCAGACGGACAGTTATCCAGAGGCTAACCTCTTTCGCAATTCAAGAAAGTCAGGGCACCTTTCGATCATCAAGCTCCTCACAGGGACACGCCTTCTAGCCATGTCCCCTTCGTCCAAGGCAGTTCCCTTCGTTCCCAACGCCGTCTACCACTGTGTTCTCGCCCCCAAGTCTTACACCTCCGGTCGCCCTTGCTCTCTACCAGGAGTGGATTGAACTGCCTTGGATCTCTTCCCCTGGGGGCCTTGCAAGGTTTTCTGACCATGACTGTACCAAGGCTGGTCTCACGGCTGGGGACCGTTTTCGCATCAAGTTCATGGCCGACCAGGATGTCGGTCATGCAGCCTTACTTGCCAGCATGCTGGGACCAAGGGCGCCAAGACAGTGCACCTATAACTACGGTAAAATCCTGTAAGTCACTTCGACTGCAACCAGCAAGCCCAAGTTTGCCATGTGGGTTTCGCAGTTAAACGCCACCTCCACCCCTCTGATGAATACCAGCGGAAACACGGCGTGGGCAATTCAACCCAACGTGTCGACTTATGCAGGTGATCCCGCGGCGAATGGGACCATCTTCTTGGCTATCACGGACGAGGACTTGTATGTTACGCCGCATAACACGACGCAGATCAACCCGCATGTCAGAACCCTCCCGATATACCAGGCTGGTTAGGCACTCGGGAGGGACTTGCAGGAACATGCCCAGGGGCTCGTTGCGCCAGTTCGTCATTCAGGCGCTCAAAATGAATAGGCCGATATAATGAGGTATTACGGTACCCTTTCAAGAGTGCAGCTATTCTCACCCCTAGGAAAGAGCAAATGGGGCCCGCCAGTATATTTACGGTCGAAATGGAGGTGGACAATCCAGCCTCATCCGCAAAGTCACCCCTTGTGGCTCCGATTGTCTCGAGTTGGCATTAACATTGTCAGAGTGTGTAATGGATGTGGGCGCCCTAGGGGGAGAGTGCACATGGTGTACACATTTTTGTGTACCTGTGAGTCGAAACTGGCATATGTGCCGTTGGTATCTCATCCACTTCATCACCACAGCGCCGTGTCCCTGTGGCGATTCCTGTCTCAATCTCTTTCTCCACGTCTACCACTCCCACTCTTGGACGCGAGACGCTCGGCGAGCATTCCCCCAAGAGCACCGCCCAAATCTTCGACTGCCTTCACCTTTTCAGCCTTGTCGTCCTTTGGAACACTCTCCTTGCCTTCGCGACCCGTACCGAAAGCGTCTAAGGTAGCGGCACCTAGTGCAGCCGTCGCAACCCGTGCTCCCTTCTCTCCTTTCCACGCACCAGACTGTGATCGTGCATTCAAGGCGGCAATTCCACCGGCTTGAAACGCCGCGATGGCGGCTTTTTGCCATCGAGGAGAGAGGCCCTTTTCCCTAGTAGAAGCTTTCCTCGCCTGCCGCATGGCCGGTCTCGCAGTACCGGGTTGTCCTGCACGGTTTCTTTTGCTACCCTCGGGGGACGACGACGAGGGTCTGGCTCGATGGGTAGACGGGTGACCATGTTTCTCCCTTCTTATCTTATCATCGAGACCATAGTCAATGTTGGGGTTCCTGTTGGACGACTCATAGGAACGGTGATGTACTCCCGGCAAAGACGGACTTGGCGAGCGGTAGGAGGCAGGTCGCCGTCTGTCACAGTCCTGGTTTGGGCGTGGTGATCGAGTGCGTGTCCCTCCGTAACGTGAGGGCACAGGGCTGCCTTGCCTACGATATTGTGGAGGCGAAGCGGCGGATCTAAATGTCCTCCGCCGTGAGTCTCTCGTTGTGTTCAGACTGTCAGGTTTGAGGTGGCCACTGTCATTATGGCGGACATTGGCTGACACCCCAGCATATCTAGCACCTCTCTTCTTGGACGATACATCTCTACCAGGAGGTAGATGCGTTCTTGATCGAGCTGAGGCACCTAGTGGGGGAGAAGTGTATCGGTAGCCGGTCCTGTGAGAGCGGCTGAAGTTGTCGGTGGTCGACCCAGTAGAGCGAGGTCTGGGAGAGCGAGGTCTGGCTGTTGGAGGAGGATCCCGTGGGCCACCACTTATAGGTGGTTTGGGAAGTCCAGCAGGTCCATATCCATCATCCCAAGACCGGATATTGGCATAAGGGTCTGGCCTGTGTTTGTCTTGCCTAGACATGTCTTAGAGGGTTCTTCGGGTCTGGGTTATTGAGAAGAGGGCGAGTTAGTGTTAAGCTGACGGCCGTTCCATTTGAGCCGATGAAGAGGATCGTACAAGTATATATGGCGGTTGCAACAACGGTCAAACCAGAACTATTCGGCCCAGGGAGAGCAGCTACGTCAAGTGACGGATCTGACCACGAGCACATCAGCCAGTGACACAACCACCTACGTTATCACTAACTCTGATATGATCCATGGTCCAGTCACGGCGAGGCGACGTTGGCAGCCAACGGAGCACATGTCAGAAGAAAATGCCCATTTCCGAGACAGCCACCCACGCCTTCATTTGACATCGTCATTATACAGCAAAATGAAATGCAGGGATTGGAGATGCATCATGTCAACGTCGCCCACGGAGGAGATATCTCTGGAGCTGTGCCACTGGCGCAATCCGTGGAATGATGGGATTATCTGCTGTACACGTGTTACCGTTGAGCCTCGACTAATTGGGCTGTGTCCCGCACCTCGGATACGACAAGTATGGGGGATTGTCGGGGTCATTGCGCGAAATAGGAAACGATTCCCAAGCGCTGCATGTCAGCTTCGCCACTGTCCCTCTCACGCGACTCTCCTATCCTACTTGAGCCCAACAACCTTCTCATGAGCGAAGCGTCGAATTCAAAAAGAACTCAAGTCATGCCATGCAGGTCATCGATCCGTATACGTCGCTGGTCCTTGGAGATGTCATTCTCAAGAAACCCGTCTCTTCCGCGTCGCGGAGCCGAGAGCTCACTGCCGTCGGTGATTCTCGACTCTTTAGCCGGTCCGGCGTCTAAACAACCTGCCTTACTGTCAGGACTGTGTAGACAAAACCCATGCTTTGTACGGCCAAGTCTGTCAGTTCGGGCCCTTCTGCGGCAGCCAATGCCGGCTAAAGAACAAGGGTCGTTTGCTGTGGTTGGTCAGTGTACCATGAAACACCAGACCGGAACAGACCCAGACCATATAATATGCCGTTCCCGTTCAAGATAATATACAATATATTAACCATCAACTACCGCTCACATTACCCAGTCATGAGCCTTACCACTGTTCGAAATGGACTCGCTGTTTGCGTCTTGCAACCTCCGCCTTCCCATTCCCTATGCCGATCGAAGATCGCGACATGGTGCTTTTCAGTCCGTGGCCACTTGTGGCCAAAGTACGGCTGATCACAGTACTAGGAACCTGGTCTTCGAAGACTACTCCGTGCAGTGTTTGGTTTCCCTTTCCTTCGATGGAGTCGTTTGAGACACGGCCTCTACCCTGGTGTAGCGGCCCAAAGCGGTCATGCGTGGCCTTACCACGATTTGCAGCGTCCACAACTCCGGATTAGCTTCCCTTGACTCTCTTGAACCGAGACCTCTGACACACTTCCCAGTAGGTTCTCGCCACCAACGGCTCGTAGAGTCGAGACCTGGCCCTCCAAGCAGATACTTGCCGATCTGCCTCCGTCACAACACGTCTATCGCGTCGGAAGCGATAGTGGTGCTGCAGGGGCACAAGCCCTCGATACAGCCATGGCGGAAGGAGTTGGAGGTGGAGGGGGAGCCTCGCATGATGCGCAATAACGCGTCCATATTATCACAGCAGCATGTGAGCGCTGTACAGGCTTCCCCACACTCCTCATGCTCCTGCCATTGGCCAATCTGTGGGCGGCGCGGCCTGTTCGTCGACTGAGGACATATGAAGTCTATATCGACACTCGATGAGATCTCCACGCCCGACCACTCGTTGTCCTCGGCAGCCGCCCCGAGCCCCGCAAACCATATCCGCCTAGATTCCTCCCGACACGGCTCTGACCTTGCTCGGAAGCTGCTGGCCGAGGTGGCTCGCATGCGACGGGCCTGGCTTCCTAATTACATGGCGAGCAGGAAGAGATCTGTCGTTGTCCGAGATTGCCAGGTTGAGCTGTGGCGCGATCGATCCAAGTGCAGAAGGGATGGCACGGTCCCTGTAACGTCCCCGGCCCTGCATCCGAAGCGAGGCGTAACCTCCCTCTAGTATAAAGTTTGGCCGAATCCCATCCACTTGGTCCCAAGAACTTCTTCCTCCAGCCTCGCAAGGATCGTCGAACTCAGGTGGACTTGTAGTAGCCCAGCATGAAGTTCACACAACCCGCCGTCTTGGCTTTTGCGGCCACGGCCGTCGCTGCCCCCTCTCCCACCGCCAAGGATGAGCGAAGTGTGGCCGCATCTGGATGTTCGTCGGCCGTCACTTTGGACCCCAGCAGCAACCCGTTCAAGAAGTACACGCTTCACCCGAACAAGTTCTACCGCGACGAGGTCACCGCCGCCGTGGCCCAGATTTCCGATTCGAGTCTTGCCGCCTCCGCCGCGAAGGTAGCAGACGTGGGCAGCTTCTTGTGGATGTAAGTTGCTAGTGGCCGAGAACCTGGAAGGGACGAGAGACAGACGCCGAGAGCAGCCACTGATTGGGTCTGCGATAAGTGACACCATTGCAAACATTGCCAAGATTGAGCCTGCCCTCACGGATGTTCCCTGCACAAACATTCTTGGCCTGGTCATCTACGACCTGCCCGGTCGTGACTGCGCTGCCAAGGCGTCCAACGGTGAACTCAAGGTTGGCGAGATCAGCCGATACAAGACGGAGTACATTGATCGTAAGAAATCCCGGTCGCTCCTCATTCACTCGACAAGGCAGGGGAGGAAGCTGTACTGACCGGGCACTTCCCGCGTATTTAGCCATTGTCAAGCTCCTCAAGGCCCACCCCAACACGGCCTTCGCGCTCGTCATCGAGCCCGATTCCCTGCCCAACCTTGTCACCAACGCGGACAAGGACGCGTGCAAGAACAGCGCTTCCGGTTACCGAGACGGCGTCGCCTACGCCATCAAGAACCTCAACCTCCCCAACGTCATCATGTACCTCGATGCCGGCCACGGAGGCTGGCTCGGGTGGGACGCAAACCTGAAGCCAGGCGCGGAGGAGCTCGCCAAGGCCTTCAAGGCCGGCGGCAGCCCCAAGCAGCTTCGCGGGATCGCCACCAACACGGCCGGTTGGAACGCGTGGGACCTGTCTCCTGGCGAGTTCTCGACCGCCTCGGACGCCAAGTACAACAAGTGCCAGAATGAAAAGATCTACGTCGACACCTTTGGCCCCCAGCTCAAGTCGGCCGGCATGCCCAACCACGCCATCATCGACACCGGCCGCAACGCCGTGACCGGCCTGCGCGCCGAGTGGGGTGACTGGTGCAACGTTGACGGCGCCGGCTTCGGTGTGCGTCCCACGGCTGACACTGGCGACGAGCTCGCGGATGCCTTCGTCTGGATCAAGCCCGGTGGTGAGTCGGACGGAACCAGCGACTCTTCGGCCACCCGGTACGACAGCTTCTGCGGCAAGTCCGACGCCTTCAAGCCCGCTCCCGAAGCCGGTACCTGGAACCAGGCCTACTTCGAGATGCTGGTCAAGAACGCCAAGCCCTCTTTCTAGGTGGACTTCGAGATTGTGCGAGGATCGATTCTCAACCTTAAAAACAGAAGGAGGCGGTTCGTGGTTCTCTTTCCTTTTCGAACATAAAAGATTGAGCTGAGACCTTCACATGGGTATACATATTGTATGTAGTACCATATATCAAAGCTCCAGTGTATATACATTCATAGTACAAAGCATCACACCTAAGTGTGGTTGCAAACCGCGAAAAGTCAACAGTAAAGTTAAATGAAGTGAAGTTGACGAGAGCAGAAAAGCGCGGGGACGGTATGCAATTATCAATGTAGCCCCAGTATTCGCTAAACCGAACATCAAACTGGCCTATAACGATCCCTGTCCTGGCCAAACTCCTTTCAAGAATTTGCATTTGATTCAGCTACGAACTAGACTACCTTACTTTTAAGTTTGAGATATCTATCTGTTGAGATTTAGGACAACGACTTCCAGCTAGATTCGGGCCTCTCAGGGTATCTTAACCTCGTCTCCCCCCTTACCTACCTCTGGCATTCATGCTGGCATTATGTAGCAGGACGCGAGAGTGCCGGTGTGCTTCCTTACTGCCACTGGCCAGGGCTTCTGTTCTGACCAATCCCCCCCGGGCCGTTCCTCTGTCTCATCCGCCGCAACGCAAGAGCAAATCCCCCCTGGATGCTGAGACGGGACCGGCTCAAGTGAGGTACTCTTCATCGAATTCCAGATGGAAGCAAAGACAGGGCAACGATGTGTTTGCCCGCGAAGCCAAGGTGCAGGGGCTCAAGAGTCGTGCTGCCTTCAAGTTGCTCGAGGTGTGTATCATGTGTTCTTGGCGACTGTATAGTGGAAGGGCAACTTATTGACTCGGGAACCTCGCTCAAGATGGATGCAAAGTACAAGCTTTTCAAGAAGGGGGCCGTCGTGGTGGATCTTGTATGTGCTGTCGCTCTTCTGGCCATGTGGTCATCGTGTCATCATACGACGACTGCTAACATGGGACCCGTCACCAAGGGCTACGCTCCCGGGTCTTGGTCACAAGTAGCCAAAGATCGGACAGGTTCCAAAGGCCTGGTGGTTGGCATAGACCTCATCCCAGCACAACCGCCCCGTGGCGTGTCCACCATACAAGGCAACTTCCTCTCGCCAGCCGTGCGCAATCTGGTCAAAACCTTCGTGGCCGAAGGCGCCGCGCGGAAGCAGATGCAGCAACAGTCCTCAACTATTGCACGTGACGCTACCGCTGATGGCGCCACCGCTGATGACGCCGCCGGAAACCAGACGCCCGAAAGCGACGCAAGCGGCGAGGAGGACGCAGCTGTGCCCGAAGCGAGTAAAGGTGAGGTGGTGTTCGTTCGGCAGACAAGCTATATCGACGCAGAGCGGCTCGCTGCACGGGATGCTGTTGTGGGCAACGACGAGGTCGAACATGGTGATGCGCCAGACCAGAATAGCGCGAAAAAGGAGAGATTGGTCGATGTAAGTGTCTTTTGTTGATGCATTTTCCGCTCCTCTCGCCTGCCGGTCTCACCCATACTGACCATAGTCTTTACCCAAACCTAGGTGGTTTTGAGCGACATGTCAGCACCCTGGCCCCAAACGCACGGCTTCACCATCCGCAGCTTGAGTAACCCCTATCGCAGGTTGATGAATACGAGCGGAATCGCCTTCAAAGACCACGCCGGCAGTATGGTACGTACCTCGTGGCTTGCGGAACAGTCGCACATGTCTCGGACGGATGACAACACTGACTTCGTTCTACCAGGACCTCTGCAACGCCGCCCTGTCGTTCGCAAGTGACACCCTAAAGTCGGAAGGAAATTTTGTGTGCAAGTTCTACCAGGGCAAGGAGGACAAGGCATTGGAGAGCAAGCTGAAGAAAATGTTCCGACGCGTCTGCCGCGAGAAGCCCGAGTCTTCACGTAATGTGAGTTGCCCTTCACCAGCTGTCATGTCCTCCGCACCCACCTGATACTGCCGGGGATTTATTCGGTCCCCCCAATTGCTCTGCGTTTGCATGCTCGATTCCCCTGAAAGCGGGCGGATGCTAAAGAACCTTGAAACTTCTAGGAATCCAAGGAAGCATATTTCGTGGCGCTCAGAAGGAAAGCCAACGTGACACTAGAAAGTATTGAGGCAAACCCCTAGAGCAGAGTATGGACGAGGTAACACCTTTTACAGAGGTAGTAATGGATGAACTATACGCACGAGACCCTGAGATTCCAACAACCACTGATGGCGAAGGTGCCGACTGGGAGGTTTGAAGGCTTATTCATGTACTCTCTCGGAAACGCCAGGTTGCAAAGGTGAGGCTACACATGAACAGGGACGCACTGGCAAGTGACCTTTGTTGGCAGGTAATTGAGTTGCCCCTCGATTGATCGTTTATAAAGAGACTTTTGAGATTGCCGTTTCGCGCCGACCCCTGTCGCACAGGTCCTCTGACGGGCACGCACGAGGGCAACCATGAGACCAGATACCACCAGAAACCTGACCGTCGGCAAGCAGAAGAGATAACCGATAAACCATGCCAAAGCCCAACTCCATCTCTCAAGGATTTCAAGCCGCTTAAACCTTGAAACCGCGCGACCTTCTGCGACCACGAGCCTTCTCGAACTTGCGGCCCTTGGACGCGACATAGGGTTTCTAAAGATCGGGTTAGCAACCGGACATCGCAGCACGTAGCAAAATGCACGGCAGGGACTTCTTACCTTGTGCTTGTGAGGACCCATGCCGAAATGCCTGAAGGCCTCGCGGGCGTTCTTGGGACCACGGAGGAGGAGGGTGTGAGCACCAGTGGGCTTCTCGAGGGCGAGCTGATCGAGAGTGATGGTCTTGCCTCCAGCAGCGAGGATGCGAGCGCGAGCCGTGGCGGTGAAGCGGAGGGCAGCGACGTTCAGCTGGGGAACCTCGAGGAGACGGTTGTCGTCGGTAACGGTGCCGACAACGACGACGGTCTTCTTCTCGTTGCCGTTCTTGATGTTGGCGGCGATGCGGGAGAGCGACACGGGAGGACGGTTGATGCGGCTCATGAACAGGCGGCGCAGGACGACCTTGTTAAAGGCAGAGTCGGTACGGCCTAAATTCGTCCCAAGACACACGATTAGAGTTCCTCCGAGGGAAACAGGCGGAAGGCGAGTGGTTGATGAGACGACTTACGGGCAAGGAAGCGGTAAAGCTTGACAAGCACCTTGAGGTAGACGTTGTCGCTCTTGGGAGCCTTGCGGTGCGAGTTCCGCACATGGTGACGGTCGAGATCGATACCTGTTTACCAAAAGAAAATCCATGGTCAGCCTCTTTGGTCTGGTATGCTCAATCTGGCTCAGCAAGCTGGAAAGGGAAGAAGAAGACAAGTCGCGCGCAAAGCTATTTTTCAAGCTTGCAGCAGCCAACAGTCTCTTCTTCCCAGGCCAGAAGCCGTGATTGCCATGGTTCGCAGAAAGCGAGATCACGAATGATCCCGACAGTCCACTCGCACACAAAGGCTCTAGAAAAAAGATGCCTCACGTACCCATCTTGAAGGTTGACTCGGAAGATTGGCGATAAAATCTGAGTCGATGGGTTGGAAAGTTGGTTGTCGGCACTGGGCGTTGGAGGTTTCAAAAGTTCAATTAAGAGAATCAAAAGTTCAATTGGGAGGGGGGGAAAATTGGGTGGATTGCGATTTCTGGTGTGCGAGGCGGTGAGCCAGGGCAATTAGGGTAGTTCTGCTGACTACGAAGTACCTCGTTAGGCTAATTGCTGCTGGGGGGGTTGGGCCTGAGCCCCCGCGACGGAAGCTCCACTCTTCGGCTCCGTACCGGGCCAGCCCGCCTTCGCCGACATACACATCTGGACAGGAGCGACCTTGATGTCCGACTTGGGATCAAACGTCTGAGCACTCAGACGCCCGGAAGAATGAGACATGTAATGACCGTGGTTTCTTCAGGCACGTGCATCGCTTTCTGGTAATATATAAGTATGACTACAACTACACCCGCTCATCGGTCGGCTCTATTGACCAATGCATTCTCCGCTGATGTCCCAAAGAGCAGTCGGACTCGTAAGACGCAGACGCCTTCTAGTGGAAGCTTCGTCCTCTAATTACCATGGTCTTCTAGCATACCGATGTGCTGTAAGGCTCTCTCGCTACCCGCCTCTAGTCTTTCCTGTGCGCCATACGCCACCTCTGTCATCACACCGCTGCAAATTCAGAGAGTCAAAAGAACCCGCAGGCGGCCGGCCGGAGAGCGATGGATAACGTGTACCGCTGGATGTCCTTCCATGTCTCGGCACAGCTACCAGGTCGTGTGGATATATGGTGTGGTGCCACGCTGGCCAATCGCAGCCAAAGCGCGTTTTGTCTTCTGGTCTGATGCTGCAATGCAGCTAATGACGTGCTCATCGCAACAAGGGTTCTTCTGTAGGCTTCAGACCGAGGAGGAAGTCCCGGGTAACCTCAAAGCTCAGCCAGCTGGATGCCATACTGGGCGCGACTTTGAGGAGATTCGGAACGATGCCCTTATATAGGCCCTTGATGCCTTCTTGCGTCACAATAACGCGAACCGCATCTGGTATGGACTTGTACTGGTATCCAAGGCCAGACATGGTGTTGATCTGGAAGCGTCGCCGCAAGACATCGCTACCGGCCAGTATGTCAGCAAACGCCGAGCCGCCATTACTCTGTAACGGGCAGGGCGTACTTACAACGGATATGTGCAGGTTTGCGCCACAGCCCCCGAGATAGCACCGGCAAGTAGCTTCCTCACTGCGTCGGGGTTCTTTTCGCCCTCCGGCGTCAAGACTTTCCGGATGTGTTCGTAGGTCATGAAGTTCAAGCCCACATATGGAGCGACGCCGGCCACGGTGGGGAGGATGCCCCTGTACAGCGCAGCAACACCCCCCTCCGTCTTGTACATGGTGACCAGGGTCGCCCACATGCCGGGGAGCTTCCTCGGCTTCGCAAGGACCGCGAAGGAGGCAGACTGGATGGATAGGCGGGTCCGGACAATATCCAGGGGATATGTAAACGTGACCGAGGTGATGCCGGCCATGCCTCCGCAAGTTAGACGGGCGAGAGGCGACAAGTCGGCGTCTGGAGTTGTCTCAAAGATGTGCTGTGTCGGCGAGCAAGGTCAGCGTGAACACGATGATAATCTCGACGCGACTGGGGGCAAGAGCTTAGGACGAACCCTCTTGTACAGATTGTAGCTCCCGAACTGTACAGCCGAGTAGGGGACAATTCTGATGCAGTTTGTGCCATTCCCTCTCATGAACCCCCGCCAACCTTCTTCCCGCCACATCTTCTTCAGCGCCTTCCCAACACTGAGTTTGTACTCATCTCGTCCGGCGCTCTGGATCTGAAACAGGATCTTCAGACGCTCCAGGGGCGAGACCACGGTTCGTGATACAGCGCCTGCCACACCGCCCGCGCAAAAGGCCGCTGTGAAGGGTTGTGACACGACCTGCCGAGCTTGGTCGAACCGCGCGGGAGGCGCTGGCGGGATTGGCGGGCTTGGTTCCAGGGCTTCGGTACGTGACTAGGCGTGAGAGCGAGCACGGTCAGTCGAGAATGAGATGCGAGTGGTGGGTGCAGAGGATAAACTCACAGCTGACATTATGAGGGATGGAGTAACACGCGGGAAAACAGAGGAAATCGAGCGGTGACGCGCCGAGGGAGGGAGCTAGCACCAGGCCCAACTACGCCGTCGTCTCGATCGGGGGTCGGATGTTGGAATTGCGCCGGCGTGTGCATTTAAGGCTGATTCCTCGTTGGTGACCAGGAGTGTGGAGGACTGTCCAAGACGAGACCACCGCAGGGGAGGACGAGTACAGCGGTGAACCAATAAGTCGAGCCGTACCGCTAAACGAGAGGCATCGAGGAGCGAGGCAGCATGTCGGTTCGGAGGGGTCCGAGGGGGGCGTGCGCAAACCGATGGGGCGTAAACAAGGCCGGTTCGAATTGGCTGCCGGTGTCGTGTATTGTCGACGTCGCCGGTCGTGAATGTCGAGCTGGCCGTCGTCGTAAGTGCGGCAGCTTTTTGAAGTGTAGGGGTAATAATGACCGTAAGATGCGGAACAGGAACAACGTGGAAGTCGGGACGGGGTGTGGAGTTGGCGGCTTCGGCTTGGACGTGGCCAAGAAGTCGGATCTAGACTGATTAGACCACAGGGAGCTAGTCTAGTAGGCTTGCTGAGACAAAGCGATGAGGTCGAGTTATTTATTGTACACTATGTATTTGTTTTGGGTACAAAAAGAGGTCAGACGAGATAGATCGGCTGAAAGGCTGCATTCTGCATTGGCTGCAGTCTGCAGGCAGCTTTTTAAGCCGAGTTTTACTCCAATGACAGCATCTCAGGTACCGCCACGATGAGCAGCAGGCTTGGGGACACCTGCCGAGTAACGGGCCGAGTAACAGGCCCCGAGGACTGTAAATCTCAGCTATTTTCTGGCCCGGAGCCATGTGTTCCACGGCACTGCATGACCGTGTCCCATGATTTCATCAACATGTACCTTATTTCGGGCTTCATCACAATAAAAGGCAGCAAAGGTCCACGGGGACAGCTCAGATATACAACACAGACATTTCACATGTTCAGGCTGCTCGTCCCCAGAGGTCCAAAGATGTCAATATCTAGCATACTGTTTGTTCCTGCTCACATTCTATAGCTTAAGGGCAGAAACCGCTCCATCGACCGAGTCTCTACAGATCGTATTCACTCGATTGGCTCGTCGTCACCGCGTGCTTGCCGTTGCAGCCGTGTGCTTTGCGCTTCCATGTCCGTCTTTTTGTCCGGTTCCGATACACGCGTGAGGTGCTCGATGGCGAATTCGACCGGGCTCGATTCGGTACTAGAAGAAAGAGAAAGTGCTGAGAAATCTCGGTGACGGCGGCTCATACAACCGCCCTTTTGATCAGTAGCCCCCTAAAGAAATGGAAAAACGATGGAGAGACCAAGGCAATACCGCTTGAACATGATCTGCTCCCGTGATGCCGGCCAATCAGTTACCCTACTCGGCAACATCCAGATCCTCGTGAGCGGCAGGGCTATCGAGAGCTGCCACGGAGTTAGCAAAGCGCAACAAGACCAAGTTAACCATTGTTAGATGCACATACGCTTTCGCTCGTCGCCGTTTGCCCCGTTCTCACGGCGCTCGTCGCGGTCGTCCTTGATGTCGCGGTCACGGTCACTATAACCTTGTCAGAATTCTTCTTCAAGCGCTAGAGGTGCTGTTCATGTGCCATACCGAGGTTCCGGGCTGCGGGAACGGTCACGAGTATCGCGTCGATCACGGTCGTAGTCGCGGTCACGGCGGTCGTCCTTCCGCGGCGAGTAGTCCCTGGTGCTGCGCCTGGGACTCGGTGAGCGGCGGCGGGGGGAAGACCGGCGCGGGCGCTCACGATCACGGTCACGGTCGGTGCGATCGAAGCGCCACGAGGCGGACGGCGGAGTGCGGGCCCACTGCAGTCAGGGTCAGTAACCGTTGCCATGGAGAACCTTGCCGGGGCACCTTACCTCAATCTTCAAGATATCGTCGCGGCCAATCCGCTTGTTGTGCATCTCGTGATACGCATCATCGGCATCACGACGATCCTCGTACTCAACGAAAGCGAAGCTGATCACTCAGGTTAGCCACACAGGAAGGGGGTAGCGGGCTTAGTTGGAGACATACAGTCGACTACTAGCCGAGCGGGGAGCAGGGATGTCGCAGCGAACGAGACGGCCGAAGCTAGAACGAGAGCTCTTAGTCAGTATTCCGTCTCAGCAGTATCAAAAGGAATGATGGTCTCCCCGCCTGAGAGATTCAACCCTGGAAACAGGCTTGCCACATTTGGCACATTAAACAGGGTTGCGTGCTTCTCGCCGGCCGACCGCTCGATCGAAGGGGGTAGCGATAGCCACGATGGAGTGCACGAAGGGCTTTCCGACCGTAACATGATGAGGGCGCGCCGTCGTAACAGGCAAGGAAGGCGGCTGGCGCAGGTTCGTAGATATAGAGACGGAGGAAGCGCAACGGCGTATGGGGGCGTATGGGGGTGAGGAAGTATCGGAAGATGGGGCGGAAACGAGGGAGGAGGACGACGACGAGGACGACGAGAGGAGGACGGGGGAGAAAACGGCGTATCGAAGCTCGCATCGCACTCGAAGTTGACGATCGGGTTCTACCGATGTAGTTGTGTTAGAACATACCGCTCGAATTCGTAGGCAAGGTCTCTAGCGCGTGTGCCGTGGCTGAAGCCAGTCACGTAGAGAGTGGTACCGCCACGAGACATGATGTCGGCGATGAATGGTGTTGATGGGGATTCGTCGGTTTGTTGGAGTCGGTTTCGGAGGGAGGCAGAGTAGTTGGTAGAGTAGTAATTCCCAAGACAAATGTCTGTCGTCGGGATTGGTCAATGCGCCAAAATACACAGTAAATATGAAGAATGTCTCCACCGAGACAGACTGTACTGAGTACCAGACGGGGCTGTTGTTTGCAGAAAAGAGATGATGCGGGCTCGACTCAGCAAGCAAGGCTGATGATGGAATGGACAGTGGTCTTGCTATGGAAACAATGGAAGGTGAAGCCCGTCGAAAGAAGTTTCCGAAGCGAAGGTGGTTCCTGCCTGACGTGAGAGCAAGGACCAAGGGGAAAGCGCCGCGCGTGCCTCAATTGGTTGGTTCATGTCACTGTGACGGCGTGCTCGCCTCGCAGCTGACGACGGGGCCCGTGCTTTTGGGAGTGGAGCCTAGCTCGTTGCCACAGTTCGGCCCATGCTTCCACACTGTACACTTCTTGGTTGGCCAGTCGTCCTATATGTCGGGCGAGCGAGCGCATTTTCACCCCATGGCTTCCCATTATCAAACCTTTCACAACCTCCAGGTCAGGGAGTCGGCATTCAACTGCAGTCGCCGGTGGCTTCTCAAGATGGCTGGAGACAAGATCCCGTCTCTGTACACCCTAGACAAGCCAGAAAAGTTAGACGACCTCTTGAAGCAGGACCGCGGAGAGGACTGCCTCCCGTGCAAGCTAGTTGGTGCGTTACACCCATCGCCAACCCGGTTAGCCAGCTAACACAAGCAACAGGAGGAGGAGCCTTTCTAGGCCTGGCAGGATACAGCTACCTCTCGGGCACATCTCAGCTTGAGAAGAACAAGGCCCAGATCATTGCCAAAAAGTCCCTGTTCGGTATGAGGAGCCGCAAACTTGGTATCACGGGTATCTCATTAGGCCTTGCTTGGCTTGGGATTTGGAGGCTCGCAAAATGATGGCTCAACCGGCGGTTTTCCTATTCACCCTATCCATCTCCACTCGACACCATCAGTTTCAATCAAAAGCAGCTGGGTTGGCAAAGAAGTGAGCTGGTGGCCATCGGACGCACCCTGAAATCGTACCCACGCCCAGGTCCCGCGCGAGCAACAGGATCCTCACTTACACACCGCGCTGAAGCAGTTGGAGGTCCGATCCGGGGATTCGACCGACGGACGTGTTGCTGCTGGGCGCCTCGACCCCGGTGACGGACCAATGACCTGTCACATCCAGCGTCAAGTTGATCACCGCACTCGGTCACTTGGGGCTCCAGAACCCAGGTGGGTGCTAGATGTAGTATGACAGTACTGTTTCTTGTAAAATAGGTATTGGGAGTTAGAATACAAGTTCATGATGGATACTAGCGCTCTCCTGCAGAAGGTCCAGTGGTGGCTCGGCTCATGTCGAGTCCATTGCTTTCGCGTCACGCATGCCTGTCCGGACTCAAATATATGGCGGAAAAAACTTCAGCCAGCACCGAAAGTACAACGTCAAGCGGGCCCAAAACACCTCACAAAAACTTGTCTAACCATCATTACATCAGACCTCGCGCTCCTATTGATCCAGTCGATGGACGGCAAGATGTGAATAGTATATACACACAATTCAGCGCCAATACCCTGTACTGGTACAATTCCTGGCTCGTCAAACCCTCAACACCGACCCATAATGCAAACGGACATGAACGTCCAAGAGAAACCATGCAGGGAGCAAGCATATAGCCACATCCTCTTCGCAATTGCTCCATCCAGCCCTGCCCAAGTCCTCCACTTTGCGTCACGATCTAGTTCTCAGCTACCCAACTCACAGCAACCTCCCAAGCCTATTTCCTTCACCATGCTGTCCCTTATCGCCGTTCGCGTGGCCATTCGAGGAAGAAACAGCTGCCTGAGCTTGAGTGCGCAAGTCATACTCCCGTGCAACCGTCCTCTCCGCCTCCTGTAAGACAGCCCGGTGCCAGGAATCAAGCCGGTGCTTCTCGATGTATTCGCTCAACTTCGTGTCTTCCGATCTCATAGCGTCAAGGAGCTTGTTTCGGAAGTTCTCGTCCATGTCGATGAAACGACGGTCAACGTGATCTGTGTAGACGCCAGCCACCTCAGACGGTTTCATTACCGGGTAGAAGGAATCCTCCGCCTTGTCTGCTGAGAAGACAGTATTTAGTAAATGCACTAGATGACCGGCAAGAAATTGGCGCAACCGGGAAGAGTACAACTTACGATGCGTCGCGATGGCGAACATAGCCGAGTACACGGCCGTCGCCGCGACGGCCTCGAGCTGGTCTATGTCTGCCTTGTTGTTCGTCTCGTTGACCTCTCTCCAGTCGTCACGGAGGTAGCACCGGCGCCAAATGAGGCGCTCGGCGTTTCTGCGGTCTTCGCCTTTGAGCCCCAGCGCTGCGACTTGCAGGGCGAGGCAGAACTGGTCTCCCATGTCGAGCACATGTTCAGGCCTCAGGTGTGATAATGTGAGGAGGTCGATAAGACTGAAAGCGTCGAGAGCTTCGTGCTTGACCAGGCGGACCATTGCGTCTTCATAGATATCCGCAATCACCTTGTGTTTCTTGGGGATTAAGTCGCCGTGGGAGAGAACTGCTAGCCTGGGCTCCTCGTCTTGATCGACAGCATCGCTGAAGGATGGCAGCATCTCTTGGTAGAGCGCGTCCTGGATTTTGATGATCTCCAGTTCCCGGTCGATTCTCTCAAGACCAGCCGTGGTGTTCATATCCCCGTTGCCGATGCTGCTGCCCGCCTCGGCCTTCTCCTCCTCAGCTAGCAGTGCTAGCTTTCCCAGGCTCAGCTCAATCTTCTTGTTCCACACTTGCTGCTCCCGCGTGAGACCGAGGCTGAGTAGGGTGTCTGCAGCATGATGTATGTCGTTCTCCCGCTCCACATCGTTGATCCATGATATCTTCGCCAGCTCCGGCCTCGTCCGCAAAAAATCGGTTGCATAGCCCTTCTTGTCAAAAGCAAAGTCCAGTACGGCCTGAACGCCACTGGTTTCCAGCAGGACTTCGTAAGCTGGGAACGCAAAGCCCTGGCCATATTTGTCGAAGAGGTCGCCAATTTCTCGTTCCAGAGCAGTGGCCTCCTCCTGAGCAGCGTGCGTCCTAGCTTGTTGCTTCTTGGCATGGGCTTGTTCCACCAAAAGGCGAGCCATAGCGTCGAATGACCTGTTCTCCTCCGCCAATGCAACCGCCTCGCGCCACAGTCCGTACTTCTCCAGCGCGAGGACCTTGGCATATGAGTCGCTCTTGTACGCATCACTGCATAGTTTGCCGTACCCCTTGGTCTGGTCGTCGCCGCTCAACTCGGCCCACCGAGCATACTCCTGTAGCGCCGTGAAGTACACGTTGGTCAGAGACGGTAGCTGCATGCGTATAGAGTTGAGGAGCTTTGGATCGACGTCATCCTCCGAATCCAGCAGATAGAATTGGTCCAGCCAAGTATAGCAGAACTCCACCACGCGCTTCATGTTGTTGGCTATGAACTGTGTTGCATTCCAAGGCTCGGGAAGGCCAGTTCCGGCAGACCACCGCCGGACGCCGTACAACTTGGAATGCTGCTCGCGGTAGCGAAGTGCCTCCGTCAAAGAAAGGTTGCTGATGGTCACAGCTTCGCAGAGTAACCGTGTGATTCCAGCATTGTCGGTGAGATGCTCCGTATAGGCGTATTTGATGATCTGGTATCCCCAAGCAATAAAAATATCGAGCCGCCAGACATCGTTGATGAACCAGTGCCGAACAGGGTCTACTTCACCGATGGCCGAGTTGGGTTCCGTCTTCTGGTGCTCATTGATGTAGACAGCGGTCTCGGATACGACGCTCTTCTTATGTCCATCTGGCCGCTGCGCGAGGAACTTCTCATGTTGCTTCCAGATGAGAGTGGCCACAGTCATCTTCTCTGCGTTCCAGAGAAGCAACCAACGCGTCCGCTGGTCAAGATCAACTTTGAGAACGTTCAAGTGGGATATGAGCCTCTCAAGATAGTTGATACGAGTCCGCATATTGCTTTCCAGTGACGCAGGCAAGTTGCTGATGAAAGGCGTTTTGGAGCTCACGATCTCATGGCTGAGTTGCACTGCTGCGTCTCCAATTTCCTTATTCGAGAACCGTAGGTCCCTGCGTCCTTCGAAAACCAAGGGATTGTCATCCTTGATGCCAAAGAAAACCGCTTGCTCTAGTTTGCTCTTGGCTGTCACGGCTGGCGGTGTTCCACTGGTAAATCGCTCGATGTCAGCGATAGCCACACGAACGACGCCCACGCCTCGAACGAGAAGCACGGTTGCTGGGCTTTTCGTCTTGTGCCGAGGCGCTCGCGAGTTGTCGGCAGCAGAACCGTTGAGGGCTGGCTCCTCCATGCCTGATCCCACGATTTCCAGCACATCTTCGTCGCGGAAGTCGACAACGTCTTCGAATGTAGCGGGGAGAATGCTATTGTCCTCTTGTAGCTGCGATTCGGGAGATTCCGGGGGTAAGGTCAATGAAGCCACGACAACAGCACGATCAAATACAGCGAAAGCCACGAGCCCAGGCCTCGGAAGGTAGATTCGCGGCTTCACAGGAGCCAGAGTCCGGATAGGGGTGGCGTATGATGTGATGGGTCGGACCATGCCGACCTGGAAGGCTCCTGCAGAGAGAACGACTTCCACGAGCGAGTATTGCTGGGTACGCTTGCCGCCAAACGATACCAGAAGCAGCAACTGTTGTAAAGAGTCGTCTTCGGAGGATATCGCAGCGCTGAAACGGCTCACATCTCGGTACTTCTTCTCGACACGGCGGGGAACGAAGGCGAAATCAAGAACCTCGAATGCCTCCGCCGAAACCTGTGCGTCCGTCTTCTCGGCCGCCTCGAGCACAGACTCGCGGATGTCGACCTCTGCGAAGGCTTCGTGATGTCCGCCACGATGTAGGCGCCACCCGTGTAGTTTCCCTTTCGACGTGGCCGCAACTATCGTCCGTTCCCCAACCTTTGTGCCATGATTTGCATGCACCGCCGCCAGGTCGCCTTTCAGGGATGAGGTGCTGAGGGCATTCCGTAGGCTACCAAGGAAACCAACACTCGAGCTGCCGAGACCATTTCGAAGGAATTGGACAGAGATAGCCGGCCTGCCGTGGCCATCCCTGACACTCATGTACGCCAGTCGACCCGTGCTGAAGGCGAGCACAAAGCCAGCAGACTCGGCATTGACCAGTTGCACCACGTGTTCTCCGGAGAACATTCCGTGAATGGCGTCCTCGACACCCGTTCGTTGTTGGCGAATAAAGTCGAGAGTGGCAGCGCTCGAGATGCTCTCCCAGTAGGCGATCTTGCCGCTACCAGGCATCACAACAACGAGCCCCGGCTCCTCGGACGAGGCGGACGGGGAGACGAGCGTGGCTAGTGGGAGCGGATCGGATGCGTGCTTGGATGGGTAGGGTAGCGCGAAGGTAAAGGTTTCGGGAGACGGTGTCGTCGATGTATAAGGCCAGACAAGGGCATGCGTGTGGGTGAGCGTCAGGCCGTACCCGTTCGACGCGAAGATAGCGCCATGCTGCCTGTCTGAGGAAGAGTTAGTAGGGTCGGTCTGGAGGCGGCGCCATGTTGTAACCTACTTTGGGAGTCTGCCCGGATTCGGTCAGGCAGGGCTGGAAGCTTGCTAACGGTATACGCTGTGTTGGTTGTCTGGACTCGGTGTCAGTACCGGTCGAAGGAGAGACGCCATATCTATTTGGGCTGCCAAAGGTGACATACCAGGACGACGCTGCCGTCTCCTTTGCTCACTCTCTCGCCGGCTTTTGGCTTTTTGGAGCGAACGCTGAGCTCTTTACGAGCAGGTGTGTGGTTGTCGAGGCCATCGCGTTTCAGTCCGAGGACCTCCAGTTTGTCTGACTTCACGTCAAACGTCTCGGGCGGTGCCTCGGGGTTGACGAAGGTCGCCTCGGAGAGAGGCACTCGCTGGCGCTTTGCTTTGGGCTGTTGGACTAAGCTGTCGGAGCTCATGGGTCGTTGGCGACGCCGACTGCTACGCGTACCCTTAGCTGGGCCGCCGTCTTGCGCTGCGGGCGAGAACATGATGGCGAATGTTCGAAGAGGACGTCGTGAATGTCGCGAGTATTGAGGGAGAGGGCGAGCTGATTTAGGAAGCCGGAGCAGACGCGATGGAGGTGAGGATGGTACGGTAATTGAGCTGCCGGTCGTCTAGCCTTGCGATTCGTTCATGACGATATGCTCTCGAATGCTGGAGATTGTCGCCCAACAAAGAGCCGGAAAATTCGAGGGGAATGGAAGCGAGAGGCGAAGCGAGCAGGGCCGGGATAGTAGAACGGTATGCCTTGCTCGATATCGCTGATGAATAAATGGCAAAAAGCAGCGTCACTGTGCGAGAAGTTGGAATGATGCGGCCTTGGAAAATCGACGGCTTTCTTGTTGACGCTCGAAAAGTCCAAACCGTTCACTTTGCTGTGGTTGCTCGTCACCTTGAACTGGTCCGTGCTCCAATAACACCTGGAGCTTCCAGGTGGTCCAGCCTGCGCTAATCCCGATTAGGTAAAGATGCAGAGGACCGGGCATCTCGAGAATCACACATAAGATGCGGTTGAGGTGCCTTTCTACGTATCGCGATTTTAACCTCGAGGCCAGAATGTATTCAAACAAAAAGCCACCTATGCCTGTGCCTATGCCTATGCAGTTATAATGACACACTAGACTCAAAGTGGCTTCAGTCTGTTCTCTCGTTCAAGACGCACCTTGGACGACCTAAGATGCGACCAAACGATGCCACAACCGTTTGGTAAAGCCATGGGAGCGCCTCCATCCTGGGTGCGAAAGCCCGTAACCCTGCTACAACTGCACGACTCCCAAAGTAACAGAACGCTATACCGTCTGTATGTAACTCGCAGGGACGCTTTTTGTCACGCCTCCTTTCTCCACCTCTGCCCAACCATCTCCGGGATCCTCCTTTATCAGGACAAAGCGCTCGCCCTCCGCCATGCTGTGTTCCGCCTCGCTCTGAGCGGTGTAGTCGTAAAGCGCCTCGGCGTATTTGAGCTTCTTAGCCCCTCGTCTCGGTGCCACGGCCGGGCCCTTCTTCTTTGCAGACGGCGCCGATGTGCCTATCGATGATCCGCTGTTAGAGTAGGTAGAAGCTGGTCGCGCCGAATGCCCCGTGTTCTGAGCAGCAAAAGGCTGTGGTGACATTTCCAGATATGCTGTTGGTACAAGGCCTTCTTTGTACCCTGCCCGTACTTTAATCCACCCGCTTCCGTCTGAGAACATTGTCAGTGATTGAACGCTAGGATCTTGTCCCCAGGAAGAGTCGTTCGGCTTACTGTCAGGTTCCAACACAATCAATTCGCGTCCTTCGGGAACGCTGAGCTCGCCCTCGCCGCCAGATTCGAAATTGTACAGCATTTTCGCCCTCTGTTCGGTTCCCGAAGCCGCCCCTGAACCGTTAGGGGTGCTTCCCGGCAGTTCACTTATAAAACTGGATGGTGGCGGTGCGACCACGCGGTTCTTCCTGGGAGCCCCGGCCGCCGTGGTGCTCGGTTCGGGTGGCGGGGCGTCATCGGTCGGAGACATTGGTCCTGATATGGACCTCTGAGCACTGGCCGCATATCCAGAGCTTAACGAGTTCATCGTGTTTTCCCGGCTTAGAGCAGGCAACTCGGCAGTGTTGTCCGGAGGGATGGCGCCCGGCTTCAGCAAAGAGTTGGCGGCCGCTTGTCTTTCGTGCTTTAGCTTTTTGCGCTCCTCCTTCGTCTGCTCGCCCGGGCACTCGGCGGGGACCTTCATCTCGCATTTACTATGGCAGGTGTAGCCACAGTCCCGGCAGTCGAATCCCTTCGCAGACAGTCCCCAAATCCTCTCGCCGCACAGGTCGCAGTTGGTCGGAATCTTGAAGGTTTGCGACTTGAAGTTGTGGTTCTTTGCGCCCAGGGTCACGTCGCCGACCGCTGCCGTGATTGTCGACGTTTCCACTTCGGCGGTGAGTCTCTGACGCTCGACCTGGTGTAAATCCTCTTGCATGGCGAAGATCTGCGAAACGACCGCCACTTCGTCCTTCTTTTCTGTGCCTTCTCGTATTCGTTGCTTCACACGCTTGACTGCTTCCACCTCTCGCCGTTTCTTATCCACTTCTCGCCGCAAGTCGCCGAGCTGGCCCTTGGACTTGTTTAGAACATTCCGCAAGTATATCTTTGCTGTTTCGTCCACCACCATGGCATCATCGTCGTGCCAAACGGGGCTTGGCTCGAAGACCTTGTCCGGCGGTTCCTGAAAACCACCCATATTGTGACTGATGTACATCATGGAGTCGAGGTGGGGAAGGTTTCTGCTGATCTCCTGCGAACAATGGTCCACGAGCCCGGAGCTCTTCTGGAGCATGCCTGCCTCGAGCTGCGCAGCGAGGGACCAGAGTCCGTTGAGTTTGAGCGTGCGGAATTCAGAGAGGTCCTGCAAGCTGTCCATGAGCTCCGGCACATATTCATGGTAGTATTTCTCCTTCTGCTTGTTCGTGACGTTGATGGCGATCAAATATGTGTTTTTGACGTTGTTCATCTCGAACGTTTGCTGTTGGAACGAGCTCTGCGACTTGGCCTTGTCGTACGACGACTCGGCCTTCTTGCGTTTGCTTTCGACTTCCTGACATACGGCGTCATATTTGGTCTTGACCTTGCGCAGGTCCGAGTATGAAGTATCCCTCTCCTTCTCCAGCTTCTCGGCGTAATCGGCGTGTCGCTTCCGGAGCTCCTCAAATCGTAAACCAACATGCTTCAGGGGCTCGGCGACTTTGTTGATGAGGTCGTTCCCGTAGCGATCGTGTTCATCGGCGCGGGATTCGAGCGTCGTGAGCTGGGTAGTCCACGTGGTCAGGGACGCGCTATGTTGGAGGCACATGTGTCAGTCTCGCGGGGAGTGGTGTGACGGCCAGCATATAAAGGCGGTTCGTGCAACATTACCTTTCGAGAGACCCCGGAGTCATGGTTGGCGAGTCGCCCACGCTCAAGCTGGCCGACTTCCTGGCCTTCTTCTCGAAGTATTTCTTGGCCAGGGCACTAAGCTTGGCGCTGTACTCCTTTTCTATAGCACTTCGCTCCCGGTAGAACGACTGTATGTCCTCGAGCCATGCGATACCGCCGGCCACCCATGCATTGGCGGGTTTGAATCCATCCTATGCGACGTCGGGGGACAAGGTTAGCTGGGCCGGACGGCGAGCGCAACAAGCAGAGATGAGGAGACGGAGGCAGGTCGGGAGAGGGGCAAATCAGTCGTACCTTGAGCTCGGCGCCAAAAGTTGGCGCAGCATCAACCGCAGCCATGACAACTCGAACGCTTGAAGAGGTTCTCTCGGTCGGCCCCCGGGTATTGGTATGACCTATCGCGAGGCGCGGACCTTGGGGGGTTAACCATGCAGGAAGACTGGGTCGGCTTGACGCAACAGTTGGAGATAGATGCCTCGACGTCAGAAAGTTGGAGGCTGTGAGACTCTCGTTTAGAACTGCAGCGTAGGTAGGTTACCTTGTGAATGAATGTCAGTTTTCAGTAAGGGGCACCAGAAGGAAGAATACAACAATCGGCAAGATGCTGCGAAAAAGGTGACCGAGTAGATGGTAGTAAAGTGAGTTATTTGATGCCGTAGACGTCCAGACCTTCCTCTAGTCCCAATTGTTGGTTAGGGAACACTAAGAAGGTACCGGACGGGACGTAACCCCGCTGATCCGGGGCACCTCAGTTCCAAAAGGTGCGGCTATATTCCAAGGCTCGGAGTTTGAGGGATCTCTCCTTCACACGGCATGTGCGTGACTTATAAATAACAGGTATCTTTCCATAAAATGCTCTGCAGGGAGACAAGCTTGTCCTCTAGACTTTCTTACCTAGGTAGCTAGAGGGGAGGCAATTGCCTCAGTGATCATTGCAAAGCGAAGGCGCGCAATACAGCACGGGGCGGTCGTACCTGACAGAGTAACTGTACTTTTCCCAACTTTACATGGATTGTTCACCAAAGAGGGGTCGATGCGGTGTGGCTTCCATTGTTGGCCAAGCTTGTGGGGTCAAGCGTGTGAAGTTCCGGGCTGGTGTTTCTGTGTAGGTAATTATCCCCGCCATTTGTGGGAAAGGCACAAGTTTAAGGTAAGGTACCTAAGGTAACCTCGGGCTTCCAATTGAGGTGGTTTCTGGCGCCGGAAGAAACGGGCTAGGTGAGATGCCTCCAGGTCACCCTCACCAGGAACGTGGGAAGGTGCGACCGAACGTACCCAAGATAAGGTTCCTTCCAGTCAGCTACCTTACCTAAGGTAGGTACCCTATCGATTCGAAAGAATCAGGGTCCACTAATGAAAGGCTTCCCGTTCCGTTGCGCTTTGGAGCTCGGACTCTTCAATCTCAACCCCGCCAAATTCTTATCGCGTTCCAAGCTTCATCAGCTTCAACTTTCATCACCTCACCCATCAAAGCGTCGTCTGAACTGTACTTTCGTAGGAATAATTCCGGCGGCGAGAACGGTACCCAGCACGAGCGCACAACCTCCCGTCTCTGGCCATCATGTCGAATCTTGCCGATCGCGTCACTCTGCCGTCGGCCGCCGAGCCGACCACGGAATCCAATGGCGATGCGGCATCCCCCGAGGTTCCCGTCGACTCCTCGAGTGGCGCTGGTTTGATAGAATCAAACTTCGACGTCGAGGTGAAGCTGAGCGACCTACAGAACGACACCGAGAGCCCTCTCTATTCAGTCACCAGCTTCGAGCAGCTGGGCCTGCCCAAGGAGATCAACGATGGTCTCCTCGCCATGAACTACAAGAAGCCCTCCAAGATCCAGGAAAAGGCACTCCCTCTCATGCTCTCCAATCCTCCCCAGAACATGATTGCCCAGTCGCAGTCCGGTACCGGCAAGACTGGTGCTTTCGTCCTCACCGTCCTTTCGCGCATCGATCTCTCGAAGCCGACTCAGCCCCAAGCCCTTGTTCTGGCCCCGAGCCGTGAGCTGGCCCGTCAGATCCAGAGCGTCATCCAGTCCATCGGCCAGTTCTGCAAGGATCTCGTCGTCGAGGCCGCCATTCCCGGCAACGTTAGTCGCGAGACCGGGGTTCAGGCAAGCGCAGTTGTGGGCACCCCGGGCACCGTGATGGACCTTATCCGACGTCGTCACTTTGATGTCTCGCAGCTAAAGCTATTGGTCATTGACGAAGCCGACAACATGCTTGACCAGCAGGGTCTGGGTGAGCAGTGTGTCCGCGTCAAGACGTAAGTCTACGCCTCTAGCCGCCCAACGACTGAAGTGTCAGCTAACAGGCTGTCAAGTATGCTGCCCAAGGACATCCAGATCCTCCTCTTCTCCGCCACCTTCCCCGAGAAGGTCATGACATACGCTGAGCGCTTCGCCCCCAACGCCAATCAGATGAAGCTGCGTCAGCAGGAGCTCACGGTCAAGGGCATTTCTCAGATGTACATGGATTGCCCGGACGAGAACAAGAAGTACGACGTGCTCTGCAAGCTGTACGGTCTGATGACCATCGGCTCGTCTGTCATTTTCGTCAAGGTAGGTTTGCGCACCCTTACAGACTATATGCAGTTCAGTTGGGCTAAGCACCTATTTTCCCAGACACGCGACAGCGCGAACGAGATCCAGCGCCGCATGGAGGCAGACGGTCACAAGGTGTCTGCTCTTCACGGTGCTTTCGAAGGTGCCAACCGTGATGCCCTTCTCGACGACTTCCGTTCAGGAAGGTCCAAGGTGCTCATCACTACCAACGTCCTGGCTCGAGGCATCGACGTGTCCAGCGTGTCCATGGTTATCAATTATGACATTCCCATGAAGGGCCCTGGCGATCGCGAGCCTGATGCCGAGACCTACCTGCACCGCATCGGCCGCACAGGACGCTTCGGACGTGTCGGTGTCAGCATCAGCTTCGTCTACGACCGCAAGAGCTACGACGCCTTGTCGCAGATCGCCAACTACTACGGCATCGACCTGATTCAACTAAGCCCGGATGACTGGGATGTGACGGAGAAGAAGGTCAAGGAGGTGATCAAGTCTTCCCGCGCCAAGCCGGAGTACGCACCTAGCGCCATCAAGAGCTGAAGGGGCTGTCGGCGGAGCTTCTCTGGGGTTGTCTAGCCCGTTTACGCATTTGAGGGCAGTTCGAGGATCCCTGCGGCATTTGCTGAATTTGTCGGATGAGGGAGTTCTTTGATCCTGATTTCGGTCTGATTTTCGGCCAGGAGTATAGGTGCATTTGTTCATATGGGCTTTGCTCAGATCAAACGGTACTTCTTAGATGGTGGAATGTATCGCTTGTCTGAAGGGAAAGAAAAAGTTGATGAGGGAAAAGGGAGCCAGGGATAGATACCAAGACGTCCTTCAATGGTATGCATTCGGCGCAAGCATGGAACTAATCGACGCCGTCATTGCGCATTGGTCGGGCCTCCTTCTAATGATGAGTGATGTTTCCAGGGCATGGTCCCATCTTCCAACCGGCGTAACCCAGAGCTTGAAGGTGTGTTGCCATGACCACCTGCAGAATGCCTTAGGTATCTGTATGTAATCTCGTGCCTCGTCGTTGTGCTCGTTCAACATGCAGATCCACGTGACACCGACGTCACAGATGTGTTGTGTGTCGCAGTTGTGTGTGCGCCCCAAAGCGTTGGCGCCCAGCCATTCTCCACACCTTCGGTTAGCCCCAAATTTAGGCGCCGGCGTTGTGTGTAAGCGCGTAGAAATTGGAAACAACATTTCCCCTGGCGACTCCTGAACCACTCACCTGCAGGGAGGCTCAGTTTAGCTGCACCGGCACTCTATTTACAACAGCCTAACAGCCACTCTACGCCGTTTCACCGGGCCTCGGCAGGTTCCTGGTACATTTACAACTTACAAGTCTCTTAGCCTCGACCATACTTTCGCCAGCAGCGGTCAGTTTCTGCACGCAGTCACTCCGCCGCCTTCCGATGCAGCTTTGTCGCCGAGACTTCCTTTGTCTCCTTTGTCTGTTTGTTTGACATGTCTCTGCCCCTTGTTGTTCTTGAGCTGTGGGCTCCTCGAGGGACCCCATGACGCAGTTGTACGTTCAGTCGCGCGGCCAACACATGCACACTCTGGCGGCACGTCACGGCATTGGTAGAAGAGGCTGCCATTGCCTATACGTACCGCCCTTGTTGTCGGCCTTGCGTATTGATGGATCTGGGCCCCTGGGGGCAATGTCTGAGGCGTAGCTCCCTCTCTGCTACCCGTTCTATTCGCCATGTAGGTCACAGTCGGTTCTGATCATGTTCTTCTGGATAGGGCATGCATGATGGCAGTGACTGGATCGAGTCTGTATGGTGGGCTTCCCCAATAAGCCGGCTTCCCGCTGGGTCGTTGTGGCTCTCAACCTCATTACAGACAGATCCTTCCTTTCCTTTTCCGTGTTCCTTTTATCAGCGTCTGTCCCCAGACCTGGGCCTCTTTCCGGGCCCTTGGCCGATTCGTCTTTCAGACCAGGTTTCTTTCTTTTCCTTTCTTGTTCCTGTTCATCTGTGCGGCTGTGCGGTCGGTGGCCTCTCTCAGTCGTTTCTGGCCTGACCATACCTCCTCATGAGCACTGTGGAAGGGGTCTTGTCCTGCGTTGCGTCACTCGTTTGATATAGGTCACGGTGGGAGATGCTGGCCATCTCTCTTAATACTAGTTATCTTGCTCCTCGGTATGTCTGTTGGTTCATGCTGCTGCCTCCCCTTCCCTCTTCAGCCTCTTTGTTTCGTGTATGTTATGTTGGCCTCAAGGCTGCCTCAGCCCAGACCGCGGACCAACTCAACTCAACCAAGCTGAGGGAACCCGAGCGTTTCCTGACGGTTTGCGGCTTCAACCGTAGCGTCATGCGACACGACATATTCAACGTCATCTTGCCCGGGCAACTAAACCCTCGAGGACCGCCATTTACTGATTCCGTCGTCTTGGTAGACGTTTTACTTTAGAATGGCCTACAAGCCGCTACTTCGATTTGCAACATGGACCGCGGCAGTTACGTGCGCAGGCGCGGCTACAATCACTCTTCCGAGCGAAATTACGAACCTGGTTCCTTCTTGTGCTCTCGACTGCCTCCAATCCTTCGTGTCGAACAACTACGGCGCAGACGGGTGCGGGACTTCGCCGTCTTTTCCATGTCTATGTCAGAACACCGGGTCGTCCGGTTTTACGATTGGAGAAGGAGCAGTTCAGTGTCTTGTTGCGGAGATAAGTCGAAAAGCATGCGACGGCGGTGACGCGTCTCGTAAGGATACATACCTGGCGGCGTATGCCCAGTTCTCCACGTATACCGGGACTAACGGGTTCACAGAACAAGGAATATCGAAAGCATACACTATGTGTTCGACTGTCCGGAATGCCGCGCCCGCAACACATCCAACGATTGTTGCGACCTTGGTGATCCCTTCGGGGACCGGACCCGTTCAGGTGCCCGGGGCTTCACAGACAGCTAACTTATCACAACCCTCGGCACCGATATCGACTTCACAGACTGTCAGCATAACACCAGCTCTGACAACAAGCTCGACGACATCACCAGGGAGTGTCACGACTGGTGCAGCAGCCGCTCCGACACTGCCGGCCGATAGTGGCAGACGTGGCCCTCCTCTGAACACTGCCCAAATCGCGGGTATCTCCGTTGGCATTGCCGCAACACTGGGCTTCGCTATTGGGCTTATTTTCTTGGCGAGATGTGTACGGAAGCGGAATTTTGGTGACCAGGAGTCGATTCTTTTCAAGCCGAAACGGGAGTCGAAAGGGTTCGGCACGCTGAAAAGTAACCAGAACAGCCCAAAGACTTTTCAGATCTCTGCTCCTATCCATAAGACGCCGATTGACATGGAGTTCAGACGACCGGGCGACTTTCAGAGGCAGGCGCCGGAGACGATAGGGCTCGCGCTATCGCCACCTCGAGGCATGAGGGCTCCAGCCTCTGACACTGACCGGGCTGCCCAGTCGGAGGGGCCCGTGACCGTCAAACAGCCCCCAAAAGCCTATATCCCGTATACACCAGTCGGAGGGACGCTCTCTAAACCAGCATTGACCCTCACTATCCCTCAGGATGCAGGACAGCCACAGAAAGAAGCCCGCGTCCTGCAGTCCAGCTGCGATAGCGTAATGACGGAGTTCCAGGAAGACGGAGAGGGTGAGAGCGTCGCAGGCTCGAACATATGGCGGCCGCCTCCCACTGACCCCCAATCGACAACGACATATTATGTGGCTGATAAATGGGGCAACTGGGTGCTAAGCAACAAAGACAGCGACTCGAAACTCGCCGAACTACCAAGTGATATCAACAGGACAAAGGCTGAGCGGGCCAATGATGGCGTGCCAGAGTCACCGGTTGACAGAGCGGTGCCAATAACCGGACAGTTTCCGACATCCAAACCAAGGTCAATGCAGCAAACTGACGCTGCACCGGCGAGATTAGGTCCGCCCATTCAGTTCAAAGACAGAGAACAAGCGACTCCGTCATCAAGCATCTACTCAGCTTACAGTCTCCCTCGCTCGGTCGCACCCCTTGCTGAAAACCCCCTGCCGCCGACAGGCGCGCCGGCCATCAGGGTCACTCAACAAGACAGCGGTAAAGCAGCTAAAGGGCTGGACGCGGGCAAGAGGCGGACGTCACGGCGTGGGAGTCGACAGGGCAGGCGGAAGTCTCAGGATTCTGCGACCACTATTGCATCCTCTGTCGCCGAGCTAGACGAGCAGACGGGTGCGATTGAAGGTAACCTGCTAGACGGCCTGTCGCCAGTCGTCGAGTCACCTCGCACACCGGTCTCGGCCGGGAGATCTCCAGTCACATACCCCAAGCTTCCAGGTACCGGAGGGGGAGCCCCTGAACGCCGTTGGGAGCAGGCGCATAAGCAACTACCGTCACCACCGAAGGCACAACCGGCGCTGACGCTGTTTCCGCGACCCTCCAGAAATGACCACCTGAGCCTGTCGCCAGCAACTCAATCGGGACAGGCAGCTCCAGGTCTCGGTGCTGTGAACGTCTCGCCACTTAGGCTGAAACAGAACCCTCCTACGGGCCTGATCCCCGGCGCAACAAGGCAACAGCCCTTGCGTGTCCCGGCGCTAAATCCTAACCCGATCCGCAACCCAGCGGAGTTTAAGACTGGTTCCCCAGAGATGAGATCGGGGTCCGCCCCGCCGGAAGGCGAAAGACAGCGGCGTCCGTCTCCCCTGCACAAGCATCAACAGTATCAGCAGCACCACCATCGGAGGGGGTCATCCTTGCAGCTTCAGCAGCAGCAGCAGCAACAGCAGCAACAACAACGACCATACCAGCCGTCGACAGGGCCCGGCCGCTCTTTAAGAGAGCCAGATAGCTCTGGATTCTCCAGCAGCCAAGAGCAAACGAGCTTCAGCGGATTACCAGACCGCATTTTGATATCTCCAGCGAGCGCGACGACAAGTGGCAGCGTCGATTCGACCGGGAGTTCATTCCTGCTGACGAAGCGGCTCGGGGCCGACCGGGCAGCGGCACTGACTCTGGGCGACGCCGTCGCTGGGAAGGAATCTGCCAGGAGGGTCAAGTGGCAGCGTGAGCAAGGTGGCTCTGATTTTGTAGGCCACGACAATGCGGCAGCCCTGCCGTCCACGCCTGGATGGTTACCGAAGCTCACCCCTACCAGAAGGGGCGATGACTTGTTCCTTAATGTCCAATAACCATGTCTATCGATTGGCATGTTTCTTTTCTTTGCTTTCCCTCTCTAGTTGCACATTCGGCGTTTAGATACATCTTTGGGACGGTCGGATCTGTTTCCTTTCGTATACCCCAACCGCCACAACGGCTCTGTACTTGTATCAAATCTTTTAGACGGTAGGCTGGGCATTTCGTACGGCCTATGGTGGGCAGGAGGGGCCATGATGGATGTTCAAGAAGCCGGCTGGCAAACATAGTTTCCTTTGTTGGTACGCACGACATGGTGTCAAGGGCAATCCATAGCAAATGTTGGGAGTATCCTCGAGGCGTCTTCCCTATGACGGTGTCTACACCCCAAGCTCGCCTGGGAGTGTAATATATAAATCCGATCTTGCTAGTGAACCAACACAACACCTGGGCAGACATGCTCCGGAGGACCAGGAGTGGATACCGTTGCCCAACAAGTGCCGTTCCTGTCCGGACAAACCTGAACTAAGAGGAAGGAAAAAGACGCATGTCTTCCACTCAAAAGCGCGCCGTACACTGCCTCTCTTGGTCTGCAGGTGTCATGAGAGGCCCGATTTCTAAGCAGAGTCGTACCAAGCCTACCTGGACAGCAAGTTAGCATGAATAAGAATCCAAATGGACAATGCATTCCTGTGTAGTGGGATGTTCCTATGCGGTAAAGGTCTCATTACGAGATGCCGAAAACGCTAAAGACGAAAAAGGTCCGTAAGTATGATGACGGCAACCCCACATTCGGCAACCGCAAAGAAAGAAAAAAAGCATAAGTTATCTACAGCATGGAAAGAACCCCCCCCCCCAGCATACCTTAGTACTTAGCACTTGGAACAGCAGAACAAGAAGGAGAGCCCCGACGTCGAGTAAATATTCCGGATAAGGTAGACATTCGAAGCATAATTGCCAGGTACGTACCCTTTTTTTCTTTGGCCGTATCCCATCCCGCCCCGGGCCTGTCCGAGTCGCGGTCCCGGGACAACCTCAGCCCACTTCACTCACTTCACCCTATCCTGTCCTGTCATGGACACCCGGTCTTGGGTACTCCCAGCTATTGGTCATCAGCAATCAACCTGGAAGTCCAGACCTGCTTGCGAGTTCTATGGTATCAGCCCTTAGTCAATGCTAGGTACTTGAAGAGTCCTTGCTTGCCCTTCTCCCGGATGTGTGGCTTGACTCACCGACTACCTTATCTTGATTGATCCCTTGTTGGTGATACCTCGCTGCAAGGCTGACATTTGTGTTCATGCTCTGTCCCTTCGTTTGCTGCTTCCGCGTCTCCTTCTGCTTCTGCTTCTGCTTCGCTTTTGCCCTTACCTACTTCTCTCCCGATACCTCTGGTCCCCGCCCGCCCTCCCTCCGCCTGGTGAATCACACACAGACCAGTTGCAACAGTTGGTCGCGTGCCGTTCGATGACGCCTTCTGCTTCACAAGACCCTATTTGCTCACTCATGGCCGCCCTGAGATTCGATTGGACAAATGGCTTACGCACCTGTGCAGGCACTAGAGTCACAGACGTGGGGGCCCTTCATCACTGGCATCACTCCAACCCTTCAGGCCAGCTTTACGACCTGAAACCAAACATTATTAGACAGACTTCCCCCGCTACTGATATTCTGACTCCGAGTCCAAGTCCGTGAGGCGCCTGCTCCTCACTTACCGTATCGAGACACACTTGCCTTGGACTCGACATCGTGACTCTCATTGTCGACAACAAGAGCGTTAGTTCATAGGGCAACAATTCCTGCTGAGCCCGTGGCTTTGATAGACGGCTCCGTCAACAACCGGTCCCAGCCTAGAGGATCACGAGATGGGCCTATTGTAAGAGTTCCTGTCCCATGCCAACGAGTCCACATATGATACGATACTGACAGACGGTTACCTGTATAGAGCCTTGGGAACCGCTTTGGAGTGGGAGGATGCAAAGAAGCAGGCCGATTTAGTCAGAGAATGGGGCATCAGGGTATGCGACCCCGGGCTTCCGGCTCTGCCGCTTCGACCTCGTGACGAAGGCTGACCGGAAACCATTACAGCAACTCCTCGCCATATGGAACAAGGCGAAGTACAAGGAACGGGACGCTCTGCTTTGGGGCGATGAGGTACGGTCCCACGTTCGTTGGCGTGACGCTCACTGATGCACCGACACTAAACACCGCTCCACAGGTCGAGTACCTCGTTGTTGTCTGGACCGAAGACGACAAACGTGTGCTGGTATCCCTGAGGCAGGCCGATATTCTCAAGGCGCTCGCTAACGATACGGAACTTACATCCGGAGGCGGAGGTGTTCCTGATCTGCAGGCGACTACGGGGGCTAAGTAGGCCATGTCGTCCATCTGCCCGAGAATCCCCTCATGCTTACAAGAATCGGCAGTCACTCGTCCCCTCTGCCTGTCTTCCATCCCGAGTTTGGCAGGTTTATGCTTGAGGCCACGCCCGGCCAACCATGGGGCATCGGATTCAAGGAGCTCTTGGCTGTAGAGCCTGACATGAAGCTCCGGTAAGCTTAAAGAGACCCCTGCCCACTGTCGTGCTCATGCTCATTGAACTACAGGAGAGCCATCGCAAAGGACCACATGTTGCCCACCGAATACCCCATCACATTGACAACATTTCCGCGCCTTGGCAGCCCTGGTGTGTTTAGCGATCCATTCTATCCTGTCTCTGGCCCCAAGCTCCGCTCCCAGTTCGTTCCCGACGAGATCGCCAATCCCCACATCCGGTTCCCGACCTTGGCCGCAAATATTCGTTCCAGGCGGGGCCGCAAGGTCCAAGTCAACGTCCCCGTGTTCAGAGACGAGAAGACGCCCTGGCCTTGGAAGGACCCAACAGTCAACTACGACATGCACACATGGTCCGAGGATGACGACGTACGGAATGGCGCCGCCCCGGACAATTTCATCCACATGGATGCAATGGCTTTCGGCATGGGCAGTTGTTGTTTGCAAATAACCTTCCAAGCAAAGAATATCACGGAGGGCCGGCAGATGTATGACCAGCTGAGTCCCTTGGGACCCATTCTGCTGGCCCTGACAGCCGCAACGCCCGTATATAAAGGTTTTCTGGCCGACACCGACGTGCGCTGGAATCAAATCAGCAGAGCGGTCGATGACCGTACCCCAGAAGAACTGGGAGAGAAGGTAAGTGGCGGCGGCAGCTCTGATCCCAGCAACTGAGAAGAGCAATTGTACTAAAAGGGAGACCCAAGCCTCTTGAAAACGACCGCTGGCGTATTCCCAAGTCCCGGTACGCCTCGAACTCGACCTATATTTCCACAGACCACCGGTTACGGCCTGAGTATCTCGACCCGAACCTCATCATCGACGAGGATATCAAAGCAAAGCTCGTCGACGGCGGGATGGATGATCGACTAGCGACGCACTTCGCGCATCTGTTTATCCGGGATCCGATCGTCATCTTTGCCGAAGACCTCAAGGAGCTGGATTTGAACAAGACAGACCACTTCGAAAACATTCAGAGCACGAATTGGCAGCACATGCGCTTCAAGCCGCCCCCGGCCGACAACAGCATCGGATGGAGGGTCGAGTTCCGCCCGATGGAGATCCAAATCACCGATTTTGAGAACGCCGCCTTTGCCGTGTTCATTGTACTGATAACCCGTGCCATCTTGAGCTTCGACCTCAACTTCTACATCCCGATTGCCAAGGTCGACGAGAACATGGAGGCGGCACATGCTCGCGACGCCGTGTTGGAAGGCATGTTTCATTTCCGCAAGAACCTTTTCCCCCCGAGACCTCCGCGCAGCGCCGGGCCGTCTGGCGCGAACACGCCCACGCCCAGTCGTCCTGCTACGCCGGTGGGGCCGGTTGAGGACGAGTATCGGCTGATGGGCGTCAATGAAATCATCAACGGCACTGAATACGCGCGTTCATCGGCGTCGTCGCCCATCCCCACGAATCCCGACGACGACGACTTCCCGGGTCTCATACCAATTGTCGAGGCCTACCTGGACTCGATGAACATCGACGTGGTGACGCGATGCGAGCTGGGGACTTATTTGGACCTCATCCGCAGGCGGGCTAGTGGTGAGCTGTGGACGGCTGCTCGCTGGATCCGGCATTTCGTGGCGACGCATCACAAGTACGGGAAGGATAGCGCCGTGTCGGAGGAGATCGCGCACGACCTCGTCGGTGCAGTCATTGCTGTGGGCGAGAGGGAGCAGAAGGGTTGCGGTTTCAAGGGCATGGGAATCAATGGGCTGGACAAGTTGCTCGGGGGGTTCAGGGGCGGCTGTTGATCTCGACAAGAGCAGGCTTCATTGAGGATCGGACCCAGACGTTCGCTGGGAGACATGGTTCCGTCACATCGAGACCAAATCAGCACGACTATGAACAGACTTTATGCCTGTGACTGTGAGACCATCTTGCACCGCGTCTCAGGCACCGACAACTCTAGATGGATGTCTGAGCCAACTTCAACAACAGCCATTGGTCGTGTCACATGTCACAGAGATCTTATGGCCCCAGATGGTGCGAATCAATCCTGTCGACCAATGAGCCCGCGAGAGTCACTTCCTGCCATTGCTTTGCTTAGTGTCTTGAGTGGTCAACAGGTCTTGGTCTGCTTGTCGCTTATATTTATGTCTCCCTGGGCACGAACCGGTCAAGACGTCTTGAAATCCGGCATTACAGTCGAGAACGTCGTTCTACGGAGACTTGCCTGTGGTATCATAGGCTAGATCTGCAAAACATCTCGCAATCACCTGGTCCTTTCAGCTGGGCCAAACCTCGTTGTTCAGGCCATCGTCGATAAGGTTGGGTTCGAACTGAAGCTCACCTCGAGGCTAGATACCTACTTTTCCGAACTATTGGTCCGAGTCATGCCACCAAACTTTTGTTCCATATTCTAACCCCAGATCAACCGGGTATCGTTCCGATCTCAATCAATATGCTGCGAGACGCTGGACAAAGCTGCATGTCTCCCCCATGCAAACAGCTGTGGTCATCACTGCAATACTGATTCGGCGCATCCGTAGTCATTTTCAAATCTCTAGCTCGCGACAACACTGTTCTTGTGACGGATGGGCAGCCGTGTTTGGTACCCTTGATGGCTCCTCTCGGGTTTTGACTTGATTCTTCCCAACTCAGGTAGTCTAGAACAACCGACGACATGTTTCTAGCGCAGGCGAAGAGAGTCAGCGCACTCGGACGACGTCAATACCGAAGATATTGAACATTATGGCAAGCCACCTCCCACCACCCCCTTACTGTGATATGTCAACAGTCGAGCCTGACCGACCAGACTCACGACCCTAGGCATTGCCGCTGCCAACTAGTCCGAGATATCCAGACCCCCATCACGTCCAAAGGCATAGTTTCAGAGCTCCCTGGACCAACTGACCACCTCAGCTGCGACCTGTGAAATTGTTGTGGAGCTGAAATGAAAGTCGAAGTTGTTGGGCGTCAACAGTCGATCGAGCAGGAAAGTGTGGAAGACGGGATGGTCCAGCCGAACGGTAGATCTGAAGCAGCTCAGCGCGGCTACATCGCACTTCACGATTCAAACTTCTACAAATACCTAGAGGACGGTGTGGTGGCCTACATGCGTGGGGAGCTTCGTCGCCCCAATAGGACAGCTCGAGGACAGCCCGGTATGTCTTGCTCTTGCATACCGTTTCCCTCTCATCAGTCACCGTTAGGTTACGCAGTTCCGCATCAGCTTTTATGTTTCCAGCTGCCCACTGTCTCGGGATTGCCAATCATATTTTACCATCTGGCCAGGCGTACAAACGGCCCCCCCCCCCCCCTCCCCCAAGGATAATCCGGTGTTCCCCAAGCGGCCTCACACTACAGTGATGTCGTTCGATACATTGTCTCTTGTCAGGGACCAACAACCAAAATAACAGCCCCCAGTCTCCTCTCACTCCCTCTGCGGATGGCCGGTGTGGATGGCTTTTCAGATGGAGATCTCTCCACGCTGTTATGCTCGTCTTCAGCCGTCGCACAACGCGCGGAAGGGGGAACGACTATCGATCCAGTCCTTTATTGCACCTCCGCAACCACCCTGCAGCCGTCCGGTTGCTCTGAGCTGTTGCAGCGGCCGGTGCGTCCCCAAACTATCTCTGCGCGATATTCCTGCCAAGCATCTCTGCTCCCAGAAGCTAATATCGAGCTGGTGGGCTGTTGTCGTCGTCGGTTATCTCGTGCCCCTACAAGCTTCCCGCCAGCAGCAAAAGGTAATTGCCGGCCGCAGTCGACCATCCGATGCGAGGCAGGGACCAAGAAAGTCTGACTACTTTACCCAGCCACATCAACACGCATGCGCACGTTCCTCCCGCACCGCGAGTCTTGCGGTACGGTACAAGGAGATAAATCATGTGAAGTCCATCACCCAACCTACCTTATTCTTCGGACTGGGCTGCTTGAAGCACGAACTCTGCTTCTGTGGTCCGTGGAACTGTTACATACCTACCTCTCTCTACCTCGGGGACACAGACACAACGCAGAAGGGGACGGCCTGCTACGGCACACCAGCTTAGTGCCACTTGCCGGCCTACAGGATCGCCGTGCTCGTGTGTCCGCCTCTCATCGTGATCCCGAACGTGGAGAAGCACGGCCACGGGGGCGGATAGGAGGAGGAAGGGGGGGCAGACCCCTTGATTTCCTGTTATGCGTGAGCCTAGGTTGAACTTGGGATGGTTGTGTGTCTTATCCCTTCGCCTGCCCAGCTTTCAAGCAACCAGGCTTAAAGTGCCCATAGAAATGCTAGGGGAGCTGTTCTGCAGGAAACCTTGCAGGATGAAGATGGTGTGCGTACAATTGACCCTTGGCCAGCCATCCGATGGTCGGTGGCGGCGATTAGACTTTCGGCCAGCGCCACGCGAGTTGTCGTCGGAATATGTGTACGTATGTATACTCAAGGTCTAAATCGGCAATGCAGGATACGCCGAGATAGCATCTATTTTCCGTCGGGAAGTACAGTATCGTTGAAAAGTTTAGGTGCAAGAGATCAGATGCAAGATGGGCATGCTATCTCTCTTGACCCTATCACCTCGTCATCTGCATCGCGAGCCGCCGGAATGTCTTTCCACCGGTCAGGTTGGAAAAACGACCCATCCCGACCCGAATTCTCGATGGGAAAAGCTTCTACTTGTCTTCCGCACCTTATCTTCTTCGTTTTCTGTTCAACGGAACCGGCTTGTGTACGCTCTGCTTCATCCGAAGACGGGAGACACATGTAGCATTCTCTTTCTGATCCGTCATGTTGCACAACAGTATCGCGAGAATGACTGAAATCGCACGCGCACGACACGAGACCGGAGAAGCAGAAGGCACAGGAAAACGGGGTGGCTCACATAACGCTTGGTGACCGGTCTTCAACAAACAGAGGAAACCTTCCGGACTGTCGGCATGTCCATCACCATATGGGCAGATGGCCAGGTGCCGGAGGTGCGTTGATGGAAGTAGTGGAGGGAATGAGGATGAGAGCTAACCTGTACGTGTGCAGTTCAAGAACGGAACCTGGAAACTTGGTCGACGACCGGCTATCCCCAATGGAGGAGGCATTTATAATGAGGCAAGTAACAGCGCTGGCGACTGCGTCAATTCCGACTGACTGCTGACTTTGCGTCTAGATAACTCAAGCCTATGCCGGCTTTGACACCGACAGGGGTACATACTCTGAGAGTCTGCCCAGTCGCACGTCGTAATAGACTATCCTGTGAATAAGAGAGCATCTTACTGATGGCCACTTCCCGTTCTAGCTGTTGGAGACACGGACGATGCTCGTTCCTGGGGGTATGCTAACCTTTGGGAGCGTTGCTCGAGCGATCGAAGCCGATCTTGATACACAGGCCCCATTATCATCCTTCGCGATGTCACTACAGTTGCTCATATTCGATAGTCCAAGCCTCGGGCACGCGCCGACATGGAATCGAGCCTTGAAAGCCCAATCCGGGTGCCCATTCGAATTCTAGACTCGAGAGATCGAAGATGCCGTGAGAGCAGTAATATCCTCAGACGGAGGCGATTTGGGAAATCCACCAGCATCCCGAGAGAAGTTACAGTTGGGCATCAAGATCGTCCCGAGGGTGTTGTTGGTTGCCGCTTATACCAATGCTCGAGTATGCAGACTCGAAAAGAAAGCCTTTCGAAACATGTCTGTCGGTGCGGCTTGACTGACAGTCCCATGTGCAGCTCCGTCAAGTGCGCCGCACAAGGTACTGTGTAGAAGTTGTGCTCTTTCGTACCGGCTGGAGTTGCTGGTTCTATCGCAAGCACCTGTACACGTCTGGACAGTCGGTGGTCAAGGGCACGAGCAGTTGTTACCTACAACAAGCCCCCATGCAGCCATCCACCAGGAGTACGTACACAGTACGTAGATAGATCCGGATAATAATTCTCCTAGCGTCGTAATCTAGATCCGCGAGATCGTACGAAAATACTCTTCCGCTCGTTAGATTGGGCCTGTAGACGATGGATCAGAAGGGACGGTAATGGTGGCATCTGACCCGGTATGCACCGCTAGAATCCATCTTAGATCAGCTTGATCTCTAACCCACAGTAGCAAGATGTAAGAGGGGCGATCTATCCGCTTGAGCGCAGCGCTAAACAGGAAGATCACCGACGGGGTGTCGCGGAGGCGGCCCAGCGTCCGTTGGATCGCGCCTCGGAGGCTTACCCACATCGCGTTGCTCTTGTTTGTTGGTGTTCAGCTCTGCAGATTGCCGTCCACGGAAAACAAGATCACTGCCGACCATTGCTGGTGGTTGGTACTGTCCACTCAGCTCTTTATTTCATGCCTCGCTGTTCCTTTCCGTGTTGGTCTGAGGACAGCCCTCAATAAGGATATATCCGTTTTACCAATGACATATCTCTCTAATCACACCCGTGCTTGATGCGCCCGCATCCCGTGTTTCCCTGACCTTGGTACACACGCAGCATTTCCAAGCCCGTTGAGATCCTATATCCTCGTCCTTCTGCCCGTCCCACCAACCTCTAACAAAAGATCCCACGCCCTTCGTATAGCTTCTTGCACGTTACAGCTCGGGTAACTGGACATAATCATGCCATCCCAGCAGCAAGGCTCGACAGCCATATCCGCGCCATTCCGACATCCCATGTGTTATCTTGTCATGTTGCGACATCCGCACAGGTCGACTGCCACAAAATAGGTAAAAGACGGGGTTTCCTTCCTCAACCTCGCGGATCTACATCACTCTCTTATGTCATCAGCTCTTGTGACTGTTCATTGTTGGCGCGGGATAGGCGCGTAGGTCGTAAGCAAGAGGTGACGGCATTGCACTGCAAATAGCCGGTTCCTTGGAGTCCGGTACGTCCTTCGCCGTGGTGGACGCTACAGTTGCTGGGCTGCTCCACTGCAGTCCGCCGGCTGGAACCTCGGCCATGCATCCGTCGCAGCCGGGACGGTTAGCCCATCCGATATGATGCGTGGTGTCGTCGAGAGCCTTCAGCCTCTAGACCCTCTTAAGAATCGTGAACTGGTTTAGGACGCAGCGACCTAGACTCGGACTGCCGTTTCCGCTCCAGCTTAGCATAGTGCAGCCCGCATGCATTGCATAGGGTCCTAGCTCCATCCGGGCCTCTCCTCCATTCCGGAGTGTCGACTCTATTGCAGCTGTGACATCGGCCCGGAGGTGCCGCGCGCTTACGGGGAGGGTCAGTAACTCTCGGTGCCGCGCTGGGAGCCGGAGGTTCGAGACTTACTCCGCGGCGTTTCTTGGCCTCCGAGAGCGGATATGCGTTCTGGTGATGAAGTGGGTGAAGTTGATGAGGGTGGTGATGCTGATGGTGATGTGGGTGTTGCTGCTGCTGCACATGATGCAGAGTACCGTACCCGCGGTGGTCCTCCTCTTCCAACGGCCTACGGCCGGCTGGATCCCGGACTATATCTCGCGCTCGCTCGTCGTACACTTTGTTCTGCTGGATCATGCCTTTGATGTGATCCACGCACTGCTGAATAACTGCTGCATTGTCCATCATAGCGTTAAGCTCCGCGTCCGTGGGTAATCTTGAGTTTGGCTCTTGCGCGGCAGCGTCGAAAGCTTCGGCAAAGTTGAATAGTACTCGTGAAGACAAAGCGACCTAGGCATAGTCAGCAAATCAAAGTCACCAGACAGAAGTTTGTCGGTCAAGACTATGTCCTGAATGCGAAAACGTACCCTTTTGACTACTTCTCTGTACTCAGGGCGCGACCGATCCGCTTCACTGTATTGCGAAGCGTAGTCTTCGTCGCGGTGGATGGGCGGCCTGCTTGTCTCAAACGAGGACACAGGCGCTGGGTTCGACTGGCGCGGAGATGATATGGGAGGGAGCGGTAACTGTCCTGGAGGATAAGTCGCCGTAGATGCCTGTCCAGCTGATATATGTGGCTGAGAATAGCGCGGATAGTTCTCTGATATATGCCGTGGCGCCATTTCCACTGACTGCCTGTGATCAACTTCCTTCTCGCGCCCCATGTAGGTCGGTGTCGGCGGGTGGGGACCGCCATAGGCAGCGTTGGATGGCGGTGGTATCGCGGCCCTTGCAGGCGGCGGCGGCGGCGCAGACTTTCCAAAGGTAGACACTGGTTCTGGACGCGAATAGGGACGGGCATCCGGAGGGCCGTCGGCGAATGGCCTCGGCGGTGCCGCGGAATACGGCGGAGGTCGTTGCTGGGATGATGTGGTTGGTGGTTGTGCGGTCGCGTTTAGTGATTCAGTCAATTCCTGTATTGAGGGTAAGGATGTTTGGCTTCGGCGTTGTGAGGACTCGGATTCGTCCGAAGTCCGTCGAGCAACGTCTGACGATGTCATGGTGGACATGCTGGTGGCCGGCGGAAGGTGCGGGTGGTTAGGAGCATATGGCGGGGAGGGTTGATGCGCGTGGTAGGGAAGACTGGCGGGCGGCGCGTTTCTCGCCAATGTGTACCCCTCCTTGAAGGGTCCTTCGGGACGTCCCCGGAGATGGCGGTCTGAATCCTCATATCTTACTCCGGACGACGACAAGCTGCTGGAGTGTCAGTAGTGTCGAGTCAACTGTCTATGCCATGGAAGATGGGGGTTGAGATGCGTACCCATGTCGACTGTCGCCGCCGCCAGCGCCGTTCCCCATGGCGAAACAGGTCGGAATAGAGCAACGCGTGAAGAAGAGAGCCTCGGGAAGACAATCAGCAATGGTTCGTCACCATCTCTTTCTCGTACACGGACGGCTGGAAAGGGTTGACGGGTTGACGGGTTGACGGGTTGACGGGGTGACAGGTGGATGGATGATGGATGTTGTGACCGAAGGCGACTTTTGTTGCGAATGGAGCGACGGTCAACAAAGTGTTGTGGAAATGGTTAATGGTCGGGGGAAGATGGTAAAAACGTGGTTGGGACCCGGCTTTCAGGTATACCAACTACCATAGTAGATCTTGATCTGGGAATCTGGGACGGAATCAAAGTACGTACCGAGTCTGCATCGATGGCCTGAGGCGAAGACCCAGATCAGCGGGAACCGATAGTGCCAACGTGTGGCTTGGCCCCCTTTCAGAGCGGTGCCAGAGCGCTGCTGCTTAAGGTTTAGTGTTGATTTCGGAGGCTTTTTTACTAGATCCAGGTAGCTTGTCGGTAGCTGTTGATACGCTGTTGACACACCCTGCTAGTTCAGATACGACCCTCTTTTCTCTCGTCAGTCAAGCCCCAAAAGGAATATAGGTAAGGCATGGATAATGCCAGGCTGAGTGTAGAAAACCGGCCGAGAGTACCTGTAGACAGGCCAAAGCCGACAAAGGACTTCAGTGGAAAGAGACCACCAAATGGCGGATGTGGGAGCGATGATTGTGGTTGCGGTGTGAATTTTGTGGAAGGAGGGGGAGGAAGGGGGAGACTTGTGGTTTTGCTGACTGCGATTGGATCTGGGGACCTACCGGTGAGTTCCAGGTTACCTTCCTCACTCCCACCACTAGCGGCTTCCAACTCTTCCAAGACAGCGGATCGATCGACTTTCAAATCGTAAGACCGGGGCTCGGGGACGGATCCGAGAAGAAACGACCGGGAGCCTTCCAGTTTCCAGTGCGTACTGCAGAGTAGTGTGCACCGATCTTGCCCCCTTCCTTCCTAGCTCCTACTAGTCTCGTTCCCGCTTAAGGTACCGTGAGATGAATAGTGTGATCTTCTTCGCCTTCCCTCTCCTCTCACACAATCACAACGTTAGTCGCTTCAGCGATGCATGTGGAGGCCGGCGGGGCCCACGAATTGTATAACCGAGTTGATAATATCATTAAGAGTCAGACGATCTAACCCTCTTCAAGAAGAGACGGGGAACAGTGTGTGTTTTAAAGGGAAGAGAAGAAGCAGAAGGAGAAGAACACACAAAAAGGCAAAAGAGCATGCAAGGCCTTGGACGGAGAGATACGGTTTTACTTCGTTGGCTGCGGGACCAGACGAGGAGCTCTGAGGGACGAGGGACGAGGGACGAGTGACGAGGGACGAGGGACAAGGGACAAGGGACGAAGGTACATAATCGGTACCTTTGGACTTGTCCTCGGAAACTCTTTGTTTGCCAAACCCTTGTCCCTGCAGGCTGCTGTCTCGAGATGCAGCGAACAAGAAACGGGGAATCGCACCAGAACCTGCAGCCCAAGATTTGAAGATTGTCGAGATCAGCGTGGGTCCAATTTGGCGTGGTGGGGCTGCCGGTGGACGATTGCAGGGGTCCAGTGGGTAAACATGAGCAACATCATGGCCTCCACCATGAAATATTGTCTGACTGATGACCAACTCCAAACCCCCAAGGACATAGGAATCACTTCCCCGGCCTCGTTTGGGCTTTGACGTGGGCTTGACATGAACCTGCTACTGTGATGGCTTTTTCATGATGGAAAGCACAATCCATGCATCTATGTTTGAAGCTGATACCAGTCCCATGTTGACGGACTTTGGCCGAAGTTCACGCTCCAGCATGGCAGCCGCATACACGTGGAGGCAAACTGTGTAAGCCTCTCTCCATCTTGGCATACCTTCTGGAGCCTTCATAGAGCTTAAATAAGGTAAAGAAACTGCTGTCTCCAGAGTCTACAGGCTGGGATCCACGCCGGTGCCGCATCTCTGGAACTCAACGCTTCTGCACTTCTGCGCTTCCATGGATTGGATCCCTGGTATCCCTGTTCCATCGTGTGGGGCGGACCATCTCTCCATATCTCCTATCGGTCACCGGAAACTTGGCAGATACTAGCGCCAGTGCTTTTGAACGCACCTTCTGCGCTAATACTGCGCTTGTGTCCCTTTCATCCCCATGTTTCTTTCCGAACATTTGGGGTTGATGAAATGACGAGGAAATCATTCGATGCAGGGCCCAGGCGCTGATTGCAGTTCTGGCCAAGCATTGATATGTCACTTTTCTTCTTCCTTTTTTTTCTCTTTCTTTTTTTTATATTTTTTACATACCGGTGTCTCCCACCTCGCATTTACATATGTAAAGATGTGTGTGCTACTGGACTCAGCTCTGCACCCGTGACGTAGGCAGGAGATATACCGATTATCACAATATATATCACATATCACAGACTCACTTTGTCCAAGTTTTTTCTTCCCAAGCAACGTAATGCCGGACACCTTCAGGAACAAGAAGAGCGTTAGGTTATAACCCCATAGCCGGCTTCCGCCAGCTCACGTAGCCGATAGATCAGAGCGTGTGTGACACCCTTCGTGTAATCTTGCCTCGAGTCTTTTGACAGCTGCGTTTCCCCCACGAGAACGCCGGGTTCTTGGCCAAAGTAAAGGGGTCAAAAAGGATATCTGTTGTCTCACACATACTGTGCCAATGCCAATAAGTTTCATGGTCGGACTGTCGTAGAGGTGGATTCCAGGTTGTCACTGGCACGCACAACAAGAGAGAAAGCAATCTGCGACGTGACACTAGTTGAGGAACGCCGTCGGAGATTTGACCCGATGCCGTCTTGTGGTTCTACTGTGGCACAACAAAAGGGTCTGGGGTCCGGCCCGCCGTTGGTAGATGGGATCTACGGAATGTTTATTAGGTCGAATCGAGATCTCTCGCCGTCATTCCTTTGTTAAGTCCAACATTCAACGCCATGAGCGACAGCCCATTCTAGACCCCCTCGACATTTCCTCGACTTTTCATTCACCGTAAACGCGCAGGGCCATCCATGTCGCAACATGCGGAAGGGATTGTGGGCGCTTTGACATTGGATGGCCCTGGAATGTCAAGATGCATCTAAAAATAAATTGCGCGAGTCAGGACCAAGGAAAGAGAGCCCTGGAGCCCCTGGAGCCCCTGGAGCGCTGACGCCGTGCTGGACTTCGATCACGTCCAGCAGAAAGAAGTAACATCCAACATCGAAGTACCCCAGTACTTGGGCCCTGGAAGCACTTCCAGGTTTGTGGACGCCATGGCAGAACACCTCGTCGGCGACCATCTGCTGGCATTATGCAGCATGACTTCGCTGGACCTTGCTATGGAAGAAAAACAACGGGCAACGAAAGTGTAACGACACGATAACTTATCAGCCTCTTTAAAGATACAGTGATTATCAATCATCGGCAGCAAAATGGTCTGAGATGGGATCGTTCTGTACTTAGTGTTATTACAGCAATGCACAGAAGCAAACATTGGGACACAGATGCCAATAAGATGATAACAGGACTAATAATTGGTGGCCCGCTGGTACATATATGAACACTTCCTTGAAAAGTTAGTCTCACGAACCTCAAGCTCACCATTGATCGGGCTCACCATTGTGTGTTGTGGTAAGCGCTAAAACAATGCTGTTGGGTCCCAGGAGATCCGATACGTACGATCTCTCCCGCAACGCTCAGGCGACCGGGGTTGCGATGGATCTGCTTGTCGATGCGCTACCAGCCCTTGTGCCTGTCAGAACTTTGCCCAGGCCATGGGCTGTCGATTCCTGCGAGTGGACAAATGACGCAGCGCACACAGGTCGGAAATACTTCCGAAAGAGGCAGCCATCTCCACGCCAGGCAGTTAGCGCACATTAGACCGAGAGATATCCGCCTGCCGTTGGGTCCGACCCCCAGAAAATATGTGGGGCATTCCAACCTTCCGGACAAGTCAGGTGGGTGGGATCGCTCAAACACAGTAAGCTTTCAGCCAACGTTTGTGAAACACACAGCCCTGGTGCCACTTGTAAACAAAAGCCTAAACTTCATGCTGTGGTAATAAGTGCTGGTGCTGACAATCCCTCTAGTATTCGACACGTCATTCTCTGCGTTCCCAGTAGCTCCAAGACTCTGGTATCGGATTGCGCATACAAAGTAAAGGCTGTGAGATGCCTCCTGGGACTTGCACATTCACTGTCACATCGTGCAGCCACAGCATGTCTTACTTCCCCTTCTTCTGCGCGTTCTGTCGTCCCTCTTGTCACCATCAGACACACACCAGACCTCGTCAGCACTGTCAGCAATTGGGAGCAGGGCATTGGGTGGGCACAGCTAGGTACCTGCCGGTACTTCGCTAGGCTGGGGAAGAGTTGCTTTCTGCTTCGCGTGCTCATTGCTGGCCAGTGACGGGAAATGCGACCCCCAACTGTTCCGCATTTGGGAAGTCTTGGGGTGCAGCCATGTGGCATCATCTCAGCCGGCTACGGACAGATCGAGGGTGGTAAGCTTCGATTTAGAGGGGCAATTTGGATCGCCGATTCGACCCGAGACCCAACCAATCCGATGTTGGCGTCGTCGTTGGTGTGTGTGGGTTGTTGTTGTTGGAGTGTGTGTCCTCGGTTGGTTTGTCTCTCGGTCTGTCATCTCAGTCCAGCTGTCCGTCATGTCCTGTCTGTCTGTCTGTCGACACTGCTCCGGGTCACATTCCTCTCAGTTACACGTTCTTTGCCTCTTGCCTCAAACAGCTGAAAAGCCACGCAACGGCAGAGCGAACCGCAGCGCTTTCCGTTGACATCCCCAGCAGCTGCCCAGGTGAAGGTGGCAGTGTGCCACACACCAAGGGGGAAACAGTGGCAGAGGGTCGCAATTCAGCCTGAATGCTCAACCAAGACGAGCGCCTTCCTACTGCTGTCCAGACAGCCTCCCCTCCATATCAGATCCAGTATACCTCCTCTGTACTTTGCCAACATGTTCAAGTCCCTCCCGTCTCCCACAATGTCAGTGGCGGATCGCCTGATCTTGCGTAATCTGATCTGCTTTCCACCCGATCCGGGACATCTCACAAAGCAAGATCAGCCCGACTAGCATAATCCCCGATGGTATTGGCACCACATGTGTTGGTATCATGCAACGATCAAATATGGGTTGTCCTCCTGCACCTCCTTCCCAGTCACCTGGCCGCTGGGCAGATCTGCTTTCCGATATGTTTCCCGTCGACTGCTCAAGAAATCTCCGAGGAGAGAAACGGGGACGCCCCGTGAGACTGGCGCTTCTGGGTGCAGTCGACCAGCAAACAAGTACGGGAGCATTCCCACCAAGGAGCGACCGATGATTCGATGCTTGTTTGACGCGGACTACTTGCTTCTCCCGTGGTCACCGCAGGAACTCGTCATGTGATTGTCCATCACCTGCATTTCTTTTGCTCTGCCTCTTGACAGGCCGACATTGCCTTTGTTGGTGGCGCAGCGAATCGATTCATCTTACCCCTATCCTGACGTGGTGTGCTGACTCCTCCAAAAAAACATCCAATCCTAGATCCTAGAGCGCTGGGAAACGGGTCAAGATTGAAGTCGGGATCAGACAAGTCTGGCCGAACATGATGATATACATCCACCGTGACATGTTAGAACCAGAGCAAGCTCCTCGTCTTCTCGTCGCCAAAGTGTCTAGCTGTCCAGTGTCTGTTGAGGTACGCCGTTGATAAGCGAAATCCTTCCACAGCTGTTGTATATTCCCAACTCTGCCGCTACGTATCTAATCTTTGGTGATCCCATGCTCTGACATGTTCATTTTGCGGACTATTCTCATCCATACACGGTCTCTGGTCGAGCGCGGCCTCGGTCCTATAGTGGGAACGGATAACGCCCGTACATCCAAACCACGGCGGTCTTCGAAGACAGCAAGTGACGGTATGCTTCGATGGGTAGGCATAATGTATACATTGCTCCTAATCGTGGTTGCAGCCGGAACGTCATGTAGCCGAAGCCCCTGTCGTTGAATCCTCGGTCTCCAATGTGTGAAGGAGATTGTCGGAGGCATCAGTCATGGCGAACACAGCTCTGGGCTCTCCTGGACTCTCGGGTGTCCTCGCTGTACTAGCTGTAGGCCACATCTTGCAGGTCCTATTCTTTACTGTCTCACACATCGACGGTGAGTTCGAACTCTGCCCAAGTGTCCCAGCTTTCCTAGGCCTCTGTGGGCTCCTGGTAGTTTGTCCTGTCTATACAAAGACTGCTACACGGACCAACTAGATGAAGAAGCTCTCGAGGACATTCACCGGGGTGTCAACTCATCCATCACGTGGCAGACTTGGTGTGCCTATGGTGGATTCACAGGTGGTCAATCCGGAGCTCAGAAGCCAGAAGTGATGTTATCCGCAAGGAAGTTCAAGTATTCACCCTGAAGCCGAACCGTGAATGGTCATCGACATGGAGCATCACGGCGCCATCGTCCTCCTTCACCGCCCTGAAGATATCACCGCCTTGACAACACACTGTCTCGGGGGTGTTTGAGTAAACAAAGTAAGACCTACCCAGGCAGGGTCGCAAGTATGTCACGGAATCTACTTGGCTTGTCACCAAGTTTTGACAGAGGTAGTGGTCGTTGTCGTGGAGCATTGATAACTGGGCGTGAAGCACGGAACTTTCAAACTCGGTCAAGATCCACACTTCACTTATGCAATACCCGAACCCCCATAAATTGCTTATCTTATCGCTGCCCCGCTCGCTGCCTCACCTATCAGGCGTCACAATTAATGTACGCGACCTACCTAGCTTTAAGACGTGACGCGCAGGCGGCCGGAATTTTTGCCTCCACCTTTCCTCCCACAAGGCTTTGTTTGGAGCTTGCCGACTCCATCGCCGCATCGCGAGAACCCCCCCCCCCCCCGACCTCGAGCCATCCATCCCTATCTTGATCATCCCACCGACAACTCTCATCGGAATTTCTATCAAGCAGCCTCTTTCGCACTTGGTCGCTTCCTGCTCTCTGCCATCAGATACCGACGCGGTTTCGCGAGTCGTTCATCATGGCGGAGATCAAGATCGACAGTAAGCTCTTCCAGGAGCGAGTCTCGCATTTCATCAATGCCTGGAAGGCCGACAAACGCTCCGGCGACGCGCTGTTTGACGGCGCATCATCCATCGTCATCAACATGGGCAAGGCAGAAGAAGTTCCCGAGTTTCACAAGAATAACGCCGTTCACGTAAGTTTCTGGTGCTGCCTTGTCACTGGCCGTTGTTGCCGTTGCCGCCGTTGCCTACCTCATGATGCTGATGCTGACCGCTTTCCTTTCAGTTCTGGCTGCTCGGCTATGAGTTCCCGACCACGCTGATGCTGTTCACCGTCGACACCATCTACATCATCACAACCCAGAAGAAAGGTGCGCGAATACCTCGACCCGTCTTTCCACCCCGAATGCTAATCGTGCCGCAGCCAAGTACCTCGACCAGATCAAGGGCGGCAGAATTCCTGTCGAGGTTCTCGTCCGCGGCAAAGATGCTGCCGAAAATGAGAAACACTTTATCAAGATTGCTGAGCTGATCAAGAGCGCCGGGGTAAGCGATTTGCCCCGTGTCCGATTGCCCAACGAGTACCACGGCTAACTTTGATGGTGTAATAGAAGAAAGTCGGTGTCATCACCAAAGATACCTCGAAGGGTCCGTTTGTCGACGAGTGGAAGAAAGTCTTCGCCGAACACTGCAAGGATGTTGAGGAGGTCGATATCAGCCAGGCCCTCTCCATCGGCGCCTTTTCCGTCAAAGACGAAGCCGAGCTCCGAGCAATGCGAACCTCCTCCAAGGCTTGCGTGGCCCTCCTAACCCCTTACTTCCTCGACGAGATGTCCAGCGTTCTCGACCAGGACAAGAAGATCAAGCATAGGGCTCTGGCAGACAAGGTCTACGACAAGCTGGAAGACGACAAGTTCTGGAAGACGGTCGAGCTTCCCAACAAACAGAAGCTGCCTAGCGATTTCGACCCGGACCAGCTGGACTGGATCTTGGGTCCCATCGTCCAGAGCGGTGGCAAGTTTGATCTCAAGTGGCAGCTGGACTCGGACAATGACGTGCTGCACCCGGGCATCATCATTGCCTGCATGGGCCTCCGCTACAAGTCCTACTGCTCTCAGATTGCCCGGACCTTCATGGTCGACCCGAACAAGTCCCAGGAGAGCAACTACAAGTTTCTCCTGGCGGTGCACACCATGATCCTCAAAGAGATACGGGACGGAGTCCTCGTCAAGGATGTCTACAGCAAGGCCCACAATTTGGTGAAGTCCAAGAAGCCGGAGTTGGAGAGGCATTTCCTCAAGAATGTCGGCTACGGCATCGGTCTTGAGACCAAGGACACAACCCTCATCCTCAACGGAAAGAACAGCAGGAGCCTTAAGGATGGCATGACGCTATGCGTTACCACCGGGTTCAGCGATATCCAGAACCCCGGTTCGCAGGATAAGAACAACAAGGTGTACTCTCTTGTCCTCACAGACACGATCCGTGTTACCACTGCTGAGCCAGTCGTCTTCACCGGCGATGCCCCTGTGGATGTTGACGCCACGTCCTTCTTTTTCAAGGATGAAGAGGAGACGCAACCGACTCCCAAGAAGGAGAAGAAGGACTCCCGGGTCGGGGCGGTCGCAACCAAGAACATCACCAGCACGCGGCTGCGGTCGGAGCGATCCACCCAGGTCGACGAGGATTCCGAAAAGCGGCGCAAGGAGCATCAAAAGCAACTGGCGGCAAGGAAGCAGAAGGAGGGCTTGGAGAGGTTTGCCGAGTCCACCAGCGGGCAAAACGGCGTCGAGGTCAAGAAGTTCAAGCGCTTCGAGTCGTACAAGAGGGACAACCAGTTCCCACCTAAGGTGCGAGACCTGGGCATTGTAGTTGACCAGAAGAACGCCACGATCATCCTTCCAGTCATGGGCCGTCCGGTTCCCTTCCACATCAACACGATCAAGAACGCAAGCAAGAGCGACGAAGGCGAATGGTCATTCCTTCGCATCAACTTTCTCTCGCCTGGCCAAGGTGTTGGTAGGAAGGATGATCAGCCCTTTGAGGATGCGTCGGCTCACTTTGTCAGGAGCTTAACGTTCCGTTCCTTAGATGGTGAGCGGTACACCGATATTGCCAACCAGATCTCGAACATGAAGCGGGATGCCGTCAAGAAAGAGCAGGAGAAGAAAGACATGGAAGATGTGGTTGAGCAGGATAAGCTCGTCGAGATCAGGAGTGAGTTACCCCGTATGCACTTTGCATTGATTGTGGCTAACCTGTCTTTGCAGATCGACGTCCAAACGTCTTGGATAATGTCTTCATTCGGCCAGCGATGGAGGGCAAGCGTGTGCCTGGTAAACTTGAGATACACCAGAACGGTATTCGTTACCAGTCGCCACTTAGCACCCAGCAGCGAGTCGACATCCTGTTCTCCAACGTTCGCCATCTTTTCTTCCAGCCCTGTGCTCACGAGCTTATCGTCATCATCCACATCCATCTGAAGGACCCAATCATCATCGGTAACAAGAAGAAGACGAAAGACGTCCAATTCTACCGTGAAGCGACCGATATCCAGTTTGACGAGACGGGCAACCGAAAGCGCAAGTATCGGTACGGAGACGAGGACGAGTTCGAGGCCGAACAAGAGGAACGCCGGCGCCGACAAGACCTGGATCGCCTTTTCAAGAGCTTTGCCGAGAAGATTGCGGAAGCTGGACGGAGCGAGAACATCGAGGTCGACATGCCCCTTCGGGAGCTCGGTTTCCATGGCGTGCCTTTCCGCAGCAACGTCTACATTCAACCGACCACTGAGTGCCTCATCCAGATTACTGAGCCGCCATTTATGGTCCTCACCCTCGAGGATATCGAGATTGCTCATCTTGAGCGCGTCCAGTTCGGTCTGAAGAACTTTGATCTGGTCTTCGTCTTCAAGGACTTCACGCGCGCCCCATACCATATCAACACCATCCCCGTGGAGTCATTGGAGGACGTCAAGGATTTCCTAGACTCGTCGGATATAGCATACTCCGAGGGTCCCCTGAACCTCAACTGGTCCGTCATAATGAAGACTGTGACCACGGACACGCACCAGTTCTTCGTTGACGGAGGCTGGGGCTTCCTGCAGAACGACTCAGATGACGAGGACGAGGAGGAGGAGGAGGAGGAGAGCGCCTTCGAAATCAGCGAGAGCGAGCTCGAGGAAGCATCCGAATCCAGCGAGGATGACTCGGACTTTGACTCGCAGGCCTCAGACGAGGCTAGCGATGAAGGAGATGCCAGTGACGACGAGGAGGGAGAGGATTGGGATGAGCTGGAGCGCAAGGCGAAGAAGCGGGACCGCGAGGGCGGACTGGAGGACGAGGATCGCGGTAGCAAGAAGAAGCAGCGGAAGCGCTAGCCTCCTAGGCACCGCTGCGGGCTCTGCAGACGATGTTCCTGACTCTCGGCATCGGTAGATGCCGTGGATCTTGCGTTATCGGGCTCAACATGGTAGTTGATAGCTATTGCCTCCGCTCCTGGTCACTTGTATGATGTACATTTGTCTTTTCGGAAAAGCGGGATGGTAGAGGAATCGGTGGCGTGTTTTGTGAGGTTTCGGTTTTCTTTTGCATGCGGGATCAATCAATGGCTTGGTTTTGAGCCGTCAGTATATCACTTTGGTTTGGGTGCAGGATCCGGTGATAATTGTTTCGATATTCGCAGCCTTACTGCCGTCTTTTTTCCGGGCGCAGTCCTTGAATGGAGAACGAGGTGTTCAATGGCACGCTCGCTCTGCTGTCACCGTGACTGTGCTGACCTTGTCGGCGTATCTTGCTGTGAAGTAAGCATTACCATTCTTTTGATACGACAAGTCAGAACTGGACTCGACTCAGTCCGCCTCATGAGCCTTTTATGTCTCTGGCCTGGCTTCTTGCAGAGCCGGGGCAAAGTGTCGTACCACCAGTAGCAGACTGTCACATTCTAACATCTCGGACAGGTGAATCACAGCTATCTACGAACATGCTTCCCTATGAGAGTGGCTGTCTGTGAATCCGAAGCGCATACGGCTCCACGAGGATGTATAACTTTCCCGGACTCCTTGCGTTCCAACTTACATACCGCCCTGCCGTCATGGTTCGTCACAACTCCTAGTGAAGTCTACGAGGGATGTAGCCGTGATCTCACTGGTCCCATCTGTCGTGGCTATATAACCCGACCCATCCATTCGCTGTTCTTGTGGTTACTCCGTTGTCAAAGTTTCAAGCACCCAGTTCTCTGCGCCGCCTGCTATTCAAACCCTAGTAAACAACATAGCCCAGCAACGAAACTACCAAGATGGTGTCAGTTATCCATCGCCACAGGAACGTTGGCGAGATTGTCACAGAACAGCCTGAGGATATCGCCATTGCCTTGGGCCACCTCAGCATCTCGTCTCCGGTATCGATCCGAGGTGGCAGCGCCGCAAGACGCATACAGCCAGGCGATGAACCCCCTGTAGGAGTTTCGGAACCCAGAGCCCTTTTCGTCTATCAGACAGTCCAGCCCAATGCCCCGAAGGAGGCCAACGCCCCTCTCTCCATTGCCCAAATCAATGAGAACATTGCGGCAATAATGAGCAAGAACATCACTCCCCATGCGCGGTCGCCAATGGGATGGATTTATGCCTTTCGAGGACGGCAGTTTCCTGCTGCCGAGTGTAATGATCTACTGCTGACTCCCATAAAGATAGGCCACACCGGCAAGAACGATGTCGCGGACCGGATTCATACCATCGGACAGAGGTGTAAGTTCCGGCCCGAGAAGCTATTTCACTACGCCGTCCCGGACTCTTTAAAGTACGAGTCCCTCGTCCACGCGACACTGCATCAGCACAGGCGGTGGGAGGCGTTGGGATGTATCGGCTGCAACAAGAAGCACATCGAATGGTTCGCCGTAGAAGGGGAGAGGGCGCGGAGGGTGGTGAGGATGTGGGCCTTTTTTGCGGCACTGGATCCGTACGACGAGGGGGGCGCATTGAGGGAGGAATGGAGGACGCGGCTGAGGAGGGTGGATTATCGAGATCCGTGGTGTTGGGAGACGTTTGTTTATGGCGCTTTTGTCGACCGTTTCGTCGACGAGGCCTATCGAAGTCGGATGAGGCAGAGAGCGTCGGTGATGCCGGGCGTCGTTGAGGGCTGAAGTCCTAGTGTACTAGTCGTGGCAGGAGACATGGGCAAGTTCGGCTGGCCGTCTCGAGGGTCCGGCGCTAGATCATACAGTGCTTGTTGTCCTGGTTAAGCTCGTCGTCAGTCAGAACGAAGGCTTCTCACCCAATGCTTGTGCAACATACCAGAAATAGCCAAACAGTGTGGGCATTGCAAAGTTCACGTCTCAAGGGCAAGTTCTGAGTATTGAATGGTCTCAAGGTAGTGTGTACCTCATTTCTGACATCTCCTGTGAAGGTGGTCGCAATCAAATACTAGGCAAGCTCTCAGCCAAAGTAACCCTTCCAGCTGTACGCAACGAGGAGTGCAAACCCAGCGAGCTCGCCGAACTTGCATACTGATCCAGGTGTGGACTTCGTATGTACACGGGCAAAGACTATACGTCCTACAAATCGTCCTGACAACTCGACATTCCCCTTCCACGAGGTCGCTCCATCACCCGTTCTGCACCCTGAATATCCCAGCAAAGAAGTGAAGTGGCCCATTAGCTCCTCACTTCCAAACCTCCATCCGCTTGGTAGGATCCTCGACGAGATAGCGGAAATCATCCAGCGTGCTCCCGAGCGGCCTCTCACTGGCACCGTAGCTGGCCGAAATGGCAAGAGCGCCCACCACGTGGCCGCCGTCATCGTCGTCATCCATGGCGAAGAACTCGTCCGCCTCGGACATCCTCTCCTCCGTCGTCATGAGCTCGCGGCTCGTGCTCCCCGACGAGGCGACCGAAGCCTTGTGGCTGCGGCCTCCGTTGAACGCGTGGCTGTGTCCGGCCGAGTGCTTGGAGCTGTGATGGCTGTGGTGTGTATTGATCTTCTGGAGCGACGGCGGCGGCGAGAAAAGGTCGCCGAACTGGTCGGTCACCGGCTCGGGCGACTGCGCCGTTGCCGTGGGGTCCTTGCCTCCTGGCTGCGCATTCTGTCGCAGGTTGTTGATATCCTTTGCGCTCTCGAGGGAGGCCATCAACGCCGCTATGACATTGGAAGGAATCGGTGGCTCTGGCCCCTTCTCGGTCATGCTCATGTCCGGGCGGGTGACTGTGGGAATCGGTGGCGGTGGGCGAGTCGGACAAGGCGGCCGAGGAGGTGAGCGAGGTGGTGAAGCATCTGGGAATTTGGACCAGCGCCACGGCACCTGAGACAGCTCTGCACCTGGCATCGGGCGCCAAGGGCTTTCGGAAAGCGGGATCGGGTCATGGTGGTCGAGAACCCGGGATACTGTCCGCCTAACCGACGTTGGTGCCATGGTATGGCGCTGAATAGGAGCTAGGCGAAGTTCGTCGTCACTAATCCATAGCTTCGCTCTGACGTTGTCCTAGAACGCCTTAACCTCAGCTGGATTACGCCGCACGATCTCTGTTCCAACCAACGCAGTAGCCTCGGAAGTGTCCTGCGTGGAGCCGTGCTCGACTTTTTGGTCGGTGTCTGTACTAGTACCTCCTGGCCGAGTCTCATGCTGCGATCTTACTCGACCAAGGGGCGTTGGACTGCCAGATTCCACTTCCCTGCTCATATCATTGAGTGAGGCCATGATGCTGTCGAGGTTCTCGATTGAATAGCAGCTACTTGCGGAGGCGGCCTTGGGGGTTGGCTTAGCCACGGGGCTTGCGACCTTCTCATCCTCATCGTCGAGGCATCTGACCAGCGGTCGGTTGTTGAAATACGATTTGTATTTGAGGAGAGTAAGAGAGTACTCTTCGGGATGAGTGGGCGGTGCCTTGGCAGGGAACGCACGGCTGATAGGAGTAGAAGGGTCGGGCGCGGAGGGCTGTACGATGCCCAACTTTGTCGTTGCTGTCGTTGTCGTAGCCTTGGTTGCCAAAAACATCCTGTCTGCGACCTCTGCTTTGCCGGGAAGGGCTTGTGTTTTAGACTCAGGGCTCTCCGGGCCTGGTGAGCCTGTCTTCTCGAGCCAATCGACAATGGCCCTCACCGATTTGACTTTGCCGCCTTTCTCTGCTACTGGTGCTTTGCGGCCGAGGTTGGAGGAAAAGCTTGCCGGCAGTGCCCTTGACTCGATCTTCCGATCCAAGATGCGATCGGACGCAGGTGACGCTGCGTCGTCGTTTTCTCGAACCATCTTGGATGACTGGTATTGATTGAGGCTGCGTCAAGGTCATTAGCTATAATCATGTGAGGTAGTGCCAGATTCACTTGGTATTGACTCTGCTTATGCTCTCAGACGTACTCACCAGGAATAACTCAAGTTTGTGTTTGCGTCGATTGGTTAGATCAGTCAATCGGAACCGGCTTCGTGTTCGACGCAGAAACCGGAAGGCTATTGATGGCGGCTGTGTAGTGAGGTTCTGTAGAATGAAAGAAGGGACCACACGGCATCCAGTTAAGCTGTTGGTGAAGAACGCTTGAAGGACTGGAGCCGCCCCTGGAGTGGAGAGTGAGGTTGGGTCTTCTGGGGAACTGAACAAATTTAGTGGAATGGATTTCGGGTTAGGTTGGTGGTCTCTTTGGCTCCTGCGCCAGTCCGGTCCAGTCCAGTCAACAGCAGCTTAGAAGTCTGGACCTAGATGGTTGAACCTAGCAGCTCACTCTGTCGGTCCGTGTCTTCATTCACTCCAAGGTCGCACACGAGAGGAAAACAGTGAGCCCTTGATCAACATTTGCCTGGTCTCTCCCTATTCTCTGTTTGTAGCACCATCGACCACACCCACAACATTGTACCGCTTTGAGAAGAAGGTCTCCCAGTCGTTCAACGTCGACTTTTCCTTCTCATCCAGGTCTGCCCATTCAGGCTTCACATCCTCCGCCTTGGTCGATGTCTTTGCAAGTGCCCGAGAGGCGTCTTTGCCAGCGAAAACTTGAAAGAGCAATCAGCACCCATGCTGCCATGTTCATGGATCAAAGGGGTTGCTGTCATGAAATACCATTGTAGGAACCGCCAGGTTGGTAAGCCTTGTTACCGGTAACATCATAGACCTTGCCCTTGATGGCCACATAACACTTGTTACCCTCCGCCCCTGCGCCGTTTCATCAGCACATCTGTCCACAAGTACTGCTTTGCCCGGGGACTGGTACTTACCGTTGGCCTGAGCTAGAGTCTCGACGGATATGGGGTCGTCCTTTGGAGGAGCCAGGGTGACAGGCACCTTCGGCTCAAACTTTCCCGCCATGATCAGGGATATAAGGTAATTGATTAAGGGGCTGTCTTGTGATTTTAGTTTTCAGCAAAGGGACTTTGAGTATCTATTGTAACCAAGTGACAAGGAGAGTCGACATATCAGTTGGAGGTCATGGAGTCAATAGCCGAGGCTTTTCTGCCTGGATCGCAAGGCACTTTAAGATTACGTCATCCGATTTGAACCCTTCACATGCACGTCACGGCTTCCAAGGTTCAAGCTCTGGCCCAAAATCTTTTGGCTCGATTGAGCTCCAACACAGCTCTTATTGCACCGCAAGAGAACCTACCAACAATAGTACCTACCTCCGGCAGAACTGGCCTCTCACCTGTGGAATAATTGGTCTAACGAACAGCCAATCTTCTGCGCCGTGCTATCGTCTTTTCAAGTCAATCCAGAGCTTCGATGATGTCCAGCCTCAAGCTCCGCCGGCTCCCGAGGACCGACTTCGTCCAAGCTGCTTCTGCCCTCCATGCGCCATGTTGCCAACCGCTCCACATGGCATTGCTACCTCGCTCCCATTTTGGAAGCAGACGCGTCCCTGCGCTGACGGTGTCCGTCCCCAATGGCCGTCGTTTCCAATCGACGGGAGGTGGCGGCAAGGGTCTGGACGCCCGGAGACAGGCTCCCAACCCGACCCCATCTCTAGGCACCATCTTCTCTGCCGCATTCAGGAGCACAATAAATAGCATGCGGAATCTGGGCCGACCCGAGACTCTGAGGGATGCATACCGCAAGAATCCCGAAGAGATGATCCTGGCCCTGATCCTGTACGTCGGTACTGCAGCCCCCGACCCGAGGAACAGTGATACTAACTACCGTCTTTCCACAGTCTTACTGGAGTTGCCGGGGCCGGGCTCTACGCCGTTTATCTATATTTCAACTACTTCTACCACCGTCAATTCACAAGATACCCGGAGCCGGTTGCAAAGGCCATGCGCCGCGCTCTCTACTACAGCAACTACAATCCCGATCCTCAACGCGCGCTGAAGTACTACAAGCAGGCATTAGACCTCTGCACCGAACTCGGTCTAGACCCTTTCTCCGACGATGTTATGGGGATCAAGATCCAGCTTGCTGCTTGGCTGGAGCAGATCGAAAACCACGCAGTGGCTGCGCAGGTGCTCGAGTCGCTGCTCAACGACTGCAAGCGCTGGGTAGAGGTCATGGAACAGAGCGTGAGGGACGGAACCGCGCCGAAGTTCGTCTCGCCACCGCCCAAGGTCGACCCAGAAGGTAGCGATCAAGCGGCGGGCGATGCTCCTCCGCCCGAGACGCTCTGGGGCAAGCGTACACGTATTCTCGGAAAAGCAGTCGGCATCAGCGTCAAGCTTGGCGAACTATACTCGAACGAACATGTGATGCAGCAGGATCGCGCACATGAGCGTCTGATCTGGTCTGTCGAGACAGCTTTGAAGGAGGCGCGGAGGCGCTCCGTAGAAGGTCTAAAGGAAGGCGAAGGGGAGTGGATGGGCTCTGAAGCTATAGGAGGCGCCCTGGAATGTGAGTCCTGGAATTCCACACTATTACACTCAATGTGTATCTTTGCTAACGCCTCCATAGCGCTCGCACACAGCTATGAGTCGAAATCTCAGTTCCACCTGGCTGTTCCGCTCTTCCTGCAAGCTCTGAGGCTCTGCAAAGAGCCGTGCCATAGCGCTGTCATAAGTGAGTTCTACTGCACCCATCCCTCTACCACTGTGGGACGACTTGGGGTGCCTATGATACTGACCTGGCGTATAGTGAACAATCTTGCATCATCATTCGCGCAGCATCCAACCCAGGCGCCATTCCAGGCCGTCGCTACGGCGGCCTTAATCGAGGACCTCCCGTCACCCGAGTCTGTCTCGGCCTCGGATGCTCGCAAGGCCTATCTCGAAACCGCACGACGTTGGGCAACGAACGCAAATGTCCACGCAACGGAGCCTCAAGGAGAGCAGCGTACTGCAGAGTGTGACGAGGCCTGCGCAGCCTCTCTGTGCAATCTGGGCGACATCGCCGCGCTGCTAGGCGAGCCTGATGAGGCGCGGCGGATGTTTGAGCGATGCATCGCAATGAGCAAGGATCTCGGATTCGCTCCAGGCGTCAAGCAGGCAGAAGCAGGATTGAGGAATCTGACGAACCCGAAGACAAAGACAAAGTCCAAATCGAAGTGAAGCGCTTCAGGGAAATGCCTTGCGGGATGGACATCCAATGTGGATGGATTGAGACACAATCACAAGGAAGCCGACCAACTGCGACTTTTCCAGCTGCGTCAGCGGAATTTCGCCGGAGCAAGCTCCGGCGGGGGTGTGGAGTTGAGATTGAAAAAGGGGGGGGGGGTGAGCTCCGGCACCGCCTGCCTTAAAGCGGGCATTTCAACCCACGGCGCGATTGCATCCCGTCTCCGCGCTAATTGCTTCATTCAGGCAGAGGTGCTAGCATGGCAATGGCAAGAGTCCATCGCGACATGGGGGGCACAGTAGATGCATATGCACCTTTGGTGGTGTGGAAGATGACGGAATTGTCAGACCACTCCGGCATGTGAGGACAGGGATATACCGAAAGACCTCCGTGGAAGTAAAACCCGAAGCATCGCTGTTAACCACACCGCTTACATACCCTCCATCTTTGCGGTTCTCACGTGTATTTGGGAGTGCCAAATGGCGGAGTGACAGGGGTCGACATGCTTTGCGACATTTGCGTGGCCTGCACTGAGCTAACAACACACAGCCAATCACCAGTGCCAGCTCGGTTACTGAATGTGGAAGCTGATTTGTTGAGTTTGGCCTGTGCTCTCATCAGCTCGAGCTCCTCCCGACACCCTGGAACCGGAACTCGGTGCTGTTCTTGCTGGCTTCTTTCTCGCGGCTGCTCGATGTCGATAATATCGTGATGGTTCTGTCTTTCCAACAAAACCGGCCTTGAGCGCCCGAGTCTCCTATGCACATTCCCGTTGGATATCCTGGTTTCAGCCTGGTGAAGAAGACGGGGGCTGGTATGTTACGTTGTCCTATTCGTACAGTCCCGGTAGATCCGCGTCAGCGCTCTGTTTCCGCTCTGACATGGGCCGCGACTCGAAGCCGCAGGCAGTGAAGACCGAGAACCGCTTCGTGCAGAAACAAAGGGTTCCCTCGATGTTGACCGGGAAAGTAATCCCGGCACAGGTCAATTTAGGCAACCTGATCGCCCCAGCAGGTTCTGGACCGGACGCTTTGAAGCATGGCAGGGGCAGAAGGTCGCTGGCGGATCTGACTTCTTCCATTGGATTGTCGGCCACAAGCCGGAAGGATCTATGTGTAACCCAGCCTTCTCACTCCCGTTGAATTGGTGCGCGATACACAAGCTTCGGCGTATCAGAGGCTCCCTAGATGGAAGGTGGAAGGGTTTCATGTGTTCCAGACAGCCTTGGTCAGGGTTGCCAAGCCTGGACCCTGTTTCTTTTGCGATGCTGTGTGTGGCACGCGGGTGATAGGGCAGTGTTGTCTTGGCAAGAGTTTTGTCAGGCATGGCAATCTCAAGATGTCCATGGTTGTTGGCGCCTCTGGAGGGGGGCTGGACAATGGAATGGCGGGAGACGTGAGGGGTGCTGATGCTCTTGCAGAAAGTCGGGTCTTGGCACCTAGGCGCTAAGGTAGGTACTTTAAGCTTTTAAGGTTGAATGGCAAGACATTATTGCCAAGCCTTCCAACGGTGTCGCCCACGTTTGCCGAAGAAGCTGGCGGCAGGGGCTTGGGCAGTCACGACTGAAAATCGATACCACCCTAAAGTTTCATGTGGTCAAATCACACCTTCCGTATCACCAGTCGATAACTGTTCGCGAACTTGTACCTAACCTAACGGTGGAGCGGGCATTCCTCCCGACTCGAATTAGCTGAGTATTGCGCGGTTTGTGTGGTCAGACTCGGTTCCTTCTGCTCCGGCCCCAGTAGGCGGTCAAGTTACCTTACAGACTTGGAAAAAGATGGGGAAAGGCACAATACCAGCAACTCAACAGGAGTCACGATGTGAACGTCACAGCTCGGACCACATCTGCATGCCCCTTGTCCTTAGATGCATATGGATGATATCGGATTGCTGCCAGTCGTCAACTCTTTCTTATCTCTCAAGTACTCCAGAGCTTGGCCGGAGTACCCTTTCCCCAACCAGGTAGGTGGTTATGCATGCTAGGTACGTGAGCATTTGCCCAAGGTACGGGTGCCAGCATGTCAAGGTAAGGGTCCAAGACTTCAATGTCCGGTGCAGCGGATTTCTTCCCACCTTTCCCCGCCGTTTTGGCTTTTGGGCTAAGCGCGCCATTGGTGAGGGTACGTTCCTCTATCGCCCCAAAATCCGCCTGCGCAACATGGGGGTGGCCGTTGCGCCAGAAAAGCGGGCCCCAAATTAGCTCGTGTCCACTTCGCTTTTTATAGAAACGAGGGATTTGCGAAACCGTTTCTGGTTCTCAGAAACTCCTCCCACAGCTACTCCAGCGACAACAGCTTTTTCCGCCTCTGGTTCAATGCTGCGCAACACGAATGTCCGTCTTCTCCAGAACCGAAATCGAGAAGACTAGGTATGTGGCAGCGCCCTGGTGTGCTTGGCTTTTTCTTTTTAAACCGACCATCGGCACTGCGAACAGTCAGCCAGATCTCTCTCGAGCCGTCACGCCTTGTCGCGGCACCAATGGCTGTACAGAGCGCCACACCACTACCGTGAGCCCACTGCCACGTGAGCGACCAATCAACCATGCAGGCATCCTCTCTCGTCCCCCTGGTGCCGGCACAAGAATGCTCCGGCGCCCGATATCGTCGCCAGCTGCTGGATGGCGGCGGAGGCTCAGCACCGAAACCGCTTACGAAGCTGCGGTCTTGCACACGCGGACGACGTGGCTGTCGCTCGCAATACCGCCGCAGTTTCGACTTCAGCTTCACTCTTCGAATACGGGAAACGAAGTTCCATGACTCAGGGGAATGCACGGCCGGATAGGATAATGGTCGATAGAGACATGCACAAGGCGTCGCGACGAGTTGCAAGAGGGGAATTAGGGGTGTCTCTGCCAAGCTTCTCACCACTTCGCTAGACCTTAACGGTCGTTGAACATCTTCGGGATGCTGCACATCAAGATCTCTTGGCGGTCTTGCCCGGTGCCCAATGAGCAGCTCCGGAGAAGGGAATGCCAGGTTCCAGAACACCAACCACAACCTTGTAAGTGCTCCCTTCGTTTCTGACTGTGCATGCCTTATCTTATCCATCTCTGCATCGTGCTACGTGTATTCTCACAGTGCCTGAATCAGAAGAAAGGTCGACTCGTCGACGGAAAGATACGCTAATCAGCCGCGCCCCGGCTGGTTCAACCGCAATACCGCCGCCAGCGAATCATTCTCTCAAGCCTCCACAGCTTTGGCTTAAGCCTCAGTGGACCAGATGAGGGCTAGTAGCTCGTTGGTGGCTTCGCCATGGCGCCATGGTTCAGGAAGGGAATACGCTTCGAACTACGGTACGCAGTTCACCCACTCTGATGACGCTAAAGTGCCGTAAGCAGGGCAACCTAAGCATTATCCGAAACAAGACACTGGGTGAGTTTCATTGTGACTGGTATCGGATGCTGATCACACGGGTAAAATGAATAGGTACGGTGCTGGACGGTCATGACATTTCTGTACCGTTTGACACAAGTTCCACACAGCTACCGACAGTCAGACAAGCCCCAGCCGGCAACTGTACATATACTATATGAAATACAGCCCCAACTTGAGCGTGACTGCGGAGCATACTGGTTCACACAAGCCTCGAAGCCTAACGAAACATGGCGTCGCAAGCTCATATGGCTTGGGAAAATGGTCCAGATGTTGTTGGTTACCCCGCAGGAGCATGGCCGAACCTCTTTTTCAGCCCGTCCATCGGTGTTGCTGATGAGGTTGGGCACAATGTTTCTTCCAATGGGGTGATTCTCAAGAGTCGGCGAGCTGGGCAAGCACTATCGCCTAGCGCCACACCGACGATATCCTCCTTCTTACTACCTACTCTATCGCCCGTTGGATCGACTGCAACTATACCGAGTCTGGATGCGCTTACGCGAAGGGTTAGGTGCATTGCAGCCCAATACCCTGGAATGCAGAGACTCTCTGGCACGCCGGCCATTGAGCTCCATTTCCGGATAGCGACCACATCTCTTCTTCGGCGTGTCCTCCATCGAAGCCGATGTCAACACCCTGACTGTCGAGCTCGTCAGCAATGGCCAGAAAGTCGCAACAAACTCGACGGGGCGTAAACCCCGATGTTCAGAGCTATGGTCGCCGGCCTGGCACTTCACCTTTCTCCCAAAGGATTTTGGCGCCTTTGGATGGTGTTTGCGCCTCTGGGACTCAAACAATACGCTGATACGCCGCCCACCCACCCAATCATGGTGGGGGACTGCCTCGTTCAGGTTAGGGTTTCAACTCAGCCATGCAGCTGAGAGCACTGAAGCACGTTTTGGCACAAGCGCCGTTTTCGAAGATCCCCTTCTTAATCGTGCCTGGCGTACCCTGACGATCATGGCCCATGGCGGTCCAGGGTGCTTGCTTTGCTCAGGAATTACTCACCCAGAAAATTCCGCCATTTACCTCCGTGGAAACCTCCGAATTCTCACCTCACGGACAAAGTTGCTCGAACACGTAATCGAAACCACGACGAAGCCTATTTTAATAGAGCCGAACATCATCTCAGACTCGATTACACCCCGGCCGGTCATTCTAGATTGACGTCATTGTCGTTTCTGGACATTCTATCAGCCTTTCGCGGCGCAAATCGCGAAAGGCGTGTCCAGCCGCTCAAAATCCCGCCATCCCGCGCCACCGAGAATCCACCGCAGGCGCTAACGGTTCAGCGCCGGACAACTCGGCCTGGGCACGGTCAAGGGTGATCAACGCAAAGCGAAACTCCGACATGTCGGTCTCTTCCGGCTCTTTCCCTTCTTTGTACACATGATCCATCCACCTCCAACAAGCGCATTTCGATGCTTCCCTGTTTCCAGTGCTTCCGGCGTCGCTGTTTAGGCTCAGCGTCCGTTTATCGCAACGATCGAGGAGGCCGATGATGGAGCCGTTGGTTTTTTCCACCAGCGACGAACGGCATCCATGATTTGACGATGCAACAATAGCTGCAAGTGCTGATTACGTTCTCCGGTCTACCGCGGTTGCTTTCTCAGTAAGTCGCCAGAAAATTATGCCAGCAGGGCTGCGGAAAGGTATCAAAAGGGCGGAATGAAAGGGCGGAGAGGCCAAGGTCCTTCCTGCTTCTGGGTTGGAACGCGTGCATAAAGTACTGAGCACATACAAATGAAGCTGCACTGTCTGCTTAGAGCCATGTATAAGTGTACATGTAGATGCGGCATGTAAACTCATCCATCCACCCTGGGGGGGTCACCCACCCACACCCCCATCTCCAATTCACACTCCACGCCAAACCCAAACCCCTACAATACCCCTGTCGGTTACGCTCCTGGTACCTCGACCGGCCTTGTCTGGCGTGCTGTGGAAATACATGCAAGGCCATGTCCATCAAGTGGAAAACCGCAGAGTTGCATCCATCCGGGAAGTACATGCCTCAGACCGCTAACATGTCACTAGTGAGTACGAGGAAGTGGTGGGACCACCGGTCTTGTCAACATGCACCCTTGGGACCTTTTGCTGGCCTCGTCTGGCGTCGTCTTCGATTCTTATTACCTGGTCCGAACCTGTCACAGGCTTAGGTATAATACAGAAGCTTACCCAACTCTCTCGAACTTCGTTTGCTACATGCATCACCTCGAACTTTCTTGCACAATCCGAGAGCCACAACATCGAACCAACATCATCTCGCCATACTGCCCTGGGCACCAGAGTCACTACCCCAGACCTAGTAAACTTACCTCGACACTACATAACCCTAGGTGATCTGCCTTACCCCAACGTCGAATTTTTTACAATGGAGGATCTCAACAACTTGCTCGTCGACTTCCCATCACCAAGCAATTCCCAATATTACATGTACGGGGACGCAGATCAGCATCTGGACTCAAACACCTCTGAGTCGCAGAGCCCTGTCAATTCACCAGTGAGTACTGCTTGTTACCTCACCCAACTTTTTACCGGGGCCATTGCCTCTAACGTGAACCTGAAATAGTACGACACGACTTATATGCCCGACCTCAGCAACATATCTAGTGTATATCCGAGCCCGGAGAGAGACGAAGAGGAGGAGGAGTCACAGGCCGGCAAGACATCAAAGCCAGCAGCAAAGCGGAAGCGGGAGAACCGGTACAAGAATGCGCCTCCAGCCGTGCTTTCGGTGAGTACTCATTCCCACATGCTTTATATCCACGAGAGGAGCCATAGCTAACGTCTGTTCCCAGCGTCGGAGGGCTCAAAACCGAGCATCTCAACGAGCCTACCGGGAGCGGAAGGACCAGCGGATAAAGGACCTCGAGACGATGCTCACGGACGCCAAGCAGAGGAACGACTTGCTCAGCCAAGCATACGCCTCACTCCACGCCGAATACGTTCAACTCAGGACATCACAGCGCAAGGAAGATCAACTCCAACCTCCACGCTCTACCTACGGCGGTGCCGATCTGGTCTTTGACCCGGCTATGGGAGGCATGACCGGTGTCGGAAACGACAGGCTGGACATGGATGTCTATGTCTACTCCGACATGCTAGCCGGCGGAAACAGCTTCACCATGTGACGCAAAATGCAGAAGCTACGAGCCAACGACTAAGGATGGGCCTCCACAATCCAAGAATGGGGTGTGTCTTTCTTTCTTTACCAGACTTGGAGGAAAAAAGGCGACGGCAACCTTAAAAAAGTGAGACGGACCAATACCAAGGACGGATTTATGCAGGGCAAAATAGGCCCCAAGAATGTAGTACTATCGTACACTTTCTCTTAATTAGTGGTGGAAAATGGCGGTGGTCTTCTACGTCCAGCTGGAGGGGGTTATCACCGAAGCCGGCGATAAGATTGGGGTTAACTGTTCAAACGGCGCTGGAAAAAGGGGATGGTGGTCTGCAGTTGTTTTTGGGTCGGCTTGGGACCTTGATGAGGATGCTCAGATACCCGGAATGGGTACAGCGGGCAGCCCACGGCGTTGTGCTTCGCTATGGATGCGGAATGGCAGGGTGGGCAGTCGTTTTGATATTCCAGTTCAAGAAGTCAAAATCATGAACTTTTTGCGCTATCCTTTGGGGCCCCAAGGGGGTTCCATCTGACGTGACGACATGGGGGTTGAAAGCCACGAACACTGGACAGCTGACAACTCTTTGACGGCTACGTGCACATATTCTCTAATTTACACGAACAACCGTCGGGAGTGTCGGGGACGGGGACGCCGGTGGCTGGTTGGTCTGTGACTATTTCTGCGCTCTACTCTCTTTCAGCTCCAGTCGGAGAAGGCGACTCGGTAGCAAAAGTTTACAGTGAGTCACCCTTTCTGGGACTTGTGATGAATTACAGTTTCCCCAAGAGACACGGAGCCATTTCCGACCGTTCCTGCAGACTTCCACACTATCCAGACAATTGACGAGTCCACGGCAGAAGCAGCCAAGCGGCCAAGTGAGAAGGAGCCACGGCAATGGCGTGGTAAGTTGGTCGTTGGAATGTTATTCAGGGAGAGCCACGGTGTCGGCTAGCTGAAGGATTCATGGCGGAGCTGAGCCAATCTTGCAGCAGCAGGATTGCGCGACAGATCGTCTTGAATTTTGGATGCCCTCTAGCAGTGTGCAGATGGAAATGCATGTCCGTAGAGACGAGATACCATTCACCCTGAGTTCGGACAGAGATTCGCATGTCCGGCAGGGGTGCCGTGACCTTATGCTTGGGTAACGGTCTGGTCTTTGCCAGCCAGCCCAGCCCTCTAAAATCTCGCTAAAGTCCAAATCACTGCACACCACTGCAGTGCACGACTGCACACCACTGCACGACCAAAAGTCAAAAAGTCGAAAATACGCATTGGGAATGGCTTCTCCAACCAGGACCAGTAAGGCAGTTTCTCACCCTCCAACACTTACATGGATGGCATGGCAGGCGGGGTCACCGCCCGCCTTTACCCTTCGAACCCCTTCGACCCTGGATGATTAAGATGATTAATATTCAACTTTGGAGAGGCCTCGAAGCGAGGAAGTGATATGTGTGTCGGAAACCTACGTGCAGGCCATCCTCGTGCTGCCATCGCGCGCCAGTGTGGTTCCAAGTTCTCGAATACCGGCGTCTTGAAAATACCGGTCGCTGCTCGAATACCGGTGCAGGGATGATGGCCATATGCCAAATACCAGGTAACTTTCTCCGGTGCCATCATTTGGTCCGAATTTACGACGCACCACCCCGTGACGTTACAACGACCCCATGTCGATGGAGACGCGGAGCTAGCTCCGTCTCGGCACGATTGACGAATGCCATCTCTTGCCGTGTCAAAGCGCCTTAAGGGGTGGGTGGTGAGATTATATCACAGCAGTTCTACACAGTAGGTCTAATGACCGAGTGAGTCGGATCCGAGTCAGCTATCTCCAGTGCTTATTCCCAGCAGCTGAGCGGGTTTGGCGGTCATATGTAACCTTTGACTAACCTGTAAGATAACGACATGGAGTCGATAGCACACCAAGAACGTAACGGCTTTGTCACATTGCCATGTCTGGCGGTGGCATAGGGAAATCCCACGATTTTCGAAGCCTCCTCTTGGTCATGGCGAGCCTGGCACCTAACTTGGCACTCCTCCCAGGCATACGCCTTTGCGTTCACTCCAAATATTGAAACGTTGGCCGAGGGACTGCTGTTGCCCGATCCCGTCTTTCCGCACTTCCGCCCTGCCTGTGAGTACATGCGAATAGGGAGCTCCTGGTGGCCGTCGTTATACCGAGGCGCCATGAACACTTGGTCGTGACATATGTAAATCGGGTTGCCTACGCTCTCTCGGCGGATGGGGTTCCACTTCCTTCGCCTCCTTGAAACGGCATACGGTGGCATATTGGTTATGGCCTCGACCACGTCAACTTGGCAGCTGGTTCTGGAGTCGGCTGTGCTTGGCGAAGGACTCCCGCCTACACCCGCCGGGCCGCATCAAGCGGCCTGCATGTCGTAGTCCGTCCGCCGACTGGACTCGTTTTGTGTAGTCGATCGTTTTGTAGTCCACATGAAAGCCCGTATGTGTCCCACAGATGGTGCTCTGCACACCGCCGTTTCGCGAAATCGAAATATCGAGGTACGAAAACCGTCTGCCGACGGAAGTCTACTGGACTGAAGAAGAACTGCCGGGAAGAGTTGCTTCGGAACGGAGTCCAACTGTGTCCTCGTGTATCCCATCACTCCTCCAGGCGAATGATTATAGTGCTTCTCCTCTTTCTACCCGTGTTGTGCGATGATCCGAACACCATGCCGTTCGAGACTGATCGGTAGGTCGATTGTAGTTCATCCGAGGGTCGAAGAAGATCGTTCTCAGTCTTCGGTGATTGACTTCGAAGACCTAAATGGCGTCCACACTGTCAGCGAGGAACTGAACCGTCCAGTCAACTCTTTCGTTCTCTCGAGAATGCTCAACACAAGGGACGGACTGATGCCGAGTCAGACTGGTCACTGGTAGTGCCATCGACAGGCAGTATGCTGTATCGGATGCCCATCAGAGTTCGTCTTCCTGTTTGAAGCCGGTTGACTTCGTTTAACATCAAAGAACCCGAAAGCAAGGATGAGCTCCAGTGGAAGAGAGCAGGGTCGGAAAGATATGCAGAATACACATGGATGCAATGCATCCTTCGGTGTATGTGTAGTGTCCGTTATCCCCCGGGGGTGCACTGATTTGAATAGGCGCGCATAACTCCCCATAAACCCTGCAGAGGGTATCGAAAACGTCGCGGTGGTGGGAATGGCCGATCCCTTGATTACCAGGTTGGTTTGCCAAATCCCCTCATTCAACTCCTACAACTGCTCGTGGGTAAATCTTACTCGTCATGGCGGCTTTGTGCCCGATCAGAAGTTTGACGGCGTAGCCGGGTTGTCGTGTCCTGTGGGTGGGATAGCTGGCCACTGTCTTGCGTTCGAGTGTGGAAAGTGAGTGGACGGGAATTTTGTTGCCCGGTCGGGACTTCGGCCCAGGTGAGGCCGTGGTTCGTTGCAACGGCTTAAGACGCCGTCGCCGAAGCTATTGCGGTCCACGAGGTAACTGGTCTGTGGCTTCATGTCTTCGGGCGCCCACACAGTTTTGGCGTGCTCCAAGAGACGACAGTCGAGCAAGCGAACAGCCGACAGTGGACCGACCGTCAACCTTGCTCTAGCAACAACAAACTCTAAGTTCATCCAGCCCTGACAGCGGTTGAAGCTGGTTGATACTCCGCTTTCCTTGGAAATCCTTGCTGATTGGTGACTGGAGTTCGATGCCGGTAATGAGTCGTGGCCGTGGAATACCCAACATCGGATTGTTAAGATACAAAACGGACTCAAGCGGGGAAAGTTCAAACGACGTCGAAGCTGGCTGCAGCACATGTCAAGCACGTCGCTCCTTGATCTCCAGGCGTCCGGTATCGAACCTGGACAACGACGGTGAACCCACCCGCTGTTGAAAGTGCGGCCCAAATCGGATGGTCGGTGCGAAAGATCGGAAGTAGGGCTCCAGCGAGCAGCTTCTCTGATGTCGTTGGCGCAATGTGGCTTGGTTTCATGGGATGGCCGACTCTTCAGCCCAGTCTCCTCCCGAACGTCTGGCGTCGTCCATTGCCTCCTTAGCCTCTCCCAATGTCAACAACGCCCCCTGAGTTCCACCTCTTCTCTTCTTTCTTCGTCCCTGGACCCTCTATCATGACCGTCCCCTACACTGACCTCCATTGTTGTTGCCTTCCAACGTTTGAAAATGTCGAGTGTGAAAGATGGTGTTCTCCTGCGTGCCAGGAGACGAACCTGGGCCACAGGAAATGATGGCCGCTGTTGATCATTATGTACTCGACAAGCCAACCCCCCCTTTTCTTCCTAAGTGACAAATGTACCTGCGGCTGGCTGCCTCAATTACTGAATACGCTGTCTGCGCTGCGGGCTCTTACTCAGCCCCCCCTGTCCTCAGCACCCCACGCGGGTGCGCGGACGCCGGACAGCGGCTGGACAGCCACTGACGGCGGCCGCGTCCAGTCAACGTGATAGCTGTTGGCCCTGTTTTCGGTCGAGATCGCGATCGTTATTAGTGATCTGGAGTGCGATTTCGTTGGGCCAGTCTCGCTGCTTCGGTGTCTTCACGGGTTGTGGGGGACGGAGGGCCAGTGTACCCGTTCTTATAGGGCTCTCAGTGGTCAACATCTGGGCTTCTTGTGTAACCTCGTATACAAAACTCCGTTGCTTCCCAAGCTCTGGAAACGGAGGAGTTACTGCGAGATATCGAGGGTCTGTGCCGGGCCTAGGTCACTACCCCGGTATCAATGGTAGCCTTTCTTTCGTTGGCTGCGCCTACTCGACGACTGGTACCCCGGATTTGCACGCGGGCCAAAAGGACTTCCCACTGAAAGGGGGCGGCACGACAACATGAGGACAATCGACGTTGTCGGATAGGGAAGGCTAAAAGAGGCGTGGAGACGAATTAGGGAGCTTTGACTGGTTGGCAAATATGTTCGTCCAATTTATCCTAATATCAAAGGACTTCTATACCGCGTCCCTGCGACGGCTCCTTCGAGATTCACCTCTTCGAGCTTCAGAGACGAGGGTGTTATCTTGGAAAGGGCAGACGATATGGTCCTTCACGTCTGTATGGCCGACGGGGCCTTGCAATTGGGATCCGCGGACACCAACATTGCCTCCTGCCGGACGAGAGGTCGCAGTCTCTCGATCACGAGGTCCAAGTCCTGGATAAAGCTCTCCTCTCGAGGCAGGTCGGACGTCGCCATCGCCGTCATGCAAGATAATAAGTCCCCCAATCTACCGCGGCTTGGCCATGCAACCATCCCGGTAGGCTGGCTCCAGAGGACATGTACCGGACGGGACATATATATGTCTGCATGGCCACCTTGGATGCGGAATATGAGCTCTCCCACTCTCAATCCTACTGACTTCAGCGTCATAACGCTGGACGGTGCCAGAGACACCACATCCATGGAGCGGTAACGACATCGAACAGGATGAAAGCCTCGATCGCAAGAGCAACATTGGCCCTTGGGCTCTGCTCCCAAATCAAGCGATGCGTGGCTGACTTCACAGGCGTATCCTTCGATCGCATCACGGAAGGCGACTCTCTCGATTTGACGTGGGATAGCAGTGGGCTTGAACGAGACTCGTTCCCGCTCGTCATTACCGTCTCGCTGATCAACCAGACCGATTCCGGAGTGTATGGAGTGAAAACGAATCTTTCAAGTAAGAACCAGGCCGTTCACCGAAGTCCTTAACGGCTAACCCGTCCACGCAGCAATCGTGAATACGACATCATATGTGTGGCAAGGGCTTCCGTACCCGGCGCCTTTCCTGCCGACAGCACAGTATCAAGTCGAGATCAGGTCGTTGCTGGCTGGCAGCTCGAATGGCCAGTCTGTTGTGGCCAGGTCGCCGTTCTTCGCTGTTCGTCCAGCGCTGCAGACTGATGCTTTTCCACCCGCAGATGTAGGTTATATAAAATGACACTGCCTCCGCGCAGTGTTTTCATCAAGACTCTGGGCTTGGACCATGAGGAAGGACCAATAGCTAACAGGACGGTAACAGGCAGGCGATGAACCAGCACCGGATTCGCCCGGACACAGAGGTCTGAGCAGGAACGCATCGATTGCCCTTGGCGTAGTGGTGGGAGCGTTCTCTCTCATGGGGGTTGGGGTTGTCGTTTGGGGTTTCAGGAGGCGGCAACGCAGGCTAAGGGAGGCGAAGCGGAGGCAAAAGAGGCTCGCTTTTGTTATTTCATAATCCACATGGATGTGGTGCGAAGTGCCGATGAGATGGAAGTGCAGCCGTCGGGTGTACAGGGCTTGCTCCAGGGTCTGTATTATAATGAAAGGCGGACGCGGCGTAGACTCTAGTCGGAGGAACAGGGAGAACCACGAGCAAACCAAACCTGGGAATTCCGGCTTGATGTGAAGCATGCATTGCCGACAACACAATATCGGTCCCGGGAGCACAGCCAGCTGAAGTCGGAGAAACACGGGCAGCAGGAATGGAAACGATGGAAAAGGATGTCGTACGCAGATGAGTATGAAGTGTGGTATTCCTCAGTACCAGGTTGGGTATGTCCTAAACTTCCAAAACACCGGTCCGTCAATGTGCGGCTTCCCGCATGGCGCCCTCCAAGGCCTGTAGAGCCTGGTCGTAGGTTTCAGACGAGCCCTCCGCATCCGTTAGGTCCTCTGCCTTCGTACTCTCCCACGCTTCCATCTCTGCCCTGATTCGCTTGGGGTCCACAGACGCTCCCCGTTGCTGGTCTTCCGCCTGTTGTCGCAGCAGCAAAAGCCTCTTTGTCCGCGCGGCCTCGGCTCCTTCCATCAGATCCAAGGCAGCATCCTTGTCAATCAGGTATGACCAGGCCTTGAAGGTCCAGTCATCGCCTTCGAAGCCCGCAGCCTCGAGGCGCTGCAGAGACGCGATCGTCTTGCGCACATTCTGTGCGTTCGCGTAGCCAGCGATGAGTGTGTTGTATGGAACTATGCTTGGCTCCACACCGTGCTCCTGCATGATATCCAAGATCTTTTCGGCCTTGTCGGCCTCCCGGTGAAACATCAGGCCATTGATCAGAATGGACCAGGTGTGAATACTGGGGGCGGGATGGCGGAAAATCATTCTCGCTCGTGGATGTGCTAGAGTCGTAGCCGCCTTCAAGATAGAATCCGCCTCGACGGAGCTGGTCCGTGACGAGTTGGGCGAGAGCGACAGTTTCCGCAATTGGAGGTCCTCCGCTTGTGATCCAGAGCCGGCACCAGCCGCTCCCGACGTGGCTGTAGGTCGGAGACGGGATGATGGGATGGCTTTGATGGACCCTTCTTTTAAAGGAGCCTCTCCCGACATCTTCAGCATGTCGTTGACGATGCCAACGGACACGCCGATAAACTCCTCATATTCCAACATGGCCTTCAAGATGTAGTCGTATATTCTCGTCCCTCCCTTCTCGATAAGGTGTACGGCATCGACATCTCCGCGGTCAACAAGCCCTTTGAAGTGAAGATAGAAGCCGGCGATGCTCTGTGGGTTCGATAGAGAGTTGATGTATCCCAAGATCATGATTGTGAGAGTATCATAACCCGGATCAAGCAATCCACGCGACTTCCAAGACGGTGTCCTGTAAGCCAAAAGGAAGGCTTGTTTCTCGCACTGCCAAATGTTGGACACGTGCAAATCGGCCGTAGCCAAGTAATCCAAGTCTGCAGGTATGAACTTGCGAAGCAGACCAGACTTGAAGATGTTCGCGTATAGCTTCAGCATAGGAGGGAAGGCAGGCATACCACCCTTTCGTCTGCCTTGCTGGCGTCGCAATTCGCCCAGGTAGGCCATGAAGACTGTGTGGAGAAGCTCGTTCCAGACCACAGGGTCCTTGATCTCATCGAGAAAAGCTTGTTGCACAAGCATATGCATGGGGAGCCAACTACCCGAGGTTTTCGCTCCGTACAGAAGGAAGGAATAGAGAAGAGCATCCGGCTTGAGGTCCTGGGAGGCCATGATTTTGAGGACATCGAGGGCCGTCGTTACTTCTTGCCGGGCAATCAGGTCCTTGATCAAAACGGAGTAAGTTATCATGTTAGGGTTGAAGCCGAGTTCCAAGAGGCGCTCCGAATACTTCGTCGTGGATTCCGACAACTCAGTTCCTTCGACAAACTTACGAGCAACCCATGTCTCTTCCAGGGCTTTCTTCGGCGGAGAAAGAATGGTAGTGCAAAGAGCACCGGCGTGTGGCGAGTTGACCTCCAGTTCACCCGCCCTGACGAGGGACTCCAGCAGTTCAAACGCAATGTCCTTGAATGCGGCTGATTCTCCGAAACGGGTAGCAAACTGCAGTCGGGTGTAGTGATGCAGTGGATGGTGAGAAGAGCCAAGCTCCTGATAGAGTCGGTAGATGAGTTCCGAAGACGAGACATTCTTGATGGCCTGCCATATATCCCACTGCTTCAAGTGAAACCCATGCGGTCGGGCATGCTGTAAGAGAAAAGTGAGGAGGTCGCAGAGGTCTGTAGCCGCCGCATCGCTCTGTGCCACGGCCGGCCGACGAACCAAGAACCACACGGCATCGTTGACGGCATATATGGGACACACGGTCTCTTCCCAGGTCGCTCGGATGAAAAGACAGGCTGATCGGGGGAAGAGGGCCAAAGCAGCCAAGGCGAGCTGCAGCCAAGACGCTTCTCGATACTCTGGAGTATGTTGCATCCACTTCGCTCTAATGGACTCCTCATCGCCCGGCGACAGTAGTTCTTCAAGATCCTCGCGAGCTTTGTGATAATCGACGAGCGACTGAACGGACCAGCTGCTATTCCGTTCAGTAGTAGGTACATTGAGCTTAGCTTCATCCGTCGAAGGAGGCTCTGGTTGAGGTGAACTGGGTGGTTTTGCCTGACCGTCGTTCCTCCGTCGTTTGGGTATTGATCGGAAGGCGTCTTTCCACGCGCGAAATATCTCGATGTCCGCGGGGCTCGGGCATGATTGGAGAAACTGGCGTATTTCCATGGCCTCTCTGCCCCTATTCAGCTTCATTTCTGTCTCGAGTTCCGGGTCGTCTTGCTTGAGCCATCTTGTGTGCTTGATTGAGTGGCCTTTCCTCCCAGGTGCACGCTTAACCTCGTGGAACTTCGGTAGCCCGGCGGAGAGTTCTGACTCGATCATCCGTCGTACCCTTCGCTTCAGGTACCATGGCGCTGTCTCCGGGTCGCGCAAGTAGAGCGCTGCTTGGGGTACCTTGGCCCTCTGGGCCAGTGTCGATTCATAGCGTATCGGCTGCCTTCGCGCGAGGCTCCTCAACTGGAAGAGGCAAGACGTGCAGACAAATCCATGCTTCTGCATTCCCTGAAGATTCGAAGGCTAGACGTACTTGGCGTAGTAGTCCAGAAGCTGTCGTGGTAGAACTTGACTTTTGTTGTTTGATTGAGGAATCTGGAAGTGCCTGGCGGACATTGAGGTAACAGATTAGATACGGGGAAATTTTTGTGGCTCGGGCCTTTCATCAGCCACAAATGACTGCCAAGCTCTTTTGCCATCCCATGCGCCGCTAGCGTTCTCCAAGGTACGTACTGTCGCCAAACTTGAACAACAATTCTCGACATCCCAAACAGAGAAACGACGAGGCAGTATCCGTGTCCCTTACCTTGTCCAGACATACCAACCCTCAACCTAGAAGCAGACTCTCAGGAGTGTGCGAAAGATTACCCGACCATGTCGTCCCAAGCCAGCCTCAGCGCAGCCGTCGACGACCGCAAAGCCCGTCTCGCCAAGCTCAAATCCCTAAAGCGCAAACAGCCCTCGCCATCCGACGACGACGACCATGAGATGACAACCACCACACAATCTAGTCGAGTAGAAGAGCCACCACAAGATTCCAACCCCCCAGAAAAGGATGTCGCGCGGCTGCACATATCCGGACGGAACTACGACCCAGAGACGCGAGGGCCCAAGCTGGGATTCGAGGCACCACCCGTCGAAGGTCCCACGCTGGAGGACAAGGCTGCCGAGCTTGAGGCCGAGGTCCGGATGAAGGCACAAGAGGAAGAGGCGGCGGACCGGGGCATAGATCTGTTCAAACTACAACCCAAGAAGCCGAACTGGGATCTCAAGAGGGAGCTCAGCCGGAAGTTGGAGATTCTGAACGTACGGACGGATAATGCCATTGCTAGGCTAGTGAGGGAACGGCTGGACGCAAAGAAGGCGGCGTCTGCTGGTGCTGGTGGCAAGAAGAGCGAAGGTGATACGGACGGTGGGCTGGAGGGGACCGCCATTGTCGAAGGGTTGCGGGTTCGAGAGAGGGAGGAGGCCGAGGAGGAAAGGAGGGAAAGGGAAGAGTCGGAGTAACGGATGTCATCATTTCACTCGTCGTATGGAACATGGCGCATGCATCTCGTGGGGTTGGTTTGGCGTCACGCGGCATTCTGGAATCTTGCATGATTGGGGGTTATTATTACTGTCTGAATTGATACCCAAATTTCTATCTTCCCATGTTCATGGCCTGCGTGAGTGCCAGCCTTTTGCTGAAGGGACTCAGGCTCCTCTCCCGGGGAGGTGGAGGAGGTTGCGTGCGCTGGGCCTGTTGCTCGGGTGTGGTTGCGGCAGGCCATGCTTCTTCTCTCGTCCTGTAGCGGCGACTTGGAGCTGCAGCCGGAGATCTGCTCCTGCTTCTCTCCCGTTTTGGCGATCGGCTTGGTGAGCGGGAGTGCGCACTCCTTCTATATCCTCGGCCTTCGCCCCTAGCCCCGTATCCGTGACTCGACGCGGGGGAGTCCCTCGTGCAGTCCGCCCTGCGGCTAGTACCACGCACGGGTGATATATCACGACGTGTCCGCCGTCCAATTTGTTCATCTGGGCTCAAACTCCGCGCCGAGCGTCCCGAACCTTCTGAATCAGACTCGTAGCCTCGTCGCCTTCTTGGTCGAGGTGGCCGCGAGACATCTGTGGGATGCTTCGATTTGGACCCATCCGGTGAGAGGGATGCTCTCGGCTGTGGGGGTGAGTCAACCCTTCTCCTCGGCTGGGAACTCGGGGATCTTGAGGATGTGGAAGAAACTGAAGCGGGTGAGACAGATCTATGCCGCTTATGTGCGGATTTGTGATCGGCTGAAACGTCGTCGTGCTCAAGGTCTTCCAACTGGCGCTTTTTCGCCCTTTCAGCCTCTCTCTTGGCGAGCTCTTCATCCGCCACTCCTTTCCTGTAGGGCCAGTCAGTATGGTGGTAGAGACTCGACGACAGACGGATCGCAAGGAAACTCACTTTTGCAGGAGATCGTCGAGCACCTCTGTGTTTAACTTGGGGACCAGCTTCGGATTCAGAAGCTGTTGCGTGCGAGATGGCCTTGGCACATATGGGCGTTCCTGGGCTGACGCCTTGCACTCGTACGAATAATGGCGTGACTACCGAGTTAGCCCTGTGAACTGTTCATGCTGAGGTGGAGAAGGGGACCTATCTTTCTTCAGGCACTTTTGGCAGGTCACATTCGAGGGAGTCGACCTGGAAGGACCGCCTTTGCCTCGATAGCCGTACATGACGGCTGACGGGAAGCTGTTTGCTTTGCTGTATTGATTCTTGGTATAGCTTGGTGTGATGATGCTTCACCAGCACTGTTGACGCTTGCCGGAATTGGTCCCGAGTGTTGCTAAGGTGGTATTTAAGCAACCTGGAAGGCTTCAGTCGGCCAGGTGGGGTGGATGCGTAGTATAAATCCAACGTTGTCGTCTCAAACGATACCGAACCAGGTAACTCCAAGGTGATGGAGATGGTGAAGTTCGGATGTGCCACGTGATGCCGGGCTGGGATTCTCCAGCTCCACGCTAATCCAAATGTGGAATAGCTCGTTGTCACAACCTGGAAGCTAGAATTGCATTGCCAGCGGGACTGGCAACCTGGAAGACTTGACAGTGACATTGCGTTTGTGACCTTTTTCCAAAGAAACAGAACAGTAGCTGCATCGATTCAAGGGAGGGGATAATGATGAACATGAACATTGAATCCAAAGACGGCTACCATGTGAGAAAAGTGTCATCAGCCTGCTTCATGTTCTTCAGGGCCTCTGGGCTCTCGGCCATTGGCCCTGTGTCAGCGTGATACACTCCGAGAAAGCCGCACCACGGCCACATGGCTCCCCGTCTGTTTTACCCCGTGTGAGGTTGATGTGAGAGCCTGGAAAGTCTGTTCACACCTGTTGGCGAGAGCAACAAGCAAACGAATAAGGAATGTCTAAGCACGTCGGGTGTGTTGGGACATTGCAGCACGGACCAGCAAAAGAGTCCCCTAACTTACAGACCTAAAAACAGGGACAGGCTGCACGTCTCTGATCGCGGTTAACTCGTCTCTCCCTCTGCCGTTTCTTGCCTATTTACCTGTCTTTTGGGGAGAGAATCAGGTTGCGTGCTGAAGGCGGGCCGACGCGGCACTATTTTGGCAACACCAGGTGCCCGTCACTGCGACTGATAAAGGTCATAAACGCAAACCCCGCCTCCGTCGTCTTTTTTTATTTCCACATGTAGAAAGTTGAACTGGTGAAGAGCCCAGTCGGAGGAAACCCTTGAACTTTCCATGCCATCCGACCCACTTCCCCTGCCGAAACTCAACTTCAACGCCAACCCCGGACCACTCCCAAGCCACAACCAGCTTCAACCTCAACTTTTCTTGTAGGAAGCCCAAGGCTTGACAGTCAAAGTCGACGCATTCGACCAGCATACCAGGCCCAATCTCGATCGAAACTTAAACCCCACGATATCGAGCACTGCCATCGAATTACCACACAATGATCAACGGCACCTCTCCCGCGCTCAGGACCGACTTGGACCGCTTCGCTTCTTGATCACTCTTCCGCACGTCGGCCATCTTTGAACCAACCTTTACTTTCCCTTGCCGTCTTTGGATTGACCCGGCCCCGCCCTTGCGCCCTTGATCTCACCCGACATTCTACTTCTTGGGCCGTCGTTCTTCTGTCGTTACCTTCACACTCTACCATTCAACCGTTCCGTCTTCGCCCTCGGTTCGCGATCTGGACTGTCAGACAGCCATGGCTGCCATTGCCTCGGACGTCGGAAAAATGTCGTTCGCAAAGGTATGCCTGCGCCCAAGCAACCCCCATCGTGCTGAGCGATGGATGTACTGACCTGACTTGATGTTGGCAGGCCGCAGCCTCGGCGACGAAAGACACATCACCTTCAGTAGCCGCTCTGGCAAGAGCTCACCCGCAGGCCACCGCTCAGCAGCGACGAGATCCTGTCACCACGATGCCGAAACCAGCCGCCGCCGGTTCCCTCGCTCCTGCGCCTTTGGCTCCCACCGCCGCCGACTCCACAGCCTTGCAGGACAACCAAGCAAGTGCGACACCAGACGGGCTAGTTGATAACAAGGTTGTTGAAGGGCTTGGGAACTTGAACATCGACACAGATGCACCTAATCTGGTGGTCAACAGCGCTGATTCGGCCGTCACGGAGCGCTCAAGCAAGAATGGAAATAGCCAGACTCCCTCGGACGAGAACTCCCTGAGAGCCGACTCGAGCTCCGAGTTGGGGACGAAACCACCGAGCCTAGATGGCAAGAGCATCACTTCTGGGACTACCTTCGGCCTTGACGAGAAGGAGTCACTCCGGCCCGATGATAGTGCCAGCGTGAAGGCTGCCGCTGACGATGATGACGCCTTCTCCATTCGAGGTTCCACGATGGCTCCGGGGTCGAGAATGGGTTCAGACGTTGCAGTGCGAATGCACCAAATTCAGCTTGGCGACATGCCGCCCAGGATGATCACCACCCGTGTGCCCTTGAATCCCAATACTCAAGGCGCCTCGACGCCTCCCAGCAGTGGTTCAGACAAGCAACCGGTGCCTGGGTCTAAGCTGCCGCTTGTTGCTGGTACCGCTACCCCGGATGGTCTTGGTGGAAACATGTTGTACAGGCAGGCCCCCGACGAAAAGCTCCTCGAAGCCATACAATCCCCGAAGGATCGCCTATTTCTTTTACGACTGGAGGCTCAGGTCATCAACTTTGTGCAGGATTCAAAGTACGTACAGACACACCTCACCCCCGCCCGAGGCTTTGGTGCAAGAGGCACGGACTAACTCCGGTGCTAGGGAGCCGTTCATGGACCTACCGCCGTGCAACTCCTTCTGTAGGATGTTGACTCACAAGCTTGCGGACTACTATCACATGACACATTCTTTCGAGGCAGTGGCTGGTGCTGTCCGGATCTACAGAACACCCTTCTGCCGCGTCCCAGCCCCGCTGTCTGGCATAATAGTCAATGCTTCCAGTAACAGCTCGCCCGCCCCTGCTATCCTTCCGCGAAAAATCATGCGGAGAGGCGAGGATGGCGAATTTGGGCCGGGAAGCGGTGGACCATCCAAGACTACATCTGAGGCCGGGAGTGACGGCAAGGACAAGGCTGGCGCTGACAGAAAGTAAGTGTACACAGGAGGAGCGACATACACTCGACATGTTACTGACAACTGCCCTTTCCAGACTGACGAGAGAGGAACGAGAGGAGAAGTACAACAAGGCACGGGAGCGCATCTTTGGGAGTGTCGAGAAGAACGAGTCCAATACTCCTGGTACGTCAAGTGTCCCTGTCTACTACTCCGAAGGAGGGGCTAACCGTCGTGCAGAGAGCGAAGAAAACAATGGTGTTTCCAGGGCGAGTTCTGTTTCCGCCAGGGACAAGTCTGCCCTGGGTAAGAAGAAGACCAGCAAGCAACGCCGCGACGATTCGGAGAGCTTTGATTCTCGTTCCCAATATGTCGCCTATGTTGGGCCGCAACAACCCAGTTGGGGGCCAGCGCAGTACATGCCGGTTAACAACTCGCACTTCAACGCGACGCCCTATCAACCTCAACAGCAGTATCCCAATGCACTGCAGCCGATATACAACGCGAACCAGTCCTACCCCCCGCAGCAGGTGGCGCCCAGTACTGGGTATGGCCAGCCGTACCATCCTGCAGCCAGCGCAGTAAGATGACTTTGCCCTACCCCTTTTCAGAGCTTCCAACTAACCCTTTTGGAAGTATCCTGCCCAGCCTGTTCCTCAGCCAACACCGGCCCCACAGCGTTATCCGCCCCAGAGCCAACAAGGAGTGTACGGATCACCGATGTCTACGGGCCCTCAGCAAGCCTGGCAGCAGCAGAATATGAACAACCACAGTCCTTATCAGGCACGTGCCAGTCCTGCAGCCACTGGCGTTCACCCTATCTCTGGCATACCTTACGCTTATGGGCAGCTACCCGTGAACATCGACCCCAATGACCCCAAGAGCCAGCATCCGATTCCGGGCAGCTACAACCGCAACGGTTTCAACCCGAAGACTCAATCATTTGTTCCGGGCAACGGCATGGCTCCGATGCCGGCTCCGATGCCAGCTCCGCCGGTGCCGTACGGCGGACCCAGCCCGCATCATGGGAGCCCTCAGTTCAACTCGCCGCACATGGGCTATGCAGGCTACCAACAGCCCATGATGCAGCAGCCGATGCCTCCGCAACCCGTCTATCCTCCCAACGGCGCAAGCTACGGCATGGCCAGGCAGGGTTCTAACAACTCTCTGCCGCCATACCACCACGGGCCGGCTCCCCAGGCCCAGCAGCAGCAACAATATGCTCACGGTCTTCCGTCCGGTCCGATCCATCACGGCCTCCCACCTAATCCCATGTCGCATAATATCCCTAACAAGCCGGTCATGTCTCAGGGAGGCCCCGGCCACACGTACGGCAGCACCCTTCCGCATTACGGCAATCCGGCTACCTTACCGCAAAAGCCTACCTAGCAAGTTTCTTTTGAGCATACTGCCGGTGTTTCTGGACGGAAGGGAGCAAAGGGCGCGACGGGCGGGGCGTATAGAATTAGGGGCGTACGGTTACGAGATTAAATCATCACCAACATCACTGCTTAACCACATACCCACAGCATCATGGCGTTCTTCGGAGTCGGAACCAGGAGGAGGGAGAGGCGGGTTTGTTTGTGAGGGAAGGCCATGCGACCTGGCTTCCTCATGTTTGGTAGAGAATCTCAAGTCCATTGCACTGAGCTGCTTTGGCGGCTTTCGTGAAGTCTCGGCAAGAGTTTGACACAAACGAGATAAAAGATCGCATCACAGACCGTGTAGAGGTTAGGGATTAAAAGGATAGAGATTAATGCATTTCTTAACACTTCTCAATTCATTCCCCACGATTTGATGGAATCAAACCATCCTGCCGTTCCTCTAAGTTCAACCCTGAACGCCCGTTATACTTTTTCTTGTCCCCGTTTGACCAACCGAGTCCGTAAGTGGGCGACTTTGGAGAGGTCTTTGCTGTTTCCGCGATGAAACAAGACACCTCCGAAGTTATCAGTAGGCTGTACAAAGACATGTAAAAGGCTTCCTGGAAGGCATCAATGTCCGGAAGTATCTGTCCCTGCAACAACCGTTCGGGTGGATGCATCTTTCAACTTTCAACCCGTGATTAACCCTTCTACTCAGCAGACTCCCTCGGTTCCCTTGGCTCCCGCTGTTGGTTGCCTCCCCGACCACCACCACGTCCGCCCCGCTTGCCTCCCCGTCCGCCACCGTCTTTCCGTCCATCTTTCCGGTCACCACCCTCGCCCTCCTCCTTCTTCTCCCCATCGAACCCAATCAGCGTCGCTGTGCCGAGCCGTTGGGCCAGGTCGATCTGAGTGCGGATGGTGTTCGCCAGGTAGGACACCATGAGGACATCCTGGATGTGGTTGTTGAAATCGTGCTCGATCGCGAGGCTGTCGACCTTTGGCGCGAGCGAGAGCGCGTTCATGAGGTGCTGGCCCAGGGCGTGGTTGCCGTCCCTCTCCTCGTCGACGACCTCACCCACGTACCCGCTCACCCGCTCGAGCAGTTTTGAGACGGTCTCCATCGCGCGAGCGAGGGACTCGATATCAGATGCCAAGGGTGCGGAGCGGTTCTCGGTCTCGACTGCGGAGGTGATGGACTCTAATGCCGCGCGGTCGGCGGGATCGGCAGCCAGCAGGCGGTGGGGGACCTCGACAAAGAGGCAGGACTCGGGGGCGGCGGCGACGGGGGCCGAGACGTAGGTGCGGGTCTGGATCGGGGCCTCGAGGGTGGTGGTGCTGATGGTAAGGTGCACGGCCGGGTGGGGGAAGGTACCGGTCTCGGGGCTGGCGAAGAAGTTCTGGATGAGGGCGGAGAAGGAGTTGAGCTCGTGCGAGGTCGTGTACCAGCCGAGCAGGCACTCGCGGTGGGAGGAGGTGGCGTGGGCGCCGGACGACGAGGAGCCGCGCAGGGTCAGGGCGAGCATGTTCTTCTGATACTCGACGTCGACCTCGACTTGATCCTCGTTCTCGGTGTGGGGGATGGCGAAGGTGGACCGCACCTCGACCTCGCTGCCGTCCTCGGACCGCACGCCGACGAGGGCGCCGATAACGCGCGCGCTCTGAGTGTCCCGGATGTCGCGGCGGACGGCGTGGTCGAGGATGGAGAAGATGGCCTGGGGTTGGATGTTGACCGTCAGCGGGGCGGTGCTGGCGCCGAAGGCGAGCACATTGGGCGCCAGGGGGCGCGAGATGTGCGCGAATTCTTCGGTTGCGACGGCCATAATTGCGGCGTTGATGTGTGTTGGTTGTTGGGGTAGAGGAAGGCCGAAGCTGTGGTGGGAGTGGCGGGTGGTTGAGGGTTCGTGTATGTGGTGTCCCTTGCAAGCCAAAGATAACCCCAATTTCTTTGTCGTCGTCTCGGGTTTTGCTAAACTTGCAAAAGTTCGTTCTCTGTGGAGTTGTGCGTGGTGGGGCAAGGCTGGAGGGGCGGGTCTGCTAGTGGGGTCTTACCTGGGCTTGGCATGCAAGGCTACTGAGGAAGTTCAACTTTTTTGCTTCATGTGCAAGTCTGTCCATAAAGACTTATATGAGACAGACGGCGACTTGAATCACCTAGTATCAGTCATTTCACAGCTTCAAGATCTCGCTTGTGCTACTGAAGAACATGGCTCCTAGAGGTGGCCGTGGTGGGCCGCGTGGTGGCAGTCGAGGCGGTAGCCGTGGAGGAAGTCGTGGTGGCCCACGAGGAGGAGGACGTGGACGGGGAGCTGGAGGCCGTGGAGGCAGCTCTAGGGGGGCTTCTGGACCTGCCAGGCGAGGAGGTCCTCGGTTTGATAGCCACAGAGTTGCTAAAGAAGAGTATGATTATTCTTCCATTTTTTATGGTTCATCTGCTAACGACTACCTAGATCGTCTGGGTCAGAATCAGGCGAGAGCGACGAGGAGGAGGTTTCCGACGTCCCGGAAGACCTTGTTGACTCCGATGACGATGAGGAGGAGGATACCTCAAACGCCCGTCCTTACCTGAGCCTCATGCGCAGTCTGGCGGAAGATGCCCCTCGGAATGCCAAGAGGAGGAAATTGGAGCATTCAGGGGCAGAAGAGCCACTCCGGCAGCCAGCTCAAGAGGAAGAGGAACAGCCGGCAAGAGACGAGGACGGGGAAGCTAACGAGGACGGGGAAGCTAACGAGGACCCTGACCATGTCGAGGAGCCCGAGGAGGGGCCTGAAGATGCGCCAGTCGAGGATCTGTTCGAGGACGATGACGACTTGGATGCTTCAGATCCGTTTGAGACTCACTTTTCCTCCCCAGATGACAGTGTGGTAACTTCAAGGGTCAAGGACATACAGAATTCCCAATGGCAATTCAACAGGGTGCAACAGGACGCATGGAGGTTTTTCGTCCATACGCCGGGAAGCGGGAAATCTGATGCTGAGCTTCCGAAGCCCATAGGAGGCCCAGCGGTTCTCAAGCTCAAAAAGAAGCTCCAAGAGTCAATATCGGATAAGTGGACATCATTCGACCAGGTTGAGAAGTTGCTCGCTCCGATGATCTTCAACAACCTCGACACACTCTTCTGCGAAAGGACGACTGCAAACGCTACTGACCTGCGGCGAATGGCATGTGTACATGCACTAAATCATGTCTTCAAGTAAGTCGAGTTGTTTTCTGCATCTTTTGTACGGTACTAACGCGTCCCAGAACTCGAGACCGGGTAATAAAAGACAACGCCAGGCTGTCCCGCGAGCACAGCGACGACCTGGAACTGCGTGACCAAGGTTTCACGAGACCCAAGGTGTTGATACTCCTCCCAACTCGCCAGTCCTGCGTCAAGATGGTGGAGATGATCACAGCAGTCTGCGCCCCGGATCAGCAAGAAAACAGGAAACGCTTCGACGAGTCTTACATCGACAAGGAAGCGAAGTTCAGCGCAGACAAGCCAGCAGACTTCCGCGACCTGTTCGAGGGCAATGATGACGACATGTTTCGCCTGGGAGTCAAGTTCACTCGCAAGACGATCAAGTACTTTGCTCAATTCTACAACTCGGATATCCTCATTGCCAGTCCCCTTGGCCTACGTATGGCCATAGGATCGGAGGAGGAGAAGGAGAAGAAGCTCGACTACGACTTCCTGAGCTCCATTGAGCTCGTCATTGTCGACCAGGCCGACGCACTTCTTATGCAGAACTGGGAGCACGTTGAGTACATATTCGAGCACCTCAACTTACAGCCGCGGGACGCACACGGATGCGATTTCAGTCGGGTGCGGAACTGGTATCTCGAAGACCAAGCCAAGTTCTTCCGTCAGACGCTCATCTTCAGCGCCTTTAATACACCTGAGCTATCCGAGCTGTTCCGTGCAAGCTGTAACAACTGGGCTGGAAAGGTGCGCGTGCAGCGGGAGTACCACGGTGCGATGCTGCAGATGTTACTGGGCCACAAGACGAAGCAGACATTCTCCCGCTTCGAGGCCACGACACCTCTGGACGACCCAGATGCGCGGTTTTCCTACTTCACCAAGGCGGTGCTACCTACTCTGACGAGGAACCATGGGCGCGACGCTCATGGGACGCTGGTCTTCATTCCGTCGTACCTGGACTTTGTGCGGGTACGTAATTACTTTGCAAATGACCCTGCCGTGGGCAACCTGTCGTTCGGCACGATCTCCGAGTATGCCGATGTGCCAGAGGCGTCAAGAGCGAGATCTCATTTCTTGAATGGTCGGCACAAGGTCTTGCTGTACACAGAGCGGGCGCACCATTTCAGGAGATACAACATCAAGGGAGTAAAGAGGGTCATCATGTACGGACTGCCGGACAACCCCATCTTCTACGAGGAGATTGCAGGAGGGTACTTGAGGAGCAGCGAGCAGTCAATGAAGTTAGAGCCTGGGCAAGGGAGTGTGAGAGTGATGTTCTCGAAGTATGATGTGCTCAAGCTCGAGCGTATCGTTGGAAGCCAGCGAGTTGGGAGGATGATCCACGAGCGGGGAGACACGTTCGAGTTCCTCTAGGGGGTTCAACGTGCAGACGGAGATGATGAGAGAATACATTAAATAATCGTACATATTCCTAGTCCTCTACTGATGAGGGACCACATCAAATATTGTATGTACAGACGTCAAGTCCCGAACTCCCTTCTACGGGCCTCCCATCTCAAGTAATAGTATACAACGCGTCCAGTAACCTCAGCCCCAGTCCCTCAAGGTTCCGAAGCCCTCCTCTCCTCCTTCCTCAAGAACTTGTGACTAACCCATGGTCTGGCATAGTCCTTCCGCGGTGGCGCGATGCGCTTGTAGTACGGCTCCTTCTCCTCCCGCTCGCTCGCACTCCCGGTCAGGTTCAGCTCCTGGACCTTCTGCACCATCTCCTCGAAGGCGACGACGCCGCCCTTGCGGAACTGCGTGACCTTCTTCATGTTCCGCTCCGTCAGGTCGTTGTGCTCCTTGCCCATCTCGCGGTCGCGGGCCACGGCGGCGGCGGTGACCGTGAAGCGGAGGTCGGCCGGTCCGTCGACGAGCTCCAGGATGGCGGACTGGGACTGGTCGAAGGGGTTCTTCGTCTCGGTGCGGAGGACGCGGGTGTAGCCTCCTGACCTCTCTGCGTAGCGCTCGCGAAGCTCGCCGAAGAGTTTGGGCATGAGGCGGTCGGGTGTCTACGGAGGAGGGGTGTTCGCGTCAGATGAAGGACGGCAGGTTGATGGCATGCGGCGGTTGACTCACGTATATTATACCCTGTGCTGCCCTCCTCGCCGTCTCGTTATTCCTCTTCGCCAGGGTGATCAGCTTCTCGGCCAACCGCTGTGCTTCCTTGGCCTTGTGCCAGGTCGTGTGGATGGACTCGTTCTTGACGAGCGATGTGACGAGGTTACGGAGGAGCGCCTGTCTATGCGCCGAGGTGCGGCCCAGGTGCCTGAATCTTGTTAAACCGCCGGCCATTGTTGTGTGTTGAGTCGCGTATCTGCACCTAGACGAAGCAGGCTCGGCAGCTGTGATGTCGTCCCGGAAGCTGGCCGTTGTTCGCCGTCGTTGATTTTACAGTGGAGCTTCAATTGACGGCCCTTCAGCGCTGGTCCAAATTTTTGTCTTGGCGACCCGGCCGAAGCTCGTCCCACCGAAGCGCGAACCGATCCGGACCAGGCCAGGGGTACGTACTTATTTCGACGTCACATCAGTCGCAAGGAATTCGAAACTTCGGTTCTCCCTGTCCGGTCTTTTAAGCCTCAAATACATCCTAAGCTTCACGTTCATTTCAATCCTGAGTTGGCAGGCGTTGCCGCCAAAGAGCATCGGCTCTGTACATTTGATCATCACAAATTATTGGCCCAAGGTCAGCTTAATTGACGCCGTACATCACTCGCCATGGGCTTCACAACCGGTTTCGTACGCGCCCTCATTGTCCATCTTCCCAACCACTTCACACCTAGCTAACATGACCCCTCTGCAGACCGGAGGCGTGACCCTCACACTCTCACTCGCCTACCTAGCAGTCCTCACCCACCAGCGCAACCGCCAAGTCCAGTCCGACATCCTGCGCGCGCAAAACAGCGTGCTGCACTCCCTAGTCCACGACCCGGTGTCATCGCCCGCCTCCCCCAGCTCGCTATCCATTACACTCCCCGAGCACCACGTCCTCGAAACGGCCAAGTCGCGCTGGAATGCCGAGATCGAGGCCGCCGTCCACTGGGCGCAGACGAAGGACTGGGACGAGGTCAGGGAGGACGCCGAGGGCGTCCTGGCGCGGCTATGGGGCTCTGTGAGCGGGACCCCCGCGGGCGAGGAGGTCAAGAAGGACGCCGCCGTCGTACGGAGTCGGACGGTCGAGACGATCGAGGAGGCCAAGACGGAGGCCAAGACGGAGGCCGCGCAGGCGAAGCGCACGACAAAGAGCGCCCTCGAGGAGGCGCGGGATAGATCGCAGGCTGCAGCGGCCAGTGCGGTCGCGCAGGCGAAGGAGACGTCCAAGTCTGTTGCCGAGGCGGTGCATGTCAAGGCGGAGCAGGGCAAGGCTGCCGTCGCGCGGGGGATTGAGAAGTCGAAGGAGGTGGTGGAACATGCCAAGGTTGCGGTCGGGCTTGCGGAGGAGCAGCTCGAGAGCAAGGTGGACAAGGCGCTACTGCATCTGAATGAGGTGGACAGGGCTCTGGCACAGAGGTATAGGGAGAACAAGGCTGACCTCATGGACAAGAGCGTTGAGGAGGCGCTAGCTGAGAGGTATAAGCCAGTGGAGAAGCAGGATCGGTCAAAGCTAAAGGCTGTTTGAGCGTTGTGGTAGTCAAACAATGGCGGCTGGCGGCATGATGCTGGGCTAGCTGCTCTCTGTCCTCGGTTGATCATAGAAGCCTGTGACGACTGCTGTCCAATACGAGACCTATCTGTCATCTGGGACGAGATCAATTTGGCACACAGAAAAGGTTCTTCCTATCCGAAGAAGTGTCGTTCAGGCTACGTAGCATCAGAATTGCGGCAATTTAGACTTGACTGCTCCAGCTCGTCACTGTACCTCTTTCCTTCAAGTCTCTTCTCAGTTCGATACAGAACATTTCCCCTCAAACCACCTCGCGAATCGCACAACCGGTGCATCCACCATTCTCCAAAACACATCCGCCGCCCACACAACCAAAGGCAGTACAAACACAGTCGCCAGCACGAAGCCCAGATTGTACCTCACTCCCTCAAGACCAGTGATCCCCCACGCCCACCTCTCGATGGCAAACCCCGCCGTGTGCAAGACCGGACCGTGCATAAGGTAGATTGCGTAGCTGATCTTGCCGAGATACTGCACCGGACGGCTGTTGAACACCCTCTGCCACGTCGACGGCGAGTGCGCCACGCAGAGGACGAGGAGGACGGCGCCCACGCACTGCCAGTACCGGTACTTGTCCGACCAGAACTCCGGGATGAGAGACGACAGGAAGACGAAGCCGGGCGTGTCTTCGTATCCCACGTCGGGAAAGGAGAGGAGGTACAGCGCCAGCACCCCGATAACGGTCCAGCTCCATGCCACGACCTTTTCCTTCCTCAGTGATCGGTTGAGCAGGGGATTGTCATTCAGCAGCAACGCTGGTGTGGTCGTCTGTTCATGCGCACCCCGAATGAGATCCCACTCGGCAAGCAACATCCCCGCAAAGAACAGCAGCATCTCCCACCTATCGCTGCGGTACGTGAAGGCCATCAGTCCAACAACAGTCGCCCATCTCACACCGGTCTTCAATCCTGCCGTGCCCACCATGGTCAAGAACAAGAACATCGACGTCCTGTACTCGACGGGTATGGTCCACAGATGCTGGTCCAGCCCCGTGCTACCCCCATACTTCTCCCAGCCCCAGACATGCACAAAGTAAAACATGTGCCACATCCAGTCCCTCAGTTGTTCCCACGTTGTCCCCATTCGGTGATAATGCTGCTCGTGCGGGTAGCGGATATACCGTCCATCTCCCGCGAAGCCCCTCGTCCAGTCATATAGCCCGAGTCGGATCATAATAACAACGAGCAGCGTCGACGCAGCAGTGGGAACAAAAAGCCGTATCCCCCGCCGAAAGACGGACGAGCTCAGCGTCCGCGCAAAGCCGCCATCACCCTGCCTTGCACGGACAAGCTTGAGCGGCTTGAGCGACAGCGCATACCCAGACACGACAAAGAAGAGGGCCACCATGGCCGGGCCCTGGTAGAACAGCCTGACGATCGGCAGTCGGAGGATGTTGTAGTTGCGCCCCTTGTAGCCCCATTCCTCTGCTATGACGAAGGAGGTGTAGCTGTAGTGGCAGAGGACGACGAAGAGGGCAGCCACGCCGCGGAGGCCGTCTAGGTAGGCTGTCGGACTGAGCCTGTGGTGGTGGTGGCTGGTCCTTGTCGTGGTGGAGACAAGTCGCGGCTGGAGGAAGCTGGGGAGGAAGAAGATTGATGCTTTCAGGATGTAGCTGAAGCACGAACAGGAACGGAATCGGTTGGTGAGGAGGTGAAGGGTGGCTATGAAGCCCTTGGAGTTGCTTCTGGTAGGCCACATGAAGAAGAGCCCATCTTGTCTTTCGGCGTCTGGGGAGGACTTATCGTCCAGTAATCCCGTGCTCTCTTCGCCGTCATGCAGTGGCCGAGAGCTTGTATGCTGGTGGTCCATTATCAAGGGGGAGTGGTTCGGGTGCGAAATGAGGTGTCAAGACGGAGTCGGCCCAGCATGTTTTGCTCGGTGCCAGGGGTAAAATAGAGAGATACAAGAGCCGCGAGCCGGCTGTACTCGAAATGAAGGGGTTCAGATAGCTCCTCCAAGTTCGTACAGGGTAATGAGTCGTGACACTGCGAACCATCACACCGGTTCAGAGCAGAGGTAGCATGAACACGAGCATGGAAGATAGCCGAGAAGTTCGGTCGAGGTGTTGCACGATCGTGGCGTAACCGTAACCGTGAGGGTCGAAGGGCAGGGACAGTCAGCTTGAACGGACAGGAAAGAGCATGTCGCAACGGATACGGAGCTTGTTCGCCCATCTAGGGATCGCTCCTCCTGCGACTTGTGACAGAAGACGAGACACTGTGTTTTGGCATGACACCCTGACATCCTGGAGACTTACAGTCCGTTAGTAATCTAGGTATACCACAGGTTGAGACACGAATACTCACCAGAAACGATAATCCTTCATACAACTGAGCAGTTTGGTAGTTCACTTTGCAAATGACGAAGACACGCTGTAGATAGGAAGTATTTTCTGAGCGGTGAATTGATTTTTATCTTCCAGATCCCGTCCAAGCCATATAACGCCGGCAAAACCACCTTCCAAACGCCATCCTCCCGTCATGAACACATTGCGTCTTATCTCTCTTCAGGTCGACAACCAGTCGAGGAACTCTGGCACGAAGTAGCTGACAATAATTGTCGCACCGGCCCGGAGGATACCCTCGGTGGACTCGAAAGCCATGGCCTTCAGGTCAAATACGCCAGCCTTGGCGGCTGCGTGGATCATGGCAAACTCGCCGCTAACCTGGTATGCGGCAATAGGCAGGTCCTTGCCCAGATCCTTGGCGTCACTGATAATGTCCAAGTACTGGCTGGCCGGCTTCACCATGATGATGTCCGCGCCCTCGTTGATATCACGGACAATGGCCCTACGGGCGAGACCACGACCACCAGGCGGCAGCTGGTAGCATCTCCTGTCGCCGAATGACGGTGACGAGCCTGCCGCGTCGCGGAACGGCCCGTACAAGCATCCAGAAAACTTGGCTGCATACGACATCAGGACAACGCGGTGAGCAATACCCTCCTCGATGAGCTTCAGCTTGATGGCACGGATGCGGCCGTCGTTCATGTCTGAGGGGGCGACACAGTGTGCGCCCGCCTGAGCGTAGGCAATGGCTACATCGGAGATGCGGTCCACGGAGAGCTGGTTGTTGAGAGTGCCGTCATCGCGCAAGATGCCGCAGTGACCGTGGGAGGTGTACTCGCAGAGGCAGACGTCGGTGACGATGAAGAGCTGAGGGAAGCGCTGGCGAAGGAGGCGGATGGTCTTGATGACCGGGCCCTCGGGGTCGTCTGCTGAGGTGCCAAGAGCATCTTTTGTTCCCGGCCGTAGGGGAACACCGAAAAGGATAACGGAGCGCAGGCCCTTGTGGACTAGGGGTTCGAGGAAAGGCACAAGCTTGTTGACACCACGGCGGTACTGGTTTGGTAGGGAGGGGATGAGGACTTCTTCGTCGTCCTGGTCTGAAATAAAAAGAGGATAGATGAGCATAGACTGGAGCAGATACTGTCAGCACGATGCAATAACGCCAATTGAGCCGGATAATGGCACATGAACGAACCTTGGTGAGCTGGCGCTCGGATTGCCATGACCTGGCGAGTGGGTGACTGTATCCGCCATGGAGCTGGCTCGAGATATCGCCAGAGATGCTCACGCTCGTTGCGGCAGTGCTGGCATAGGACATGGCGCGGGAGACGTGCGAAGTGCGCGAGCGGTCGTCGATGGTCGAGGCATTGGATCCATCTCCTCTGTTGGTGCGACGAGGCGCATTCGAGTCGCGAAGCGAGAGGTCCTGAACAAGGCTGGAGAAAGACATTGATGACACCGTGATAGTGAGTAGGATTGGCGGTGTTTCGCTTTTCTCTTTCTCAAATATGGGAGCGGCCAGGGAGATTCTGAAGGGAGATAGGTAGCGAGGAAACACCGGCGACGTGTGTAGCGGTCGAAGTGGCGACTGAGCGAAGTGTAATTCAGCCAAATGAACGGAGCTCCAACTCTCTGTCTTCGGAAGTATACGGTCCAGATCGCGGTGCTGAAAGCTGTCCAGAGACTAGGTCGACAGTTACCTTATCACAAGGCGCAAGAAAGATGGAATTGATGGAGAAAAGTCGGAAGCTACTGGCGATATAAGACTGTCGAGGGAAGCTGCAGTCCAAGAGGTTCCGTTCCTGAAACTCGTCCAAAATCCGCCTCATGATTCCATCGGCATTCGGCATGGGATGGAGGCAAGTGCGAATTAGGTAACGTCCGATTGGCCAATCAGATCTTGCGAATTGCAAAAATGACGGGTGCTGAAGCTTGTACCTCCTTCTCCAAGGGCCCTTCCAATAACACCCCCCACAGTCGCATCCAACACAGCGGCCTCGGCCGTCAGCGCCCGGGTAAGCAGGAGCAACCCAACCGAAGCGTGCGGATGTCAGAATTGGGCCCGCTAAACCTTTACAGTGGTAGTGCGACCTCCCCGCAGTCCACGCTCACCGGTGTGCCGAGGACAACGACACGTCTCTCTCTCTCCCTGTACCCTTTGCTGGCGTACTAGTCGTTCTATTTGGTTGCTTCCCTTCTCAGCTCACCAAATGTCAAATGCCGGCATGACACTAGGACCCCCTTCCGCCCAAGCCACCGCTGGCGCCGCGACCACAGCATCGGGCTCGATTCCGGAGAGGCCTCCTTCGCATCCTAGTGGTCGCTCCCTTCCCGACATATGCCACACCCTGCGCCGCAAGCTGGATGCGTTCCTGGACGAGCAGACGGAGGATGAAGTGGTTCGAAATGTGCAGAGCCAGGCGCGCATCTCCATGGGAGTCATAGGTGAAGCGCTGCAAAGATACGGGTGGGTACCGCCCCGGTCAATGTCCCGGTGTTACACGCGGAAGAAGCACCGGTGGTGTTGTGCCGCCGACACGGGATGAAGTCGAAGTTAGCTCGAGAACTTGTGAGGAATGACGAGGGCTAAAATGTCGCATACAAGCAAACAGGCCCCAGGAGATATCGCTATCGTATAACGGCGGGAAGGACTGCCTCGTCCTCCTGATCTTGATCATGGCATGTTTAGCCGGTCCCAAGAACCCATCGACGTCCGCGAATGGACACGCCAAAGCAGGCGAGTCGGAACGGCCGGCTTCACCACAGGAGTCGTCGCCGCCGGTCCTTCAAGCAATATATATCGCGCCGCACGATCCGTTCCCGGAGGTTGAGGACTTTGTCGAGTCGTCAACCTTGCAATATCACCTCGATCTGAGGAGGTACTCAGTGCCCATGCGGTCGGCTCTCGAGGCATATTTGCGAGACAGGCCGACTGTGAAGGCGATATTCATGGGCACCAGGAGGACAGATCCGCACTGCGACCTCCTGGGACACTTCAGCCCGACGGACAAGGATTGGCCGCAGTTTATGCGGGTGAATCCAGTTATCGACTGGCATTATGTCGAGATATGGACTGTGAGTCTTGTGCTATTCCATTTGCGAGGACGTTGGAGAAGGCGTGGAGTGGCATATACTGACCGACAACACAGTTCATCCGCCACTTGGAGATCCCCTTCTGCAGTTTATACCAGCAAGGCTTTTCGTCACTGGGCGGCATGACGAACACCCGTCCCAATCCCGCCCTAGCCCTTGATGCTGGCGCAAAGACATTCCGTCCGGCATACGAGCTGGTGCGGGATGACGAGGAGCGCTTGGGCCGGGATCGATAGGCCCCTCGGTGGGAAAGGTCATGACTCTCAGAGCAACATGTCGTGCAAGACTTGGGGGTTTTGCCGCTGGGTATGGTAGAGGGGGCTGTACATATTTGGATTCAAGCATGCGTCTTGTCATATAGAGTGGGTATAGAGGATGTTTCTTGGCTATGAACACATGGCCGTCAGCTCACTGCTGCGCAATGCTGATGACTGGGTCAGGGGAGAGGTAACCGTGATGTCCTTTCTTGCAACTCAAGCCCCATTCGCGTCCTTTCTGCCTCTCAAATACCATGTGCTAATGCAGACAACTGAGTAATACGCGGGAGCTAATGCTAACCTAGACTATGTATTACCCGGCACATCTCCTCGTCTTCACCGTCGAACGCTTGACCGGCTGTCACAGCACTTCTTCTCCGGGGTTCTCATCGAAGTGGGTGATTCAGTGTTCAGGTGGACACCGAAGGGAATCTACGCTGTGGAGGTTTAGTCTTCGTGGATGATCTTGTCATGGTCCTTCGAGTGAATGCTTGGTGAAAGCGGACTGGGAAGGAACCTCTCTGGGTGGCACTTGCCCTTCACCTTATTTTTAAGCGACCTCTGCCTCTTTCCAGTCCTTGTCCCTTTTCCCGATTTAGGTGGTCGAGTCGATTTCTCAACCTTCCCTCAACTTCACTTTTCTCCATCCCGCCCAACCACCCTACTGCTTCATTTTGGCCGCCCTCCACCATCACTTCAAGGCATCACCTCAGTTTTTGCCTCGGGACAGTGTCTCTGTGACTGCAGAGCCGACGACGCTATCTTGGACTCTTGTGAACATCACTTCACCTTCATCTGTCGCTCGTTTTCCTCTTGGATGCCGGCCTGAATCTATGCCTCTTCGGTCTCCAGGCCGCCCAGCAACATACCCTGGCCTTCGAGAAGTTTCGATAAACCAAACCTAACCCTCATCCACGAGCACCGTCGGCGCCTAGACAACTTTCACCGGACGACTGCACGTCTGCGATTCATCCTTACCTCCAGAGCTCCGATCGGTTATTACCCCGTCGTCACTCCTCCTCCGCCGTCACTTACCTTCCCGCAGAGGCACCACCCAGTTATTTCTCCGCCAAACTAATCCCGAGAACCGGCCGAGCCACTTTACCTCGCAATCGAAGACTTCAATATCCTCGCCTTCTACCCTTGCTTTCAGTCGACCTTCTTCCTCGATGTCTCGTGCAGGGAGGCATTATCAGAATGGGAAAGACTCTCACTCTCTCCGCCGAATCCAAGATGAATTTCTCAACAAGATTCCGCGTCAATCAGGACGGCATCTTCTGTCAGGATCGCCCAGGTACGTGTCAAAGCATTGAACATCGGACCTTCTCGCCGAAAGGCTGTCGCTTGCTGCTTAGCAACACTATGCAGCATACCTTGAAGTGCCTCTCGGTCCTGAAGCACTGTCGCTAATCTCTCTCCCAGTGCCTTCTTACCTGGGCAATCCGATATTACCGACAAGAAGTATGCAACGGGCGCTTGCCAGTACTCAGATGACACGACCAGCCAGTTGCTCAGCGACCTTCTTGCTCCACCGACCATGGAGCAGCAAGTGATTACTGGCAGCAAGAAGCGGTCTGCTGTCGGGTTTGCTGATGCTTCCCCGCCCAAGCAGCCAAAATCAAAGCCATACATTCCCGATATGGTCGAGCAGAGCAACGGCCATTTTTCCAGCGATGCCATCTCCCGTGCAAACATGAGCGCCTTTGCCGCCAACAGGCTCCAGGCCCAGGCTCATGAACTCCTTTTATCACGTCGCAAGCCCTCCACGTCTGTTCAGCCAAAGACAACTTCCCGACAGAGGAAGGGCACGGTTAGGTATCCCAGACCTTCGCGCGGAAGCAACGGTGCCGAGCCTCACCAGCCCGGCTACAAACCCGCCTGGGAACTCTTGGACCGCTCCGGCCTGCCACAAGTCAAGATCTGTCACCCGCCAATCACGACTTACTCGACTGAGCTGAGCCAGGCTCAGGCTTCCACAACCCAAGGATCGTTGACTATTAACCTCCCAGAAGACAGACGGAAGTTCAACCGCAACTCTGAGTCCATCTTGGCTTTAACCGACGCCGTGAGACTGGAGCCCAAGCATGTCATGGACATCCGCCGCAGCAAGACTGCCCGAGAGCCAAAGAGGGCTGACTCGACGAAACAGAAGGGCGTCTTCAAGAAGATGACCAACGCTCTTACCGACCGTCTCCATCTTATGCACAAAGCGACGCCGGTCGAGGCCCACAAAGCGGATGAAGGGCGTGGAGGCTTCTATGACTATGAAGCCAACCAGCTCATCAGGGACATCGAAGCCGACATGCCAACGCAGAAGCGACAACTGCCATCTCGTCTGACAGAGATCTATGAGCGCGGAAGCTACGACAATTTCGCTAAGAGCGTCAACGACGACCACTTCGATGCAATCTCGAAGATCCAGAGCGTGGAGCGCTCGCCAAGCAAGGAGCCCTCCGATGACCCCTTCGCTGATCCGGACTCTTCACGGATGACAACCGACTTCGTCAGCCGTCTCAAGGCCACCACACCCTCAAAGAGCGGTGGAGACGCACTTCCAGTCACACCATCAGCGAGTTTCAGCACGATGGATGGTTTGCTTCGGAGTAGCATCAACTCGCTGCTCCCTTACCCTCCGGTCGGTGCTTCAACCCCTCGTCTCACGGCCCATCGCAGGCATTGCCATGATCTCGAGGGCAGTGAAGTCAAGCATGCGAAGTCCGCGAGCTGCCTGTCTCACATTGTTGCCCGAGACGAGTCGGGCATGTCGTGCGACGAGGTTCCGAAAGCATGGTCGGACTACGACATGCCCAACATGGGACGCAACCTGAGCCCCGACCACGGCTACACGTACCGGCCCGTCTTGAACGCACCAAACTGCAAGAAGCATCCGTCGCCCAACAAACTTGATCTCGAGCTGTTGGAGACTCGACTCCGCGAGCATTGGCCGGAGACCCTCAGTCAAGCGACCGAGCAGGTAAAGAAGCACCCTTCTCCTCTGAAAGTCGACATGCAGGCGCTGGGTGAGCAGTTCCGCCAGACGTACCCCGACTTGCTTGCTGGCACACCCCCAGGCCAGGGCACGACCAAGAAGGTCCCGCGGACGAAGAAGAGTGGTGATGTGTGCCTTGTCGAGAATGTTGACGAGGACGAGAAGGATGAGTTGGCGCTGAGCTTTGTGACTTCCACCCCCGAGAAGCGCGGTAGGTCACGCCATCGGAAGGCGTCGTCGGCTTCTCTCTCTAGCCAAGAAGCTATGCTCAACAGAAAGAACAAGCGCAGGACGGTCACCATGTCGGAGTTCCTCGGCGGTGTGGACGCGACGGACGAGCTGGCTTGTGCTGCCTATCGTCTGGCTTGAATGGAGCTTAATGAGTTGCAATGAGACGATCCAGCATATATGATCCGTCCTAAGGAGTTGTGCTAGACTGAGGCCTGCATGGTGTCAGCGTCTCTTCTTTGAGATTGGTGGAGAGGAACACTTCTTGATTCTCATGACGAATTGTCACCTTGAGAACCCGTCTCTTATCCCATGAGGACCAGCGCAGTTGTGGTCGTTTACCAGACCGATGTGGCGCAGACTTTGGACGGTTGGCGGTCATTCAGGCTGGAAACATTCGGCTGAGGAAGAAAATTGCTTGGAATGTTTGATTTGGCTGGTGCAGCAGTTGCTGTCGGTTTCATCTTTGAAAGAAAGGTCAGGACTGTCGATCCCCGTTTCCCCCAGATCCTGTGGTGTTTAGGTGTTGTACGAGCGTTGCTTTGGAGGGCGAGGGAAAGTCGCTCGATCCCGGTGGAAAATGCCGAGAGGGAGGAGAAGTTGTTGGGAGGCGACAGATATTAAGGGAGGAAGACGAGGAGGAGGAGCGGTATCATCAAGTGCCGCTGCATTAATAGGAAGAAATCGACCCAGATCGAGATCAATAGGTTCTAATAGACTGTCCTGCTCAATAGTCGTTAATTGACCACCTCACTTCACTTTCCACTGGCACAATGACGAACTCGTGACAATGGGACAATAGACTTGATAGACCTGCAATATGTGACCTAAACGCTCTGGTACTTCTATGGGTATCGTACAACATTCAGCCGCCGCGTTAAACATTAGTATCCGACTCTTTCACCGGGGTATCAAAATATCCTTCTTCACATCCTCATCTCAATATCGTACACTCGTCCGTCATCAAGTCCTAATTGACTTAAAAGAACCGCCTTCTCGGAGCGCGGTGCGTCCCACGACCGTCAGTGCCGTGCATGCGGCGGGTACCGGCAGCCTGATGGTTGACAATGTTAGATCATGACCGACCTTTATACAGGCATGGTGATGAATGGGTACGACAAGACTAACCTTCTCGCCGGGACGTCCCATGAGGGTGCCCTTGAGCTTCTTGAGGGCGCCGCTGACCTTGTCGCCCAGAGTGACGCGGCGCTTCTGGTGTACCACGACCTGGCGGCGGCGACCGAAGAGGCCGCGGCGGCGGGTTGTGGTGGTTGTTGTTGTGTGGTGTGGCATTTTGGGTGGTTGTGGTTTGTTTGGTTTGTTTTGGATGGTAATGATGGTTGGTCACTTGTGGTTGGTGTGATGGTTTTGAATGCTCAGATGGGAGGTGATGGAAGAGATGAGGCTGGATTTATATACATGGTTGTTGCTATCTCATGGCCAACATATCCGTATACAAGCTTGCCAACATCTCAACACGGGATGACATCAAAGCAGCAGCAGCCGGCTGACCGGTCGCTTCTGTTGTTGCCATGTCATATCGGAGGATATAAAACTTGCTTTATTATCGGGGGTGCCAGAAAGCAGTTCCCTTGGCTGCGTTATTCCAACGTTTCACCCGTGATGTTGGTCTTCATCGGCGATGTTGTTCAAGCTTGCAAGGACCCTGAAAATGCGGGAAGACCAAACTTTGGCGTCATCGGGGTGGGCGCCTGGTAATCTGATTGGCGGTGAATAAGGGGCCTTGTACACGTGTAAATCAGGGTCCTGGGAGGTCGCCCAATGAGCGCGGATGACGTGCGCCACTGTGGCTGGAGGAGATATGATGTCAAAAATGTGGCAGGTGCTCTCCTCCCTGGCGCAAGGTGAGCGAGGTGAAGTCGTAGTGCAACACTGAGGAAACACAAGCGAGCTGTGACCAAGATTCTCTAGTCTATTCGTCTTGAGTTTTATTAGGTTCCGGACTACCCAACATCAACTTTGGAATCTCTTAAGCCGACGCGCCAAGGTTCTTCGCAATGACCTTCAAATCATCGTCGGAGAAGCCCAACACCTTGGTCACCCAGCCGGCGAAGCCGCCGTACTTGCTCTCCAACTCGCTGAGAAAAGCCTTCCAACAGACCTCCCTCAGACTGGCTATGTTGTGAAAACTGGTGGGATTTGAAGCTGACTCCACCCCAGCTGCATGCTTCACAAACGCAAGTAGCTGCTCACGGGCCGGCTCTGTGCCAATGCGCGAGAGCAGCCAGTCCAGACTGACCGTGTCGGGGTCGGCGCCGGCGAGTGCCAACAACATGCCGGACAGGACACCGGTGCGGTCTCGGCCCGCTGGTATGTGCCGTTAGCAACATGCTGATGTATCGACCAGCGTTCATGGACCAGGTCAAATCAAGGAACTCACCAGTGCAGTGGAATAGGAAAGGCTCGTCGGGATGGTCCCGGATATGCGTCAGCACGGTCCTGAAGCTCTCCGGGTACAAATCCAAGACGTCGAAGTACATCTTCACGTAACCGGACTCCCCTAGGCCATCGACAAAGTCGTTTGGGTCGATCTGGGCATCCTGCTCGCCCGTGCTGGACCAGACATTCTCGATCCCAGGTATCTCCGGGTCGGGCCTGTTGCTGTGCTCCCCATTCGAGCGAAGGTCGAATATCTTCTTTATGCCGAGCTTGTTGGCCAGCATTGACTTGCCGTCGTCAGTCAGCCGCTCCAGACCGCCGGACCGGTAGACGAAGCCAGCTTTGAGCTTGGACGGTTCTCCCGTTGCGGTGGGAACCAGGCCGACGTCCCGAGTGTTGAAGGTGCCGGGGACGTAGACGAAGGGCGGGCTGGTGAGAGCAGCCTGCACCGTGTCCGATGGTATGGGGTTCAACACATCCGTCTCCGCCAGGGCTCGGAGTTTAGCTGCCGACATGTTTGTTTGACTTGGCTTCACGCACACCTTTCTTGATGAAGTATCACAGAATGGGTGTTAAAAACTGTTTGGTTGCATGAGGTACCTGGATAGCGAGTGACTAGAATGAGCGATGTCGAAGTTGTTAGCAGGTTTAAGTATTTCGAGATATGGATCGTAGGACTTCAAGGAACCTGGAAGTTACAGTGCAATTGTGTCCTATTCGGTTGCCTTTCACTGTTCACTGGCCATGTCGGTTTCAGCTTCAGGGGCTCCGCGGGGCCCGTTTCCTTGGGCACAACTCTGCCATAAATGCTGCATAAACGCCAAGGCTCGGATTCGGAGATAACAGATAACCACAAACAACTATGGAACCAAGAGTCAACAGTCCTTTGTGCGGCACGAAGCTCACGCGTCGAGATAGCCATGGAAGAGACTCAAGTACAACAAGGGACTAGACGAGTTGTTCTACGCCCCTGGCTAGGTATATTAGCCTCCAAGATGCCACCGCAACATGACCCGGACACCTTCATGGCCACTGTCTTGGTTATTTGTAGGTGAACAACATCATGACGCCAGGACATCCCTACAGTAACTCGCAACCATGGCTGAAGACAAGCGAAGGGCCCCCATCAGCGAACCGCCCTTGTGCAGGGAGCATGTCTCAGTCGAAGGGAATCCCTCCATCGATGAGCATCCTTCGGTTGAAGAGCAACGACATACTGTGGTTCGGGGCCTCTTCTTCATACCGGGTCTTGATGTTGGACAGCGGGCCCGTGTGGCTTTTCTTGGGCTCAAGGCGGCTCTAAAGGACACTGGGGCGGACGACGTGAAGTCCTGGGCCGAAGCGAACCCGACGCGGGAGGATGAGATCAACCTGATCAGGACTTATCTTCGATCAGTACACCGGCTCAATATGAACGACTTCCTGCGGGTTTGCCACCAGCGGCTCGGAAAGTCGTTTGCAGCCAGCACTCCAACGTCAGGACCAGCTCCCGCGACCCTCGTGCCAGACGACACCCGTGTCACCAACCCGCTTGGCTTTCTATGGTCCCCCGGCTTCCAAGTCTGCGAAAAACCACGGATATCACCAACTTCACCCTTCTAGTGCCAAATCTGTGGCGCAGAAGATGTTGATCTTGCCCTACTCTTCAAGGCTGAGCCGGCACCCGCCATCGACTACTACTGGTCACACAACAGCCAACCGGACAGCCCATGTTGGCCATGGTCCGCGGGCTCGGCTGTGGAGAACCAGTTGCTGGTGACAGACCCGGTCTGCTGCGACGCATGCTCCTCATATTGCATCGCACTCGGCCTTCCCGAAACCAGCAAAAGGGGGTCAACTACCACATCCCTTCCAGCGGTCAGGTAGCGTCTGAACAGAGAAGCTCACGATCTGAGGCTTCATGAGATCTTCAAAGGCCGCTTACCAATGCATCTTTGCAATATGGTGTTTCTGGCACTGCTGGGCCAGACAGGCTTGGGACCAACTCGATCGCCAGGAGAGACAAAGCGGCAGAACCTACAGGTCTCGGATGATGATCTTGTTGGCTATGGCCCTTATATGGGGCCTCGTAACCGCCATTGGCGTTACTGAGAATGGGCTTCCACCGCAAGATACGGAGCAGGGAGTGTCTGTGAGACACCTGCGGTCCTATATGCGGAATGCCTTGCAGGCCACAACCGGCGACGACTGCACCTCGCGGCCAAGTCTCATTCTCTATCCGATGCCAGTCTCCAATGCAGCACTGCGTGTTATTCGCTTGTGTTGGCTGGCGGAGCTCAAGAATGACCACGCAGATTGCTCATTGATGCTTCGATCAGCCGTGATCAGGCGATATGTGGATAGTCAGGTTGAGTGGGTGTTTACGCGCCTGCTTCTGGAAAAGGGGCTGTTGGAGGTTCGAGACGGTGATGGAGGCCAAGTTAGACTTGCAAGACAGCGTCTACATACCACCTCCCCTGCGATTGAATACCGAGAGAACCCTAGCTTACCCTCACGTGTACAGCATCAAGTGATAAAGCATCAACATAACGATGGTTCAATCGGTGTTGGGATTTCGTAATATGAATGGCATATGGCATAAATGACGTGAAGCGCCTATTAGGTTGGGAGCTAACAGCTAAATGTACCCACCCACAGGGCTTACCAATCACTGTAACTCCCAGTCCGTCTCAAAGCCATCATCGTGATTGAGTTCAACATGTCAGCAATACCAATTCCTCATCTCACTTCAGCAACGGCACAGGAACACAGGACCGACAATCGTAGCTTCAACGGGCAATCCGTATCTCCGTACCTCGCATCTCTCTCGGATGGCATAGAAAGCAGAGAAGATGACGTCAGCATCACCACTCCCGGGTCGCCGGGATGTTGTAGACGACGACTTTTCCACGGCGCCGACGGTGGCCGAAAACACTCCCCTTCTGCAGTCTCCGGGCTCGAGCACGGGGACATTGAGAAATGGATCGGTCCACGGCCATCAAGCTACTGATATGGCGTCTGGCGAGCTTACCGAGGACCCCGTGTTGGGGTGGAAGCGAGCGTTGTGTATCATCCTGAGCATGTGGGCTCTTATATTCCTCCAAGGTGAGCGATTCTTCTGTCTCCGCGAGTTGAGAGAAACAGACGTGTTAACTCATGATGCAGCATCGAACACATCGGGTATGACAATGACCCAGTCCAAGATCGCAGCCGATCTCAACGCCTACGAGGGCGCGATGTGGTTCACGAGCTCCTATCTCATCACCATGGCCTCCATGTCGCCTCTCGTCGGTCGGCTGGCCATGATCTTCTCGCCGGCCGTGATGACTCTGGCCGCCTCGACCTTCTTCGCCATCGGCACACTGGTCTGCGCTCTGGCGCAGAGTTTTGCAGTCTTTATCCTGGGGAGGGTCTTGGTTGGCATCGGTGGGGCGGGAGTCATGGTCCTCGCCATGATACTGGTATTGCAGCTCACCAGCAAGAAGAGGAGGGGCCTGTATATTGGTCTAGTGAATGCCGGGTTTACGATAGGTCTGTCGACGGGGGCTGTTGTGTTTGGGGCGTTGCTCCCGACGCTGGGATGGGTTAGTACCGGTTCTCCTCAACCCTATGACCGTTGTTGTCAAGCTAACACCTGACAAGCGAGCGCTGTTCATGTCCCAGTCCGTGATCGGTGTGGTATCCGGCTTCGGGGTGTATTTCAGCATCCCTCACTTCGCCGTCGCAGGCTCGTCGAAGAACAAATCAACCGTGATGGAGAAGCTCGCCAAGATCGACTACCTGGGCGCAATAACACTTACCCTCTCCCTAGTCCTCTTCCTCTACGGCCTATCCGGCAAGATCCAACTCATCCCCATTTTCATCTCCTTCCTCACTCTAGCCGCATTCATAGCGACAGAGTACCTCTACGCCTCAGACCCCGTTATCCCCATCTCGGTCCTGCAGTCGCGCGGCGTGCTCCTCTCCTGCCTCGCCCAGCTGGGCCTCATGGCCGCCCGCTGGACGGTCCTCTTCTACGGGCCCGTCTTCGTCCTCGCCGTCAGGGGTCTGTCGCCGGCCGTGTCGGGCTCCATCCTCATCCCGACCAACGCCGGCTTCGGCACCGGCGGCCTGCTCGTCGGCTGGCTGCACGTCAAGCGCGCGGGCTCGTTCTGGGCCGCGTGCCTCGTCTCCGTCGCGACGTTCGGGCTCGCTATCTTTGGACTGAGCTTTGTCAGCAACGCCGCCGCCAGTGCGGGGACGTACATCGCCGTCATCTTCCTCAACGGGTTGGCGACGGGCGCGGCGCTGAATTACACCCTTGCCCATATGTTGCACCTCGCTGAGCCGGGGAACCACTTTATTGCTACTAGTCTTTTGACCACGTTCAGGGGGTTTGCGGGCAGTTTTGGAACGGCTATCGGTGGTGGTGTGTTTGCGCGGACGCTCAGGGATGTTCTGGCTAAGGGGTTTGAGAGGTTGGATGGCGGAGGGCTGAGTAAAGGGCGGCTGGAGCTGATTACGAAGTTGATTGGAAGCCCGGCGCTGGTGTATGGAGGTGATCTGTCCGATGCGGAGAGGGCTATCGCCGTGGAGGGTTATGAGGCTGCGTTGAGGGTGTTGTACCAGGGTGCTGCTGCGGTGTGTGTCTTGGTGCTGATCATACAAGCCGCAACTGGGTGGGCGGCGCCTGTCTCAAAGGAGGAAGAGGAGGAGATTGAAGAGGAACTTTTGCAGGCTGATCAGAGAATGGAGGCTTGACAGCATGTTAGCTCCGTGGTGTAGACTGTTGGAACCTGGACAGGGGTTCTCCTACTGTTGGATATCATGGCCTGGTAGACATTTTAGACGGTAAATGCACAAAGCACATATCACAAAGTTAAGAGCAACATTGACTGTCTTCAATTGGTGTGAACACCATGCTGTTGATGCATGTGCCATACCGACTGCCTGGTCGCTGTCAAATCAGCCCTGTGGATGCTGGACATACCAGTCACAGGCAACCGTCCAACCCTGCCCGTCGAGCTCGATGTTCCACGTCGGTGGCAGAATCATGACAGTACACCCGATAGTAGCAGCATTCCTTCTCTCCACCAGCCCAAAAAAGCGCCCCTCGCCAGCTAGAACCATGTGAACAGGACCACCCTGGCCGTTTGTGCCACGAACCAACCGAAATCCGGTCCCCTGGTTCACCTCCTCTACACTCACAGTAACTGCTGAGGTGAACTCTGTCTCGCCGCCAGGCTTGCTGCCCGTTGCCGCTGATGCATCGGCGGCTTCGCTTAGCCCCTTCACGTCGACGAGCCAGTCCCGTAGCTCTCCGGCTAAGCCGCCATTAACGTACTTTGCACCGCGTCGCTGCGGGGAGAAAGCATCTGGCAAGGGGTATTGGGGCTGAAGTGAAGTTGTACCAGACGGCAGCTTGAACTGTGGGGGTGCCTTGAAGACCTGCTGTGCTTTTATGTGCATTTCTGCCGGGTATAGGAACCTCGGCGGAGAAGCTGGCCGCAAAGAGGACTCAGCTTGATCTTCGTCATCTTGGCCCTCGTCGGAGTCGATGTCTGACGAATTGCGGAAATCACCCTCCTCCTTTTTCTCGTCCTCATTCCGATCGTACCCATCTCCCTGGGAAGATGGGACAGAAGGCTCAATTTCGATATCAAGACGATCCGGAAGGGTGTCGGAGCGAGTTGCAAGTGGTGGGCTACTCTCCAGTACAGGCGAGATGGAGATGCGACGCCGTTTCGGTGATCGTCCGCCCTGCTGTTCTTCGTTTGCCGGCTCCGAAACGAATGAAGTGATTAAGTCATCATCCCCGAGCACGTCTCGCGCCTCCCGACCACTAGAAGAATCCGGGGCTGACGGCTCGGGAGAACTCTCGATATCTATGAGGTCTTGTGTTGCATTGCGTCGGGATGAACTCCGCGGGGGCAGTATCGCAGGCGTTGCGAAGTGAGCTTGGCTTGACGGTGTCTTTTGCGTGGACGTTACAGCAAACCGAGGTGTCACGTTGAACCGCCTAGGTCCTGCTGATGGTTGGCTGGGAGTCACTTGCTGCTGGCTTTGGGTTTGCTGCCGTTTTGAGAGGAGGAACTTGGAAGATGAGGCTGGCGTCTAGACATGAGTTAGTATCATGTTGGCACGTACGACGATGATCATATGAATGAATAGGTACTCACAGCCGGCGGAGGCACCATAATGCAGACGAGAGACCTTCTACTGGTCTCTCAGAAGATGGTTATCGATGTTTCCTTCATGCAGTCATGACGAGGGGGGGGCCCTTGCACCAAACTCGGTTAAGTCGGATCCATGAGGAGTCTGTCACTGAAGCAAACGGGACATCTTCAGTGTTGTAGTCCCCGGCCTTCAATAATGACTGGCGGCGGAGGTGATAACAGCACTCAGTCCCAATACCTGGTGTACAAGTGAGACTGCAAGACAATCGTTTGTGTTGCTCATCCACTTCGAGGTTGATGCCAGGAAGTGTGTGTGTGGATCCCGATATGCAACTCTCCGGCTTGGCGACACCAGAACCACCCCCTTGCTAGACTAGGTACCTGGTAGGTAATTCAGACACAGATCCGGAAGGTGAAAGAACACAGAACAGAAACCTTTGTCGCTATTGATAGTGGTCGGGTAAATGAGCGTGAGTTGGAAGTTTCGTGAGTTGGAAGTTTGAGAACAGCTCACTCAGAAATCAAATAGCAATGATGGCATCATTGATTCTGGGCTTGTTATCGACTTCGAGGGATCGGTTATCGCTCCCACGCTAAGCCTGATCCGTCCGCCTTATTAAGCATATGTGGAGTCGTCAGCTCTGGTGTCGCAGCCGCACCAGGCCGTTCTCCTGGATTGGAGGACACATCACCTCGACCACAATCGACATCCAGAGCCGTTCTTCGTCTTTTCTATTCCATTCCGGTTTCCGAGCCTTCTCCCCCATGACTTGACGGCGCAGCGGACGTCAGTCTGTACAGTTTCATTGCTTCCCTTCTACCCGGAAGGGCGCCGCTACTGAAGCTGCGTGGCTTTCCCGGTATGATGACCGGCCTTCCGCTTTTGGCAAGCTGGAGACGGCTGCCCGCCGTCATGGCGGGCCTTGCCTTCGCTTTCTCTGGGCTCGCCGCCGCCGACAAGTCTTCCGCCGACTACTTCGTCCATGAGCTCCCCGGAGCACCCCCTGACCCCTTGATCAAGATGCATGCTGGGTATGTGCTCCCCGGCTACACCATCCCTTGCTAGGCTTAAAGCGCTACTGACGATTTGTTCCCGATAACAGGCATATCGAGGTCACGCCCGAACACAACGGCAACATGTTCTTCTGGCATTTCCAGAACCAGCATATCGCAAACAAGCAGCGGACGGTCATCTGGCTCAACGGCGGTCCGGGCTGCAGTTCCGAGGATGGCGCCTTGATGGAGATTGGACCATACCGCGTAAAGGACGACCACACGCTGGAATACAACGACGGATCGTGGAACGAGTTTGCAAACGTCATGTTCGTCGACAACCCGGTTGGCACTGGCTACAGCTACGTCGACACCGATAGCTACCTACATGAGCTGGACGAGATGGCGAATCAGTTTGTTATCTTCCTGGAGAAGTGGTTCGCCCTGTTTCCCGAATATGAGCATGATGATGTAAGTTTCTCTCAGTTGTACGTGCTTCTATGTCGACGCTCACGATGGCTCCTAGCTCTATCTTGCAGGAGAGTCCTATGCCGGACAGTACATTCCTTACATCGCCAAGGCTGTTCTCGCGCACAACAAGCTACCGACCACGAAGCGGAAGTGGAGGCTGAGCGGCCTCCTAATCGGAAACGGCTGGATATCACCTCCCGAGCAATACGAGGCCTACCTCCAGTTCGCCTACGCCAAGGGCCTCGTCGAGAAGGGCACCGACGCCGCGAACAAGCTGGAGATCCAGCACCAGATTTGCATGAAAGATCTCGCAGTCGGGGCGCAAACCGTCGGTCATGCCTCATGCGAAGGTATCCTTCAGGACCTGCTGCAGCTTACGTTGAAGAACGGTCCCAACGGGAGGGAGTGCATCAACATGTACGACATCCGGCTGACCGACACCTATCCGTCCTGCGGCATGAACTGGCCGCCAGATCTCGTCAACGTGACACCCTACCTCCGCCGGCAGGACGTTCTCGACGCCCTGCATGTCGGTCCGGGCAAGAACACGGGCTGGACCGAGTGTAACGGCGCTGTGGGCGCCAACTTCCGGGCCCCCAACTCCAAGCCGTCCATCGTCTACCTGCCCGACATCCTCACCGAGGTGCCCATCGTCCTCTTCTCGGGCTCCGAGGATCTGATCTGCAACCATCTCGGCACCGAAGCCCTGATCAGCAACATGGAGTGGAACGGCGGCAAGGGCTTCGAGACATCCCCGGGTCAGTGGGCTCCGCGCCGCGACTGGACCTTCGAGGGCGAGGCGGCCGGCTTCTGGCAGGAGGCACGCAACCTCACCTACGTTCTGTTCTACAACAGCAGCCACATGGTGCCGTTCGATTACTCGCGGCGCACGCGCGACATGCTCGACCGCTTCATGGGCGTCGACATCAGCAGCATCGGCGGCGTGCCGACTGATAGTCGTCTCGACGGCGAGAAGGGACCCGAGACGACTGTCGGTGGTGCCGCCGGCAACGGGACTGCGGCTCAGGAGGCCGAGAAGGAGAAGCTGGACGCCGCCAAGTGGCAGGCTTACCGCAAGTCGGGCGGGATTGTGCTCGTCATCGTTATCATTGCTGCCGGCATATGGGGCTGGTTTATCTGGCGCGATCGTCGCAAGCGCAGCGGCTACCTGGGTCTTGCCGGCGGCGAGACGGCGGGCAGGAACGGGAGGATACCCACGGGTGATAGGATCAGAGGTGGTCTTGAGAACTTTAGGCACAAGCGTGGCGGTGCTGGTGGTCGGGACGTAGAGGCTCAGGATTTTGACGAGAGTGAGCTTGATGATCTGCATGTTGCTACACCGACGGACGCGGCGCATGATGAGAGGTACAGTGTCGGTGAGGACAGCGAGGACGAGCACGAGAAGAAGACTGGCAATGGCCGGGCTACTAGTGAGGCATAGCGATGCATATCTCGACCCGGGGGATATGATAGACATTGACATGGACTCGTGCATTTATGTTATGGCGCAAAGGCGTTCGTTACTCTTGGAAAATGGGAGATACGGTTCAGTAACCGACTTTTATTTAACTGATCCCGTCTACAAACTGGAGGTATCACCATCACCCCGATGGTTCAATATGTGACGAGGCGGCGGTGGAAAAGCATACGCTTGAACACAAAGTGCTGCTAGACTGTACATACTCTGCGAGGACAAACTGTAGCAGACTTTCTCGAACACCATTCGAGAAAGTGCAAAAAGGAACATCTCGTTCAGGAGAACAGGACATTGTAGGGTCTGACCGGGGATTGAACCCGGGACCTCTCGCAAGCTTGGAAGCTTTGAATATTCAAGGTGTACCCTAAGCGAGAATCATACCGCTAGACCATCAGACCGACGAACCCATTGCTGGGCCGTGTTGCTTGGCAGTGGACTGCCTTGAAGAGCTCAAGAAGATTTCAGGCAAGGGAGAACCGGGAAGATGTGGGCTTCGGACCGAGGAATGACTCGTAGATGGGACGATACGGGAAGAGGAACGGAGACCTCGTGTCGAACATAATGCTAGCTCCTCCGTGACAGAGAAAGTCGGAGCTCGAGCAGATCAAAAGGATGAAGCAAACCTATGTACAGCCACGGATGAAAAACCAGTTTTGATTCCGAGACCGGCAGAGCTTCCTCAAGGGAAGGGGACGATAACCCGGAGTCGGCTCCGGTTACTGCTGTTGACAAGTAGGTTGGATGCGAGAAATGAATAGGTAGCAATAGCATCACCTGAGGTGATTCTCGGGATCGCGGCGCAGCACGTAGCTGCAAGGGGCGAGCTTCACAGCTGTGCAGCTCAACCCGAGGTCATTTGTCCAAAAGCTACCGTCGGAGCTTTCCATGGCTTCCTGCGATCCGAAGCTTGGAACTCGGGGTCCTCATTTCCAGAGCTTTCGGCAGCGGTGGTTGGTTCACGAAGCGCGACAGTTGCACTGCTGCGGCAGTTTCCCGAGCTCGAGACTGGTGACTCAGAAGCTACGTGTAGCAGTGAGAGCTACCTCTGAAGACGTGGAGGCTATCGTGGCCAGATCTATTGAACTGGCCAATGCCGAGACAGACAGCCATAGACTCGAGGGTTGACAGTGCCAACAAGCTCATCATCTCCCCGAGCTACCTTGGGTAGTTTCGATGGATTTCGACGTGAGCTTCCGCAATAATTACAGCTTCCCGCTGCCCCTGGAAGCTGCCTGCATGGAGCGCTAGCCGGTTACAGCCAAGCGCTAAGAGCTGCCCCATACCCCGCATTTCCGCCGTCCCAAATAAGGTAGCACCCTGTGACAGGGGGGCCAGGTGGACCGTTGATGTCACCCGCAGGTCGTTTAACGTGGGGAGATACTCATCAGATGGAAGGCACTCGATATTGCAGTGATGAAGGAAGGAACAGGCTCGGGCCGCTTGACATCAATTGATGAAAATTGATACCGCAATTGAGCAGCAACGATGAGCAATTGCCGCCTCTAGCTAAATCGGAAGGGAACACGCAATGGTGGGAACCGCTGAGGTGCGGCGCGCCTGCTCCACGGAAGGGTCCAGAGTTGTCAGCCCAGACATCATGTTGGTTGCGTCAAGGTCACGCGACTACCATCCAACCACTTCCGCGCCTTCCTCGGATGAGCTTCAGTTCTGCCACCACCCGTTGCAAGACAGTCGATCCCTGCAGTTGCCCATCGCTATAAGGACAGGAGCACGCCTTCATTCCTTCTGAGAGCTTCAACTGCCTGCACCCTTACACATAGAATCATCGACCTCCACTTATCGTATTCCATACAAAACCATCAACGACCCTCCATCACCATCCTCTCCTCCTTCCCTTCTTCACTCTTACACTCTTACACTCTTACACTCAATCCATCAATCTTAACAACTTCCATATTTGTGTTGATACCAGTCCCATCACAAGGTATCAGCCCACCTCAATCTCACCTACAACATCCATCCCAGCGTTTGATGTGAGTCTCCTTCCAACACCACTACTTCCGGGAGAAGCTCCTCTACCCCGCTCCGGTATGCTAACTTGGCGTCTATAGACCAAATCATCTCACATCAGCCTTCTATCCATCACAAACCATCTCTTCCATCAACAGTAAGTCGATATAGTCCATTGTCCTGCACACATGTCGTCGTCTAACCACCGCGCAGTGACTCGCTCGCACAAGTTCAACGACAAGGACCATGCCGGTCTTGCCGACGGCACCGCAGCTCCCTCTGAGCATCTGCCTCGCTTCTTCGCCAAGCACGGCCACGCCGGAGAGGCGCCCAACAAGACAAAGAAGAACGGTGGTGGAAAGGGCAACTGGTGAGTGATAACATCTCTTACCGTCAAAACAGAAGCAACCAGACACGTCCAGTCGCTAACACATACACAATAGGGGTAACGTCGGTGACGAAGTCATCGACGGGGGTTTCAATATGGCGAATGCCAGGCGCCGCTCGAACAGCAGCAGCTTTACCACCGACCCCGCCAGCCTCAAGTCCAAGTTTGAGGTCAACGACCTAGAGCCCGTCTTCGACGAGAGCCTCCACGGTCCCACCGAGCAGGACGACGAGTTGGCCAAGACGGAGACCTCGTCCAGTGGCGGATCCATGGAGGAAGAGAAGGCCAACAAGGAGCAGTAAGAGGCCTTTTGTGAATGACGGACCTCCAGCGGGAGAGGAAACGTACGTGGGAGACAGTCACCCGGCATTGGCGTGATGCGGGATTCCATTGATATGGCGGAGGTCGCTTCTGGGTTGCCCCAGAACGATCTCTATCGGACTGTCTCATACCACTTGTGATATCTTCACTGATTTGCTTTCCGGGTAGCGTGTTTGTGTGGACCATGGAGGCACCACTTGTATAATATCGACTTATTGCATGGTCAGCTACCGTAGTCAAGGAACAGGATCTGTTGCCAGACTTACATCATCGTCCTATCGTCTGTGATGACAACTCGTACAGAGCTAAGCGACCACTTACTCATCTGGTGATATCGTTGTCATGAGTCAATGCGTGATGCTCAGCTGGACAAGCCTGATAACATCCAATACCTTCTGCAGCTTCACCACCGTATCAGGAGCAGTTAAAGGAGTCCGTGCAATGCCTTGTTGGAACATTCCCAAATGGTAAGAGCAAAAAACGGCAAAAAGATGAGTCTCTCCCGCCGGGAATTGAACCCGGGTCCCGAGCGATTGCTGCGGCCGGATGGCGTTTGACAAGCTCATATACTAACCACTATACTACGGAAGATTTACAGGTGTTGAGCACCTGTCGTAGAGCCGTGGGGCTGTTGATGGAAGCCTTGCCGCTAGTATATCTTATCAAGATGCTTACTTTTGCCGTTTCATATTTTTCCACGGCTGCCCATGTCCCGCTATCAACATGCTCCAAACCCGTCTCAAACGGCTTGTCCCTCTTTCACAAGACATCGAGCACTTGTGCATCTGCACCAACCGGGCCTTTGAGGTGATTCCTGTGTTACCTTACTGCCCAACAAGTCCAAACTTGGGGGATGCGTTCCTCCTGATTCGGTTACGTGACGCCAAACTCGAAACGCAGGTCCGGTGACCCGTCCTCAATTCAGGCTCCAATGTACCCAATGGCCCAACAATGGCCCCTCCTTCTTGCGCTGCAGATACCCATGCAACCGAACCTCCTTTAAATATTCTCTTCTTCCAATTATTCTGGCAAGACCACTTTCCATTTTGGCCCTTCTGAAGCTTTTTATTTCTTACTTCTATTCCCCGACTTTCCCGTACAAACCAGGCTCGCTCCGCTGACCAGCACTTACATTACTCTCAGCACAGCACTGGACTGCCCTGCTGTGTCTGGTATACGTCATCCTTACCCCTCCATCAAACATCAGATCGCCTCGCCTGATCAACAAGGACCGGAGCATACGGCGACGACTCGATCTCCGTCTCCTGGTCCCTAACCGCTGACCCTTCACCTAAATCCTCACTTCCCTTTTGTTTGCTCCCGACTAGAAGCTTCAGTACTTAGCTTAGCCAAATAAAAGACGATTGTTCTGACATTCAACGAGCTGGAGTTGCAAGACCGTTTGCTTTCTCGTTCACACTGATATTCCGTCAAGACAACTGAGGGCTATCCTCGCTCTTCAAGCTGGGGCTGTCTCGGGTATTGTACTGCAGCTTGGTATCCCAATCTCCTCACCCTATATCCATTTAAGACCTTAGTACGAGCTAACATATCACATACCAGCAGGAAAACATGTTCGTCAACCAGCCCAACATGGCTGAGGACGAGCGCCTGGCCGCCATGTTCAACAAGAACATGAGCCTAGACCCGCCTCCACCACCTCCCCAGGAGCCGCAGAAGATCGTCTACATCTCGCAGCATTACACTCACACCGCCCATATCACCAACCAGACGGTGGAGCCCCCCCAGTTATCCCCCCGTCCGGCATCCGAGCCCTCCCAGTCCGACCAACTTCTCGTTGAGACAGTCCTCCGCAACCACGGCGTCGATCCCTCGCACCTCTCCACCTCCCAGCTCCAGCTCATCAGGGGCGCCGAGGAGAACCAGCAGCTTCGTCTGATCGAACTCTGGCGCATCTGCCCGCCGAGTAACAATGAGGACCACCCGTCCTTCGCCTGGGACTCGAACCGGACGGTGGACCAGGAGATCGCTCTCGCCGAGAACAGCTACATGCGGAAGATGGCGGGGCAGAAGGCAAGTGAGCAGCAGGGCCAGCAGCAGGCAGCTTGGCAGGCGATGGAGCAGCAGTCTCAGCAAGCCCAGGAGCTGGCGAAGCAGAGGGCTCAACAGCAGGAGGAGGACCAGACCATGATGAGTCTCGACGGTACGCCGCTGGTGCCCATGCAGGGCGGTGATAGCCGCTGGATGGGTCACCTGGAGACGAGCCACTACATGGAGCCGTACATGATGAGCGGGTACCAGGCTCCAGATGTTCCTCGCTTGAACGCGTACAAACAGGCTACTGATCCGGTTTACAACAGCCAGCCTCGCGAGCTCAGTTTTAGCCAGATCGAGGAGCTGGAGAATCAGTATGGCAGGATGGTCGATCAACATGGATGGCTCTAGCTTGCTTGCTTTCGGCCTTTTGTCTTGCTAGACTTAGGTGTGCTCTCTCTTTTTCCATGGTTGGCGTTGGTTGGTTGGTTCATTTCGAGAGGCTATTAGCTATCGGTCGCATAGTCTTACTTCACTGCTTTCTTGAAGGGTTGCTGACTGACTAGGTCACAATGTTGGAGGTTATCACCACTCGGGGGTTGGGGGGAGGTCGTGTTTTGCCCTCTGTTACTGCATCGGCAGGTCTTTAATGTCTGGTGCACATGCCAAAGAGAGGAATGGCGTTCAGGGTTCATAGGAGTCTTTTCAGTTTGACAGCACATTTACTCCCCTGCATCCCCTCTCCTGGGAGCGTATTGTTCGGTCTGGCTAACATCCTTCGGTGCCGTTAGCGAATGGTACATGGTCGGTCCTCAGAGTCTCCAATGCTGCTGGTGAGTATCCTGCCCCCTGACTTCCCTGTGACAGATCTTCAACCACCGTCGCGCGAGTGATCGACCCCTCCGCCCTCGGCGGTCCCAGCATTCAATGGAATCGTACCACATTGACATGTTGTTTCTGCAAACTCGTCAGCCAGCTTTCATAGCAATGGCTTGAGAAGCTTGAGTGTTACTGATCTAAAGAGGCACCTGTCAGAAGTGAGGCGTAACGAAACGACACTCTTGAAAATACTCGTAAACCATTTCTACACTTGAATGCCATAAGATAGATCATGGATGAGAAAGTTCTATACTCTCTGCTGTTTATAGAACCGGGAGAGAAATCTCGTCGTTGTCGTCGGCTTCGTGACGATGGTATAGGGAGGAGATGCAACAAAGCGGACATCAACACTGTTTACTTGCATAGAAACTCATCAGAGCACGTCGGGTCCGTTTCTCACGACTTCGTCTCATCTCACTTGACGCTAATTGCATTCACATCGATCAACTCTCACTCTCTACCAGCAGTGACACATACTGTTTTTGACTCCCGGTTTGAACCCTCCCTCAATAAATCCGAAAATCCGGTCCGGCCCCCGTCATATCACCGGGACCCGAGATGTCCTGACATCTCATTCATTCTCATCCATCCTCCGCATCTCCAACACCACCATCCATCCACACCCAGAATGTTCAGAGTCCGCCCCTTCATACGGCAACATCTTCTCAACCCAAGGAGATGGTCTAGCACTGGATCTAAAGTCTCAGACCCCCTTCGCATCCTCTTCTGCGGCTCCGACGAGTTCAGCGCCGCCTCCCTCTCCGCCCTGACCAAAGAACACCGCCACAACCCCTCCCTAATATCCTCCATAGACGTCGCCATCCGACCCCCCAAACCGACAGGGCGAGGGTACAAAGTCCTCCGCCCCGTCCCTCTCCAAGCCGTAGCCAAATCTTTGTCCTTACCCCTCCACACCTTCAACACATTCACGGGCTGGACGCCCCCCCAACCATACAACCTCATCATCGCCGTCTCCTTCGGGCTCTTCGTCCCCAAACGGATCCTCCGCGGCGCCAAGTACGGCGGGCTCAACGTCCACCCTTCGCTCCTGCCCGACCTGCGCGGGCCGGCGCCGCTGCACTGGGCTTTGCTCGACGGGAGGCGGTACACCGGTGTGACTTTGCAGACGCTGAGCGAGGAGACTTTCGACTCGGGCGAGGTACTTGCGCAAACGCCCCTGCCGGGGATAGAGATACCGAAGGGAACGGATGTGGTGGGGCTCAGAGAACTGTTGGCTGAGAAAGGCGCGGAGATGTTGGCTGATGGGCTGAGGAGGGGCGTGCACGTCCCGCCTAGGAGGGATGTGGGCTGGGTGCCGAGCGGGGAGGAGAGGGAGGGGATTAGGCACGCGCCGAAGATTACGAAGAAGGACTCGGAGGTAAGATGGGGAGAGGGGTGGACGGCCGAGGTCGTTGCGCGGAGGGCGAGGGTGCTGGGGGATGCGCTGTGGAGCCGGGCCGTGGCGAGGGATGGGAAGACGAAGAGGGTTATCTTGGGTGGTGTCGAGGAGGTGGCAGGGGAAAGGCCGGAGGAGGTGACGACGTTCCTCGAGGGCGGGAGGGAGGAGAGGAAGGCGATGAAGGATGAGGGGGTGGTACGGTTCATTGCGTGGAGGCAGTCGGATGTGGAGGAGGGTGCTGGCCGTGAGCAGACGCGGCCGAGGTTTGCGGTGGTCCCTTATCTTGCGCAACCTGGGACTGAGGGTTCTGTGGTAATCCCCTTTGCGGCCGGTGACTGCATCAGGGTACGGGAGGTCAAGCTTGAGGGGTGCCAGAGCGAACCGGCACTGTCGGCCCTCAAGCGTGTGTCGTATACGGCCGAGGAGTTCCGAAACTTGAAGGACGATCCGAGATTCGGCGGCGGCGATGCGGTGAAACAGAGCTCTGGTGTAGAAGGAGTCTCATTCGGCGTAGACGCCATGGGATATGGAACCTTGGGTCTGCTGGGCGGATTGTTGGACTGAAGGACACGGTTTGGTGCGGGTTGGATGGACGATGGGCTCAGCTAAATCGCCATTCACCACTTGTACAACACATAGAGACTCCACGCAGATTACGGAAAAGATCAGATCCTCGACTGGTGAGCCGGCTTGTAGGCCGCTTCGTGCTTAGGACACCTCGCCGCATGAGATGTGGACATGACTACGACAGAGGTCACTTTGAACTTTATGTTTCCTCACGGAACTTGGGATTCTAGGGCTTGATCGAAGATTGGTTAATGGTATATGCTCTCCATTCCCCCTACGGAGCTATCTAAGCTAGCAATGATATCCTTTCTTGACAAACGAAGATGGAGCAAAATGCGTGCTGTATCGTGGTATCAAGCGATCAAATAACGACACAGATCGAACAGATGAAGGCCGTAATAAAACATCGTGAAGAAGTCAAAGCCAAGGATCCTCCACCAACTAGGTACAAAATAATGATTAGGGCCTCTGTAGGTCGATAAAGCAGACGATCAGTTTGGAGCCCATCAGGCCGACCAGACCAACATGTACAAGAAGAGAAAACGTTTAGCAGATCCTCGCGGAAATGAGCTGCTCAAGAAGGACCAGTGAGGGACGAGAAGGAACGTGTCGTCGTAGGATGGGGGTTGCGGTAGGGTTTGCAGCCTTCGCTCAAGCGAATCCAGCCTTCTTCCTTCTGCCAAAGAACCCATTCTTCTGCTCATGCTGGGCAGACGGATAGGGGTCTTGAACAACTGAACCAGGTGGAGGTGCGGAGTTGCGGAGGAAATCCGCCAGGTCAGACGTTTGGCTCCGAGCGGGAACGGCGACGGCCTCACGCGGCTCGAATCTCTTCATTGGCACCCTGCTGGTGCTGTTGTTGAACGACACCGGCGGCCTGGAGCTCGTCGACATTGCGGCTGGTCCACCATAGCCTGCCGGGCTGTACTTGTCTACCCCAGGCGGCATGTTGACTTGTATGGGGATGTGGCGCGAACTGCTTATACTTCCCGCGCGACTGGCCACGCTGCGGGAGTAGTCTGGTCGCGAAGGAGGCGCTGTCGCTTGGGGACTGGCCGGAGGCGTGTTGTGAATGGAGCTATCTCGTCGAGTGAAGCGAGCCATTAGGCTGGGCGCGCTGGCCTTTTTCTTCGGTCGCATCTGATCCGAGAGAGGCTTGGCCGGTGCTGCAGGCTCGGGCGGCGGCACATAGTTCCGCAGGAAGTCGGCAAGACTCTCTTCTTGTGGTTGTTTCTTGACAACGCGACGGTCTGCTCTGGGTGTCTGCTCATGGTCTTCTTCCTTATCCATGTCCTCATCATCATCGCTGAGATCAATAGCGTATGGGTCGCGGACACGCCGGGTCTTGCGCTTGGGGATAGGCATGTCGTCGTTCGTGTCGGCACCACCATAACGAGGAAATGCGGGGCTCTGGCCTTGGCCTGGTGCAGCCTTGCCGCGGAGAAGACCTGTAGAAGAGTTGATGGAAGACTGGACGGAGGGCATAGAAGAGTCAGTGATGTTGGTAGCCTGGCTACTTCGGACGTCGTTCAAATCACGTAGCTGAGCATCGACAGCTTTACCCCCAACAAGACCGGCCATCTGATCCGAGTCCATGGTTGTGCGGAAGGGGGCGACTGTACGAGGAATACGAGGGTTGTCCACAGTGGTAGGTGGGCCACGTCGAATGAAATCAATCAGGTCCGAGTTGTCATCCTTATAATCGACTGCCGCTTCACGAGGTTGATAGCGAGGCCGATTAGGATTAGCAGACGTCGATACACGATTGGAGTCGATGCTGGCTTTTGACATTGGCAACGGCCCGCTGACGGTACGGCTAGCAGCAGGTCCAGAAGCTCGCGCGAAGGCACTGGCTCCGTTTGCAATGCCGCCACTGGGGGCTTCGCCAGGCGGACCCGAGGAACGGATGAAGTCGGCAAGGTCTGCAACCGACTCTCTGGGTAGTCTGGCGTCTCTAGCTTGTGGAGTATTAACGCGCGCTTTGTTAGCTGTCGGCGGTACCGAACGCGGGGCGGAGCCGCTTCCTCGACTGGCTGTCGAGACTCCTTGGGCGAGAACCGGGTGCGAGTTGAGACCGTTGATGCCAGGGGTACGCGTCACGGATGTGGACCGCTTGACCCCATTCTGCTGATTGACGGACGAAGAGCGAGATCGGTCTCCTCCCTTGTGAGCATCCTCGCTCTTCCTGGATCTGACTTGAACCACGGGGATGCTGTTCATCGGCTATTGGAACACTGTCAGCCTTTTGACTCGTTTCATGGACAGAGAGAGCTACTTACATCATCCCTCGCACTCTCAGGGGTCAGTGTATATTGGATCGTCTCGTCGCTTTGGATGAGTTCCTCGAAGTTCCGCGCAACATCCACCTTCTTGGCAACGGGGCTCTCCTCCGAGGTTCTGACAGCCCTCAGCCTGTTGTTGCTAGAAGAGATTGATGATGCGGAAGTATGGGTCGGCCTGGCCTCCGAGGTACTCCGCGCACGAGAGTCCACTGATACATTACCGATGCTGACGGCGTCTGCCGCTTGCCTGCCCGGACTCCTCTCAGGGACACTGGGGATCTGGACGGAGGGCTTGCCCCGACTTTTCACTGGAGACTTGGCCGGAACCTCAGGCTTGCTGTCCTCAATGTAGAATGTACCAGAACTGGTGCTCGGGGGGAGAATGGTGACCTTGGTGGCTACTGGGCTCTGCCTCGCTGGTGACGAGGGCGGTGACTGGTGCCGAACAGCCGAACCAAAAATAGGCTGAGAAGCCTTTACTTCGGATTCCAGCTGCTCGTATGGGGAATGCCTTCTAGGTTTCGCAATCGGGGTAGCTGAGTTGTCTTCTCGTACATCCTCGAGCGTGGTTGGCGATACATCGTCGGCTTCCAGCTCTTCGGCTTCCGAGATCGACTCGGTGGCGAGCATGGTCGATCCTCTTACGCTAGGGGCTGGCTCCAATGCCGTCCGGTACTCTTCCACTATTGGAGTTGTACTTGCACTATTCGTTCGTGACATGTTGGCAGAGCGAATCAGTTCGGTCGCATCCACCGAACTGTTCCGGGATCTCGTACTAGGACTCCGAGGCGAAGTGACGTCGATGAGGCGAAGGGAATGGACGCTGAGAGACCTTGCAGGAAGGTTGGGGTTGATCGGCGATGGTCTGCGGTGTTCAGATGTGGTCGGAGACGTGCTGCGACCCGAGATCGAGATCCTCGATGAAGTGAAAACCTGGGGTTCTTCGAACTCGTCAACATCTTCCTCCTCGTTGTCCTGGTCTCCGGTTTCACCGTCGAGAGCAGCAGGGAGACCGGCCACAGCAGTGAGCTCAACTGCTGCCGCGCTGGAAATAACAGCTGATTCTGCACTGAGATTCCGTCTGTGATGTGATCCAGTCACATCGGGGGATAATGAGTTAGGGCTTGGGGAAAGGGCCGCGGAGCCAGCAGACTGCGCTGGGTCGGAGGGCTCTCCACCACCCCGTACGACCTGAGGAATCTCCTCGGTTGGGATTTCCATGGTCTCCAGAATTTCAGAGATTTCTGTGCCTTCAAGAGCCTGGAGAGCGACGTCATTCACCGCTGGCCGTCTCGGGGGCGACGAGTATGGTGTGACTGCTGGGGTAGGGAGTGAGTTTGACCTTTTCCGAGATGCAATCACCGGCGTATGAGGTTGAGATGTCGGGGTGGGCAGATCGGCCGGGATCATGTTGGGGAAAATCATCAGACTCTTCGGTCTCACGGGGATATCGGTTACGGCCAAGTGGATATCATCGTCCTCGTCGCTGAAGGCAAGTCCAGGGACCTCTATCTCGTCCACATCGTTGTCGGTCATAGGCAGCGGGATGCTTGCAGCTAGAAGATAGTCCTCGACAGGCTCTTCCGGCAGGGTCTCTTCCCTCAATGCACTCTGCTCTGCTTCCTGCGCCGGTTCGGGTACCGTCGGGGGCACACTGCTTTCGTTGTTGTATGTAAAGCTCGACTGCCGGGAGTGAAGCCTGGAGAGAGCGTTGTCTGGCATCGGTCCTGGTGATCGTATCTTCTTCTTCCAAGCCCTCCACAGGCGCCCGAGAGTGCGGTCCAGCGCGACACGTTCCATATCAAGCTCATCAACCACTATCCGGTCAGTGGCGTCTGATGGGCTGCGAGCTCCATCTTTGAGCTCTTTCTCATGCTTGACCCGCATGCGGTGGTATGCAGCCTGACCGGCGACAACTAGAGCTGCCTCGCCCATGAACTCGAGGATGGATGTGAGAAAGATGGCCACCGACGCAGGTACGACCTCGCGACGATCGTCGAGCCCACTGTCGAGATGTTCCTGCTCCATGTAATAATCCTCGTCCTCTTCTTCCATGTCGCCAAGAGACGAGTAAACCATGCACCGTAGCCTGGTCCGCTTCCATATCAGTTCGAGGTCCCAATCCTTTGTCGTTTCTGAGCCTTGTCCGTCTACCGTATCGTCATCGTCACCCCCGCCGAGATACTCTCGTAGCTCTTCGTCTGCCTGATTGATCGCATCTTTGGCGAGTTTGGGTTTGAGGACCTCGGAGACGGCAGGTCGCAGAGCCGAAAGAGTGGTCGATCGAGCCACAGAGAGGAAGTTGAACAGCAGCTGGTCCAGGAAGCTGTTCACAAGTCGGAGGGCAGAAGGAGACACGAGAGCCGTCTCGCCGGAGGACTCGATGCCGTGCTGGTCGTACCAAGTGTCGGCATGGCTATCGTGGTCGTTGGTAACGATCTGTGAAGCGGCCGAACCGGCGATGAAGGCCGCTTCAGGAGACACCGAGAGCGGGGGCGACATCAGGTTGTGGCCAATTGTTGACGGTCTGTCGCTGGATAGGCTCTGTGTCCGCGACCGCATCTTTGGGGGAGGGGACAAGATGCCCGACGACGATCGAGACATGGCCTGCTCTAAATTAGAGAAGGACATGACTGATTCAGTCGGGGACGCGGGTGACCTGTATGCAGGCCCCGTCATTCGTGAGACAGTCGGAAACTAGACGACGGGCAGTGTATTTGGGTATCTGGGCGTGCCGGAATAGTAATGAATCGAGGGTGGGTATTTGCTGAAGTGAGAGGCGCCACTGGTAAGATTAGGTGGCTACTCGATACAGACAACCACAGGTCGAGGACGATATTATTCTTTGGTTGGTAGGGCAAGCTGGACGGCAAACTGCTTCATTAGCGGAAATTCCGTTGCGCGTAAGAGGCCGAAGAGGTGAAACAAAGAAGCCACAGGGAATCCGGGGCGGAAGAAGTGCTCGGTGTATGATGGACCTTGGCCCGTTGTGTGTGTGTCGGTGGCAGGACAGACAGGGTGAGGCCGACATTCATGCGATGCTTGTGCGACACCATGCCGAATCCTCAGGAGTCAATAATAGGATAGCAGCAGCACTCTAGGTGGCCAGCAAGGAAGGGTGCCTGTGTCGTGCCGCGCAGTTGATGAGGCAGGATGCAGCGTGCCGTCGATGTAATTATGTATCTGGTCGCCCGCGCTCCTTTTTCCCAAGCTGACACTGACCGCAATTGACCGTCGTTCCGAGAAGAGGGTGTGTAGACAGGTAAAGCCAGGGATTATGTGTGTTTGCTCCTCGAGTTAAGAAACATCAGAACAGCTGGACGTACCGAGATTATGACATTTGCCTGAAGCAAACCTCGGTGCCAACGACGCGGATTTGACGGTTGGGAAAGAAGGTGCTGAGACAAGAAGTACAAGGACGTCTGGCGTAACACGGGGTACCACAGTTGTTGCGCCCGTCGTCGAGATGCGCCTTGATGCCGTACAAATCTCGCTCTCTCGCACGCCGATGACGATGGTGGTGGAAGAAGTTGAAGGGTTCAGGGGAAGAAAACACGGGTAGGAGAAGAAATCCCAAGGTCACGGTTCCCGGCGTTGGCGGTTGCGACGAGGCTAGCCACCGGCACCAAATGAGATGAGAAGGTGGTCCGGTGGTGGGAAAAGGTGAAGCTAGCGGTGGACGGACGGGAAAGGGGTAAGAAGTGGGCAAAGGGATTCGAGAGCATCCACTTCTGACCCCAACCCCAGCTATAGAAAAAAAGGCACCCTTGAGAGTCCCACGTTGTCAGACTTCTCATGCGCTTCTCGAGGCAGCCTCGAATGGTGCAGGCATGATGTAAACCGAAATTCAATTGAGCTCAGGTGAGTTGTTTCGTACTTTTAACAATTGACGAACACATCTTACGTTCTCAAAAATGCACGCCTTCAGTTCTTCAAAGACGGGAAGAAGACCAAAGAGAAAGGGCAGGTACCAGCGAGTATCCGCAACAGCGACACTCAGACAAACGGCTCAGGGGTCAGGGTGGAGGAGGAGGCTAGCGTGGCACGCTAGAACCCCGGATCCCTGCTAGTGCCATGCTTCAGAGCGGGTCTCGTTCGACATCAATCACCTGTCTCAAAAGGGAAATCCTTGGGAAGGAGTGTTTCGGTTCCTTCTCCGTGGTGAGCACCAACAATTGAAACATGGACTGGATTATGTTGCGAACGACTTCCTGTCTTCTTCTCCTGCTACCTTTTTCAATTTCCTTCTCTCGTGGGAAAGATATGCTGTCTTCTCGGTATAGGCTGTGTTCACCTTCAAACGACGAATGGGAGGAAACGATGCCGGCTCCCACACCGTGTGCCCCGGTGGCTGTTCTGCAAGGTACCGACCGGAGATTTCCTTGGGGGATCGGGAACGGCACGAGAGAGATCATGACGGCCGCGCCTCGACTATTAATATATATCGTCAGTTAGTAGAGTAAGTTCTGTCTTGTTTCTATCGTCTGCCTTTCTTTGCTCAGCATTTGGGAGTAGTCATGGACGCAATGGCTGTCACGAGCCTTCCATGCGCGAGGGATCATTCCAGGTTGTTGGCTGCACGGACTGTTGAAGAGGAATCAGCGCCTGACCGCACCATCACGCCGGAACAGCGCCAGAGGCAAGTGTCACGCCTCATTTGGTCTAATTGCACGGTATTAGCCTTGTGGATGGGGAGCACAACCAGCCAAGGGCGGCAGTGGTCCACGAGACGAGGATTTAGAGTTGTGTTCCAGATCCATGACATGGACGGTATATGAAGTGGTGGATATAGCCTCAATCCTCTTATCGCCATGCGGATAAAGCAGGATCTGTGTTTGACCTTCAAACCTGACCTCAAGCTGGCCGCATCGCTAGCAACCTTTCCAAAAGCAATTCACATGCTGCACACCAGCCATCCGACATTGCATCCCCCGCATCTGTTTCGCTCCGGCTGCACTTCTGCCATTCTGATTTCTGATGGCATCATGACACAAACATGAGTCGGCTTGGCAGCAGGCTATCACAACCTGGCCATCGGTCATTGTGATGCGCGACAGCGGACCCAAACACCGTTTCAACGAGATGGAGATCTCTCGTGATATCCCCCAGTGGCTGGATGACGGGCAGAACGGGACACGGGAGGCTTCCGGTCAGTGGCGTCAGACGGGCCGTTTGCGCCAGCTCGTTCCTCGGCCTCTGTTTCTCGGCCTACATTGTTACCTTTCTTTTGAGACAAAGCCACATCGCCCACTGTAGGCACCCGGGGAGGATTCCCCATCCCCCGAGGCTGCCACGGGAGCCGACAGATGGCTCGCCTGCCACAGCGCCATAACGGCCGCTTTCTTGGCTGCCGTATGGCCACTTCGGACGGCCGTGGCGGACAAACAAGGCAAAGACATGCCCAGCGCCTTGATGCGAGGAGCGGAAATAGCGGAACACCATCCAGAAGCAGAAGTTTGCCCATCCATCACCAGTTCTACGGCATCGTCCAGACTGTCGTCCTGCCTCTCGCGTGGGCTCGACAGCACGCCCTTGCGCCCTTGCGCCCACCACTTCGTTTTCGTGCCATCTGCACGGCAGTCTGAGCTCCGTCACCTGCATCGAGCTCTAATCACTTAACTGGATCGACGGGACTACTTGTCGCGAAGGATCAGACGGTCATTTCGAAGGCTTGCCGTGCTGGTTCCGCCGCTATGTATGCGGGCGGACAACCAACATGCCGTGGGCGTGGCACCGACGTTTGTTTGCGTACGTCCTTCCTTCTTTCTGCTGCAGCCAACCCTCTCCCACTGGCACTCCGGTATCCACGAGACCCGTGCGCCCGCAACCCGACATTGTCCTCCTGGAAGCGCTCTTGAGGAGGGCAATGACACGGAACGTAGCCGGTTCCCGGACACTGCAGCCGTCTGCATGTCTCAAGTTTGCTGAAGCTCTCTATTTACCCCGCACATCAATCAATGGGATCTAATCGACGTCAAGAGGTCTCGTGAACCACAGACCAGAAGGTCAATGCTCAACCGTTGTTACTTTTCGAGAGTCCGAGCGAATGTGGCTTTCGCTTTCGACAGTGTGGCGGTCCGTGGCTAGCACGCGTATCACTACGTACAGGTACCTGGTCTCAGCCAGTATCCTAGGTGTGGGGTGATAATGACAGTCAATTACCCAGCACACTTCTCCTCATTCCATGTCCATCAGTACGACACCACGGAGCTCGACTAGCAGAGGAAGCTCCCGGCATTACATACGCTCTGAAGTTAGGCGCGTCATACCGCCTGGGCTTGACCTTCACTCGGATATCATCATTATATCGGATCGGACGAAGAGCTAGGGGACGAGAGTTTCGATGCTGGCTGATCATTGCACGAGTTAACGCTATCTATGCAAGGTTTCCTCTCCTGCGCCTGCCTCGATGGACATCCACTCCCATGGACGGGACACTGCTGCCGCCGAGGACAGTTCCGCACAGCAGTTGATAGACGAGCCAAGCGGCTCCGACAAAGCTTGATATCAGGGTGTGAGCGGCCTGTTACTTTGCCGAAGGTCTTATCGACGTGGTGCTCATACGCAGAGCTGTTGCTGTGGTTGTCCGAATCTGATAAGGAGCGGCTACGTCAGGCACGTTTTCTCCCGAACAGCTTCGCTTGCTGACTGCCACAACCCGAGCAGCCAGGGTACTACCGAGCGCTGACTTCGGACCCGAAGATGAAACTGGCGCCCAAGGCTGCCGAGCTCGGTTGACGTCCGAGGCATGTCCAGCTGAAAGGACCGCCCGCGCGATGTGTTGCTGCTTTGATGTTTTTCTTAACAGAAAAGGCTCCGGTACGGTCCGCTCACTTGGGGTGTACGGTCAGCCATGAGCCCGAAGCAACCGACTCCTCCGACGAAGTGGACGTGAAGGAGCTTGAGCGACTGCTGGCACTCGTCTTGGTCCTGATCTCAGTCGCGAGACCGGCCATGGCATTGTCGGGCCAGCCGTGTCGGTACATCTGCACGACGCGACGCTGGCAGTTGAGGCAGAAAGTGTGTTCCTGCTTCATGCCCATGTCGTACCGTTGCTGGCAGAGGCCCTGCCCTGGCAGGCTCTCTTCGATGATGCACGGCTCCTCTAGCCGGGTTATGTCGTGGCCGCACCGCCCGTTTCTGATGGAGCGGTGGCCGCACATTGAAATGTGTCTCCGCTACTTCGTCAAGGGGACAGAAGCGGTTTCTTGGGTTGCGGTCTTTGGACTCAACTCTTGGACGAGTATGAGGAAGGCTTGTTGTTGTGCTGTGAGACAAGCCCTCTTCTGTTTCCTAACGGTGGACAGGGTACGAGTATGAGATCTCAAGATGAACGAGGAAGTATGTCGGGAACATGCCCAGGTCTCAGTACGTCTTCGAGGACGCGCCGCTACAGAATTTAAACCACAGGGGACAGGAGCCAAGGGGGCTCCGGCGAAGCTATCCTATTGCGCCTTACCCCGATAACTTACACGTTCGGCCGGCAAGCTTCACCGGGGACAATGGCCTTGTGGTGAAGTCTTTGTCCAAAGGGTTAGAGATCCTACGCCTGCGGGAGTCGGCCCGCCAGGGCCAAGAAAGATCCAAGGGCGCTGAGATGATCTATCGAATCGAGGTCGTTGACGAAAGCACCACGAGGGTACCACGTGGAATGGTGAAACATGGCTTTTGAAGGTTGAGATTCAGATACCTCGTCTTCCAATTCGGCACCAGGGTTTCGCCATTTCACTTCAGCTTTTCCGAGTAGGTCAAACAGTCACACGTTTGTCTTTGTTAGAGAGTCGCTCGGAGTCAAGTTTGGTCAAGTATCGTGCGAAGCTGACTCTTTGCTCATTGTGTGCCTGACACGCGCCAGGAGGTATTGGCTGGCCAAGAGGCATCTCACAAACCTCGCATGGCCTAGAAAGTCTTGAAAGCATTCGTCGCATCGTTTCCTCTGTTTTGCAAACTATCCAACCGACTACACAAAGCAACAACTCCCTCCACCATCACTCGCCTCCAGCAAACCCAACCCCCCTAATCAAGCAAGCGCCCAATCATAACCCCATCCCAAAGCGGCACCAACCAGCTCTCGATCCTCGGGTTGCCCGCCATCTCCTTGTTGAACTGATCCAGGGCCTCCAGGTCCGTGTCGCGCCCGTAGTGTGCTTTGGCCTTGGCCTGCGCCTGCGCCGCGGCGTGCGGGTTCGCGTCGCTGGGGTCGGCCACTATGCCGCGTCGCAGGACGTTGTCCGCCACGATGAGGGCGCCGGGGCGCAGGAGCCTGCCGGTAGTGGCGCTAGGCTGCGAGCGGGAGAGGAGTGCGGAGAGGTAGCCTGGGTAGCCGGACTTGTCGGCGTCGATGAAGACTAGGTCGTAGGGGACGGAGGGGGCGATGGTCTTGAGGCTGGTGGGAGGTTAGTGGGAAGGGGGCGGTGGAAAGGGATGAGGGGAGACTGACGTGTCGGCTGCTGCTCCGATTTCGAACTTGACGTTCTGGATGCCCAGGCCGGCGAGCTTGGAGTCGGCAACCTTTGCGTACTCTGGGTCGAACTCGAGGCCGGTCACGGTGCCGTCTGGACCGACGGCGTGGGACCAGATTGATGCGGAGAAGCCGAGGTAGCAGCCGATCTCGAGGACTGGAAGGGGTGTTAGTATTTATTCACGATGTTCGCAAGCAAGGGGTTCGTCACCATGCTTAGCACCAATCAGACGAGCCAGCCAGACGAGGCTCTTGGCTTGAAAGGTCGAGATGGTGTAGTTTGCCGTCGTCTGGGTCTCGAGAATCCAGGCGTGAAAATCGGTGATCTCCTTCGGCAGACCAACGGTGTGGTCCTCGGCGTACTCGGTGACCTTCTGGCCGGTATGCTCGCTCGCGTACAGGACCGGCGCTGAGTCCTTCATCTTAGGCACAAGTGGGGATGAAGCGAGGTTGAAGTCGGGTACGGACGTCGGTTTACTCTCGGTCACCAGATGTGTCAGCTATATCAGATCCCCTGATACCTTTCTCGAACGAGATAGAATCAACCTGAGTTAGAGGAGATGAATGAGACTTTTAGCCTTATATAACTCACCAGCAGCGTGTAAGTCGGGTTGCTTACGGTACTGTGTAAGACCACGGCGGTTGTGCGTGACAGAAACAGGGAGGAATAGATTCGGTTTTGTGTCAGTAACTCACACGAAGTGTTCGTTTGCACGACGCAAGTATATCATGTAACACGAAAGCTATGGCAAACAAGTCTTGGTGCGGATGAGGGCTCCTTGACTCACGATGTGTTCTGACTCCGGAACCGCAGTGTTGATGATGGATGACGACCCCGACTCGGCCCCACCTCCGCTGTCACCGTCTAGTGCGGTGATCACGACATCACTGGAGCCCGGAGCAAGGGGCGGAGTTACGACCAACTTGACTACGTAGTTGAGCCATGAAATTGTTGTCGGGCACGTTCATTAACAGGGACAGTGTTGCAAACCCGATGTATGATTCCGTTTCCCCAACGTATATATTCCCCAACGTATATATGTATATAATTGCAGACTAACGATCCTACCCAACAGCAAACAAATCAAGGATTATTACGGCATGTGACCATATGGAGAGGCAAGAACACAAACAAAACGATTCTGTGACACCGTGTACAGAGCCTCTCCCGATCCTCAGCTCTCTGTGATCGATCTATTATACGTCCATATTTCTCGTCGGACCAGCGACTAGCTCCGCGTAACCGAGTCACAAACCACACAAGCCACCGCCATAAATTCAAAACCAGGCCGGGAAAGGGATGAAGCCAAGGCAATTAGGGAAGGTCGTCGGAAAAAGGGGCATCAAGTTATACGTAGTCCCAAGTAACCGCGCGGCTGCGGCCATTGTTTCCTGAGATGACCCCAACGCCTTAAGAGAGGAGGATGAAGGACGAAGCAATGGCAATCCCCAGAGCGACGCAGGCCTTGGCCACGAAGTCCGTTGACTCGGTGCTGCTAACCTGGACATAGGGGGGTTTGCCGCCCTTGGCCTCACCCGACTCGGTCGTCTTGTCCTCTTCGGCGTCGGTGGTCTCATCAGCACCCTCGTCGCCCCCGCCATAAGATTGCTCAGGCTGGCCCCTGTCGGCTCCCTCCTCAGCTGGCTTCTCTTCCGCTCGCCTCTTATCTCCGCCATATGACTGCTCAGGATTGCCCCAGTTGGCCTCATCCTCGGCGGCAGTCTGCTCGTCACCGCCGTACGACTGCTCGGGGTGGCCCCAGCTAGCTCCCTTCTCAGCCGGCTGCTCTTCTCCGCCATAGGACTGCTCAGGATGGCCCCAGTCAGACTGCTCCTCCTGGTGGCCACCCCCGCCGTACGATTCCTGAGGCACGCCCCAGTCGGCCAGGTCATCGGCTGGCTTCTTCTCGTCAGCAGGCTTCTCCTGAGCAGGCTTATCCTCCTTGGCTGGCTTGTCCTCTTTGGTTGGCTCATCGCCCTTGGCTGGCTTATCCTTCGCAGGCTTCTTGTCGTCGGCTGGCTTCTCGTCCTTGGTGGGCTTCTCCTCCGCTGGCTTCTCCTCCGCTGGCTTCTCCTCCGCAGGCTTCCCCTCCGCCGGCTTCTCTTCAGCAGGCTTCTCTTCGGCAGGCTTCTCTTCGGCCGGCTTTCCTTCAGCCGGCTTCTCCTCGGCGGGCTTCTCCTCGGCGGGCTTCTGCTCGGCGGGCTTCTCCCCCGCAGGCTTCTGCTCGGCGGGCTTTCCTTCAGCCGGCTTCTGCTCGGCGGGCTTCTCCCCCGCAGGCTTCTGCTCGGCGGGCTTCTCCCCCGCAGGCTTCTGCTCGGCGGGCTTCTCCTCAGCAGGCTTCTTCTCGTCGGCTGGCTTCTCCTCCTGCTTGGGCACGTCCGCTACAGGGGCACCCTTCTCGTCGACGCTCGCTTGGTTGGCAGTCTTGATGGACTGCTTGTGGTAATGTTCGGGGAGCTTGTTTGCCTGCTCGATGTGGGAGGAGGAACCGTAGCAGTTCGAACCGTAGTTCACATCGGACTTGGGTTGCTCCTTGAAACCCTTGGATGTCTTGGAGTCCTCGGAGGTCTTGGAGTCCTTAGAGTTCTTGAAGTCCTCGGAGGTCCTGGAGTCCTTAGAGTCCTTGAAGTCCTTAGACGTCTTGGAGCCCTTAGAGTTCTTGGAGTCCTTGGAGTCTTTCCACTCCTTCCACGCCTTGTACTCTTCATACTCCTCCCACGCCTTGTACTCTTCGTACTCCTCCGAGCCCTCCTTGTCATGCTTGGAACCATCTGATGAAGTACCATAGCTATGCTGGCCATAGTTGTCCTCAGTTAGGGACTTGTGGTCGTGTCCATCGGTGCCCTTTGTATTCGATGGCCCCTTCTTCTCAGAGCTTGACCCATGGCTGTTCTGGCCATGGTTGTACTCCGACCCATGTCCCTGCTTGGTAGAAGACTCCGAGGAATCTTTAGATGGGTTCTTGTTAGCAGAGAACGTGTGTGAATGTACACCATTGGGCAGGAGAAAGACTTGTGGTCATGGTGGGAGAGTCGGATGTTTGACTTACCCTTGGATGGCTTCTTGGATGACTCCTCCTCGGAGGACGAGGGCTTACCGCCCTTGGATGATTCCTTGTCGGAGGACGAGGGCTTACCGCCCTTGGATGATCCCTTGTCGGAGGGAGACGGCTTGTCCTTGTGCGAACTATCCTCAGACAAGCGGACAAGCTTATACTCGTCCGTGCGGCCAGACTCATCGACCCAGTCACTCAGGTCAAAACCTTCGATGACTTGGTGGTTGTCGCGAGTGGCGAGAGACGGCGTGGAGCCGGCGTGTGGCAGGGCGAGGGTGCTGACAGCGAGGGCCGAGGCCACAAGCATCTTGGTTGCAACCATGGTGCGCGGTGTTGCAGAGATGACTGGCGTTGATAGAAAATGGCCGATTGAGAGCTTGAGATACTGAACGACTGAACCTCAAGGAGACAGGGAAGCGAAGAAAAAAATGAGGAAAAGCTGGGAATTTATGGCGAGCAACTGGTTCACAACGAGCACCGCCTTTCTCGTGCGGGAAGTCCATCGCCACCTCCCTCTTGTGCTTTTCCAGATATGCACACGGCAGAGGACGTACGTATTGCCATATCATGATTTGCATGGACCATCCGCACATGCTAGGACGCAGGATACCCGTGGAGACGGCCGTATGCAGGTCGTCATCGGCATGATAAAGCTCGATGAAGACAGCGGATGGCGGCTTCAACATTATCGACATCTTGTCCGACCTGCGATAGCGGAACGCTCCGCTGCAAACTTGGAGCAACTCCGAAGTATGAGAGACTGGGCAGCTCCTAGTGGATTCTCTGGCAATAACGGACAACAAGTGCGGAAAGGTCTGGAATTCGCAACGCACCGATGGCCATGTATTAGCTTTGGCGCGCATCCGACAGATGGCAATAATCTCAACTCCGGTGTTCTATTTTGCACCTCATCCAATGCTATTGACCTCCCTTGCATATGATGCTCGCTGACCAGACGTCGAACCATCCGGCATCCCTCAAAAGCAAACCGCAAACGCCGGGACACTATCCATGCATTTAGTCCTCGGGAACTCCAGAAAACAGACCAACACGCATCCGATGACTCTGTAAGGGCTTGTCAGTTTGATGTCCGTAGAATTTGTCGGGGTATTGATCGAGGCATCCAGAAGACTTACAAAGGGCAGCTTCGGAATGACCACGCCCAGGAGAGCTAGAAAGTTGATGGTAAAATAAGTCATGTCGTAGTGCGTGTAATGCGTACTCAACAAGAATAGCACGATGGGCACGGTGAGAAGAAACTTCTTGGCGGGCGTGTACTGGGCCCCATCGTCAATTTGCTCCCACATGTTCAGATTGTCGTAGGCGCCGCTGTTGAAGTCGAAGGGTACTCCTCGGACGTAGTGGAACATGATGTACGAGCCGAACATGTAGGTGATATTCGTAAGCGTCCAAGATGTCTCCTGAGAGACTCCGGGAATGATGTCGTAGATGATTTTGCAAAGCAGAATCAGGACAATGTGGATGGCCCATGCCCCTGCAAAGCACGGTTGTCAGCCTCAGTCTGATCTGATGTGTGGGAGACGGTTTTCGGAAGTCCGGAGCTTACCCTTTGCGTTCACCCAGTTCGCATTGAGGTTCGGCAGAGCTGCCTGGTCGCTGAGCTGTTCCAGAGGCTCGGGAGGTTCTTGATAGACCTGAAGAATACTACTCGACCGCCTCCGTCGACCTCCTTGGCTCTGGTTCGCCATGGAATTATATGTGCCCTCGTGACGGGGACCGTTCGCGGCGCCCGGGTCGTACGAGACAGTACGCGATATAAGGATCGGAGAAGACAGTTTGACGGTGTTGAGGGGGACTGCCGGTGGTGGTATTCCGCTTTCGCAATGCGCGCTGATATGTGCGTTGAGCCGGAGCAGCCTGGTGCTAACTTCAGCTGAGGTGTCCAGAAGCGCGGTGTGGAGATGATGTCACACGGCGGAAAAAGGGGGGGGGGGGGGTGTGCGTGAGAAGCTCTAATAGCCTCTTATCGTTTGTTGCCGAAGGTTCGGGGTACGGAAGCTGATCGGTCGAATCGAGGACGGCCGGGTGGCGAGCTTGATGATCGAAGTCCGCGGGGCAGCGGAATGGGTTTGAAGTTTTTGGGTTGGGTCGGTTTCCTACGAAAAGCAATACGTCCGAGTGACTGCACTGGCCGTTGAAGCTTAAAAAAAACACAGAAATAAAATCAGACAAGCCCAGAAGCCGAGCTGGCCGGAACTTTCCACTGAAAACGAGTGACAAAGAATGCAAAGTAAGATATGGGCGTTATCTTCCCTCTCTACTCAACTCGATGCTTGCCGTGAGTTGGAAGTCTGGTGGATTTTGGTTTGGTAGAAGTCTTGGGACTTGGGAGAGACATGAAAGACAAGGGGAAACAAAGATGTCCGGAACTTCCCAAAGGGCAACGGCTCGTGACGACGCCAAATGAAAGTGGGTGCAATGGCATTGGCGGTGGCCGTGATGGCGCTAGTCAGCTTGGTACCTGCCGTTGGCCGGTGTCTACCGTTGCCGGACAAGTCCACCATCTTGGAGCACTAACAGATCTGTTCAACTCCGAAATCTAGAACGTGGCCTCTAAGGTACCTTACCTTATCAACTTACTCAAGCCACACCAGCGGTTAAAGCACGGGCCCGGACTCCATTTTAGCGCGATGCAGCGGGCCCACCTCGAAATCTGCCATCCCATCTCACAAAAGTTTAATGAAGCGAGGCGAGTTCAACGACATCTCACCTTTGGAATGAAAGCTGAATTCTATTCTTCCAAGACCATTCTCTTCGCGTAGGGCTGCGAGACAGCATCGTCCGGCAATCCCCAGCTGCACGGATTTGGAAACGGAACTCTGCCTCGCCAACCAATCAGCAATATCATCAGTCTCATCATATATGACGTTCATCTTGGGGTCTGAGAACGCGTCTCAACTTTGCCTCAACATGGGCCAACAAACTTTGGCTTCATGGGTCTCTCGGACGCCTAAGGATGTGCAAACTGATGCTTCTCAGCCCAGCATGTCTTCCGACAACAAACGCGGCAGAAGTGGTAGTGAACCCACAGAAATTCAAGATAACACTGATGCCGACGTCGTCGAAGAGCAGCCCCCATCTAAGAGGAGACGGACGCAACAGCAAGACGTCCACCAGCCTCCCGAAGAACTGGAAGACGGCGAGGTTGCTGACATAAGCTCGAGTGCCAACACAAGAGAGGCTAGCCCAGTACAGTCAACTCGCCCAGGACACACAGGCTGGAATGCCGGAGTAAAGCCAGCAGGCCTCCGGACATCGTTTGGTCCCAAAACCCCAAGTGCCACGTCGAGACAGGTCACAGTCCCAACCAGCCGAGAACCAGATAATCCCTCAGCGGATGTCGTCATGGGGGAGGAACATGCCGCAGCTGAACCTTCTTTGGCTAAGAAACAGGCTAGGAAACTTCGAAAAGCCGAGAAACAAGCCGCCGCTGCAGCGGAAGGAGGCCAACCTCCAGACACGGGTCGACCGCTCACACGAGCACAGAAAAAGGCTGCTGCTGCTGCTGCTGCTGCTGCCGCCACCGCCGCCGCCGCCGCCGCCGCCGCCGCACCATCATCCGCCCCAGCCAATGAATCGTCGCTTCCAAGGAAGAACCGACGTGGTCGACAGCGCAAAGAGGCTGTTGACTTTGGTGCGGCAGAGGCTCCCGCAGCCGTCATCACAAACCCATCACAGCACCAACAGGTTGTGCCGCCTATGGAGAAGGTCCAATTCTTCATGGCCAACCGTCTGAGATGGCAGATGCCCCCTTCTCCCAGCCCTGATTGGCTCTCCGATGCCACTCGCACCTGGGAGCAGAAGTTCACAGCTTGGTTGGAGGCGTTCATGTCTCTCAACCACAGCGAGGAGCAAATGGGCGTGCTCCTTGATCCCAACCGGGCATCACTAGTATTGACTGATGCTTATCCTCGCTGGCATGGGCACAGGGAGTGGAAAAAGAAAGCCGGCCAACCGCTCCAGCAGTACAAGAAACAAGAGAAACTTGCGCAGCTCATTTCAACAATAGCTGGCAATGTCTCCCATCCAACCAATCCAAGTACTTTGCCGACTCTGGATCCTTATCAGCAGTGTCCTGACCCTCCTGCCGCCAGTACCAACCCTCGCGCTGCAGAAGGCCACACCGGCACAGATGAAGCAACCAGTGTTAATGGAGCCGCGAAGGTGACATTGAGCTCTGGTGCATCGGTCGGTGAAGCAAACGGCACATCTGCTGTCCGAATCGCTTCTCGTGGGCACACACCGGCAAGCATTATCTCGGAGCAACTCCATGCGTATATGGAGGAGGAGGAGGAGGATACAGAAGACAAGGCCTACCGCGAGCGGTATTATCCTGGTATCGGTGACGATCAGCTATTCTGCACGTCATGTGCCACCGGCGGCCACCGGCGGCGTTTATGCCCAGAGGCCACCTGCCGGTTCTGCGGAGACTCTGAACACATGGCTGCGGGCTGTCCGACACGACAGCGCTGCTCTAAGTGCAAGCAGCTCGGTCATGACATGAATAGCTGCCGAGAGAAGCTGGCATTGGCTCCCGGAGAGGAGATGAAGTGTGCTTTCTGCGCTTCAAAGGAGCACACGGAATCTGATTGCACCGAGTTCTTCCACACGTATCGCGCCAGCGACCAGTCGATCTACAAGGTCAAAAATATCCCTATTTTCTGCTTCTACTGTGGTAAGGATGGGCATTATGGAACAGAATGCGGCTTGAACCCGACTCTGAGTTCAACAAAATCAGCCCGTGTCGAAACATGGAGCAAGGAAAACTGGCAGCAATATGTCGATGCCAACTCGACCGAAGTGGCTATCGCTGACGCGGGGGTAAATGCTTACGCACACGATGCCAATGGCAGGCCGAACTTGGGCAAGAGCATCGTGCCGGAAAGGCACATATTCTTCCAAAGCGACGATGATGACGAGGATGAGGGCTTCCTCCGCCCACCTATCCAAAAGCCGCAGCAGAATGGTCAGATCAACGTCAGCCGGCAAGGACAGGGTGGGTTCTCGTCCCTCGCGCGGCAGGCGCCCAACCCTCCGCTTCCTCCTGGTCCCCCTCCGGGTTTGCCGGCCAGGCCTCCTCAGGCAAGCGATAACTGGCGAAACAACAGACCCAGGCCGTCACAGCAGAATAATGCTCAGGGTCGTGGTAACGGTCAGCAGCATGGACGCGGCGGCGGCGGCGGCGGTGGTCGAGGTGCTGGCCGCGGTGGTGGTGGTGGTGGTGGGATGCGTATCAGGGGTGGTGCGTCTCGAGGCAGGGGCGGGAGACGGTGAATGACCGGAACTGCCACATGTGAGCATCAGTTGTACGAGTACGTCTTACTGTTCAGCCACCTCGTGTGGTCATGGATCAGGAAGGGTCCACTTCAGCCCTAGCCGGATGACAGGGTGGCGGGTAAGACGGCCACGGCCTTCCGGGGAAGGACGGCCTCTTGCGTTGCATTGGATGATGAGCTCCGGGGCTTGGTAGACAGACGAGAAGCTTCGACTTCGCCGTCGTAGAGCATGGTTAGACCCGGCGTTGGACGGCGATCGACACTGTATAGGCACACCTTTATTCCTCCTCCCCAACCGAGCAGTTGCCTCAAACTGGCTCTCTGCGCTACGAAGGCTGCATCAGCGCCGCGCCGCAACTTTGCTGTGCCCTTGTGATCAAGACCCTGAAGGATCTCTTCTCCAATAGCGATCCTGTCCCTGCTTGGAGAGAGTCTGGGTTCTCACATCACACGCAGTCGCATCATCTTCAACACCGCTCCGCTGCAATCCGGTTGGTTCGAGTTTAGGACCCCTGGCGCAACGACTGACAGATTCCAAATCCCAACAGACAGACATATCACATGAGGCCCGTTGGTCTCGCACTCGCATTACTCCGTAGTAGTTCGGCGACTTGTCTTATGAGATCTGTTCTGCTGAGCCTTGTTCACCGTCACATCGCGGCCGAATCTACGCATGAGTTGGAAAATCAGTCATCCTCACGGCCCCCAATCACACACCTCATCGCCAGTTCCAGACGGCAGCGAGAAACCGCTGACGTTGGTGACAGATGAGAAGTGACTTATCTGGCCATTCTCTGGCCGGGCCACTCTCTCACTGAAAAGAACCCGCACACATGGCTGTGCTTTCCAATTGCAAAGATACCAGTCATAAGGCACCGAGCTGAAATCCTCCGAACCGAAGCGGCGGACGAAGAGTCAACCATGAGGTCGTATCGGGGTCCATAACCCAGTCGGTAAGAGGAGCGATCCATCAAACCATCAACGAAGGATGTTGCCTCGGTCTGAGCAATTCCAGCGGCGCGGAACACCATGGTGCGTAACGGTGGTTCCGGATGTTGCGGCGTGTAATATGCATGCATCTCCCATCGCCATTGGTCGGATTGGCGCGCCTCGGCCATATACGCAGCTAGTCACTCGAGTAACTGAGGACAGGTACCCTCTCCCTCCTGTTGTATGCGAAGGATCTGACATGATATGGTGCGCTGCGGGCCTTATTTTTGGCGAGGTAAGCCACACCAACAATTCCATGCTGACGGATCTGACCCAAGTCCGTTAGTTGAGTTGCCTAAGTGGGAAAGCTCAGCCTCACCCCTTCTGGTCTCTTCTGACCACCGCCTGAGCAAGCGGCGTCTATACTTGGAAAAGGCCCGGGAGACATGTTCACCGAAGTCCTAGGAGTGCCTAGACATCATAGACAGGCAGCAGAAATCACAGAAATCATGGGGGCATATAAACAGGTCGAGGGATCGCTCACAATGGGCATTGTCTCTCGAGATCATCAGCAACAGATACACAGACACTCAGCTATCTACACTCGAATATCATTCCCCGCCAGCTTAAATACCATATATCTTGTCCCATAGACCTTCAGACACCTCATATCTTCCACAATGTACATCAAAGCCCCTCTAGCCGTCTTCCTCCTATCAGCCATCCCGGCGCTCGCCCTCCAGGAGCCCGCCGATGCCCCCATTGCAGCTCGCTTCTCAGGGACAGACTCCGACCTGCCCTCCCGCTTCATCGGCAGGGACGGATGCATGTACAAGCGCACCTGCAACAGGAAGCGAGAGGACAACAACTGCCTCTACACCAGGATCTCCTGCGACACCACCAAGCGAGACGCTCCCCCAGCCCCTGACTGCATCGACAAGCGGGCCTGCGACAAGAAGAAGGACTCCGACTGCATCGACAAGAAGCGCGCCTGCGACAAGAAGCGGGACGCAGAGGCGGCCGAGTGGGCTGCCTCTAAGCGGGCCTGCGACGCTGCCGACTCCCCCGGCTGCATCGACACGCACCCTCCCAAGGAGAGGCGCGACGAACGGGTACACGCCCGCTGCATCGACAAGGTCAAGCGGGCTTGCGACATCACCAAGAACCCGGATTGCATCGACAAGGCCACAGATGCTTGCGACAGGAAGAAGAGGGACGAGGAGAACGCGTCCGATCTCGTCAAGATAGCCTGCATCGACAAGGTCAAGCGCGCCTGTGACTCCTCCGACGGCGCAGCTTGCATCGATGCCAGGGATGCTTGCGACAAGAAGAAGAGGGACGTCGAGGAGGCGGCCGACCTCATCAAGATAGCCTGCATCGACAAGGTCAAGCGCGCCTGTGACGCTTCCAACAGCGACGACTGCATCGACAAGGCCAGGGATGCTTGCGACTAAGAGACATGTGACAAAACATTGGATAGCTAGCTTGGAAACACGTGGTGGAAAGAGTGTGAGGGTGTACGATGTCGGGAGGTACAACAGGAGTCCTTGGGTAGAACAACAGAATTTCCCCTGACGCAAGTCAATACCACTGCAATTTAGTTCCATAAAAAGCAGATTTCAACAGTTAGAACTTCACAGCTCAGAATAATAGGTACTCATTTGCAATGCTTGGCTCGAGTTCTTCTCCGAATCATTGATTTAGAACTTTTGATATTGCGCGGCTGTATAACGTCGACAGGCTTCCTATTTAGGGGAGGATCGAGGTCGGCGACCATCAGCTGTGCGCTCGTGGCGCAGGTACGAGGCGTGACACAAAACCAATCAAGCCTTCGTCTCAGCCAGACCTAAATCCTTCTCGACCATCTGGCGACAGATGGGGTGGTAAAAGTTACGGTTCCTCTCGAAGGTGGAACGGGCCAGCTTGGGATCGGCCTTGTTCAGGCTCTTGAACAACGGACGGACTTTGATACGGTAGGCAGTCAGCTTTTCACGGCCTTTAAATATAGACGAGGTAGCAACTTACCAAACTTCATCCGACCGACACCTCCGAGTAGGTTGGCAACGCCTGCGTACGTTGGCTCGTCCCTCGCCTTGAGCGAGATCAAGTAGTACGCTGCTTTGAGCTCGACGTTTTTCGAGTCGGCAAAGCCGTACACCTTGCCGAGGCTCTCGGACTGAACACAGGTCAAGGACTCCTTGAAGTCCTGCAAGGCCTGCAGGAACACCAGCTTCTGGTTGCCGGTCCACGACGACAGGTCTGATGCCTGCGGCTTGAAGTCTTTGCTCTTCCACTTCTCTGCTAGCTCGTAGCACACATCTACGAGCGAGGTGTCGAATTCCGGCTTGGGAGGAAGGCCAGGCGTATGGAACATACCCTCCCAGTCTATCGAGGCAAGCTTGTCCTTCAGGCTGGCGTACTCGGGCCGGCTGAAAAACTCGAGGTACGTGTCCTTGAACTCGTCCTTGTCCAGGGACTTGCCGGACCACTTTGTAAAATAGAAGGTGATGAACTTATCAAAGGCTTCCCGGCCGACGAGACGCTCGAGGTACCAGACGAAATGGAAGCCCTTCTCGTAGGGAACTGTCGAGAACGCGTCGTCTGGGTCGATAGGTGTCCCGTCTTTGCCCCTGTGGTTGATATGGAGTTTTGTGAACTCGTGGTCTGCGCCGTAACCTTTGACGGACTCCTCTGTGACATCGTATTAGTACAACCCGTGTGCTGTGCCGAACACATTTGCTTACCGAGGGCTTTCCACCCAATGATGGCTGAAAAATGGAAGTGAGCAGAGCTGCCGTGGACCTTCTCAATGATGCGACGTTCCAGATACATTGTCCAGCCTTCGTTCAGGAACATGTTCTCCCATGTACCGTTTGTCACCAAGTTGCCGCTCCAGCTGTGACTGAGTTCGTGGGCGACGACGTCAACATTCTGCCTATCGCCTACGGCCGTTGTTAGATTTCCGTTTTAGAAGCTCATGGTATAGACGACAACAGATACGTACCGCTTACGATCGTCGGGGTTGCAAAGGTAAAGACGGGGTTTTCCATTCCTAGACATGTTAGCCCCGTAAATTTATACACACATACCTCATTCGAACTACTCACCTCCGTATGGGAAGCTCGGCGGTAGCAACCATAGTCGTCAGTAACCTTAACTCCACCACAATCACACTTCTTCGGGCAATCCTGGCACACTTACGATAAGCACATTGTACTCTCCCCACTGGTAAGGTACTCCAGTGATACTCTCAGCAGCCTCCATGAAGCGATCCATATCCTCCTCAAACTCCCACTTACACGCCTCGATCTCATTCGGGCCGCTTGCGACGACAGATCGCTTGCCGATTCGCGCCGTGACTATGTCACCACTAGCAAGGGCAAACAGGTACGACGGAATGGGTACCTTCTGCTCAAAGTGGTAGACCTTGTCGTCGCCCTCAGTCTTCACATCGCCGACTTGGACACCACTGGCGATAACCGCATACGGGCTGCGGATGTGGAAGCTCACGGTCGCCTTCACATCGGGGGTGTCTTGGCAGGGGAACACGCTGCGCGCATGGATGGCCTGGCACTGACTGAACATAAAGGGGGCCTTCTTGTTGCCCGTCTGCTCAGGGGTAAGCCATTGCAGCGCCGTGCACTTGTCCGTGGTGGCCACCTCTACCTCAACCGAGACGGTGGCGCCCTTGTCCGCGCCATCCGGGACGGAGACGTGCAGCGGCGCTCCATTCGGCTCCTTGCGGGCCTTCAATTCCCATTGTTTGGCTGGTGAACCGTTGACCTTGACGGAAGATATGTCCACGAACGAGGTGTCGAGGATGATCTCGTTGCTCGACCGGTCCGTCTGGCTGACGAGGTCTAGCGTCACGCTGCCGCGAAGACGCTTGGTGGCGAAGTCAACAGTCAGGTTGGTGGTTGTGTGCTGGGTCCGCCAGGCGGTGTAGTTGGAGTTTGTGTTGGGATCCCTGGGGGCTGCCATGGTGCCGGTTGTGGTGAAAAGGCGGATGGTGAGGAAACTGGATGACGAGATGGATGTTGTTGATCTTTGGGCAGCAAGACTGGGCGTGATGAGCCTCGATGTCAGGCCTCGAATATAACGCATCAAACTCCTTGTGGGTGGGTTCTGGAAAAGACGGCAAATCGTGAACTCTCTGTCGTGCGTTGAGGCACATCTAGTGTCGTCCAAAAGAGGAAGTTGGTTGACCTTGTTGAGACTAATGTTACCTTACGTCACGTGGTGGATCACGTGGTGCGACACTGCCTCCCTGAATCTCTGGCGCTTAGGGAATATCCGCATCCCTCCGATTTTCAACAAGAGTCCCAAATCTATCCAATTCACCCATCACCAACGCCTTATCTCTGCTTCCTTGACCCTGCCCGATACGAGTTCCAATGACTGCCGTCAAGGTTGTTGTCATAAGAGATTGACAGACTGCGCGAGTCATTGACTCGGCGCTACAGAGACAAAACATGTTTCAAGATGCTCCCATTCCCGCATAGCCTCGGACTTGAGGCGGCTGCTGACCTCACCTGGGACCGGGGAACAGCCGCAAAAGTTTGCAGCTGTCCAACAGTGGCCATGGCGCTGAAACAATGAGAGCGTGCTTGACAAGCAAGGCTAGCTAGAGGCTGGGTCTCTTCTCCTCTCGTGCTCCGTATCTTCCGCATCTTCCGCATTTTCCACGCTATGGATGAGCTCTCGCAGGCTGGGCCGCTTGAACTTGCTTGGTGATGTGCCGAGACCGATAAATGTCTGGGTAGAGGAAACTCGTCTTACAGACGAAACAAGGACGACGCTTGGCAGGACTTCGGGTTTGAAGACGCCGATCCCTCTTGGGGGGGAGGATTCGCTAGTCCTCTCGGACTTCAAGATCTGCAATCATTCCTTCAAGGATTTGCGGCACAGGATCTCTCGAGTCACCCGAAAGGCGGTGCATCCCAGCCACAGTCCGGAAAGGCCGCTGCCTCGGTCCCCAAGGCCCAAGGGGGGTTCGCGCCGTCTTAGTCGTGGCCGATCGGTGAGGAATACGGCCCGCTTACGGCACGGCTGCACGTCGTCTTGGCCGCAGCGGTGGTCTTGTGGTACCTGATCACCTGTTGTCAAGAACTTTATCTGGGTTACACAATGTGTAACGTCGAAATGCTGCGCCGTCAGCTGAGTGGTCTTGCCGCGAGACCTAACAGCTGAGGCTAGCCAGGCTGCAAGGATACTTCTGAAGTGGACACACTATCATGTTGGGCACTGTTACGCACCGGGAAGGTGTTCAGGGACTAGATCTTCGTTATGGCACATTCTCTCTTAGAGGTTATGGTCTCCGAGCTGCGCAAACCCGTGCCTACGGAGTCGGGGAAGAACCGAGGACGGCTGCTACATGTTGCTTGCTATGTCATGGCGTCGTGAAGTTCCCCCTTGGTGTTCCTTGACCATGCGGCCTGGCCTTCCAACGTCCGCTCTCCATCTGTAAGCCAGAGCAGAGTACACAGTGGCATGTGTTGGTTGGCCAGCTGCTTTGGATGCCAATACGCCTGCAGCTCATCAACCCCCTGAATGAGTTGCGGTTGACAACATCTACCGCATCTACGGGGTCCCCACCAAGCACGTGTGCATGGCATGTCATATATGTCGGTGAACTTCGGGGGCTTGCGATTACGTGGCATGTTCCTATTCTGTCAAAGTGAATATCTCCCCATTGCACTCCGAAAACAAGCATAATAGAGATCTACCTAGGACTACATAGCAAAACGGAAACGAATAGCACCATCTATAAGAGCAACCGAGCAAGGACCAGCATCACTCCTTAACACCCGCCACCGATACACCATCCTCTAAGCCTGGGCACACTTCTCGAAATATCCCGCCTCAGCGCGATGGGCGACAAGGCCACAGAAAGTCCTTTCGTCCCCATCAGCGAAGTACACCAGTCTCACTGGCCCCGGGCCAGGCCTCGGCGTGCGGTCCCAGTCGTACAGGTGACCGTCTGTAAAGACAGGCATCTCGAGCAGCGACGCAGCGTCGCAGTCGGGCTTGTTGTAGTCCCAGAAGAAATGCTCGTAGTTGCTGAAGTAGTGGGGGAATCCGCTCGCGCCCGTGGCGTCCGGGAACCGGAGGAGGTTGGCGCGCACCTCGCGCTCGGTGAAGGTCAGGGCCGTGTTGCGGTTGATTGTGCAGACTAGCTGCTGGGCCTTGGGAGGGTGTTAGTTGGATGGCGATGGGATGGGGCATGACGTGGGACTTACAGCCGGGGCTTTCACGCTTGTCGTGTTGGTCGACTCCGCGGAGGGGAGCGGGTTGGCCGTGGCGAGAGTGGCCAGAATGAGGTTGAGGACGGAGGGTTTGAGGGCGACCATCTTTGTGATTTGCGAAGGTTGATGTTGGGACTTTGAGTGCAGGATTGACTTTGTCGTCCGGATATTGCTGGACTTGGAGTGTGATGCCTGGAGGGTTGAGGGTGCCTTTTCCTGAAATTCCGTTGTTGCTCAGGGAGATTGTTCATACATATACTTCTGGGTTTCTGCGCGAGCATCAAGGACATCCTCGGATAGCTCCTATTGAAGACAGCCACCACTGTCTAGGTGAGCACATTCCTGGTGGCCCTCATGCTCGCGAGTTCCTCTCGGTGTCGCCGCGCGCGATATCTATTGGCAACATGCCCATCGGCGAAACAAGTTCGACATTTCGACCCATCCGGCGTGATGGCAGTCGGTGAGGTCCCCGAGACCGTATAATAGGGCCGCGAAACAATAGTTCCTTGCATCCGCTTCGACTTGCTCTGCGTACCGAAGCTATATCGAACTGACAGACAGGCAGCCGTTTAACACCTTCTCGTACGTCTATCGTTCGATGTCCTCGGCGACCTTGAAGCTGAATCAACTTGTTTCTCGCTTCGTATAGCTAGTCCAACCGTTCCCCCCCTAAGCTTATCTGTCTGGACGGTGCTGCGTGGTAGGCCGAGGTAATCACGACGATTAATGTCCAGGTTACACTTCGCTAACACGTGTATGTAGAAGTTCCAGGCCTTGGTGTCACTTGAGGCCCCGCCCGAAGGCCGTGATACCTTCATGGTCCCCAATCGGTCTCACAATTTAGTAGTCAGAGCCCGATTATCTCAGCCGGGCATGTCCGTTGTGGCCAATTTCCTGGACAAAGGGCAAGATGAGCCGACACAATGTTATAGAGCAGTCTCGTTGTTTCCCAACAACGTGATACTTGAGTAGAACTCCAAGTATATATTCGTCCATCTCCTCGCTATGGCATGTCGAAAGCTCAAGCCAACATCCGCAGTATCCGTCAGCAACATCATCATCACCGCCAGCTTCCAACACTACTCCTCAAACGCTTCAGCAAAACCGCACCACAACAACATGCTCGCCACCACCTTCATCTTCGCCGTCTCCGCCCTGATGGGCTCAGTCGTAGCCGAATCCGGCAAATGTCACGGCCAACGTCTCTACTGCGGGAGCAGCCTGCACAACATGAGTGAGTTGATCTCTTCCCATCCTGCTCCCCCTGCCGAGAAGCACACTTAGACCTTCTGTGGATGCCGGCTAACGCGAGATCTAATGACACAGACTGGGGTGACGACGCCATCTGGGCCGGACTCAGCAAGGGAAAGCAGTGGTATCCCAACGAGCTGAATGCTGAGCGCATCCCGAACACCTTGTTCGAGTGCGACGGTCGCTCTGGCGACGACGCCCTCTGGTGGCGTAGCTCTTGCGCCGACAACGGCTGCCATGATGGTGGTGCCGGTCACTCGGATTATTGCCAATGAGCAATGCTTTGTTGGATGAGACGAGGGTGTCTTGCATCTTATCGTTGAGGCTTGAGGCGTGAAAAGGGGAGGGGGGGTTTGCTTCGCGGCATCAGTGTCAAAAGGAGGATTACTACTGCGCAGAGTGGACGTTCATTACCTGTTTCTTGTCCAGAGAGTGCATTCCGAAGAGTTTAAAGTACAGCATATAGATTTAACAGTTGAGCTGGTCTATGCCCGGGGTCTAAGTTTATGCTACAGTGATACGAGCAGAACCAGTGAAGTGACTGAAGTCCGGTATAGTGTCCTGGTAACCCAACGAGAATATACCGGCATCAGGGTAGGTACGATTACGCATGCCTTTGACAGTGACGGTGGATACAGATTTCAGCTGCTGTGTCGTTCTGCCCCTTTTCTGGCACCTGTCATAGTTATCATGAGATGAGGTTGGCCGCCGGGACCATGAGGCCGCTTACGGAGAGTCCAGCTGTGTGGTCTCGTGTCACACCAGCTGTGCGTCTCACGGGCCTCATCTTTGTCATGGCTGACGCCGCCTGTCTTTGTCCTGGCAGCTTTGAGATGCATGCCGCATTACTTGGCCAAAGCTTGACCGGAGGTGAGGACGGTATCTCATGGCCAGTCACAGGCTGGGAGCACATCGTGCCAAACGGGCCGAGAAGATCGTAGCAGCCAGAGCTCGGACGTGGTTTGGGGTTCAAAAGAGATTGAGATTTGCGGCAAGCACAGGTACTTAGTACGGCGAGGTAAGTCCAGGTTGGTTTTGCGTGCATTGAAGATAGGGATGGTCGAAATTAAAGCAGAGCTGATGGAGCTCCTCTTGGATAGCAAATATTAAGAGTTTCGCAACGCGATACCGTGGACTGCCTGAAGCGTGACGAAAGCTTAACAGTTGGTAACATGGACCCCTCACGGTATCAAATTGGAAGGGGTTGTTAAAGGGGTGTGGTGTGTCTTGACAGCTATATGTCTCCATCTTAACCACCTATATGATCGGAGCTGCGGTATAATAGACGACGTTATTCTGGGTCGAACGTGCTTGGTTTGGAGCAACTTTTTGGGGTCATAATATAAAAGGCGTTTCGTTTCGGAATTGAGAGACAATGCTATGACTCTGCAGCGTGATAACCCGAGTAAGATACCGGTTGTGTGTTCGTCACACCGGTGGCTTCGACGTTCAACTTGCGACACCTGTTTCCCAGAACCAGAGAAGACTGGGGTATGCCATTGCTTCTGGAACCGATGTCCCTGAGTCCGGCTGGGATCTGTTCGCTCATCGATGATGATTCAAGTTGTCGGAGGCTGGCCTTCTGTCGCCTTCTTCGATGTTTCAAGAGCTTCTATCTCGCACACGAGACAAGAGTTTGTTCGAAACCCGCCCAATAGGAGTCGATGGCATACAAGCTTTCGTCCCAAGTTTCAGAGGTCCCCTGCCAAGGGCCCCTCCCACAAGTGGGCTGCAAGCACTTTACGCGCATCGCGCAGCTTCGCTTCGATGCGTGAACAAGCCCCCGGGGCAGGGTTCCTGAGACATCTCAACCCCACCATCCGGGATGTTTCGACCTTCCATCATCACTATTCCAGGCACGATCTTCCTTGCTTTTCTGAAGCATTGAATAGTTCCACTCACGTGAAATTGATGACTGGATGGATCCTTGAAATGAAGCTTCTGGAAAGTAGGATGCGGCGCATTATTCTGCATTCTGCTAGAAGCGTGATGTTGCTCCCCGTCGTCCTCCCGGCCGGAACCCATCCGGACTCGGAGGGAGGGTTGAGCTTCTTTCGTAGCCATCGGTAAGCATGGAGTTCTTGGACCTGCTAGCAGTTTGGAGTTGAGAGGAGGTCATTGTCCATAAGACGTGATGAGCGGCCTTTGCTTCCTCAAGATTGACAGCTCTTGGGGAAGTCCAGCCGGTGGGGAAAGCTTGTTATTCTGATACCACTGCCAGATCGCCCTAGGGGGAATTGAGGCAAACCTCCGCTGCCCGGTGAGATATTGGCTCCATCCCTTCGACGAGGGCTTTGTTAGGTCTTAGCTTAGTGTTCCCGACCCTGGTATCACGTTATTATCTGAAGCCCAGGCGATAAAATGGGCTGCCGTAGCTGCCATCTCAACCACGGGTCGCTGGACGACGTACATGCGATGGATGTCGCGCAGCAATGCAATTGCGAGATCTCGTGGGCTGTAAGTTTGGACGTCCTCGAGCTTCTAGCTGCGATTCAGGGTCTGATCCCTATGCACATGAGGCATGCATGTATGTAAGGTCAATGAGGGGAACGGGAAGATATTGAGGGGATCGCAGCAAGCCATGCAGTGCACAAAAGAGATCTGTCTACCCGTCCGCCGGGAGGCTGTCGCGGCTGCTTCTCAAAAGCGCATTTTTCAGAGATCCGATCATTGAAAGGGCCGTGATGTTCTGTCTCTCGGCCTCAGAAGTTGGCTCGGACCACCTGCTCGTCCGCTGCTTGAGTTTAGCCACGTCGTAATAAGCGGCGTGATGTTTCGACCAGGTCAAAGTTTAAGTGCTTGCATTATCTCAAGCCGCCTCCAGATCAGCAATCTCGGTGCTCTTGGTACTCACAGCTCTCCAGCATTCCACCATTGGCGTTCTTGACCTGTATTGACGAGCGGCACCGTGCCAGAACAGCAAGCATATCGTGCCGTTTGTCGTTTGTCGTTTAACGGTTCTGAGTCTTTGAGAGGGAGCTGTTGGAATTGACCAACCATAGTGCTTACTGCAAAATACATGGTTGTGAAACATCGTTTCAACCCCCGCATCAAGCCACAACAGAGCTCAGAGAACAGCAGCAACATCCCAGAGTCTTTGCTTCTTCTCCAGGTGGCTTCATCGTCAAGCACCAGTTGCAGCTGTCATGTCGCACTTTGCAGAGACGGCCACTTGTTCTCTGCTTGCTTCAGACCCCCGTTGACTTCGCTATCCTGCAATCCCCTCTCGTATTGTGCGCTATTTGATTAACGGATTCCTGAAAGAGGAACGCTCAGTGAGAAGATCTCCAGGTCGAGACGATCTGGAAGTTGTGCTTTGACTGCTAATCATCTGCATCTTAGATTAGAATCGCCTGAGACCTGCATGTAGCCAAGCAAGTACATACAGCCGCTGTGGAGAGCAACCATGGTGGGGAAGCCGTGAAGTACCCTTCAGCACAACGATAGGTACTTGGGGCCAAAGCACAGGTGTGGGATCGGGCCGCACTGAAGGTGATGGTAGCTCATCCATATACCGAACCCTCTTATTATTGTTCGAAGCTGAAGTTGTGTCCACTGATTTGACTTGCTTCAAGCCTTCAACTAGACTTGGGCAAGTGTCAAGATGGTCGTAGACTGGTGAAGTCGTCGGCCGCTCGGCTATATAGCCAGTCTTCTGGCGTCTTTCGCAAAATCCGACCTGACAGCAGAATCAGCTGTACTGATCACTTGAAAGCTTGACTCGATAGTCTACACCGCCACGAGGTCCAGGGAATTATCCAAAGCAACGTCGAGGTGATATTTTCCGCACCGACAATGAGAGAAGTGCAACGCCATCGACTGAGGTGTAACTGTGATATGAGAGAACCTGGGTCTGAGTTGCCGATCAGAGCGGAAAGCCTCCTGACATACCAAGAATGCTGGAGCATCGCTTAACACTTATCAGACAGCAGCGTCGAAGGAAACCATAAGGACAAGGTGCAAAGGGCTGGCAGAACTTGTCAAGTCCTTACATTGCCCATGTTCACCATCTGTCCAATCTCTAAGTACTTCTTAGCTTCGGCAGTTGGGCAGTCTGAACATGATGAGATGAAGATGAAACGGCAAGGTTGAAAGTGAGGCTCCAACCTGGTCGAGATAGCAGATCACTCCAACTGCCGGCCATACTGCTGCGGCAACTGAACATGGTCCGCGATAACGCACCTCGGTGTGTCAAGGTTTAAGGTGAAGTCCAGGTGACGGAGAAGCGAGTCTGTAACGGTGCGGGCCAGTGCGGGTAATGTGAAGCTGTGGCTTGATCAACCGTTGAACCGTGCCGTCGAACGCTTTGCCCGGTAAGCGAAGTGTTTGCAGATACTGTATAGCACACAATAAACAAGCAAGAACTGTTACCCGGTGGAAAGAATTGGCAGCGGCGGATCCGTAGCTCTGCTATTGTCCAGAGCTCAGGTGAATGTCGAGATAATGGACAAAAGACTTGGGAACAAGTGCCGGAGTATCCCGGATGCTGCAGCGGCATTGCGATGTCAGTTTCTGTGCAGCAGTAGTCTCTTTCTCGGGATTCTCTGATGGAGTTGACGTTGGATCTCAGTGCCGTTGCACAATTGTCCAGATAGAGCAGCGATCTTCACGTGAGGCTCCCCGGACAAGGTTGAGGTGCAGCAGAGAAGCAGCAAATTGGGCTTTTTGGGCCGGAGAATTGTTTCGGCCGCGGGTTGTTTCCACTTCTGGGATCCGCTGCACCGTTCCACATGGCAAGCCACCTTGCACTAGTCTGAAAGAAGACTAGAGTTGCCAAGCCAAAAGTGTGTGCTCCGATTGGCTCCTGGCGGAACTCCATGTTTGCTTCAAGTCTGTGCTGCTTGCCATTTCGTCCTCCTTCATCACCTCGAGTCTGTCACTGCATTCAACGCAACGCTGATCAAGGTAGTACTACTTTGTATATTGGAGATAATGAACAATTACGTTTGTCAAACGAAAATACCTCGTCACATATTGTACTCTTGTGCCTCGTTTCGGACTTCTTATCCCCTTGAGCAAGCCACAACTCTGCGAAGCAGTCACGAAACGAAAAAGCCGTCACCTTGACCTTGACCTAAGTTGACGGAATACCTACGCGACACTGGACCCCACGAGCGCAAACATGTTTGACGGAGGTGACAAGGGGAGCTCCCCACTATATGCCGTAAACAGTTCTCGGTTAGAAACAAGCGGCTCTCAGGCCTCTTCGAAACATCGGAGGAGCGGGGTCAGGCTAATAACCTACCGCTGTCAACGGTCAAAGGTGAACATTCACCACTCGTCACAAAATGGGAGAGAGAGGACCAGCACGAGACTCTCTGTCCGCCTCGTCCAACTGAGCCTTCACCCAGCGGCATCCAGCACCCAGACAGACGCACCGTCCCCGTCCTCGTCCCGGCAGCCTTGATGGTTTGCCTCTTTCATGCTTCCGATCCACCTCGGTGGCAATTGCATTCGCTCATGATCCCGGCCGTGCCTGGACAGCTTCTCCAACAGAGTTCAACTGTACCCCAGCTGTACCACAGACCCTGTCGGATCTGTCACTCGGCCACCAGCACTGGAAAAGGAGCTGTTCGGAATGGAGGGCATAAGACGACCGCGCTATAGACAAGCATAAGCTCAGGAAGCTGCGGCAACCCCTGCCGTGGTCGCGCTAATGCTCCTCACACCCCTGCCGCAGCTGTAGGTTCATGTCCCCAAGGGCCTAAGCGGTTTCACGCTCGCCACTATCCCCTTTTCTTACGACTTGCCCGGCCTCACCACCAACAGGACCACACGCTGTGTGTCGACTTGGTGGCCCTGGTGGCTGGCAGCCCTTGCTCGCAAGCCTTTGGGGACCACCCGCGGACACGACACCGGTGCAAGCGAATGGTCTGGCTCGGGCCTTCGTTTGTCACCGTTGCAGTCACGCAGTATGCGGAGATACATGGTCTCCTCAGGAGCCAAAGCTCAGCGATCTTGCAGATATGGATAGGGATTGCTGAGTACATGTTGCTACTAGCGTAGTGACATGGCCTGTCAGAGCTAGGTACTTGGGGGTCCTTCCGAAAGAAAAGAGTCTGGCCGGCCTGGCTGCGTGGTAGAATAATAACTCTACCGGACGCCCTCGGGCCTCATACTTTGAATATCTTTTCTGCGTTTTCTGTTTGCACTGGCCCTTTTAATTTCTACGACTCCCTGTTCTCGAGCCTCTTTGTTGCTTTTGCGTCGCTCACGTTCACTCTCAGTGGCACCCTATACCATACCTTTCCACCACCATCACCCTGGAGGTTCGATAAGCAGGATCAACACACCGGGTCCGACCCTCTCTGGTTTCCAGAGGCATAAATACATAGCCTCACCTGCGTCTTCCATTCTGGCACCCGCCTATATTGCAGGCTTTTTATCGTTTCCCGGCCATTAGCTGCAACCCTTTTCCCGTCCCAGTCCTGGCTATATACGCCCTTCACCACCTGTCCCTGTCCATACACCAATGGCTCACATTGTGAACTGCATGCTTGATGGCAATGCAGATGACTTCACCCTTAGCTTCAGTAATTATATAGCAAAGGGTGTCACCCCACAAACTTCCAATGACTCGGTACGACACATGCAACCACTCAAACTTTACCGTTGCCCATAACTACTTACTTACACTCCCTCTTATCACAGCTGAAAGAGAACTCGTCTCCCACCACTAGCGGCTCAGAGAAGCCCTACCCTTGGAGGATGCATCAGCCAGAGAGGAAGTACCAGCTTTTTCCCAAAGAGAAGTCTGCTTCGTCCCAGGGCAAGTCCCTCGACCCGGAGCAAGCCTTCGCCCTCGCAATGGGTCAGAACGGAGAGAAGACGGAGAAAGCCTCGACTGGACCGGGGCTACGGATACGAATCAAGGAACACAACCTCTCCCGGCGACGGAAAGCAAGTGTTCCTGAACTTGGACCTATGACTACAGTACAAGAGGTTGCTATGGATTCTCGTGAGTATCCAAACGCTATCAGCATTCTTCGGACAGGGACTTGACACTGACATGGGTTAGCGACAATACCTGGTCGACCTGCTATGCACGAACGCTCGATCAGTGCACCAAACGGTGCTTCTTGGAAGACGTCTCATCTTGCTGAGTGCATGACATTCTCCAGCTCTCAGGTTCTCGATGAGAAGCCAGAGCTAGAGGCAGGGACTCAAGCCAACGGTGTCCAGATATTTCCCCCTTCTGGAGCCCGTCAGCCTCTGTCGCCAAAATCGTTGGCACCGCTTGTCATTCCTCCTATCACCTCGACTGCTTCTCACCTTTCGAGGCAGATGTCGTTCAGTCGGCTTCGGTCAGGGAGCACGCCACTGGACCCTACTATCCGCTCGGCCCGGACTGAAGAATCGCCAGCGTCAAGAACTCCATTCACTCCCTTTTCGGCATCATCGATGCTTACTACTCCACGCTCTGCCCCTTTGTCTGCCATGACGGCGTCGACGCTGCCGACTCCTGTCTCCGCACCTGTCGAGTCTCGATCATCACCCAAGCCATGGGACAGACCTTCTAATCCCACCTCCGTCGGCACACCGGTAGAGGCCATCCCAGAGATTACTTCCACACCGAAGGCAGAAACAGAGAATCGAACAGGCACCGTTGTGGGACACAGGAGGAACCAGTCGGACACGGGAAGCATTATGGAGCGCGGGCGGCCTCGGAAAAGAAGTGAGAAGTTGGGGGCAGCACCACTGCAGCAAACGGCGTCGAAGAGAAGCAAGAGTGCAGAGCGCAGGGCGTTCGAGCAGCTACCCAAAGGGTGGAAAGCCAGCGATGCGGTGAAGATGATGGATTCAGCGGAGGCCGCTGCTGTCCAGAAGCAGGCATTACAGCAAGCTTCGAGATTCGAAGTTCTGAGGAAGGAGGATGTCGACAGTCTTTCCAAGGTATGTGCAACAGTAACTGAACATTTCGATGACACGAATCTGACACTTTGTCAACAGGAACTACGGCACCTCGATGAGCGAACGGACTATCTTCGACGCACGTATACTTCGCTTCGGGCCGGCCGACGGAACCTACACTCCAGGATCTGCCAATATCTCCGTTCGCCCAGGACTGCGAAGTTTAACGAGATGTCTATGTTGAAGCAGGAGGAAGCTCTTGCAGAACTCGATGCGTCGATAGATGATTGGGTTACCAAGCTCGAACAGGCCGAGAACCGCCGGACAAGAGTTAGGCAAAAGCTCCTCGAGCACGTTGCCGCCGCTGCGACACTCCCCATCTCTCCCATTGTTGGCGTCACCGAATCGTTACATATGGCAATGGGAGTCCGCCCCAACAACAGTTCAGATATCATTTCGACACCACCGAGGAGCCCCACCAAGGCTGCGTACACTCATACACTGTCTTCGTCGCCGTCGCCTCAGCGGGTCGTCGCCCAGGTACCATCCACCATTCTCGAGCAGCCTCTCTTCGAGGAAGCAGCTACTATCGGTCTGGCCATCTCGGCAAAGGCTGACGAAGTTGCTGCCGGTATTCGCCGGGCTGAGACCATCCGCATCTACGCGGACAACGATGTCTACACCCTCCTAGCCGATGTCGAGAACCAGATCACTAAGATGAGCGGTGACATTGCCGCTTCCGCCTCAAAGGAGGCATCGCTCTCGGACGACGAGCGCAAGGAGCTCCATCGGGCTAACAGCCATGAGGTCCTCAGCGGAACTCCCACCGAGTCTTCCTCCTCCTCGAAAGCCGACTTCGCCCAGACAAAGTCAGATGCGCCACAGGAGATCTTCCTTACCAACGCCGTTTTCCGCCCGCAGAAGCGCGCCGTGGCTTGAAGCTACTACCACACCTCTCTTCCTTTCTCTCCATGTTCTCTCTTCCTTTTGCATATTTGATCTACTTGAACGTCTTGACGACTACACGCTCATTGAAACATGATGCAACGGCCAACCCGCACAACAATCCTTCAACGCACTTTTTACTTCTTTATGAGAACACATCTTGATACCATTCTGGACACTCCTTCATCCACCGCACATATTTACCGACCACTTTTGCATTCCTTACTTTCATTACCTATTCAACAATCCGTTTCTCTCCTGTATTGTCACTTTATAGCATTTATCATTTGGGGGTTCTTCCAGACTGTTACTTTGGGCGCATGCTTTCTCATGCTTAACGGCCGCCGACATACCCAGTGCGACAAGATACTCTTTACGGCCTCGCTCAGGAACCCGATTGCAAAATGGGGTTTATGCATTCCGCTAGTCTTAATCTTTTGCTTTTCAAGCATGTTCTTTTCTTGTTATCAAAAACCGCATTATGTACTTTGAGGAGGAGGACGGATGGGGAAGCATAACCGATGGACGGGGAGAATGAGAGGAGCCAGACAGATGGACGCAAAGATGGAATCGCAGGACTCTTGACTTGTCAAAAGAAGAACCAGCTACAACACAACCATGTACTCAGAAAGCACCTGTTCTTGTTTACTCTCCGGCTCGGGTATCGCTCCCGAACTCATCGCAAGTGGCGGCATAACGATACCCTAGCGATATCAAAAGCATGTACCATACATATCAGGGACCAAGAAATAGCCCGATGCAGATATATTCGATTCTAGTCGGTCGTCTCTCGCTTGTCTCCCGCTCGTTGCTCATGTGATCTCCTCCTCTCCCGCTCGTAAACCTGACGATGTCGCTCAATGCCGTATCGTGAATACCGACCCAGGATCGACTTTTATCTGGTGATCTTTCGTACACAAGTAGACATGAGGAACTAGATCGCCTAGATCTACAAACCGCATGAATTCCAGTTTCTTGCTAGCAGACGAAAAAGACAGATATGCGCACCCCTCTAGGTCTGACGCTATCGTCACCCAGGGGTCGCTGTTGGGGGAGGGAGAACGGGGGTAGGATCATCGCGATCCCCACGTCTCAGGTTTTCCTCTCCCACGTGGCTTTGACGTTAATCGCATTTCCAGATTGCTTCTTCGCATTGAGGTGCTGACATCACTTGGGAAACAACTTCACGCCACTGTCGTATGTTCTAGTCTGACGTCGGAGCTGTGTGAGCTTGAAGTGTTGGTGGATGTGGTGAGACGGTGTTGAGGTTATCTGTTTGCCGACTTTGTTTTGGCTGATGCCCGGTCATTTTGCCCGAACGAGACGGAGTGGTTAATGCCGCAAGCGTTCTGCTCGGACCTCTCTGCTGAACGACGAAGACTGCCCCATGCTCACCGAGCACTTGGTCATCAACTAGGACATCATACAGTGGCGATGCCTTCGACTCGGTCTGCGGCTCAGCGGCATGAACTACCGCCACCGTGGTAGGCAGCAGAGCAGAGCCTCGTGTCATGCTGTCAATGCCTTCAATAGCCGGCCTCGGGTCGATACCGTAGGTAGACATTGGCGTGTTGAGATGACACCACGAAAGAGCAAGCTCACTTGCATCAAAAAGCATCGAGAAAAGTTGGCATCTCACTAGACTCTATAGTTCCCATTCACGCTCGGTCACACGGGATTTCATATCCTACAGGGTCAGATTCAAATGGGGTATCCAGACTCCCAGCCTTCCTTGGTTCATCTAGCAAAGCCAAAAAAGGGAAACTATATACGTTGTCGGTATCAGGGCAGGCTCATGCTCATAGCCCATCCACCTTTCCATCTTCTGGCGCTCCGCAAAGACGAGTTCTCTTGTCTCTCTGTCTTTTGCTTGGGGGGTATAAGCCTTTCTATGCACAAGTTGTGGTACATTCTAAACAAAGGAAAAGGAAGGGGTTCTGTTGGACCTGACAAGGACGGGAATCCGGAATGTCCAACCGTGGAGCTCATTAGTAGCGAGTTTGCTAAAACGCAAGAAAAAGTGTAGGAAAAGAAAATGCTTCCGTGAGAAAACCAAGCCGTGCATCATGAAGGCGTGCTATACAGGTCTCGCCCACCCACAAAAGGGCCCGTCTTCACTAACGCTGCCAGCCAACACTCCAAGCTAATAGTCATCGTACCCGCCAACCTGGGGAGAGTCGGTGCCGCTCCCGCTGGGACTAGCGGCGGATGACAGGCTGTAGCTCTGATCAATCCGAAAAATCCAGTCGAGCTTCTCCCTCTCGCTGCGGGCCGCGAACAGCCATGTGTTGTCCGTCCCGTAGACGGCGAACACTCCCGCCTGGAGGCGGTCGCTCAGCCTCGCGACGCCGTTACCGCTGTTGGCGGTGCTGCTTGAGCCCGTCCAGATGGTCGATATGACGCGTCCCGACGCAGTGCGTCTATGTGAAGGCGTGAACTCGGACCCGTTGCCGTTTCCATTTGTTCCCCCGCTCTCGTGGTCGTGGTTGTTACCGCCTCCGCCGCCGTCGAGCAGTCCCAAGATGCCAGGCTGGCTGTCGACGCGCGAGTTGCGCAGGCTGACGATGGCGACCTCGTCACCGTCCGTGACGTTGTGGATGTGCAGGTAGGGCCGGCGCAGCTCGACGAAGCGCTTGACCCATCGGGTGGAGTCGCTGTTGGGGACGAGGAGGTAGCCTCCCTTCAGCACCGTCGGATTTTTGGGGACGCGGATGATGGTCGTCACGAAGGAGGGGGACAACGGGGATTCCGGGATGGCGCCGTCGAGGGGAGGGTCGGTGTTGGCTGGGCCGAGGATCTTGGTTGTCGCGTCGGGGTAGCGGAGCCAGAGTTTTAGGCATTTCTTGAGGAGGGCTTGTTGGTGCTCTGTGTACTCTGATGTGGGTGTGGGTTCGGCTTCCTGCACTGTTACCGTCTCGTCTGTCTCATCCTCTTGCTGCGAGGCTTCCGGGGTCGGGGCTTCTGAGCTGGCGGGAGTGTCTTTTAGGAGGTCTGCGATCGAGTCCTCCAGTGGCTGAGGTGGAGGCGGCATATCGTCGGCGTCCTCGTCGTCCTGGCGACCGTTGGCATCAGGGCGGTAACCGAGTCGGCCCAGCAGGTTCATAACTGCACCGACTTCTGATAACCTCCTCCTCTTCTTCTTGGCAGTTATGTAGTCGCTGACTAAGGAGACGCCGCGCGGCGCCCATGCAACAAGGTTCTCCTCGCCCTTGACATAGTCGTGATGACTGCTCATCCTCCACAGGTCGCCGACCCGCTTGATGGGCGCAGGCCGCATCTGCAGGGTGAATATGGCGGTCGAAGACTTGACGATCCTCGTGTTCTGCCACAGAGACGAAAACATCGATGTCTGTCGGACGAATGACCGCGAGAGGATCTGGCAGCAGACGTTCATGGAAAACCTCATCGGCTCGGCCAGCTTCTCGGAGCTCACTTCCCACGACACTGCCATCTGCACGCGGTACTTATCCGCCGTAACTCTGTCTAGCAGTAGCGAGTTGTGTAAGCTCGAGTCCCATTGGCCGACCATGGTGATGTTCCGCGTTCCGTTGGCATTGATGCGGAAGACTGGCTTTGAGACCAGCTTCAGCGCGATGTCGGGCGTGGCGGAACCTAGATCAGGGGTCTTGCCAGCATGGTCGAGGAGCTGAATCTTTCCCACTCGGATCGATGTGACGTCGTCCCACGGCAAGGCGTCGCCGGAACTGTGGCTTAGGTTGATGGCTATCCTCCTCTGCAACCCCTGGTGTAGCTGGAACGTCCCGCTGTCAAGCTCGCTAGTCTGCGTCACTTCCACAGGGACATACTCTCCGTTCTCGTTCAGCTCCAGCAGCTGCACGCGAGCGAGTAGATCGTGCTTCTCCTCCCTGAAGAACTGGGACTCGTTGATCCGCGCGCCCTTCGGCTTCTGCGAGTTCGGCACCGCTTCCCTCATGTCATCCCAGCTCAGAAGCTTATCCAAGTGCATGGCGGAGACTTTGGCGAAGATGGCGACTCTCAGCGTCGTGTCTGGAGGCGCGAAAAGAGGGACGCTCATGCTATGGACGCTCTCGAAGCGGATGGACCCTTCGTCGAAGTCCTTGATCATTTGGGTCGTTGTGATGCCGCCGTCCTCGGATATACCTGGGAGGAAGAGTTGAGCGTGGACGTCGGTTCCTTCTCGCTCTGCGAAGCCGATCATCTCGTGCATGACAACATTGAACTTGAGAGTATTGGTCGGTGCCCGAGCACTGCTGGGCTCTAGAGAGAGCTTGATGATTCCGATGGCATGAGACGTATGCGGCGATACCACATCGAGCGTGAAATCCTGTACTCGGCTTTCGAAGACGGCCATTAGCGGAACGTCAACCTCGCCGACCAAAGAGAACTGCGGCATGCAGGTCTCGATGAACGGGTTATCGAGACTCAGGTGCTGGGCGTACTCCGGCTGGTCGAGATACTGATACATCTGTCGCATTTGTCGGACCCGGTCGTGGAGTTTCTGTAAGCTCCAGAGGTGGACGACGCTGTGCTTGTAGTCGATGACGCGAACGCCAATGCACGGTTTCGGCGCATCTTCGAGCGCAAGGTCGTCCCCCTCGTCCGAAACGCCGTTTAGGACCATGTCGTACGAGGAACAGAGCGCGTGGCCCACGTCCACCACTGCAAACTGGAACACGACGTTCTCCTCCAGCTCGTGGCTCATGACCTGGGCCTCCTTCAGGGTAGAAGCGTTCTGCAACACAGCCTCCGCCATCTGCACATACCGCCGGCTCCTCCAGTGCTCGACGGCGGATTTTGCCCGCTCTATCTCATTCTCCGACAGCTTCGGGTTGGCCTTCGGTCGCTTGAGCGGATCCAGCTTCTCGATCTTGTCCTCAAACTCCCGCCGCTGGACCTCCAGTTGCTTTTGCATCTCCTCCTTCATCTGCTTCAGTGTCTCCTCCATCCTCGTCTTCTCTTTCTTGATCTCCTCGGCTTCGACGCTGGCAGCTTCAGCGCTCTTGAGCTGGTCCTGGTACTCCTCTTTCTGTCGATCAAGTCGCGTCTGAAACTCTTCCTGAAGCTCGCGAACCTTGTCTTCCACCTCGCCCTGCTTCGGAGTGGAAGGCATAGTGAGTGCAGTATCTAGAGAAAAGTTGTCGATAGTCCCGGTGGACATATACTTCTCTCGTATCGGATATGACGCCATGGACTCCATGTCTTCGTCTCCTTCCCGGCCATTGACACGTTCCGCCCTCGCGCGCTGCACGTCCTCGAATAGCGCATTCAACTCCTCATCCGTCAGACTTGCAAAGTTCTGATCCGTACCAAGAATCGCAGGAGCAGCTTCCCGCCGCGCAAATGACCAGTCAGAGTCTCTACCATTTCCAAACGGCGCGGGCGATTCCGGACGGCTGCCGCCAAAATCGGAGGTCGCTTTACTATAGGACCTCTCGTGTCCCGGTCTGGGACTCGGGGTCGGTGACGTCCTATCCATAGCCTGTAGCTGCTGTGCTGTAAGCGACTGGCGCAGGAGACTCTGCTGCGCCGCCCGCTCTTCCCTCGCTTCCATGGGATGATTGAACCTGAAGATGTGAAAGTCGCCGAGGATGATGCGGTAGCCGGAGTGAAGATGATGTGGCTCCGTGACACGTTTGCCGTTGACCATAACAGCGGCGCCCTCCTTCGGAATCAGCGTGACAACGTCGTTCGCATTCTCGAAAACGCAGTGCTCGTGTAGTATCCTCGAGCCATTGAGGCGGATGTTGGCTTGGTGGTCGGCATTCGACTCGACATTTCCGACGGTCGTCGATCCTGGTTTGAGGTTGTACACCAGGCATTCCGCAAGTAGAGGGTCGTCCGAGAGATTCACAAGATGAGGCATCTTCTTCGGCGTCGACATGCCAATGAAGCCCTTTTCTATGCTGATGCCGAGCTCCTCCAAAGCGGCCTCGCGCTCCTTGTGAATCTCCTCCGTCTTGGCCAACTTCTGCTCCCACGTTTGGTTGAGGTCCTGAAGCAGCTTCTCGCTCTGGTTGAGCTGCTCCGCAATCTCTGCCTTGGACACCTTCTTGACAGTTCCATCCGCTTGCGTGATGCTGACGATCTGCTTCTCTAACGGCGTCCCTGGGGCATAGACCTCCTCAGCAGGTACGGGTGCACCACCGCCACCTCCTCCTCCCATTTTACTCCTCAGCAGCGCCAGTTCCTCCTTGAGCTCCCTGATCATGCGGGCGTTGGCATCCTCGTTAATAACGGCGTGATTCTTGATTCGCTTCGCAGAGTCGGCGTATCGCAGGGTACTGAGCGTCTCGTCGTAGTTGATATCGGCAGGACTGATTGCTGCTATCATAGCAGTCATGCTGTTTCCTCCTAGCGAGTCCTTCAGAAGCCATGTGAGAACACTGTCTCGGTAGGGTACCTGGGTTGCCGCCGGGCCCTTTTTCTTCTTGCCGGTCGACAGGTCGGCCAGGGCGGCTATGACACGACCGAGTGTCGAGAGTGATCGATTGATCTCGGCACCTTCCTTCAACCGAGCTCCTGTGGCGCCTGTCGATGTTGCTCTCTCCGAACCAGCAAGATCCACCAGACTGATCTTCGCCGCCTTTTCCATCTCCATCTTGGTCTCCGGGTCAAACCGTTTTTGTGTAAGCATGAGCGTAAAAACGGCGTGACTTCGACTGGAGGTCTCGTTCATGTTCGTCGCTGCGACTGTCCGCGCTTTGTTTCCTTCGTCCATGAGATGCTCAATCTCCTGAAAGCTGCCAACAGCCAGTTTCGCTAGATCTTCGACGTAGGGTCCTGTTGACGGGTGCTCTCGGACCTTGAGGTTTCCTTTGGTCGCCGGATTCAGCAGATCCCGTACCCTCTCGTTGTAGATCTCGAGGTACGACACCTCCACCGTACACCGCAGGTTCTTGTCTTGCTGCATCGTCTCGATCCGCTTGAACATGTCCTGGCAAATCATGGGGATGATACCCGCGTCCTTGCCGTATCCCATCATGGAGTACGACTTTCCCGAACCCGTCTGACCGTAGGCGAAGATGCAGTTGTTGTAGCCCTGGAATGCGTTGTCGAGCAGGGGTTTGCCCAGGTCCTGGTGCAAGTTCTCCTGCCCTGCATAGCTCGAGTCGCTCTTGTTGAAGGACCAATACGATCGGTCGAACGCGAAGACTTTCTGTTCGTAGTCCTTGTTGCTCTTCCCTCCCTTGGCCGATGCGTCGGGCGGAGGAGTAAGCACCGTCTGGTTGTCGCGCATCTCGACGATGCATTTTGCGCCTCTGTCGAGTTCTGTCCGTTATCACTGCCGTCAGTACGAGTCGACCCGAGCTGATCGCAAGCCCTCAAGGACCATATTCGGGGGCCAACAAACCTCGTGAGTTGAAAGGCCTCACCCTCACCACCACCTTGATGTTCCCGCCCCCCGCGGGGCCAGCGCTCGGCGCCATGACTGCCGTTTGTTTGGATGAACGCCCCTAGACCGCTCGTGCAGCCGGCTCAGTGATGCGACTGCGGGCAGCCGTCGAGTCGCTCTCCGCCTTCCGCGCCAGGAGGGCGGAGAAGTCGGATTCGATAAATGCCACTCGAGCGGAAATACTGCCGAGTATCCTTATTCGATAATTCCCTTCCAACATATGCTATCCGTGGCGTGGACTGTTGACGCCTCTCATCCTAGCCCCGAGGCGGGCTCGTAGTCGTCGTAACGTCGTGGAGGTTCGCGGCGGTCGCTATCGCGATAGTGCCCCTTGGCTAAAATCGCGAGGAAAGCGGCGGTGCAGCGTGCAGCAGTCCGTTCGTAAGCTTCGGTACGTGGATGAGGTAGGTGAGTTGCGGGTGTTGGTCGCGCAGTCGTCGTGAGCGTATTCAGCGACGTTCAGTTGTTGCGCGTCACTCAGAAGATAGCAGTTTGGTCATTTGTTTGGTTTCGTTGTCCCTGGAAATGAACGAGTCCCGTGTCAACAATTTCTGGAACTTTTTGGGAGACGCGATGCTGGACAGGCATATGTCATTGGACGGAAATTGGCGGCGGGGTGTCAGGAGATTGCAGATTATGGACTGCAGATTGTACTACGTACCTGTCTTCACGTGCCAGTAACAGCTCCTTTAAAACATAAACGCAACTTCCGTCTCCATCTTTGTCCTGTTAGACTCTCGACTAGAGGTCCTCTTCCATCTCATCTGCGCATATGGCTCACCAGTGGCCAGATGGCATGAGATGGTGCCCTGTGAATCTGTACATCTTGTTTTTAGTTAGAAGCAGACTGAACCGACATCCCCGTGTCGATACTAGCTTTCGTTTACTATCAGAACCAAGGCTGACGAGGTTGTAGTTTGATGAGGTTGAGCAATGTAAGTTGGACGTTGTAACGACTTCACAGATCCTGACAATCGCCAGATCAGGGTGAAACCGGCCAACGTACCTAGCCATTATGCATAGCAGTCAATAAGTGAGAGAGGACTTAGCCAAGAGGCACTTTATTAAAGAGTGAACCACGCCCGACAAGAATCCTTGCATGCATCTCAACCTCCATTCTTTCCCGCACCCCCCCCGACATCGTGGCCGGTGTCGCGCAACAGTAGCACAAGACGTGGCAATAGCTCTCTGCACAGGAAATGGCTCTCTCAGCGTCAGCAACCATGACATCCTTTACCTCATGGTCGACCGCCACCGTACCCAGCGTCGCCTTCACCACTCCTTTCGCTCAGCCCCCGAGCTGATCTTCGCTCCTGATGACGACCTCATGGAAATACCTTCTTCCCGACACGTCCGATCCGCGCTACACCGACTGCCTCGCCCCCGCTGGTGATCAGTTCTCCTTCAGTCCGGCAGTATGTCCACAGGGCTGGCCGGCGTGGTTGATAGGGAAGACGTCAGCAGCCCTCTCTCGCGCGGCGACGGCGACGGCCTACTGCTGCGCGCCGAGCTACTCGATGCTGTTCCAGGACACCGGAGACGACCCATCGCCCTCGAGCGAACACGTCTTCGCCACCACGACCAGCTCCAGCGGCGCCGCCTATGCTGACACGATAACGCTGAGCGTGGCGCGGCTCCCGGCGTGGCACATCTCGTGGCAGACCACGGACATGTCGACGTTGAGCCCCCGGCCGCCGGCGCTCGACGAAGGCGAAAGGTTCACCCGGTGGGTTCCCGGGTCGAAACCCGAGCGGGAGAAGCAGGACTATCTCTTTGGCGGAAACTCTGCGCTGTTCTGGTTCACTGTCGTTTCACTGTCGTCGGCATACCGCTAATCATAGTCGTGGGAATTGCTGCGTGCCTCACTGGCTGCACTTTCCGCGCGCGTCGAGCGATAACACCCCCGGGCTCAGCTGGTGCTGCTGCATCGTGAAGACACTTTTCGCGTGGATTTGAAATTGGAATCCGACTTTTCGACTGCCGGGTCTCATGCAACGCGCAGACCTAGGCCACACATTCATTCCTACCGTTGCTCAAAGGGTTTCAGTTAGAAACGGGTAGTCCTTAGGAAGCCACCTGGTTAGTTAGTTGGACATCTATTTAATGATAATGAAAATCCTGCTGCCCATTAATACTAGACTCTAAGAAGTAACAAGAAATACCAGAGTTCCAGTTATTAATCAAGACTCTCTTTAACTGAGGGTAACATCGCTGTATAAGGTAGTACTCAGCAAGGGGTTCCCCCAAGAGACTTATTAGTCTAGTCGCTTTCTTGCTATGTATTGACACAGAGACTTTCCTCCTTCTCCTCGTTCCGGCGACAGCACCAGCTCGAGCCCCAAAGCTGTTCGGTAGTGACACCGCGGGTTGCTGGAACACCCCGTGTTAGCGACGATTGTGTAGCCTTAGGGCAGTTACTTGATTTAAAGCATATTCCGGAGGTTAAGCCCGCAGGACCGCATGCCTTCTCGTGTAGCGCCATTGATAACCGCACTTCTTGCCAAACTCCATGTCACAGAGAAGCGCTGGTTTGAAAGAGTTGCTCGAAAGCTCTCGGGAGAGGAAGTGTTTGGTTGGGTGACCGCACAACATCGTCAGGGTGGCCGTATGTGGAATATCCACAAATGTACGGCTGCGTTACCTAACAACATGGAGCATTCCCGGGTTCAGAAGATGGGCGGCTTCTTCCGCCTGGACGACGTTTCCAGATGCCACGTTTCAGACGGGAACAGAAGAAAAAGAAAGGTCTAGCCTTAAGACTCCAGGCCTGTCGAGACTCAGACAGACAGTTCACGGTAGCCGAGAGAAACAAAGGTCACAAATGTTGCAGTCTGGATGCCAGTTTGTTCTTCTCGTATGTTCATCGCCATGCATTCAATTGCAGGAGGGGGTAATAGTGCGCACAAGACAGCCTAAAAGTCTATTTGCAGAGAAATGCTGCAGAGAAAAGAAACCGTAAAACGCAAGTCATGTAAAAGCCGGCATAAAATGTCAATCCCACTCCCAAAGTCCCAGGTCATCCCACATTTACTCCGCAACAGCGCCAAAGCACGTTTCCATGATGATGCCCGTGATTTGGTATGGGTCGGCGTTTGATGCCGGGCGACGGTCCTCGAAGTAACCGTAGCCCTTTGCGGCACATTCCCTGGGAATACGGATAGAGGCACCGCGGTTGGCGACACCGTACGAGAACTGGTCGATAGAACCCGTCTCGTGACGGCCGGTGAGGCGCTTGTCGTTGCCCTCGCCGTAGACGGCGATGTGCTCCATGTGGCGACCCTCGAGCTTCTTAATGGCAGCCTCGATGTGCTTCATGCCACCCTCGACACGCATCTCCTTGGTGGAGAAGTTGGAGTGGAGGCCGGCGCCGTTCCAGTCACCGGGGATGGGCTTGGGGTCGAATGACACCTTGGCACCGAACTCCTCAGCCACGCGGTGAAGGAGGAAGCGAGACACCCATAGATGGTCACCCACTGTAGAAAGACGGGGTCAGCACTTGGTCACGTGACATGAATGGGGATTTCGGGCGGTGAACTCACTCTCAATGCCCAGGCAAGGGCCAACTTGGTACTCCCACTGGGCGGGCATGACCTCGGCGTTGGTGCCCGAGATCTTGACGCCAGCGTACAGGCAGGCCTTGTAGTGCGCCTCGACGACATCACGCTGCACAACCTTGCCGGCGCCGACACCGCAGTAGTAAGGTCCCTGGGGGGCGGGGAAACCGTTTGTTGGCCAGCCATAGGGACGGTTGTTGAGGTCGAGGAGAGTGTACTCCTGCTCGAGACCGAACCAGGGCTCGTGCTCGGCGTGCTTCGACATCAACTTGTCGGCCTCATGGCGGTAGTTGAATTTGTTGGGAGTCCCATCGGCGTTCCAGCACTCGGAGAGGACAATGATGTTGGGAGAGCCGCGGAAGGGATCGGGAAAGACGGCAACAGGCCTGAGGTAGACATCTGAGTTGTCACCGGGGGCCTGGCCGGTAGAGGAACCGTCGAAGTTCCATACGGGGAGGTCTTTAGGTGAGTACTCCTTCTCTGGGAGTGTCTGTATGATCCAACGTCAGCATCATTTCACGAGAGAAATAACTTGAGCTCAGAGCCACGCTTCGCAAGAGAACATGTGGCCTGTAAATAAAACGAGGTTCCTCAGAGTTTGTGATAGGCGGTGTAACAAGCCATCGGTCCAGAGTGCTCAAAGGAAGAGAGCAGTCGACTGATCTGGGTAAGCGCCAAGGCGTCGCCATCCTGCATGCATCGGGGGATCTTCCACGGCGTTGCTTGTTTGCGGGCCTTTGGTTCCGGCGTGGTGCAGGCCCGTGTCAAGTGGGCCACGAAACGTTGGACTCCAACCTGTCAGGGACCTCTGTCAGGTGCAAAACCGGTGGGGTCGCGCCTTTTCCGGTGGGGTAAAGGCCACAAAGATTCGATTCAGGCAGTGCCCCCGATCCAATTCGTTCGCATGCGTCTCGCTTGGCCGAGGGCGAAATCGGAAGCCACAACTTTTTATGGATACCGTGGATTCTTCCCAAGCCGGCACGGTGGAAGTCGCCAAGAGGGTCCGGCAGAGTCGACTCGGAATCCACAGATAACAAAGAGGGCCGTAGAGGGGCGCAATGGGGCGCAATGGGGCAGACCCGGCCAACAAGCAATTCCCTAGGCTGTCTGTGCTGTGTCGTGTTCCGTGTTTCGATGTGTCGTGTGCTTCCGTCTTGCCGTCATCTCCAAGTTTCCAGCAAGGAGATACCGATCCGGGATCCGGTCCGAAGGGGCGGAAAGAAGGTGAAGAAACGCAAAAGCTCGGGGAGGGTCGGAGAGCAGCAGCAGCAGAAGCAGCAAGAACTCACCCTTGACTTTGACCTCACACCACCCTCTGCGTCCACCCAGACGTACTCGACCATGATCTGACCCTTTTGATCGAGGCGGAGGTACTTCTGGAGCTGCAGTCGAGAGAAAACACCATGTTAGCGACTCGGATCTCGGTGGGTGTGTGTGCCAATGACGACAGCACTGGGTTCTGGGGTGGGAGGCTCTTACGTTCTCCGTGTAGGATGTGAATGATTCCTTGGTAGCCTATAAGTCGTCATCACAGTGGTTAGCCAGCCTGTTCAGCCAATTCGCAGGGCGGAGAGTGCAAAAAGTGTGTCATCGCCTGTCGGTGTCGTAGCCTCATGTGACCAATTTCCAGACCAAGACGAGCAACGAGCATGAAGGTGAGGGGTGGTTCAAGGGTCTAAATGACGCCAGGCGGGGGTGTTGGGTAAGGCGGACGTACCATGGCTGCGGTTGTTGTTTTGTGTGGACTGTAAACTCAATAGGGGGTATCTTGGAACAAGCAAAGTGCAATTGAAGCGTTGCGACGAAGAGTAGAGAGAGCAGAGAGATGCGTCTAGGTGTTTGGGAGATAAGGATTAAGGAGAGCGTTCCAAAAGCCAGACAAGAAGCAGTGGGGAGTCGCGCGGTTTTATGTTCTTTCCCACCGGACAACAAGGCGACAAGTAGCGACCAGGGGACCCAACCTTTGGGGGAGCCAAAGATAACCTGGAAAGCTTCAACCCGACGCTTTCACACTTGCCTTGCTCCAGAGATAACCAGGTGTGGGCTGGCGATGAGTGTGTGGAGGGATGTACCGCCGTACCTCTTTCCATCTGGTGGTGGCACTGGCACATCTGCAATCCGATGGAATGGCCTGGATTTTTAGCACGATGCAGCGCCCCCCACTGTCCCGTTCGGGCTAGTGGGATGATGCCCTATCGCGCAGCCTCCAGATGAGCTGACCCTGGCATTTCAGCCAATGGGGATACGTGATTGGTCAGATGATTGCCTCGTTTCTTGCATATCCGTCTGCAGCAGCCACACCAAGCATCATTTCGACAACCACCACCAAGAACTTTATTGTGGTAAGTATGGGGGGTGATCGCGGGGTACCAAGTATCTCACGATTGGGCGCGATGAATCGAGATATATCAGACCTCGACAAGTATATAAGATAAGGCGGTGATATGGCCAGTGTGGTTTGCAAGGCTGCTTGCTGTATGACGGAGGTTACAAAGAGATCAGCTCTACGGTCCCATCATCCCATGCGTTAGTGGTCTTTGATCCTGCTGAAGTTGCTGGAATACAAAATCGAGTTCTGTCAGGTTCTGTAGGAGCAGCGCAATGCAACGGGGTTGTTTAAAATATGCGGCCGTATGCGGCCTTTTTCACACCGTAACTTTGCACGGAAGAAGACTGTTCCTAGACACACCAGTCCGAGACGTTACTGTGGCAGTGGCAGTGGCAGTTGCAGTGGCAGTGTGGTAAAAAAAAGCCGGAAGGAACATTGTTACGGCTTCGTTCACGAATATTCCTAAAAGGCATATCGCATGGGACCCGAGTTGCCACGCCACCCCGAACTTGCACGAAACCCGCGCCCCACTTGAGTCATTAACCCTTTCTGCCGTTCGCAGACACAGTGCCGAAGGGGGAAGGACCCTGAAGTCGAGACTGCCTGAGATTTGTTTGTCCTTCACACTCATCTGCAGCATCAGCTCTCGGAATTCAGGACATGGCTCTGTTCTGAGCCCTGACGTTAGACTTATATGCCCCTTTTATTGCTCCACGATAGGTGGATTCGTACCTTACACAGCACACTTTCTCAGCGCTTGCTCGTATGCACGTTTACTAAATGTTCTGACGACGGGAGGCCTGCGAGGTGACCAGTTTGGCCGTGCAAGTGTTTGGAGCCAGTTTGTGATCGACGGCGACAATCTCTTGGGTATGACGGATCGTTTCATCAAAGCTTGACACAAAGTGTATACTTCCCGGTATATTCTCGAACGTTACGTCTAGCCAGCTGGACATTCATGCAGAATGACATAGACGGTTGTATTGTTGCAGGGCCAGCGAACATATTCCTATAAGCGGTAGTGAGTGCATGTGAGAGCGAGGCATGATATCACCCCGCAAAACATTTCTCCAGACATCCAATGCCGCTGGTTGTTCTGTTCGCGACAAGATCATCCCGCATTCATCTCATCCGGAGTAGAGTATCCATGAATCCAGCTAGAACAAAGTACCTAGCCAATCCGCTCTCCCTCCTTCGTAATCGCCCCAACAAACCAGGTACCACTGGCAACCCGTGATGTGGGAAAATGTACTGGAGTCTCCGTCAAATGTCTCCCGTATTACCCGTCATCGGCCGCAATTGAAAGGGGGTCTCACCACCATCGCGAAACCCCGTTCTCTTCCGCTCTCGGCGTGCCACTTCTGCCACTCTGCTCAGGTAAAATGTATCCAATTCTATTATCGAAATTCCCGTCTGCCCAATGGCCGTCCGCTTTCCCCTGCTTCTTATCATCGACCTGTGATTGGTCCGTGTATTGCAGATTTCTAAAGCTATGAGTTTGGATGCCACCCCTGAAGGAAAAAGAAACATCTCATCGTAACCACAAGCGTTTTAAAAGTCTGGCTTTTAACTTCGGCAGAGTGTTTCTGCATCCTGCACGCGCGTGGCTGGACTTCATGCGCGGGGGATTTGGTCGTCACCTCCGGATTGTATTCCGGGGGTCGCTTATATCGCTCAGTGCTCACTGGGAGTCGTGGTGCCCCCTGTGACACCTCAGAGCTCAGAAGAGCGCCTTTTATTTTACTGCTCACTCTCACACATGCAAAGTGTTCGCATCGTGTGGCCTGCCTGCGGCCTTTCTTTCAAAGTTTACTTGAAGCAAAGGTGCTGGAATTATGTAGCTCTAGTTCTAACGTCAGAACTATACACATTACCCCGGAGAGCGAATCAACCCTGTCGATATATCTGTAAATCGGTGTCGCAACCCCGAGATCGCTGCGTTGGTCTAGAACTCTCCCGCTAGACTGAAACCCCGATATGAGCATGGCCAGATAGATCCTTACTGAATGTCTCCTTGCTCCGTGTCCAATGCTCCGAACAAGGACGGCTCAGCGCGCGCCCGCATACGCGTCCGCTTCGGCGGGCTAGAGTCCTGGAAGTCCTCTATGGGATCGTCACGGTACACGGGGATGCTTCTGATGTTGGCTCGTCCGTCATGTGCTTTCTTCTTGCTCCTCCCTCGTTTGCGCTTCGTCATGGCGATCGGCTTGACCGGAACGATGGGACGCTCTGCGCGTACTGACTCGGAGAGCTTGCCAACAAACAGCTTCGGCCGTGCGAACCTGAAGGCCTCCTTCGCGCCAGCCTGCTCCACGACAGATTGCGCAGGCTCGACAGCCTTCGACGAGAAGCTCGAAGGAACATCGGTCTGAGCACTGTCGGTAATACTCTCGCTCGGCCCCGGACCGGCTGACCCACTATCATGGCTGTCTTCCTGCACTACTGGTGCTAACGTAGTGACAGAGCTCGAGCTGCACTGCATGCTTGGTGCCGCGTAGGGTGGTCCTCCTGTGCCCTCCCACCCATCCAAAACGGTACCGGCCGTTTGGGTCGCGACTGGAGAGCCAATGGCGGCGATGCGGCTCGCACTAGCTGCGGAGGCTGAGGTGAGATCGTCCCCGGATTCCGTTGCGCCAATCGACATTTGCCCACGTGTTGCTGCGGTCGACATGTTGTGCCCCCAATCGGATCCGGAGGCCTTGCCCAAGCCATCTTTCTCAGCTTCCTGCTGGAGGGCTTGCGCGGCTTCCTTGGCACCCTTCTCTCGCACCTCGTTGTGCAGTTCCTCGGTGTTGGTGTCGGAGAAAAGGTACTTGAACCAGATATTATCTGACTCCTTTCTTGGTGTTTCCTTTGTCGGGGGCTGTTTCTGGCCAGCCTGTGCCACGGCTTCGACGGGCCTGTCTGTAACGATTCGTGCGGCAGTTTCCGCATCCGGCTTCGCGAACGTCACAGTCTCTGGGACAGCCTTCGCGACCGTCTGCGCGAATGTTGCGATCTCCGGGGCAGCCTTCGCGGGAGACTCACATGGAAACGCTGCGGGACGCTCTGCAGGACACTCTGGGGAAATCTCTTGGGGAGATTCTGTGGCGTGCCCTGCTAGTCTCAGATTCTCTTGAGCGACATCTGCGGGAGACTCCGCTGGAAAGTTTGTAGGATATATTGGCAGAGACTCCGAGGGTGACTCTGAGGGTACATCTTGGGGAGATTCGGGAAGGGGTTGCGCATGGTACTCTGGAGGAGACTCTGAAGGATACTTTGGAAGAGACTCTGACGGAGGCTCTGCGAAGGCATCCCAGCCCGTCTCGTGAGTGACGTCCTGTGAAGTCCCACCTGAGGAAGTGTTGCTGTCCACGGTATAGCACTGCGAGCTCTGCGCAGTCGTGCCAAAGTTTCCCTTCCCCCTGCTGCCCCATGGTGTTTCAGCGTCGCGCGACACCAAGTTGAGCGCAGCTTTACGGAGATCAGCGACACGTTGGTCAATAATGTCTGTTTCGGAATCGGTATCGCCTGAAATCTCGTCATAGGCGAAATCGGTTTCTCCTGGGGGTCCAAGACCAGCCTTAGGAGGGCTATCACCCGCATTGCCCAGGCTGCTCTCCGTGCGTCCATCAAAACGTCGAGCGGAGTCGTCATCACCAAGTGAGTGCTCGACGACTTCAACATCCCTAGCCAACCGTGACTGAGCTGAGTAGTAACTTGCTGTTCCATCGCTCCGCGGCGAGGTACTGATTGTGTATGAGACGCTCGGCCCACTTGCAGAGGCCATCTGCTGGTCCAAGTGGCTTCCCATATGACGGAAGTCATGCTTCGGCGAGTCGGTGTCCTGATGGTGTTCAGGTGTGCCGGTAACGAAGGGATTCGGGGACTCCGTTTGGGATGGAGCGGTCGAGACCAGCGCGTGGTGTCTTATACTCACACCAGGACTTATGCGCAGCTGCTCTGGTCGCTTCGGTTGACCCCACGGTGATGCGTCATGTGTTGCGTCGCTCTGAGTCGGGCTAACAAAAACCCTCCACGCGTCGTTCTCCTCCATCCCAGACGACGAGTTAGATGACGCTCGGGCGCCCACTTGGGCGAGCATGCTGTCAGCATCATAGTCCGCGGAAAGCACAGCTGCAGAAACAAGTTTCATGGGTAACGGGGCGAGAAAGGGCGAGGGTCGATGTCCGGGTTTCTCTTTCGCAGCATTTTGAGCCCTCACGAAGTCCAACACCGAAGGTAGTGACGGCTGGGTTTTTGGTCGACGACGGTGCGTCTTGGGTCTCTCTTGGGTGTTTGTGACTATATCATATCAGCCTGGGAAGTAGCCGACGATAGCACTACAGCCACTTACCACTTGAGCTCGAGACAACGACCGTGCCAGGCAAACTGGCACCTGTGTATGTCGCGGCGACTGTGGGAGGAGCAAATGGGCCATACTCAGATTGACGACTGCTGGTCTCCTGAGCAAGCCGAACTTCTTGGCTTCCCACAGTTATGCGTACATCTTGATTCCAACGAGGCTGCTCGACCTTCCTTCTCTGCTCGCGTTGTTCGTCAACCAAGTGTCTCCGTCTGCCTGCCATAGATCCCTGTCGTCTTGTCCATTTCCTGTTACCCTGCTGAATCTGCGCGAACTCGACCGGTAATGGCTTCTGAATGCCGACACCAGCCCAGTCCTTGTCCCGTAGCAGCTTTTGTCTCTTCGCACGGATGGCGGCTTCATCCAGCCCTTCCGTAGACACCAGTCCAGGGTTCTGCGGTTTGCTGGGCGCCGCGCCGAAATGACGAAAAGATACTCGCTGAATGGTATCTGAATAGCCTTTTGGGGAAGATGAGGTCCGTCGTCTCTTTCCCACTGATGAACGCTCAAGAACAACACCTGAGTCCACTTCCCCGTGTTGAGTTGCTGTAGTCGGAGCGGCACGGTTGCGAGAAGACGTGGCTGAAGGAAAAAAAGGCGGAGGCGTCTGCTTGGAAACATCCGGGAGCAAACCAGCTCGTGCCTTGGCGAAGTGTTCCTTTTGGCGCAGAACTGACTGCTTGCTCTGCCTCGCCCGAGAGTGGCGGGCGAGCTTACCTTCGGTCCAGTTCATTGGCAGATATCTAACGACATCTAAGAGCTGGTGAACAAATAGTAAGACAATACCATAGCATATACCTCTACGGTAAATGAGTGTATGATGTGGCCCAGACTCCGATGTTGATGATACCAACACAGCAGACTTGTAGAGATATGGCGGGAAAAGAGAACGAAAGGAGGAAGGCCGCATCACTTGATGCAGAATTCATCACATAAGGTATTGGCACTGTGAGATGAATGCTTCCGCGACCGAAGGTGGGTGCAATGCCAGTTTGCGGCTCACTGATCGCTCCTCCCGTCTGTATGTTGCTGTTCATCTTAACTTTGAAGTGCAGTTGGATGTTTGACGTTGAGTGGATGATGGGAATGCGGAAAGAACAGCCGTCCTTCAACCGGCCAGCCAATCATATCTCGCAGCTTGACAGGGGTTCGAAGCTCAAGTTGACAACAAGCTCCACTCAGTTTTTGGCGACGGGACGCATGAATTTCAAGGGTGACTCAAGTCGCCTCAAGACGCAGCCCAACTGCGACAACCTTGAATACTCGCAGTACCCAGCAACAACTCGATTCGCACCTAGTTGCCCCTGAAAACAGTCCTCTGGGAGAGAAGGCTCACAATGCCTACCATCGATGTCGACAAGTATGCCCTCTTCGAGGAGCTGGGCGAACAGTAAAGCTACCCCACCATCCCGCCTTGCGCTGCGAGACAATACAGGACTGACTCCCCCCCGAAGGTTCACCACCGACTCGTTCCAGGACCTCTGCTTCGACTTCGGTATCGAGCTGGACGAAGACACCGAAGATGACCCCCAGCGGCCCAAGGACGAAGCACCCCTCCTCAAAATCGAGATTCCAGCGAACCGATATGATATGCTCTGCTTCGAGGGCATCGCCCTCCACCTCAATATCTTCCGCGGAAAGCAGGCAACGCCGAAGTACAAGCTCCTCGATATACCAGAGAGCAAGATGCAGAGCATAACTGTGACGGAGGATACGGCTAGGGTGCGCCCATACGTCGCCGGTGCCATCCTTCGCAACGTCAAGTTCACCCAGGCAACGTACGACTCCTTCATCGGCCTCCAGGACAAGCTACACCAGAACTTGGCGAGGCAAAGGACGCTCGTCTCAATCGGCACCCACGACCTCGATACGATTAAGGGACCCTTCACCTATGAGGCCCAATCGCCCAAAGACATCAACTTCATCCCCTTGAACCAGACCAAGAAGATGAACGGAGAGGAGCTGATGAAGTTCTACGAGACGGACAAGCATCTCGGGCGGTACCTACATATCATCCGGGATGCTCCTGTATATCCGGTCATTTATGATGCGAACAAGGTCGTGTGCTCTCTTCCCCCCATCATCAACGGAGAGCACTCGAAGATCACTCTGAACACGACCAATGTCTTCATCGAGATTACGGCAACGGATCAGACTAAGCTGGACATTGTTTGCAACATTATGGTCGCCATGTTCTCAAAGTACTGCGCCGAGTCCTTCACTATCGAGCCTGTGAAGATCATCTCGGAGCACAACGGTACCACACGCATTACACCCAGCTTGACCTCGAGAGTTATGGACGTTGAGGTGGACTACGTCAACTCGTGCTGTGGTCTTAAGGAGTCACCGGAAGCGATTTGCAAGCTGCTCAGCAAGATGGCATACACGGCTGAGCCCTCAAAAGAGGACAAGAACATCATCAAGGTCGCCGTGCCACCAACACGAGCAGATGTCTTGCACCAGTGTGATGTGATGGAGGATGTGGCTATTGCGTGGGGTTTCAACGTCCTACCTCGCTCATCACCAAACAAATCAGCCACCATCGGTCAACCACTACGGATCAACCAGGTCGCAGATATTGTCCGGCAGGAGAGCGCAATGGCCGGATGGCTCGAGGTGATGCCGCTCATTCTCTGCTCTCACGACGAGAACTTCGCATGGCTTAACCGCAAGGATGACGGCAAGACGGCAGTTCGACTAGCCAACCCCAAGACCGCGGAATACCAGATCGTAAGAGGTCCCGCTTGATCGATTGCTTTTACTGTTCCTAATGATATTGCGTTCGTAGGTCCGGACCAGTCTTCTACCCGGCTTGCTCAAGACGCTGCGTGAGAACAAGGCTATGAGGCTACCACTGCAGATTATCGAGGCTGCGGATGTCGTCTTCAAGGATGAGAGCCTTGAGCGCAAGGTATGCATCAGCACCTTTCAACTTTCTTGATGCTTGCTAATCACCGCAAACAGGCTCGGAATGAGAGGCATTTCGCCGCGGCTTTCTATGGCAAGACCAGTGGCTTCGAGGTCGTCCACGGTCTCCTGGACCGTGTTCTGGCCATGCTCCGCGTTGCCCTTATCACGCACGATGAGGGTCTCGGTGCCGGCAAGACCATTGACTTCAAGGTGTCGGAGAACCCGAGCAAGGATGACGGTTACTTCATCGAGGAGATCCACGAGCCTACCTTCTTCGACGGTCGCGCAGCGGCCATCTTCGTCAGACTCGATGGTCAAGCCAAGCGGATAGGAGAGTTCGGCGTGTTGCACCCCACGGTGCTGGAGAAGTTCGATCTGAAGCAAGTCACCCCGATGATTCAGGACAACGCGTCAGGACTAACATTGGCCCCAGATACCCGGTCAGCACGTTGGAGATCAACCTGGAAGTGTTCTTGTAGGGGAGTGGAGGACATAGAGATCTGGATCTACAGGCAGTTTTGAAAGCTGCGAGAGCTGGAATAGATGCTGAGATGACATCTGGGTGAAGCATTGGGGCGGTTTGAAGGGCGCTGAAAACTCGATAGACTCCTGGGTTAGAGTTTTAGCCAAAGCATCAGAAGAATCGCAACCTGAATGAACCAAAAGCGCACAACATCCATTGGGGAGGAATGTGGGTTGTTAAGAAGTCACAGTGCGCTTTGCAATATCACACCAAATAACACTGTGGGTTTGCGTCACTGGTGGCCCGGGCCCCCTCCACTATCGGAGCTCACACCCCACTACCGGCCGCCACGGGGCACCACCGGGACAGCGAGCAATGACGGCCAATGTCGCCGTAACGAACCTCCTATCCCCCAATTACCTCCTCCCAAACAATGCGAAGCCTGCGAACACTCCGAGCCCTAACATCCTCACTCCGTCCATCGTCCACCCAACAACAATTGCGCCCCAGCCTCCTACCCCGCTCCCTCACCCTCCTCCGCAAAATGTCCACCCCACACGCCCCGATTCTCAAGAAGCCGGTCAAAATAGCCTGCATCCAGCTCGCCTCGGGCGCGGACAAGGCCGCCAACCTCTCGCACGCGCGCGACAAGGTCCTCGAGGCCGCCTCCAGGGGGGCCAACATCGTCGTCCTCCCGGAATGCTTCAACAGCCCCTACGGGTGCGACTACTTCCCCTCCTACGCGGAGCAGCTCTTCCCCCTCCCGCCTCCCGCGGACCGGTCGCCCAGCTACGCCGCCCTGAGTGCGGCGGCCAAGGAGGCGGGCGTGTACCTCGTTGGAGGGTCGATTCCGGAACTAGCCGTCGGTGATGCGGCCGGGGAGGAAGGCGTGGAGAAGACGTACTACAACACCTCGCTCATCTTCAACCCGCAGGGCGAGTTGCTAGCTACGCATAGAAAAGTGCACCTCTTCGACATCGACATACCGGGCAAGATCAAGTTTAAGGAGTCGGACGTGCTGTCGGCGGGGAACAAGATCACCATAGTCGACCTGCCGGAGTACGGCAAGATCGGCGTGGCGATATGCTACGACATCCGGTTCCCCGAGCTCGCTGCGGTGGCGGCGAGGAGGGGCGCGTTCGCGTTCATCTGCCCCGGAGCGTTTAATTTGACTACTGGCCCCCTACATTGGAAGCTGCAGGGCCAGGCGAGGGCGATGGACAACCAGATTTACGTGGCGCTCTGCAGTCCCGCAAGGGATATGGGCGCGACGTATCATGCGTGGGGACATAGTCTTGTCGTGGACCCCATGGCGCAGGTGCTGGTCGAGGCGGAGGAGGGGGAGGATATTGTGGTTGCTGAGTTGACGGGGGAGAAGATTGAGGAGACGAGGAAGGGGATTCCGTTGCGGGATCAGAGGAGGTTTGATGTTTATCCTGATGTTAGTGCTGGGGATTGGGTGAAGTTTGAGGATGGGGTGCAGAAGTGAGGGTGTGAAGAGAGGTAGGGAGTCTGTAGTTGTCTATAAGCAAGCCTCTTTTCAAGACTGCAGATGTGGATTTGTTTTGTAGGTTGTGTAGCCCGTGGCTACTCTAAACATTTCGACGCCCTGACGGCGCCGACTCATGCCTCTGTTCTAAATACAGGGCTCGGTGCGGATCTCTCCCTAGCGATCCCTCGCGCGGTGATCCTCCTGTTATGATCTCATGGCTTGGGCATCCCTCGCCTACCTCCTCCTCCTCGCTACGCTTCCTCTATTTGAGAGCCTCGGCAGCAAAGGTGGGCAGGACGAAGCTGGCCTTGTGGATCTCAGAGTTGTAGTACCGGCACAGCTTGATCTCCTCCTCGCGGGTCCACGACCGCAGGGGCACCCTGACGTTGCGGTTGGGGTCCTTGCAGCAGACCATGAAGCCGATCTGGCCCGAAGGGTAGGTGGGAATGGTGGTGTAGGCGTACTCGGCGACGGGGAAGACCTCACCGCAGTCCTTCTTCAGCTTGGTGATCAGGGGCAGGTGGAGCCACTGGTTCTCGGCTACAAATTATGAATGTCAGCAGTTTCGTCCTGGAGAGGGGAGTTTTGAGAGCGGGGGAGAATGAGACATCTGTAGAGACAAGACCCTCTACAGAAAACAGAATGCCCGAGACAACCATCATAGCACGGTTGGAAAGGCAACCCCCATGAATAGGCTCCCTGGGTGTCGAAGAGGTGGCTCTCCTAGAAAGGCATGTTGGGATGCCAAGCTAGAAGACCACGACCCAGGGCTCGGAGAAGATAGTCCAGAATCAAGGAAAACCTACAACCTTGGGTAGTGATGACACCGCCTTCCCGCAGGGCGTCGTGCATGAGCTGGAAGTACGGTTTCTGGAAGAGGCTCTCGGCAGGGCCCTCCGGGTCGGAGGAGTCGGTGATGATGACATCGAAGGTGTTCTTGTAGTCATCGAGGAACTTGAAACCGTCACCAACGTGAACCTTGACCTTGGGGTGCTTGAACCCAGCGGCCATGCCGGGAAGGTACTGCTTGGAGAGACGAATGACGGCCTATTTATGATCAGTCAAGCTCAGACCCTGAACTTGCAATTGGAACATACCTCGTCAATGTCGCAGAGAACAGCCTCCTCAATGCCCTCGTGCTTGACAACCTCGCGGAGGACACCACCGTCACCGCCACCGATGACAAGCACCTTCTTGGGGTCGGGGTGGGAGTTCATGGCGAGATGAGTGATCATCTCCTGGTAGGAGAACTCGTCGCGCTCGGTGGCCTGGATGACATTGTCCAGGACAAGGACCATGCCGTAGTCGGTGGACTCGAAGATGAGCACATCCTGGTACTTGCTCTTCTCGTGGTGGACGACCTTCTTGACCTTAAGGGTCATGGCCTGGCCGGGCCACATGTTGGAGATCTCGCGGAACCAGCCATCTGTGTGGTGATCAGCGGGTGGTTTTCCTCGTCAAGAGTGTTGTGAGAGTGGCTAGGTCTGGCAATGGTGCGAGCATAGTGGCTTGATACCTCCCCGTCATAGTTGGTCACGAAGTGATAAGTCGGCTTCGACCATATCCCCGACCCCCTGATCTCGGGAAACTTAACTTCCTCTACATAACAGATATCCAAAGCAGGGAGGTATCATGTAATGCCTCGGAATCACGCATGCACACCTGCCATAATCAAGGGGCAGTAGAAGTAGCTTTGAGCCTTACCCTGGATAGTGGGGTGAGTGATTTCGGACATTTTGGCTGATGGTATCTGAAGAATGGATGTTAGAAACAGACGGTCGGGGTATGTAAGGCTAGGGTCGAGGGCTCAAATTACCTTCAATTGAGTATGTGATATGTCTTGTCTCTTATCGAAGGAAATGCTCCAGATGGGTTTCGCGATTGAAGCTCGTGGGCAGAATTTTTTAAAAATCGATAAGGCGGTGCGGCGTTGAGCCATCAAATTCCCACTTTGATGATGTTGAGAGCCAATGAGACACTGGAAAGAAAGGGGCCGACTTTGAGCGTTGTTGTCTCGCTACTGCCGCTGCCCGCTAAGCCAGTTGTTATTGCCACGCGATGATGAGCTTTTGTGATAATCCCAAGGCCAATTCTGACCGCAGTGTTCGTAAAAGACACGACATAACGTAAGGAGAATTAGTAAATGCCAAGTTATCCGTCCACGAGATCTAATCTCATTTCGCAGTGCCAGATCATCATCTCGTGTGTGCATTTGCTCCTAGGAATAAGGCAGCACTTCATCTCGATGAATTGCCTACCCCATACCTTTCAATGGTGGGTTACCTACCCTATACGAAGTACCACGCCTCGATCATGAACTCGGGCCGGGAAAACTGTTCGTTCGACACGTTCGCCCGGCCATCATCGAACTTCCAGCATATTCCCAGCAGCACATCCTCGTCGTCCATGGTCAACAGCGAGCCGGATTCTTCCCGCCAAACCAACTAGAGTCTAGAGCAGAAGTTGCGATAGCGCCGCCCACGAACAGACCGTCTGAGCGTTTCCCGTCATGACGATGCTGCCAAATATGGCGCAACCAAGCCGCTGCCGTACCTACTCACTACCATCCTTGGCTTCCCAGACGACGGCAGTGGTGTTTCTTGGGTCTGGGTCCCCTGGGCACATACTGTTGGCGGGACGGGAAGATCATGACCACGATGGATGCTCGATGACAGGCATCGGCTTGCCGACGCTACCACCTCTTGTAGCCGTTCCAAAAGTCGACGAAGGATCTTGAGGAAGAAGTTTATGTCGTAGGCATGCATAAAAGGCCTGAAGAGCTGGAGGTTTTAGGTCCAACGTGAGATGGTGAAGGGTCCTTGGCAACGAAGCGCTTTTGCCCCTTATGGACCCCGGTCGGTGTTGTGAGGCTGGAGAAATAGAAGTGAGTGGAGGGACCGAAAGTGATGCATCTGGTGGTCTATCTATCAGTTTATGTAAGTCCATGGTCAGCATGTCGGATGCCAGCTTCAACGTCTAGGGCGGCGGGGCTGAGATCTGGCATGGACAGTGATGATGGCATCTGGCTGTGCTCAAGGATCGTCGGCCGATCTGCTGGTTCATGGAATGTGCTGAGCTCTCCGGTAAGGTTCCAACGATTCCCAACGGAACAGTCCTGACGTTGCTTTTTGTGCCTTTGCTTTTTTTTCGTATTCCCGGGATGGCAGCGTCGCCAATGGCGGTCGGAAGTCGAAACTTGACGAGTCAGAATCCTTCTACATGCGGCCTGATGTAAGGCCATGGAGAGGAAATTGCGCTCATTTTCAGGGGAAGGTAAATCCAAGGTACCGTCACCTCTTCCATACCTTTTTCTTGACACCTTCCCTTTTCCTGATTGCTTGAAACTCGACATGCCAAGCAGCATCACCCGACAAGGCCCTCCCGCTGCGTTCAATGCTTTCATGCTCCTGTTGTTGTTGTTGCTGTGTCACTGTCGGTTCGATATCGATGGCCATGCTGTGAAACAGCTTGAGAGGCCGTGGCAGTTCACACCACATGGCCCATTAGCCAAAAAGGAGACAATTGGCCAATCAGCAGATGAGGATGAGGGTCCACAGCATGCGCCACTGCCCTGATACGTCCAACAGGTGGGATTTCAGGCCGTGGTAAAAGGCGGGCCATCTCGGATGAGTCCGTCAACCTTGTGGGTCCCGGAGTTCGTTTCAATGCTGCTTCCAGTTTGGCGCAGTAAGAGGAAAACGTGGTTGTGAACGGGCGGCGGGATCCACTGGGCACAAGAGAGGCAAGTCCAACTGGAAACCCCACCCTGCTGCCCGTCACTGGCCATTGAATAACGACGTGACATCGTCCAACGGCCAGAGAATGGATGCCGGGCCTCTTCCAAGAACTAAACGAAATAAAATCCTTCTGGTAAGTGGATGATGATGAAACCGCTCTCATTTTTTCCTTCTTTTTTGTGCTCACCCTCGGCAGATACCATTTCGCTGTTGTTCTCGATGAAAGTGATTGAAGGGAGGTGGTCCGCACTGGCCACAAGATGCAGTACTGTGCAGAGAGATGGTGGGATGCAGGGCATTGAACGCCCCGAACGCCCCCGAACGCCCTAAAAGCCCGCCAGTTCATCAGCCGTCAGCCGAATCGGAGAGCCGTCATCGGTCCTCGATCACGCAAAGAACTGCTGTGCGGCGCAAGGAGGAGGAAGAAGTGTCCCGAGCTCCCTCTGCTTCCTTCGCTTGCACCTCGGAAAATTGATAGAAGCAGGGTTGAACCCACGCTGCCCTAGCTGCCACGCCGTCCAGGGCGATGCTGATCTTCCCGGTGGGTGAAACACTGAGCTATCGCCGACCACGCTCTGCTCCTTCTTCTATCCTTTTCTGGGGAGCACACTTAGTTTAGCTAAGTCCACATCACACAAAGGCACAGCAGAGCACGTGTTGGGAGCTGGTGGAAGAGAAGTTGGAGGTAGCTTTGAGGTATCAACCAAGACAAAGGTTTAGCACTGGTACCCCTGAAGGACAAGTCGACGCGATGGCTCCGTAGTGTCCATCTTCCCACCGCAGCTACCGGGTAGCAGGGGAAATGGGGTCCGGTAGGGGTGCCACGACGCTAGCTAAGCACCTGAAGAAGACACCCCGGTCCGACCTTAGCATGCGGATAATATTAACATGCGTTCTCCTCGCCATCTGTCTCAAAGTCATGCATCCAAGCCTCTTTCTTACCTTGTGTTTCTGGCCATCAAGACAGCTTTGTGTTGGGAGACATTCTTCCCCGTGTTGTGACCTTTCTGTGCCGCGCAACTCCGTCTGATCTTCCTCTAGTTCCTACCAGACCAACAAGCAATGCGATAGACCGATCAACCCGTCTGCAAGAAACATTGTCGAGACCGATCACTCATCTGGGGCCCCCTCAATCAGCCTGGCATCCTTTTTGCTAGCCATCCAGCTGCGACGAACATCCATCCATTACTCTTCGGTAGTTTATCAGAACCGGAAGCGGATACCAAACACCAGAAAGTCGCGACACCCGTTCTGTTGTTTACTAGCTCCCATTGCATCTCGGGTTCACTTATAACTTTCTCGTCCATCTCCACTTTCACCCAAGACACCACCAAGCTGCTATCGATTGCGGATTTGGCCGCCGTGGCGCTCTAGCTCCAGAGAACTTCTGTGTGTCGCATCACCGAACGCCGTCCTGCCTCGCTTATCGCCCCCGTTTGTCCAGCGACTGGAGCTGTAAGAAGGTTCGGGCTCAGTTACCCTCGACCCTGTTGCTCCGTAACCTCGCTCTCCTGTTTGTTCCAGGCCTCAGGCCTCTGTCATCGCGATACACGCCTTCACAATGTGTTTCGGTGGTAGGAATAAGGAGGATGAGGCGGGCGCAGCCAAGTCGCGCGAGCTGGACAAGATCATCAAGGCCGATGAGAAGCGCATGGCGCGAGAGGTGAAGCTGCTGCTGCTAGGTACGCATATCAATCCCGAAACTATTCTTGTTGGACGGCGCTGCGGCCGTGTGACCGTCTCCGAGTCTTCTCTTGTCGCGCCGGATAGCTAACTCGAATCGCCCGTCGGTCCAGGTGCTGGTGAATCCGGAAAGTCGACAGTGTTGAAGCAGATGAAGTTGATATATGCCCAAGGATTCAGCAAGACGGAGAAGCTGGAGTGGAAGCCGGTCGTATTTAACAACATCGTCCAGTCCTTCCGGTTGATATTCGATGCCATGAATGACCTCGGGCTCAAGCTCGATTCCGAAGACAATGAGGTAAGTTGCAGACTGGCAGTCCGCGCACATGATGGAGAACGAGAAAACAAGCTCCGATCTCTACATCTCGAATTAGAGGGCCGCACCATTAACACGACGGGTTGCTGCAGAAAGCTATGGCCCATATCATGGTCGACTACGAACTCAGTCCAACCGAACCCCTACCCGCAGATTACCTCGACCCAGTCAAGCGGTTATGGACGGATTCTGGCGTCAAGCAGGCCATCGCAAAGGGCAACGAGTACGCGTTGCACGATAACCTAGAATAGTACGTCTAACCTCCCATCTGCAAGTACCCGCGACGGCGATCCACTGACTCTCTGTCGTACAGCTTCTGCGAGGACCTCGACCGGATATGGGACAAGGGTTATGTCCCGACAGATCAAGATCTGCTGCGGTCACGGTTGAGGACGACGGGCATCACAGAGACCATCTTTGACCTCGGTCAGCTCACATACCGGATGTTCGATGTCGGTGGTCAACGGTCAGAACGGAAGAAGTGGATTCACTGTTTCGAGAACGTTAACTGCCTTCTCTTCCTGGTGGCCATTTCCGGTTACGATCAGTGTCTCGTGGAAGACAAGGACGGGGTAAGTCTCGGGCGCTCCCCTGGATCACCAACACACACGCTAACTTGCATGCGCAGAACCAAATGAACGAGGCACTGATGCTCTGGGAGTCCATCGCAAACTCGCACTGGTTCGCCAAGTCCGGCTTGGTCCTCTTCCTCAACAAGATGGACCTCTTCAAGGAGAAGCTGGTCAAGAGCCCGATCACGGCCCACGGCTTCACCGACTACCACGGGCCCGCCGACGACACGAAGCAGGCGAGCAAGTACTTCATGGACAAGTTCCGGGCGCTGAACCGCAACCCGGACAAGGAGATCTACGGCCACTTCACCAATGCGACCGACACGAACCTGCTCAAGATCACCATGGGCTCGGTTCAGGACATGATCATCCAGCGCAACCTCAAGGATCTGATCTTGTGAGCACACCTCCACACCCTTTTCTCACATAAAGACGGGTTCGGGTCAAAAGAAGCAAGAAGAAGTACGATATGGCAGTTTTCGTCCTAATCATCTACTACACCTGTCGGATTATTATTTGCAACACGCAAGCCTGTTCGACGCTGCTCCTCCTCCACATGGATACCAGCCACCTCACCCTCTACCCTACTACTCTCAGGTCTTTTTGCTTGGTGCGGAACGACTATAATGACTACCTTACCCTCATTGCTACATACTAACCTCATCAATTCCAGTATATAATCTTTTACTGGTTTGGGCCGGCGGCGCGTCTCTCTTCTCGCGACTTGTCTTATAGCAGGCTGGCGGTGCGGTTATCTTTTAACGTTTGCATGGTCGACCTCGGATTGGGGATAATATCCAGGCGAAATAGAAATACCAAGTCCCTTTTTCTCTTTTTCTTGGCTTCTCCTCCTGTGTTACTTCCTCTGTTTGACGATGCCAGGAAGGAACCTTGGGTTGGTCTCGGATATTTTGGTGCTGCAATTACGTCGGACACTGTACCCAATGCGCGTGGAACCTTTGACTTCCTCGCACTCACACCCCTGGAGGAGGCTGCATGGCTGCTTGAATTCGAGCGGAGAACACGCACGGGTTGGGGGAAAAGCCCCTGACGTTCGGCCGTTTTTGAACCGAAGGAGAAAACTTTGGGGAGCTTTTCAACGCATCCTTCGGCATGAGCGACGCTGGTTGTGCGTCTCCGCGAGATGAAGAAGCGGTGTACGGGTGTACAGCCTACAAGGGATGGATGTGGACTACCTTGGGTAGAGTTGCAAGTGGTTATACTTGACTGGTTAGCTTAAAATACAGCTTAGGATGGCGACATCAAATGCTTGTTGGTGGGCCTGCGAGATTTTGGGGTCAAATGGAATGAACCAGTGAGGACGGGAGGCGGGACAAGCATCCGAGCTTCTGCCGGCGGCTACACTGAAGGGTTAGGGTTGCACTTGCCTGGTCAACCGTTGCAGGGAAAGAGCAGCCGTAACATGCGGATGAACACGAGATCGGCATCGATGCTAAATATCTAACATCAAAAGCGGATCGATTTTATATTCAACTCACATATCTCTATTGCCATTCCTGGGTTTGTGTGTCTCTGCATGCTCGCTGAAACGGCGTTGGTGCTTTCTTGTTGCAACGAAAACGACTCGGACAGGCAATGTAAACATTGCAAGACTTGACCCTCGTTTTCAAATAGCGATCATCGATTCTTCACTCTCGCCTGAAAGCATTCACCGTCGCCACAAACTCTTTCCGGCAGAAAGACCTGCAGCTTTCCCTTGCCCTCGCCAACCTTATGCAACACTTATAGGTAGTGGCTATAGCATACCTATCTGAGAGACAATTTACAGCCAAGTCTCAAGATCCACATTACCACTTACACGCACAACATCCATATATACAACCACAACAATGTCGTCCTACAGATCCGTGCCGCTGTCGCCAAGTCGTGGCAATGGGAAGCCACAATACCCCCCAGGCCCGCCCCCGGATCCGATGAAATCGCCGCCAAAGGAGCACCGCTTCCCCTTCCTCCACACCAGGAAGGGCATCATCATCACCGTCGTGGTGGTTCTCGTCATCATTGGAGGCGGCCTGGCCGGTCTCGCCGCCCTACCGAAACACAACAACAAGGAATCCAGTTCCGGCGGAAAGGGTGGTGGCGGTGGCACCGGTGACGAGATACAAGATGACAGCTACTTCTACGGGCAGAGCCCGCCTGTTTATCCTTCGCGTGAGTACCTTACTCTACCAAATAATCCGGGAGGAGGGATGAGAAAGCTAACTGAAGGGCTATAGCTGAGATGGCGGGTACTGGTGCTTGGGCGGACGCCTTCACCAAGGCGAAGACGTTGGTAGGGCAGATGACGCTGGATGAGAAGGTAAGCTGTTCCTTTCCATGATGGTGGTTTTGCCTGGACCGAGTTGATACTAACCAGGGCAATAGATCAGCCTGACATCCGGTGCTGCAGCGCCCAACAGCTGCGCCGGAAACATAGCTGCAATCCCGCGCCTGAACTTCTCCGGCCTATGTCTGCACGACGCGGGGAATGGCGTCCGCGCCACGGACTTTGTCAGTGCTTGGCCGAGCGGTCTGCATGTTGGCGCAAGGTAGGAGCATTTTCTCGTCATAGGCACTGGAGGACCTTACTAATAGTGTTTGCAGCTGGAACAAGGACCTCGCCGCTAAGAGAGCTGCCGGTATGGGCGCCGAGTTCAAGGCGAAGGGCGTCAATGTCCTTCTTGGACCTGTCGTAGGCCCGTTGGGCAGAGTTATTGTTGGTGGACGGATGTGGGAAGGTATGTGACTCGAACGACATGAGACTGGATCTTGCTAACATCTCAGGGTTCTCTATCGATCCCTATCTCACTGGCGCCCTAGCGTACGAGACCGTTGTCGCTGCTCAAGGCGCGGGTGTAATCACCAGCACGAAGGTAAGTCGCGCACGTTTGTGGCCTGTTAAGCTACACTGTGATACTGACGTCTTTTTGCCAGCATTATATCGGAAACGAGCAAGAGAGCTACCGGAATCCGACGACTTCAGACGGGGTCGGGATTGAGGCTGTGTCCTCTAACATTGACGACCAGACATTGCACGAGTTATATTTATGGTAATACTGCACCCGAGCTCAGGTTGTCCAGCATGCTGACACAGAACAGGCCCTTCCAAGATGCCGTTCACGCCGGCTCAGCGTCCATCATGTGTTCGTATAACCGCGTCAATAACAGCTATGGTTGCCAAAACAGCAAGATCCTCAACGGTGTTCTGAAGACGGAGCTCGGCTTCCAGGGCTTCGTGGTATCCGACTGGAGCGCCTTACATGCTGGCGCGGCAGCGGCAGATGCTGGCCTTGACATGGCGATGCCTGGCGATGCTGGTCTCTGGGGAGATAGACTCACGGAAGCCGTCAAGAACGGCACCATTTCCGAAGCACGCATCGACGACATGGTCATTCGGACAATTGCCTCCTATTATCAGATGCGCCAAGACGTGGACTTCCCCAACCCCGGCGTAGGCATGCCCCCAGATCTCGAAAAGCCGCACGACATACTCGACGCGCGCAACTCGTCCTTCAAGTCGGTCCTCTTCGACGGCGCAGTCGAGGGCCACGTCCTCCTAAAGAACAAGAACAGCGCCCTGCCGCTCAAGTCGCCCCGCATGCTCTCTATCTTCGGCTACTCCGCCAAAGCCCCCGACAAGAACAACATCAAGGGCGACCCGGACTCCTCCTGGACCTTCGGCGTCCAGGCCTTCGATTACCAAGAGTTCTCCTCCGGCTTCGTCGCGGGCGAGGTAAAAGCGCACACCGCCATCGCCATAAACGGCACCATCATATCCGGCGGCGGGTCCGGCGCCGTCTCCATGTCGCTCATCAGCACGCCCTTCGACGCCATCTCTCAGCAAGCCTACGAGGACGACACGGCTCTCTTCTGGGACCTCAGCAGCCAAACGCCCCAAGTCGACGCCGCCTCCGACGCCTGCCTCGTCATCGTCAACGCCTTCGCGGCCGAGGGTTTCGACCGCCCAAACCTGCACGACGACTACACGGACGGTTTAATCAAGCACGTAGCCGACGCGTGCAACAACACCATCGTTGTGTTTCACAACGCCGGGCCGAGGCTGGTGGACACCTTCGTCGACCACCCCAACGTGACGGGCCTCATCTTGGCGCACCTCCCCGGCCAGGACTCGGGCCGCGCTCTCGTGTCCATCCTGTACGGCAGGTCGAACCCGTCCGGTAAGCTGCCCTACACGGTCGCCCGCAACGAGTCCGACTACGGCGCCGCAATGCTCGACCCCAGCCTACCGGAGGGCGAATTCGCGTACTTCCCGCAGAGCAACTTCTCCGAGGGCACGCTGGTGGACTACCGCCACTTCGACGCGGGGAACATTACGCCCCGGTTCGAGTTCGGGTTTGGGTTGAGTTACACGTCGTTTGAGTACTCCAACTTGGTTATAACCAAGACCAACTCTTCGTCTTCCTCGACAAACACGACACTCGGCACGGGCGCCTTCCCCACCGGTCCAATAGCAGAAGGCGGCCAGACAGACCTCTGGGACGTTCTAGTCGATGTCTCGGTGGACATAGCCAACACCGGCGAGATAGACGGCGCCGAGGTGGCCCAGCTGTACGTCGGGATCCCCGGCGCCGCGGCGGTGCGGCAGCTGAGGGGGTTTGAGAAGGTGTTCCTCAACGCCACGAGGACGGAGACGGTGCGGTTCGGACTGACGAGGCGGGACCTGAGTCTCTGGGATGTCGAGGCGCAGAAGTGGAGGCTGCCGCTGGGAGGGGATGGGTTGGGGGTGTGGGTTGGGGCGAGTAGTAGGGATTTGAGGCTTGAGGGGCGGGTTTTTCTTTAGGAGGGGGGGGGGGTTTCGGTCGGGGGTTTCGGTCGGGGTATTGTTACTTGGGGCTTGGGGTTTGGTTTGGCACGTTTGGTGTTAGGAGTAGGCTTTCGCCGGGGTTAATATGTAATTTCATGGGGTAGCACACATCATCTGAACGGCGTACATGAAGCATCAAAGGACACCATGTGCCGAACCTGGTCGCACGGCCTTGTGCTCCTACATGCGCCGTGAAATGCCTGTCTCCGTGGCTGGGGATTGTCTAACCTTAGTAATAGGGTATATTGGTACATGGGGCACATGCTGCTGAAAAGTGCTGTTCCTCAAAGCTGGTGCTCAAAGAAATCACCGCTGGTATAGTGTGTCTGCCCGCTGCCATCCTCGACATTTGTAGTAAGGTATACTTCCGTTCCTCACCAGGGAACCTGCCCTCCCCCTCTTCAACACCCCAGTGTACTGGTAATAGCCGACCATTAACGACGTCCTCGTCACGGTGGTCCTTCTCAATCTCGCAACCCTTGCAGTCTCCTCTGTGCCGCATTAAGCCTCTCCCCGATAGACTCCAGAGTCTCAGTCGCCGTACTCCGCACCCACTGCAGTCTCGCCCTTGCCGAATTAATCCTCTCCCTGATATCATTCAGAGTCTCAGTCGACGTACTCGGCCAACCCAGCCGAGTTCCATCCGCAACGTGCTCCGCGACATCGAGCGTATCCTACATCTCAGAGTCATCCATAGAGTGAGCCGCCATCAAAGCCTGAAGTACTATTTCCCGGCGAGCTGGGCTCTCTCGCCACGCCTGCACCTGAGCGTGCCACGCACCGTGCATTTCAGCCGGTACTCCAACTAGCATCTCGGTCTCCATATCATCCAACGTAGGCCTATCTCCCGGTCCAAATTCGAATCCGATCTCCTAGTCGTCCAGATTCTCGCCCCAGCCATCTTCTTCACAGTCGTGGCCCTGGTCGTATAGCTTGCCGCACTTGTAGCAGAAGTCGCAGCGACACAGCGCACATCTGTAACAAAGTTAGAGGATTTCAATACTTTTGTAAAACCTGAGGGGTCCGCTTACACCATGTGTGGGCAACCGTGTCCCTTCTCCACCGTGGCTGAGCATTGCGGGCACTGCTTCCACTTCTTGTCCTCTGCCAGCGCAAGGAGCTGCTCATCGCCCTCAACCCCCCTGCCGAGGTTCTCCTCCGAGCAAGGCCCCCAGTGCGACTTTGCCTTGCACTTCTTGCATGTCTTGGCGTGGCAGCTGGGACAGGTGCCGACCCTATGAGAGCGTTTTACCTCGGGGATGAAGGCGCTGCAGGTTGGATCATGGCAGTACAGCTTGTTCCGGCAGTGGAGCTCCTCGAGGCGGACCAGGTAGGCGTCCATGTGACCCGCGACGGCGGTAGGGTCCCCTCCGGCCTTGAGGATGTCGGGGTGTATGTCGACGCAGCAGCGGGCCGGCTTGAACGGTTTCGATTCCAAAGCCTGGTCGAAGACGCGTGTAAGGCAGTCGCTACACCACAGGTGATTGCAGGGAACTGCGAAGAGCCTCACGCCTCCTTGAGCTGGCGCGCCTTGCGTGTGGCAGCATGTGCAGATGACATCTGCTGGTCGCTGGTGTGGTCTCTCATGCTGGATGGCACGCTGAAGGCGGCCTTCCACGCTCCTAGCGGGAATACCCGACATCGTGAGTCCAGGGGAGGTTGTTGATTAGGATATCATGAACGTGGTGGAAGTGTACTCCTCTAAGGGATAAGGTAGCGAGAGGCTTTGGGGCAGAGTTGAGGAGGTAAGGCCCGGGTGGGATGTCAACGACTGGAACTCAACTCTTGATGAAGTTCAGGCGAAACGGGATAGAGCCAGACCGGCCGATACGGAGGAGAACAGAAAAAGACGCAACAGCAATGAAGCTAAGCTTTACTCAAAGCTGCAGGTGAATTCGAGGCCGGCCATGCTCAAGGTCACGGACGATCTACAACTGGAAGCCTCGACCGATTGATTTGAATCGGCAGATTCATCTGTGAGCCCAACCGTAGAAAGAGCCGCATGAAGAAGGCGCAAGGTGAATCCAGTTGTGGCAAGTCAACCTGCCTGTGAAGTTACGCAGGGCTCTCACCGGACAGCTGCAGGAACCCCCCCATCCTCACTCAACCTTCGGACTGTCTGTATGGCTGCCGTCGGAAAGGCATTATCCGCCAGCCAAGAGACCCGCACATATCTTATACATCTTGCCTGTACTTTGAGTAAGGTGCACAAGGCATGCGAGAACTGTTAGGGAACCTAAGTCGAATGTTGAGACGACTCGGAATTTGAAAGTCAACAATCGACGTTCAGGGGAAGGCGCATCCTCAGGCTGGCAATCGGGGCAGCTGCCAGACAGGTGGCAGAGTAGTCATCTTCTCGTTCACGACAAGCAGTCTAACAATTCCATCTTTCACCCTCATTATCACCTAGACCTGCCAGGGATCTACTCCGACGGATAACCTGTTGCCCTTACGCACCACAGGAGAACCGAAGAAGCGCTTTGTTTCGTTGAGCATCCAGCGAGCCAACGAGGGCGGAAGAGACCGAACACAGCCTCCTGTGGTGTCGCGCAAACCCGAGATTCGAAGCTCTGATTCGGCATCATTTCTTGTCGTCCTGTCCAGCCGTTGAGAAAATGCCGATCGGATGGGAGGCGAGCTACGTTTCGAAACATGCGGACATGCAGAGATGCTGGTGTGCCTGATGCGACAACTTCTTCTGGTCAAGTGGACTGTTCGAGTGCTCCATCCCCAGTGGGGAGTACTGCATCCACCAAGACGCGTCGCGACATCTTGGAGATTTTGTGGTGTTGTGGTTTCTGGACTGGAAGGGCAATTTACACCGACGCGAACAACCACGAAAGAGATCTGGGTGACTGTTGGCAAGCGTGTCTTCTCAGTCCACGGCATCAATTCCCGATCCAGGGAAGGCCCTGAGGATCATTTCGATTCGAAGGTCGGCCACAGGGGAACGGCCGCACCCATCATCCCGACGACGTGGACAAAGTGTGGCCGCTTCACCCAGATGGCCGCTTCAGAGACCTGCTTCCCCAGACTGATCTCAGAGGCCCAAGGTCAAAAAAACCCTGGGGCGCTTATTCCCTTTATACTGCCATGTGGCACTCTGGGAGAGCGACAGCGCGTCAGCTTCTAGCGCGTGGGTGCCACGACAATCGCCAAACAGACGCGAACGAAACACCAAGCCTCTCTGTTACCAACGGCTACAGGGATTGTGATTGGTTACTCGCCAGCCCCTCTTTGCACCTCCTCCTGTCTCCATGCTCATCCTCGCGCTTGTCCTGCGATGGCAAGCTGCAGCAGTCTGCAAGTTGCAGACCCTCCTGACGGCCTTGACTGGCTGCCGGTGTCTCGCCTTGAGACTTATGCAGATGCTGCATACGGCTTGCATCGAGACCCCACGGGACACCGCCAGTCCAACGGTTCAGCGCGGTCCGTAGTCCGGTCGCGGTCGCGAATCTCTCCTGCTCTTGCAGATGCTCTCTACCGTGAGGTGACTCACCGTCGCCAATCGATTCGCAAATATGCAGACGTTGAGCGACGCCAGGAGCTCGCCACCTTCCAGATCAGAAAGATGCCCAGAGAAAAGAAGGAGGCTGTTGAGGTTAGTCGACTGGGTATAATACTCTCGAAGCTATGCGCACTTCATGTTAGATCGTTTTCGGCGCCTATTCATTGTTTCCTGCCTCATCTGTCTGATTGTGAGATATTCAACTTATCCTTGTTGCTCGACGAGGAGTCTCAAGGAAATGAAAAGCAATTGACTCTTCCTCTCTCACACCATATCATCATCTCCATTACTTCTCAGCAATTGCCCATCTATCACTGTGCTATCTGTTCTTGAGCCGGACCGGAGGCATACTTACAATCCACTTGTCTGCTCTGTTTGCCCCCTCACATTGACTGTGTTATCTGAAGAGCTGAACATCTTGCGAATATCCCTCAGCCCCCTATCCCACTCGGTCCTCGTCTTGACGACATGCAAAAGCTATGGCTACTTCACCACAAGCATTCTACTGCCTGTGGCAGAACGAGGCCATCCGCGAGAGACTCTTCGAGCTTCTGCCCAGGGAGGACATCTGCTCTGTCAGAATCGCCAACTCAGCATGCTGCAACCTTGTCACGAAGCGGCTTTTCTTACGAACCAACTTGACCTTTACAGCCAACACCTTCACCAAACCGAGTCGAATCCAGGCCCTTTCCCGGATAGGTCAACATGTTGAACATCTTACCTTCCACTTCGCTCACTCAGACGCTACTTTTCTGCCGCCCCTGATCCACCCGCTGACTGGCAAGGAGATCAGCTACTTGTACACGCCTCACACATCCATGGCCTCTGTGCTGGCGCGGCCAAAATACAGCACCTCGGAGCTGGGCGACATCTTGACCCAGCAGTACCCGCCGCTCTTCCATGCTGCCACCAATGTGCCATCCTTCATCAACGCCATGAAGCACATGCCGAACATGCGCCACATCACCATCAAGACGCCCGGACAGGACCCCAAAGAGCGTTACCGGCGCGACATAGTCGATTACGCCCTCATCAGCCTGCGCATCACACTTGAGAGGGCCAACTTCCCCAAACTTACGAAGCTCACCTTGTCCGGTGTTCACCCCACGGCGTTCAACTACCTGCGTCCCGCGCCGGGGTTCGGCTCTTCTCCTGCGGGTACGCGTCGATGGCGCCAGATCCGCAAGCTCTACATATCCGTAGAGTCATGGGACTTCTACGGCACGTCTCCCGGACTGGATCATCTGAAGATCATCGACGACTACATCCGCTTCTTCGCCGAGACGGTGGAGAAGTTCCAGTTCACCTGGCTCGGGCGCAGAGGACCCTGCCCGCTGGCGCTGTCCAGCGACCCTCTCTTCGCCCCGCCTCGCAACACCAAGAAGCTTTTCGCCGAGGTCACTTCACCCATGTCACCTCTTCCGCCACGACCTTCGCGTCGGCCGCTCGTCATGCCGCGTCTGCGCTACATGCAGGTGCGCAACGCGACCATGAATGTGCCGCAGCTGAGGGACTTGGTGGCTGCGCACAAGCAGTCGGTACGCGAGTTCGACTTCGAGAACGTTGTGCTCATCAACAACGGCAACTGGGATGAGGCGCTTGCGCCGTTGCAGGACGGAGAAAGTGACCACTGGAAGCGCTACTCCCTTGGAGGAAGCGTGAGGAGTGACAGACCAGGTCTAGTCAGGTCGGCATCGGGACCTTCTGGCTCGCCGGTCGCGGCATCGCAGGAAGATGAGCAATTGCCGAGTCCTTCAGCTGCTGCCGCCGCCGCTAGCAAGGAGCTCTTCGACGTTGACCTCGAGGGGATGATGCTTGGCGGACCCAACGACGTCGACGTTCTCGAGGCTGGGGTCGAGGAGTGGGCGCGTGGCGTGACAGCTGCGGTCCAAGACGGGTCCATGGTTGACTCGTTACCCCCAGTGCCCGAGGCCGCCGACGAGACGGGCGACAGCAAGCAGAATCCTGACGATGGCGGACTCGCCTCAGACATTGAGGCTGCCAGGGATGCTAGTCTTGCATTCAGCACCAAGATCAAGAAGCGTCGCATCCGCAAGAAGAAGTCGCACAGGCACCACCGGAAAGACGGCTCTGTCACTGACGCTGAAGAGACGACTGACGACAGGGTTGCCGCTCGCAGTGAGGCTGGCAGCCGCAGCAGCAAGAATCATCCCAACAAGAAGCACAAGCACTCGCGCAGCGACGAAACCCACGACCGCTCGCATAGCCGCCACCGCAAGCGGTCCGACTCAAGACACAGGGGTGAGCACCACGGGCACCACCGCAGGCGTCGACACTCCGATGAAGCACCTGAAGTGCCACACATGCCTGAGTTCATTGCCGAGGTACTAGCCTCAGACGACGAAGCCGCCATCTCAATGGCTTCTCTCCGGAGCAAGAAGAGCGGCACCAACAGCCGCCCAAGGACACAACAAGACGCCATCCCAGACGCGAACATATCCGCACCCATCCTCAACCCCGATCCCCTCCCCGTCCTGCTTCAACCAACCGTCTACGAATCCTCAGCCAAGACGGCAGCAATCCTCAACAACACCACCTCCCCCTCCTCCAAACCCTCCCTTTCACGAACAACATCAAACCAATCCGCCAATTCCTTCAAATCAACCCACTCCACCCACCCGGCCCTCATCAACTCAAACCCCGACCCATATCCCGCCGCAGACAACGACCTCTCCCCCATCCAGCGGCACATCGAAGCCGAGCTCCTCCACGCAGCAGAGCAAGAAGCCCAAGAAGCAGCGACGCGCAACAGCGCCCTCAAGCGCGCCCGCGAGGCCGTACTAGCCAAGCTGTCTCGCGAATTCGTCCGGCGCAAGGCCGCGCAGGCGAAGGACAGGGATTCCGCTGCCGTGCTGGGACTGTCCGGGTTGTCGGCGCTGTCGCTGGGGACGGTCATGGGTCCCGCACCCCACGGGGCGGTGGTGAGCAGCCAGGGGCACCAGTCCGGGTTGAGTAGGTTCAGGGAGGGGATTTTCGGGAGGAGTATCGGGATTGCGACCGGGTCGGCGGTCAATGTTCATCATCAACATCATGGTGGACATGGAGGAGGATATGGACATGGGAATGGGAGTTGTAAGGGGTTTGTTGGGCATGGGGTGTATGCTGATCATCGGGCTACGGTTGAGAGTGCTAGTAGTGCGTTTGTGCCGCTCATGTTTAGTCGGTCGTGAGAGGAGGGACTGAGCTGTTGTGCCGCTCATGTTTGGTCGGTCGTGAGAGGAGGGACTGAGCTATTGTGCTGCGTTGGATTTGATGTAGTGTTACCGAATTACCGGTCGGTCGGGGCGGGGGATACGGCGTCGTTATGCGAGGGCATTGGCTGGCGGGTTCGCGAGGCTGTTGGATTTTGGTGGATGGCTTTGATGTGGTTATGACTTATAATGACTTCTTCATGCTTCGCACTGTCTGTCACTTGTTTTATGATCAAGAACGAGGATATCTTGCTTCCAGTCGTGCAGCAGAACAGTGATCCCGTTGTCACGAGCTCACATCCGAGATGAAGGTCATGTTGCCATATTGTGTTCATGAACCATTCCAGGACAATGTTGTGTCCATGAGACTGTACTGTGTAGCTCGCTGGTGAAGTGACATGCCGCTGTGATGGTCGGTCGCATTTGCCTGTCGGCCCACAAGATCTGTCACGCGGTAGCGAGCACGTGACACCCACCCGGACTCTGAGCGCCAAGTGGAGAGGGCGGATACCTCACACAGTAAGGCGGATAGACTGGTATGTGCCTCGCTATTGCCGCCAACCAGAAGGACGCGTTCCTTCGTCTCCGAGGGGAAAGCCAGCTGCGCCCAGTGAAAATGTGCTTTTCTCTCCACCCTTTAATGCAGGCCTAGAACTTGCCGATCCAGCCTGGGCGGGAAGGTGGCTGTTGTCAGCTGTCAGGTCTGGTCTCGTCGAGCCATCCATCTTCAACTGGGCCCGCCGTTCTGTGGCCTGAGGTGTCTAGCCTTGCTGTTGTGCGCGACACAATTGTACAAACATTCAACTCCCGTGCAGCCGACCGTCCGACTTAGCAATTCCCTCAGCCGCTTTTCGAAGTACGTGACGGCGACCAACGAAAGACCTCTCCACACCAAACATTGGCCACAAGATCCGACCGTTCTCAGCGAATCTTGCGCATTCCAATTCCTACCAGCGGATCTGCTTTCCCAACTCCCTCAAGCACAACTTCCTTCACTCTTTGGACCCCTCCTCCGCATCCTTGTCGACCTGGTCTTTCAATTTACGCCTCGTTCGCTTTGTCGTGGGCTGCTGCAGCCCTCCACATCTCGGAGCAATTGATTCCCCGAGACCTGAACCACCTGAGCCTCACGATTGCAGGGTTCACTCCTCGAGAAACCGCGCCGATCGAATCGCGCCAGACTCGAGTTCCGACCGAGATTCGATTACACTTTGTTTGGACGGAGCTTTTTGGGACGGAGGGACACATGGAATAAGATATGAATATACAAAGACGCGCCGTCCCGGACCCCCCCCTTATAGCCTGGCGAAGATGAGGATCGCTATCCGGGAGCAGCTCATTGCTCTTGTTATACTCACCGTCTTGGTCTCCCTCGCTATCGTGTCCATCCCCACCTGGATTTACGTCAACAACTTCGTCATTGGAGTAGAGTCAGACGGTCTCGCCTTGACTGCGTCCCTAAAGGCTGCTCGCATTGCTTCCGAAATCGACTTGGTCGAGACTACTTGTCAGACCATTTCAACCCGGCTGCTGCTGCAGAAGGCCTTCAGCGACTTCTACAACCAATCTTCCAACGACGCGAGCGACCCCTTTGGCGATGCTCGCAAGGATCTCCAGAGCGCCCTGACCTTCGGCGGCGTGTCCGGCCTGATGCAGGCGAGACTGTTCTCCAGGAACACGACCGGCAACCCGAAGGGCCTTCTTAATGTGACAGGCAACGGGATCGGGAATCAGACGAACAACATCGGGCTGCCCTATCTCGCTCCAGATGGATCGAAGCTCAACCTCAGCGATACGGAGTATGGCTATCCAGCCATGTTATACCCCAACATTACGTATCAGGACCTCGGATACCCCAACCCATACGTCCCGTCGACATCTTCGTATGCGGCCAATGCCTTCGCAGACGTCAGACTTAGTACGAATGGCGGTCTGTTGCTGGGCCCGTTGGTGATCAACGAGACATACGCTCTGCTATCCATCACGATTCCGGTCAGGTCCAACGACATACCTGGCTTCATTCTCGGCTACATGACGCTCGTGGCCTCCGCCGAGTCTCTCATCGACATCCAGATGTCGCGAGAAGGTCTGGACAATACGGGTGTAGTATTGTTGATCGGGTCGACGAACCTCTGGAACCGCTTCAACGTGAGTTTACCTGCGAGTAATGCGACCTACCAGCCACCCTTGGAACCGTTTCAAGACCAGAACGTCCACTTCATACTTCCTCCACTGCCCGCGCCGGGCCAGCCCGACCGTCACGCAATTAGGAGTTTCGCGACGGGCGGGTTCCAGGACTGGTTTGCGCTCAAGCAATATCCGGCCGCGCTGTCGGTCTTCTACAAACAAAACCCCAAGGTCAACAACGCCACCAGCACCCTTTCGACCCACAATGAGCAGGGGTATTCAGTGGCTGTAGGTGTAGCTCGGCCGCAGACCTCCTTAGCGACCTGGGCCGTCGTCGTGGAGCAAGACCACAGCGAGGCCTACGCACCGATTTCGGAGCTGAGAAAGATCTTGCTTGGCTGTGTCTTCGGCACTGCTGGATTGGTCTTGCTTCTCATCATCCCTTGCGCCCATCTGAGCGTTCAGCCTATCAGGAGGCTGAAGTCGGCTACGGAGAAGTCCATCCTCCCTCCAGGATACGAGGACGAATTTGGCGACGATTTCGACCAGGAGAACCCAAGCTCAGGTGGCACATTGTCTCAATTATCTGAGAAGGGCTTTATTGGTGCCATAAAGCGTCGGATTCGGAAAAGGAAACGGGCGAGGGCAAGGGCGGCAGCGGCAGCGGACGAAAGTTCCACCAGACGAGTGTTCAAGATCCCTGGCAAGGTCCGGGACCGCAAACACTATGTCACCGATGAGTTGACGGAACTCACGGAGACTTTCAATGAGATGACGGACGAGTTATACAAGCAATACACCCTGCTGGATGAAAAGGTCGCCGCAAGGACAAGAGAGCTTGAGATCAGCAAAAAGGCTGCTGAGGCGGCAAACGAGAGCAAGACGCTGTTCATCGCCAACATCTCGCACGAGTTGAAAACTCCTCTCAACGGCATCATGGGCATGTGTGCGGTGTGCATGGAAGAGGATGACATAGTTAGGATCAAACAGTCTCTCAAGACACTGTACAAATCAGGTAAGTAATTTGGGTCACTGCATGGATGATCATCGCTGACTTGCCGCAGGCGACCTCCTCCTCCATCTGCTGGAGGATCTTTTGAGTTTCTCTAAGAACCAAATCGGGCAACAAGTGAGCCTAGAGGAGAGGGAATTCAGGCTTGGAGAGATCAGGTCGCAGATCATATCCATTTTCGACAAGCAAGTCCGCGAGAACAATATCAAGTTTACCGTCAACTTCGTCGGGACGGACAACATTGAGACCGGCAGTCCGGAGAGGAGCAGTATCGAGGGACGCAGGCCGAGGCTACCGGCTCTTGGGCCTTTGGGCACCGGACGACTGAAGGATATGTGTCTGTGGGGCGATCAGCATCGGATTCTGCAGGTTATTATCAACCTTGTCAGCAACAGTCTGAAATTCACGCCAAAGGGAGGAAAGGTCGAGCTGAGGATACGATGCGTCTCCGAGCAGGAGCAAATTAGCGACGAGAGCAGGACATCGTCCTTCTCGAACAGGAACTCCGATAGAGCCGGCCGCAGCCGGCACAGGGTCGGATCCGGGTCTACCATCTCAGCGCAGTCGAAGGGCACGTCTTCGATTGCCGCGCCGAAAGGAGGCACTGCCCTTGCCATCAACCCATTGGACGACAAGGCCACGCCACACATCCATATTCGGGAGAGATCACCCACACCTCCTCCGGCAAACGCGAAGTCTTACATCTTTGAATTCGAAGTCGAAGATACCGGCCCTGGAATCGCGGAACACATGCAGGAGAAGATCTTCGAGCCGTTCGTGCAAGGCGACCTGGGCCTGAGCAAGAAGTTCGGCGGCACAGGGCTAGGCCTGAGCATTTGCTCGCAGCTTGCCAAGTTGATGGGTGGCAGTATCGGGTTGAGAAGTACAGTAGGCGTTGGAACCACCTTCACGATGCAAATACCGCTTAAATACGTGAAAGATCGGTAAGCCTATCCTCTGAAACCCCTCTTTGGCTATGAGTTTCGCTAACAGCCCTCCTCCTCCGCAGTGCATCCAGTACTGCCTCTAGCAGCATGAAGTCAAGACCAGCAAGCGTTGGTTCCGCTGATGGCGAGAATCTCCGGTCGTCGTCCAGCGGAAAGCAAGGCGGCGAAACCAAGGGCGCAGTTCTAAACGAACAGAAGAATACCGTGCTGGACAAGCAGCCACGGCTAGTCGGTCTCAGCCAGCCGTTCTTTGCGGCAAACCCGCAGCCGGTCACAGCGAGCAAAGCGGACCAGCTGGCCGCGATCGACAAGGCGAGGGCGAACAAGGGTGACCAGGGTAAGCTCCGGGTCCTGGTCGCCGACGACAACTCGACCAACATTGAGGTCGTCAGCAAGATGCTGAAGCTAGAGGACATCTACGACGTGACCATAGCGAAGGACGGGCAGGAGGCGTACGACCTGGTCAAGGCCAACATGGAGAACAACCGGCACTTTGATGTCATTTTCATGGACATCCAAATGCCGAACCTGGACGGGCTACAGTCGACGCGCCTGATCCGGAAGATGGGCTACTCGGCCCCCATCGTCGCGCTGACGGCCTTCTCGGACGAGAGCAACGTCAAGGACTGCATGGAGTCCGGCATGAACGAGTTCTTGAGCAAGCCCATCAGGAGGCCGGCGCTGAAGCAAGTCCTGAAGCGATTTGCCACGATACCCGAGGAGCCCGAGACGGCGAGTGTCCTAACGCCGAAGACTACGCCGGACAACCCCGACAAGCCTCTGGTGAACGGCGTTGATCACGCGCAAGACCCATCGAATGCGGCATCGGAGCGACCTATATCACCGCATACGCGGACCAACGGGAACGGGACCGCGATCACGAGCAGTTGAGTGTGACGCCATCATCGTCAGCATCTTTCACCGTTTGTTATATACCCCTGATCTCGCGTGCGTACTCAATCGGCATCCGGACACCTTCCGCGACCTCCGACTTACGACCTCCACATCCGCGTTGCTGTGTCATAACTCGCGGACAACCATCCGTCACATTCTCTTGTCTTCATTATCAGTCAGCTTCTTTCTAATACGGTTCAAAAGTACACGGGCACAGGGCATAATGTGCCAGGAAGGCTACGGCGCACCGGGCGTTCTCTTTATTCGAGCCGGCGCTATTCCCCTAACCTCAACCTCTAACCTCTGGCATGGCTACGGGTTCGAGGTGGTCAGGGCCGGATTCACTCAAGCGATTCGGTGCTTCCCTCTTCTCCTAGGAGAGGAGAACCAGGAAGTTTGATTTCGTCGGGTCTGCCCAACTTTAAAACGCCAGGACTGGCAGGATCGGTGGTTTCTTTTGCTTGTCAGATTTACTACTTCTTTTTTAATCGTCTGCGCGTTGGGAGCATGAGCGGGGTGTTAGTTCTTGCTTGAGGTGCTGTGTTAGTGAGACTACCGTGAGCGTATGTAAGGAAAATGGGCACCCTTTGGTTTTTTTGGCATTTAATGTAGAGTTTTGACAGAGGGTACCAAGGCCTCGGTGTCTGTCTTGATAGCAGATCTGTAGATTTGATGAAAATGAATCTATGATCTCAGTGACTGGACATCTCTATACACAACGTCCATAACGACAGTGCGTCTGCCGCTAAGCCTCGAGCTCTTGACATTCGACATGCGTCCCAGAACACTCCTCTCCCTACTCAGTGCTTCACCACAGCATCCGGACCAAGCCCATTCTTCTCGCCCACTATCATCACCGTTAGCACCCACCCGGTTCTCACCCACCAAGTCACAAGAGAGAAACTCACCATCAAGCGCGACCAAAAACCGACTAACGCAGTTGTACGCCGCCACCGTAGCCGTAATCTCCACCACCTCCCGCTCACTAAACAACTCCCTCACCCTCGCGAACGTGTCGTCCCTCACCTCCACATTCCTCGTCATCTCATCAGCGTACACCAAACACGCCCACTGCTTCTCACTGAAACCCTGGCCCTGGCCCTCACCAAACTTCAATCCCTCGGGAACCTTGACCTGCTCCATCAACCCCTCGCTAACGCCCCCCTGCACGGCGAGGGGGGCGTGGTGGCCCCACTCGTACCAGGCCCGGTTGACGACGGCGACGCGGGAGATGGCCAGCTCGCGGATGTCCTGCGGTAGGGAGGTGCGCGTGCGGACGGCGCCGAGGAACGAGTTCCACCCGTCTGCCACGGGTGGGGAGTGCAGGAGGGTCAGGTCCAGGGGCTGGAGGGGACGCGGGGAACGGCGGGCGCGGACGGCGGCGACGATGCGCTCCTCTTCTGGGGTGGAGGTGGGCGGGGGGTCGGGGATGTAGGGGAGACGCATTTTGAGGTTCGGGGGAGTGTGGAAGGGGCGATATGTGACGACGTTCGGGTTGATGTGAGTGATGGTGGTTGTTGGATGTCGAAGGAAGAGTCTGCGGATGAGCATTGAAAAAGTATAACTAGTTAGGATAGAGGTTCAGTTGAGTCACGGGGATATGTCAAGATGCCGGACTTGGTTCCGAGGACCGGCGAGTGGATCGGCAGACACGCCCGTGCGGGGGATGGGAAAGGCCGATGATCCCCGCTTGACTGTGCCGAATGGGGTCCACTGCTGTTAAACTATCTTCCGGCCAAGGTTCAAGAGTCGCCAGTTCTGGATGCAGTTCCTTGATCAGAACATATGGACAGATAGACTACGCAGAGGTTGGCCGGACAGAGAGAGAAGTATGCCTTTTTTCTCTGTCGTTGGGTGTTAGAGGTACAATCCACCCTCGTCGAAAAATCGCTTCTTGAAGACCAACCGGCTCCCCATTCAAACGCCCGGAAATGTCCCTATGAAACAAGGTGGTGTATTGGAATAGGTGTGGTGATTTGGATGACAAGATTGGATAGGTAGGGGTTAGACATGGTACAGACATACTGTCCCAGTGTTGGTGCAGTGAAATAGGGGGTATCTATGTGAAGTGGCCAAAATCTCCGAAGCTAAGGTCCATACATCAACCATAGCCTCTCGCCCTCCATCCTTCTCTTCTCTCGCGCGCAAATCACCCCCGGTCCTCGCTCCAGTCACCAAACCAAATCGCTTTCATAATCGTCGTAATCATACAGCGCGTAACGCTCATAGCCCATAGCGCACATCGGACAAGTGTCCGCTCTCATCGGGTCGAACTCCGGGTTGCAGCGTCGAGCACTGCTTAATGCAAACGTCGTAGTCGTAATAGCTCGTCATATGGGCCATGTTGAAGGCCAGATACCGCAAGAAGTCGTGTAGAGAATGTAGTAAGATAAGGTCGGCCGTAACTTTGGACACATTGGGACAGAAATGATCGCTGCTGGTCATACATCATGGCGACGAACCCGGCGTCTGCGACATGGACCTCTCGATGCTCGCATGCCGCTGGTGCATCCGCGGGCTGAGCTGCAGCTCCTTCACCACACCGGCCCAGCCCATCCTGTGCGGCGTGTGCGTGTTCTCCTGGTGACCAATGGCCTGCGTCGTCAGTCTCCGTAGAGGCGGCTTCTTCTGGATGCCCTCGGTCAGTGACCTGGGCAGGTGTCCGGGACGCGGCACAGCGCGCTCGCTGTAATGGTCGTGCAGTGCCGCCTTCTCCAGGTCCCGCTCCTTCACTTTCTCCTTCTCCTTCTCCTTGGACGCGGCCTGCTGCTGCTTCGCCGCCACCTCGCCAGACGCACCGGCCACAATGCTCATGTATATCACTAGGAACCTCATCCGCAGGAGGTCCAACCGCCTCACCCGCTCCTCCAGCTTGACCCTCTTGTTCGCCCACAGCAACCTCGCCGGGGTCCGTAAACGACTGTCGTCCTCGCCCACCAGCAGCCCGTTCAGCTCCTCCCTGAGGTCATCGCCGCCGCGCTGTATCTCCCGCAGCAGCCGGCCGAGGCGCAGCTTGTCCTCCAGTCGCTGTAGGCGGGCGACGTCGCGGTCGTAGGACTCGTTCTCGGATACGGAGGAGTCGACGGCGTCAACGAAGGCGGCTACCTCGGTAGGGGCGGCGATGTAGGCCGCCGTGTAGCGAGATATGATCTGGGCGAGGACAGCGAGCGACAGCAGAAGGGCGGTGAGGGAGAGAATCAGGGCCCACTGGCTCGTGGAGGAGTCGGTCATGGTTGATTGAGGACTGTCGGGGCTAGCGCATGGAGAGGTTGAGAAGTGTCAATCATCCGGAGTTCATGGTCGTCAGAGGGTCATGTCGGTCGTGTAAGTCAGGTCGCACTGTTGGGTTTGCATGTGTAAATGAGATTGGAAGGAGGCGAGATAGGCAAGGTAGAAGGTATGACGACGGCAACAACGGGATGCGACTGCACCTTGCACTTGCAAATGCAGGCCCGTCCTCCCGCTGCGTCTCCTTCCTCTTCCAGGGTGTGTTTGGCCCCCGCTTACGATTGGCTTCGGTACCATTTTCACCGCTTCTGACCTGGGGCAGGCGCAGTTTCGACACCCTGGACCCGCGTTAATTGGCCGCTTGACCGCCTGCCAGTGCCTGAATCTGGACGCTGTAGCTGCATGTTAGCGCTTGCTGTTAGTGACTTGGACATGGAAACTGTTGATGTTCCTTGGGCAACTGGCGGAGGAGACCTGAGAATAGAAGACGTTGAAGGAAGAGGATGAACAGCTGGGACAGTTTGAGGAGCGGAAGAGTATGCTTTATGTCGTAACCAACCTGGAAGCCTTAAACTCTGAACCGTCCCGGCGTTGGGCAGAACTATATGCGCTGGAATATGCCGTGGACCCCGCCGCCGTCAAATCAAACATTCTGCCCCTCCAAACTTGCACATGCCTGCAGCATAACATTTCATACAACCACAGCGTCAAGCAGCCAAACCACTACCACCAATAATCTTCAACTCCGCCTTCCTTCTCGCACACTCTACCCGACAACTTCCTACAACTCCCCCCCCACTTCTTCTCCCCCAGGGAGTACAACAAATAACAATGTCATCCCAACCACAAGACCAAGTGCACCAGTTCCCCCTGCCAAAAATCCTAACCTACCCCTCCACCACCTCCCCCCTCCTCATAACCCAAGGCGCAGAAGGCCGGCTCTACAAGACGACCTACCTCCTCCCTGACCTCCCCGCGGCGCTCAAATACCGCCCGCCGAAGCCCTACCGCCACCCGACCCTCGACGCGCGCCTCACGCGCGCCCGCATCCTAGCCGAAGCCCGCGTCCTCGTCCGCTGCCGGCGCGACGGCGTCCCCGTGCCCGCCGTGTACGCCGTCGACGAGGCGGCGGGCTGGTTGATGATGGAGTGGGTCGAGGGCGTGCCCGTGAGGGTGGGGGTTAATGTGTGGTTGGGGGAGAGGAGGCAGGAGGTTGGGACAGAAGGAGAGGAGGGAGAGACACAGAACGGGAGCGGGAGGGATGGGGAGGATCAGCAGCCGCTGGTGGATATCATGAGGCGGGTGGGCAAGGCGGTGGGAAGTCTGCATAAGACGGGGATTGTGCACGGGGATTTGACTACGAGTAATATGATGCTTAGGCCTAGGGAGGAGGGAGAGACACAAGGCGCGAAGAGCGAGAGGGAGAGGTTGTTGGAGGGGGAGATCGTGTTGATTGATTTTGGGCTGGCGACGCAGAGTGCGCATGAGGAAGATCGGGCGGTGGATCTCTATGTGCTTGAGCGGGCGTTCGGGAGCACGCATCCCAGGGCGGAGAGTTTCTTTAACGAGGTGCTGGCGGGATATAGGCATAGCTTCAAGCACGCGCCGCAGGTGTTGAAGCAGCTCGAGATTGTGAGGATGAGGGGGAGGAAGCGGAGTATGCTGGGCTAGGTAGGATGTGAGTGGAGGAGGAGGAGGAGATACCCCGAGAGAAGAGGAAGAGTTAATGTCCAGTATGCTCATTACTAGGGATATGCATGATGTCTCTGGCGTACGGATACTGCCAGGGTAAAACCAATCAAAATAAATACAACGCAGAAGAATGCTCGCCATGACCCAACCGACCGACTGTCCCCCATGATAACGTGGTATCTCAACACCCAACTTGCTAGAAAAAGCCAGTAAACTCCGGAGCCGTCTAAACCCGAGACAGATGAAAAGCCCTTTCTACGCATCGTCCAGCTCTGCGCCGGCAAAGTAACCCTTGTTCTCGATCACGCCTCTGTCCCGGACAACGGCAGTGTACTTGATCACCCACTGCGGCGTCAGGTCGCCCTTGAGCCCACCATGGCTCGGGTCTCCGTTAGCCAACACTCCAGCACCCTTAGTGCCTAGCAGTTCCCGGAGCGTGCCCTTCGGAAGGACATCGGTGCTGTCGTTGTGCACGAGCAGCTCAATGCCCTGCTCCTTGGCAAGCTGGACGAGAGGAGGTGGCACATTGCAACAGTTCTTGATGTTGATCTGGTCAACGGCGGGCTTGACCTCTACCCGCTTCAGCAGCCGTGCCAGCTTCTCGCTGCCGTACTCGGCAATACCGAGATCCTTGACGAGCCCCTCCCGCTGAAGCGCCTCCAATGCCGGCCAGGTGGCTGCCTCCTCATCGTCCGCTCCCTGCTGTGCATTTTGCTTGTCGGCCTCCCACTCGCAGTCGCCGTCGAACGACATGCCCGGGAACGATACGATAAGCAAGTCGACCTTTGGCATCTGTAGCTCCTTGAGCACCAGCGACAGTGCCTCGCGCGCATGTCGCTCCCGCGACGAGGGGCACGATGTAGTGCCCGTTGTGAGGAAGAAGAGCTTGACTGTGACGTCGTACTGTGATGGTTCCTCCCGAAGCCCGGCAAACTCCCAGTTTATCCGCGGTACGTAGAGGACATTGCCCTGTTGCTCGGTCCAGACGGACAGAGGGGTGATGTGTGGTGCGCCGCTGCAGCAGCTTGTGCCGTTTCCGTTGCCGTTGGCACCGTCCACCGAAGTATGTACGGCATAGTCCTCCTTTGCGGACTCGAAGTTACTCCTGAGGGAGCTTGTGAGTTCGAGGTTGGACCGGGATGCGCCGTTCTTGCGGATGATGGATGGTCCGCCCGAGACAATGTTGCTAGAAGGGAGGCAAAGCACGCGATCAGCAGGTGAAGTGAGGTCAGCGCAACCATTAGGAAAGCGGCTGGCGGGTAGGGGTCTTGTCTGGCGCATAGTAGTACATACCCGGTTGACAGGATTATGGATTTCGACATGTTCGGATGTGTCTCTGATGTGTGTTCCTGTTGATCTCAGATAGCAGCAACAGTCGAACTGCCCAATTTATCTCAGGAGTCGAATGCTGAACCAAGTCTAGTCTCCCGCGCAAAGTTGTTTCGCAGGTGGACGACTGTGGGGGAGGAAGGCGATTAATAATGATCTAATTCTTCAAGGGACGGACCTTCTTTTTGGTCGCGGCCGTCACCGGAACCCCACCGGCATTGGGGTGCAGAAGGATGAGAAGACGCTAAGGTTAACCGTGGAGTAATAGAGTGGTGAAAGCAATTAGTAGTAGGCTTGCATCGCGAGGGTTCTAGAGCGTGGAGGGACAGAGGGAGTGTCTGGGCTGGTCTCGGAGAGTGTTGGGCATGGGCAGTGTGGGATCGAAGGCCCTTTAACATGACATGCCGATGCCGAAAGCAGCGAGAATCGTGCGGGATGACGCTGCGGGCGTGGGTTGGCGACCAGAACCGAACCGAGGGGTTATCTACGTCTACCCGCCCAGGAGTGAATCTCACGCCTCCTTGCGATTAGCGTCCGTCATTGCATACCGCTGCACCTGGGATTCGAGTAAGGTAGGTATCGATATCTGGCGCCTGTAAACAACTCAGGTTGACATTTGATTGTACGGCGGAACTTGAACATGGCGAAAGACAGGAGTTTGAGATGACGAGGTTCGGTGTAAGAAGGACCCGGCGCTTCAATTCCAACTTTATTTGCGGTCGCTCCTTCCTTCCTACGCCAGTCCATGCAGCTCTCGACAGCACGTGATAGTCTTCCTCAGACGAATGTCTCGTTCACAACACCAAACGGAAGTTGCATCCAACTGTAAACATGCCATGATGCCTCCTTCCTCATGTGTACCTGCAGGTAGAAATATGTTTACTGTGAGCCTATGACACTTGAGTGTCGCTTGCGCCAGACCCCTCCCATTGGCTGTTTACCCCACGTTACGGCCTGTTCTGGCAAGTTGGGTCTGTGCTTGGAATTCCGGAGCAGAATCGCGATTCGAATCGTGGCCGACCCTTTTGTTGCTTCATCACTCATCCCCACCACAGAGAGCTTTCGAACACGCCAGCCACCCGCATCTTTCTCCGTAAGACGCACGTCTTGACACTCTCAGTCCGCCATCATGGCCATCAAGTATGCCACACTCTTTCCATCTCGAATGCCATCAGTCTCGAGGGAAATAACTAACCTTCGTCCAGCTACCTGATTCTCCTGTCTCGTCAGGGCAAAGTGGTGCGTCCTCGTCCAGACTGCAGACCGCTCCCAACCAGCCACCGTATCATGTCCTAACCGTGTCGCCGTGTATAGCGCCTGGCGAAATGGTTCACCACCCTCTCTCCCAAGGAGAAAGCCAAGATCGTCAAGGATGTCTCCCAGCTTGTGCTTTCCCGTAGGACGCGGATGTGCAACTTTCTGGAATACAAGGGTGAGCTGCATTCGTCTCTCCGGGCTATCCGTCTCTTTTGCTGATTCATAGCAGACACCAAGGTTGTCTATCGCCGATATGCCTCCCTCTTCTTCATTGCCGGCTGCTCCTCGGACGACAACGAGCTGATCACCCTCGAAATCATCCACCGCTACGTCGAACAAATGGACAAGTACTACGGCAACGTCTGCGAACTCGACATCATTTTCTCCTTTACAAAAGCCTACTACATCCTAGACGAGCTCCTGCTGGCCGGAGAGCTACAGGAGAGCAGCAAGAAGAATGTCCTCCGATGCATAGCGCAGCAGGACTCGCTCGAAGACATGGAGGTATGTGGCGTCTCTCCTTCCTCTCTCGCTATGTGATGGACCTGGGCCGGCTCTTTTCCCCTCAGGGTGCGCATCCTTCGATAGATGCCCTTGGTGCTGACACCTATCGCCCAATCGCCAGGTCGAGGATGAAGTCACGAAGATCATGTAGCAGGACCTCGTGTGCCACCTGTTTCCTATATGTCGTCTTCGCACGACACCTACTCCGCTCTGGGGCCGCAACAGAGCCGTCGCCCTTTTTGCAGATTGCTTGGCCAGCTACTGATCAGTGCCTGCCCCCTCGGTACAGGGTATGGAAGATGTTATGAAAGCGATGAAAGAAGCGGGCCTCGCATGAAGGAACAACTTCTTCGATAACGACGACTACCAAGCAGAAGGGAGCGAAAAGATACCCCTGGGATATGAATTGGCAGGCCGGACACGCATGTCGCGAGGAGCGCGAGGATGATGGAAGACGGCGCAGGGCTACATATTCCCATTAGGAGAGAGCAAACTCTCTCCGCGAAATGATGACATGGGTGCAATGTAGATAGACGCTTCCAAACGAAGACCCAGACGCAGAGAGAACCGCCAGCAGCTCAGTTCCAGCTCCGCGAGTCATGGATCCGACTTGAGCTTCGGACCGTCACTGACATCATTCACCGAGGCAGTCAAGGAAGGTCCGGAGCTCGAAAGATGCATGGACTGGCAGAGCTGAGTTTGGCTAACCAGGGCAACAAATGCATCGGGTTTAACCATCCTCTATCGAGTCAATTCCCCATGTGCACTTCCCTCTTTGCATTTCATTTCACAAACTAACAGAAACCGCGTTTCTCTTGGCCTGTCCTTGGCTCGGAGTGGCCTCGTGGGATTTTGGGTGCCTCCTATTCGTTATCAGCTGACCTTGGATGATGGGTGTGAGGGGAATCCAGCAGCGATCAAATAGGACCCTCCTTTCCGGTTCCGGGTTGTCTGACATCTGACAAGGGCCACCACCACCGCCCATTGCACTGCCAGGCCTGCCAACACTCTACAGAGCCGCCCTTCCAAGCTTCCAAGTCTGAGGATAACCTTCGATGTAGTCGACCGCGAACCGCCTCTTCCCACTTCAACACTTTAACAATCGCACCATCGACAACCACCGAAAAGAAGCCCGCGCCATTCAATGCCCGCATCTGTTCTGTTTGCCTGCTAGACGCCAACAGCGTCTGGCTTTATCACAACTACAGTACCCTAACAAACAGGACTGAAGCAACCGCGATCAATCAATCACCACTTCCTTTCGAGCGGAAACCGGATATCGCCAACTCTTGCGACGAGAGATATAACACATGCACCACCACCAACCGCACCTCAGCCATCAGCATTTACGCGTCTGTGCTTCTAAGCTTATCACCAACTGCATCGCATCACGTCATCCGAGATAGCGCGAATATCATCGAACCGTATCCTCGCGACTACAAACCGGCTTGGAAGCAATACCGCAACTACCAACGACCCCCGACTCCGGCTTCGGCTATCCCAACAGGTCACACATCGCGCAACACGTCTCTAGGTCAAGATGAAGGTGCGCTCACTTCTCCCTACGCAAATGCGCGCTGGCCAGACTCACATCCGTATCGAATAGTTCTTATCACTCCCCGAATTCGACGTCGTCACCAACGCGTTGAACTTCGACACCCCCGACTGCCACGTCACCGGAGGATGCGACCTCTACACGACGAAAGCCGCCGGCTCCGACAAGAAACTCTACAAGAACATTGACAAATCCCTCGAGTCCCAACATGCCGCCCTCCTCAAGTTCGGCGCATCTCTGTCACCGCCGCAGCGCGAATCTCTATCCGCGAGCCTCAACCTCTCCCGCTCCTCGCCCTTCGGGCCCCTTTCCGAGATCTCCTCGCGCCGCACATTCGCGTACCTCATCGCAACACTCAACGCGTCGCATCCAGACTACGACTTCAGCCACGTCCTGCGACCGGCGGACTTCAAGCGCGAGAAGAACTTGCGACGGGTGATGAATAACATCGACAGCACCCTCAGCTCCGTACGACCAAGTCCCGACGCCGCGATGCCGCGCAACTCACCACCGGGACTGGCCTCCACAGCGCCAGTCTGGGGACCCCAGATGTGGGCCCTCGTCAACAAGGAGATGACACTTAAGGACTGCACCGTCTTCTCGTACCAGCCCGCTGACGACCCCTTCGACGAGGACGAGGGCGCCATCTGGGCCCTGCACTACTTCTTCTTCAACAAGGCTCTCAAGAGGGTCTGTTACATGTACGTCCGGGCCGTACCGGTCATGAGCCACTCGAGTCCGTCGTTGAGGCCGATAGCACTACCGGGCGCGAGGCGGTCCTCGGCGAGTGCGGGGATGGACCAGATGTCGACTTCGGCAAAGCGAAGTGCCGCGTTTGGATTCAACTATGACGAGTCCGGCGCCAACAAGCGCGCACGCTTCTGGCTGGGCGACAGGTTTGCTGGGCGTCACGTGACGGCTAGCGATGATGATATGGACGATGACGACGGACTGGAGTGGAATCGAGGGTCGGACGGAGATATCAAGTCTGTATATGATGACGAAGAGGAGGACAACGACTGGGATGTCTCGGCGGATGAGGAGGAAGACGACGATGTTAGCGAGAAGGACGACGACCAAATACGCAGCAGTCCCCTCCGCGGCGTCAGTGAGGACATCGCGGGTAGGATGGAGATAGAGGCTTAGGCCTTGGGTGCGTTTGCTTTGCCTGGGAGCTTTCAACATCTGGATTCTTTCTGCGATCTGATCCGACCAAGATTTCGACCATTTCGGCCTCCGACGCTTCTGCTTCCTCAACACGACGCAGGAGCCGTTTTCCTAATTGTCTTTCTATCTGTCGCCTAGTGTAGGCTGTTTTCTCCTCTTCTTTCCGGGTTTGCCGAATCGGCTGGCGTTAAGGGTTTCTGACAGAGTATGACTTGCTACGGCATTGTTCGAGTTCGAGAGCTGGATGGCAACCAGCTAGGCGCGATGGATCATGGCTTTCTCTTTTCAGCAGTGCTTTCTTCTTTTGCTTTTACGGACTGGCGTCCAGGTGTTCAAGGGGTCGATGAGAGAGGCTCTTTGGATCACCACTGGACAGGAGAGCATCAGGGTCTGGCGCACCCAGAGTGCTGGTTTACGCAATGTCGGATTTCTACACATGTAGCCCACGATAGGGCTTGTCGTTCATAGCATCGTTATGAAACAGTGTTCAACCTCACCTCGGCGTCCACTCCGTGATGCCAGTAACCTCTGCCACCCTTGACATGGGGTAGTAGTCTGCCCCGGCGGCTCATAGTCTCCCCTCTCCTCACCGCCAATCCTTACCCACTGGACTAGCTGCCCCGACTAGTATAAACCACGCTTCAGACACAATCTCTCGCCCTCACAGGCACGCCCCGCTTCCTCCACGGATCCGGCGGCCCACGACACATACGTGTGGACCACATCTGCTGGACACACTTAGTCGACCGGTTATTGCAACCGCTTCGGCCATGACACAAAGATCCATACCTCGCCTTCTCGGCGCAGGGGATCAAATCCTCGCTTCTACAAGCAGGAGACACCCAGATGCAAAACTCCCAATGGGGTTTTTGTAGCCGCCCGCCTCCACTGGGCGCGTGTGGTGAGCCTTTTTGTTACCTTTTTCTCTCTCTTTTGGGTTTGAGATGCTCACGTTTCATTTTAGCACGCTTGGTAGCTGCTGGGTGTGGCACCGCTCGGCCTGTCAGCATCTTATACGTTTCGTCGAAGCAGACTTACTATCATCTCTTAGCCACATCCTATCTTTTTGCCAGGCCTCACCACTCATCTAAGCAAGTCTCAACATGCCGCGGTATCTTTCACCATCCGATCTCTCTTGCCTGCAGACAACCTCGGACTCTTCCCCCCTTCGCAAACTCAAAACTCCCACTCACTCCCCCTCGTCGCCCACTCTGTCACGGCTGTATAAGCCAAACTCTGTTCTGTTTCCTCCGCCCATGAGGCAACCAGTCGAGGTACCTCATGGGCAGCCCTAGTGGCCGAGTGGGTAGTCGACAACCTCTCATGCCGAGGCCCCGGGGTCAAGTCCTGAAGTATCCAAGAGATTTCTTAGTCGAATTAGAGGCTCTCAAGCCCGAATCAGAGGCTCTCAAGCCTGTAGAGAAGACGTCTATCTAGTCCAGTCCAGATCCGGGAAAAGCCATGAGCATCCCGGAAAAGTCAGAACCGATCCTTGAACCCAGTAGTAAAATGCCCATCTCTGAGGGTGTTTTCGTAGCCATCCCGCCAGCCGGCGGGGTGGTGAGCTTTTTGTGTTTTTGTTTCAACGTCTTTTCGCCCTTTTGACGGAAACAGGAAGATGTTGACTTACTCGAGATAAACGGCGTAGACTTTAGAGGTTAGAGCATAACATCACTCTGTTTTTCCAGAAACGACGCTGATACTTGATCGCTCGAACCCCCTTCTGCTCTTTCGCCTCCAGCTTCTCCAGTTGTCCGTCTCAACCCGAGACTTCGTCCACCATCCCATCTCTACAACCCGCAGCCAACATCAAACCCCTTTTCCCCGGGGAGCTCCGACGCTCACGCCCTCCGTCGTCACCATGCATCCAGGACAGAGCCCATATAACCCAAACTCTGCTCTCTGTCTTCCGCCCTTCGGGGCATGTACACATGGCGGAGTGTGATGGAGCGCAGGTCGACTGGCAAAAACGAGCAACAACCGAGACAGCACAGGTTCAGCTCCGGAGAAGTACAAGCACAAGGACGCTTGCTCGATAAAGGTCGACAAACCCAAAGGCAAAGGCAATGACGGGGGCAAGCAACAACAACCGATTACGAGTACCAGAAGTACTGAAAAGTCGGCAGAGAATGGGGGAGAAAAGAGGTCGACAAGATCCTAATGGGACAGGGAGAAAAGAAGTCGACAAACCACGATACGAGAGTAAAATGCCCCAGCAACGACGGGGTGTTTTTGGAGCCACCCCTCAGCAGCGGGGTGGTGAGCTTTTTGTTCGGTTCCATGAGGGGGCAGATATGTTCTTACCGTCTTGCTTTTGGGTTGGCTGTGTGTGTATGCTTGCCCCCTTGGAGAACTGGCTCTCCAGCTTTCTCTCTTGGAAATATACAGACCTTCCCTGTGCCATGGTTGTCATGCCGGACGGTGTTTGTCGACGTTGTAAGTCCCAAGTCCCCAGTCTCAACCAGAGCAACAGCTGGACGACAGCCCATGGCGTTCGCAGGCAGTCGGCAGGCCACTTACACCACCACCCCCTCCCACCTCCTTGACAACCCCCTTCACAAACACAATCTGTCCCTGTTAGTGCCCCCTCACAACCAAGAGCACCACATATATCAAAACCCCGTTCCCCGCGTCAGGTCGAGCCACGCCGACGGAAAGCACTTAGCACCCGTTGATGCGACACACTCGGACACAAGGTCGAGCGGTAAAGTCTGACGGCCGAAGTATTCGATCTCTTAACAGCCCCTGTAGAAACCTCATGGGGAGGGTTTTTTCGTAGGTAAAAATGGTGGCCGAGCATTTCGCTCTGTTCGAGTCGTGGTTGTGACATTTTCTGCTTCTTCTTTTTGTGCTTCTGATAGTCGTTTGGGAGATGCTGTGGAAGACGCATTACGAGTGCGACATTGTTGCATTCCTCAAGAATTAATTTAAGGATGAAAATGCATGCTGTACCGACGTATTGTTGCCGGTCCCCCTGCTGCGATGACCCGTCTACACCCAAAATAACTTCAACTCCATTCATCATGTATTTTACCGATTCAAACTCAACAGACTCTCAATGTACTTCCTCGTATCAACACCAATCCCCTGCGCAAGCCGGCTCGCCCCGTCCGCCCATCCGCCACCACCCCCTCCACCAACAGAGACATAACTCCTCACACCACCACCGCCAGCCTGCTCCCCGGATTTCCTGATCAAAAAGATCTCCTTACCCACAACAGCACCATCACCATCCTGCGTCGGCGTGATCTCGTCGTCCGTGCTCCCCGAGCTGTGTCCACTTTTCCCGTCTCCCTGGCTGCTGCGACCCGCATCTCCCTCTTCCCCTTCTCCCTCTTCGTCGATCTCCCTCAGAGACCCGGCGCTCCCTCCCCGCCCCGCTTCCCTCTCGAGAATGCGGCTCCAGACGATCCACCACCCGCGACTCGTCTTCGCCGTGCGCTCCAGCTCGACTTCCCTCCCGCTGGCGCGAGTGGAGGCGTGCGTGTTGAGGAGCTGCACGTGTGTTTTCAACGCTTCGACCCTGCTCCACGGCTCATCACCCGTGTTGGTCGTGGGTATGTTGGGGATGGTGCTGTGCACTGTCAGACTCCTCGGGTCCCAGACGAGGTTGTAGATCTTTTGTCCGCCCGCGGCACCGGGTCGATCGGGCCGGTACGCGGTAGAGGTGAGCAGCGGCTTGCGCAGGGGCGCGAGCTGGTGGTGCAGCGTCCGGTAGGTGGCATCCCAGTTCAGGCTGTCGGTGTGCAGGTCGAATAGGAAGGTGAAGATGAACGGCTTGTTCACGTAGACCACTACGCGCACCTTCTTCGTTTTGTTGCGGTCCTGGCTGTCGAACGTGGTCTGCTGGTTCTGGGCGCCGTCGCGGGGATCATCGTTACGCTCGCGGCGGGACACCTGCGAGCTGCTGTCGTCGGGTTTAGATGGGGTGCTGACGCTGTTATTGCTACTGTTTTGGCTGTTGTTCTGGCTGCTGACTTTTAGAGTGTCTTTCGACTGGGTTGATGAGGTGGTCGATCTCGTTTTCTTCGATTGCTGGGGTGCGAGCTCGGTGTCGTTGCTGCCCAGATCGTGTGACATTTGCGACTCGGACTTGTCGGTGCCTTCGCTCTCGAGCTCCACGGTGAGGGTGCGGAGAAGGGTGCGGGAGTTGTGCCCTTCTTCTCCAGCGTCCTCTCCTGCTGGTGCGTTCTCCTCCACGTCGCCCATCAGGCCCACTAGGTAGTGGCCTGCTGCGTCATCCTGCGAGGCGCTTCTTGATACAGGAGGTCTTGTTGGTGGCGGATCGGCTTTAGTCGTTGGCTCGGCGGTAACCTCGCCCGGGGCAGGAGAGCTTCCCAGGGACCAGTATGTGCCGTAACCAAGTTTGAGATAGCCCATCATCTTGTCCATTCCCCCGGCATCCTTGTCGTCCTGCCCGGGTGGAGGTGTGTTCTTCGTGTCTGTCGGCTTAGACGCTGCTTGAGCTGTATGCCTCACTATAGGCGGAGGTGGCCCAAACCCTGCCGGACCGCTTGACTCCGGCGACTGCACCCTGAGGGCAGGGGCTTGAGTTACAGGATGAGGAGCATGAGAAGCAGTCGACTTATGTGCAGGCTTCTTCCTCCTAAAATGCGACCTCCTCGCGGTCGGACTTTCCTTGACCCCGTACGCGTTCTCGCCCCAAGTGTAGATATCCTCCATCCAGAACGTGACGTCCCTCAGTGAGTGTCTCGAAAGCGACCCAACCCCAAGAAAGATCGCCCCATCCTCAGCACCAGGCTCGTTGCCCGTCCCCAGCCAGCGATCCGCCGTCTCGTCACCCTTCGTCTTCCCCTTATCATCACCATTCTCATCAGCCTCGCCAAACTTGCCAACAACAAGATCAACTAGCCCGTCAATACGCCCGACGAAGCCCTCCAGTACCTCCCTCTCTCCGCTTCCTCTCTCCTCCTCCCCAACCCCGAACCCAAGCTCTCCACAAGCCGCGATCTTGATACCCCCAAAGACATTCCTCAGCGGGTTCCCATGCAACATGACATTCCACGACGCAAGGAAGATATCCCAAAACCTCGACACCACGCTCGTAAACCTTTGGCGATGCGTCTTCACAAACAGCGCACTAAGACTACTCCCATGATGCAACAAAAACACCGAGTGAGCCCTCAACAAATCCTGCAGCAGCAGCGCGGCAGGCTTGACCTCTCTGCCAGAGTACTCGAACCTCGGCTCATCCCCATCCTTCTTCTCCTTCTCCTTCCCGCCCTTCGCCGCTGCAACAGCCGGCAACCGCGTCAAGTCCACACTGGCCAGTATCCACCACCCCGGCTCAAGCTCATGCAGCACGACCCGGCTCTTCTCCGTCTCAACGGTATCAACGGGGCGGTCCCCCGAGAAGCTCCGGCCGAACTCGACCATGCCCTGCGCGAGACCGATCTGGCGCAGCCGCTCGTTGCGGTCCTCCTTGCTGCTGCCCGGGTCGTCTACGTTGCCGGTGCTGCCCCGCCGCTGCTGCTTGCGGGAGGAGGATGTGGTGGCGGTAGTGGACGAGGGCGACGCGACGGAGGAGTAGTAGACTATCTGCTCCTCCATCGTCTCGTCCGTCGTGCCCAGGCTGGGGTTGTAGATGGCCAGGAAGCCCAGCTGCGCGGGCACGACAACGGCTTGATGTGGCGCGCTGCTGCTGCCGACGCCGGGCCCGGAGATTGGGGCCGCCATGTCTCAGTGCGCGAGGGTTGGGTTGGGTGTCTCTGCCGGGATGTACCTAGATACAGTGTGGTGGCGTTGGTTGATACGAAGATGTGTTGTTGTGGTGGTGGTGGTGGTGGTGGGTGTGACGGCCGGATTGACGTCAGCCGCGCCGTTGTTTCTATTTTGATTGACTGACGAGGGGTCGCTCAGATTGCTCCGAGATTAGCGAGAGATCATGATCCCCCGGAGAGTAAGCAGTCCAGCAGATAAGGTTTGTATGATGAGTGATAACCTAGTTGAGTGTTCCGGACGGGGATTTTGCGAGGCGGGCGAGTTGGCCAGTCAAGTTGTGAGGAGGCGATGTCGATCTTTTTGGGGCTGATTGGCTGATTCCGGGACTTGAGAGACTGAAGCTATTCTTGACAAACAACCCGACGGAGAATGAAGACCAAAACTTGGCGGTCAGACCAACTTCAACCTAGGAAAGTCGAGATACACTTCTCTAGAGTTCAGCACTGCATTTTGACGGCGACATGGACGGCCAAGATTATGCCATTTGGAAGGGCAGAAGAAAGTGGAGTTACGTCATTGACCAGCTTCGGCACCTATTCAATCACCTATTCAACAATTGCCGCTCTTGTTACATCACAATAAGTGAGACGAGCAAACGGCGACCGATTTCACCATTGATACAAAGTACACACGTAAGTCAAGTCGCTACTATGACGCAGGAGCAAGGTGAGACTTGTCACACAAGAGCCACGGCAGGAGAATGAACGAATGAGTTGGATTCCGTTGAAACAGGTCAATGTGCCTGGTGATAAATATGTACACGAGAAAGTTAACGTCTAGGTGTTGGCTTGCCCTTCAAGCACCATCCCCAGCCCAGGAATCAATGAAAGATCCATCTAGAATTGCACCGTCATCAAGGATGTCGCTTGTCCATGCGAACATCCCGGGAACCTTTGAAGAAAAAACATGAAGCAAATTGCGCCCTCATACGCCACTCTCTGGAGAGGTGATCGATATGTTCAAGGTGAGTGATCTTTCCCCTGTTTCCTTTTGGAAGCCACAGTTTTGCCGTACAAATGCAGAACAAGGAAGATTTCGTAAGACATCGCTGGCGATGTGCTCATGTCCAGTGTCGTGAGTGGAGTCGCAGAAGGTCATGAAAGGGTTGGAAGCTGGCGTGGACTCTCAAAGTTCGCGCCTGGGAGCCGGTCCACGTAGTCCAGCCGAAGAAAGAGGGTTCCAAGAAGTGAAGGCTGCACGCAGCGATGGGGTCGATAAGCTGGCTTAGGCCCAGGACCATTCGACACTGGTGCGGCCGACACCAGTATCACCCGTGAGGGCAACAAATGCACCTTCGCTGACTGTATTGAGAGTTAGCATCAAAAACATTGCAAGACCATGAGCGGGTAGGCTTACCATCAATGTTATGTTCCGCACAGCCCATGCACTTATCGCGAACCTCCGCCTCGATTGTCTTGCCGTTCAGAGAAATGTTGATCTTCTTGCCACAGTTGGGGTTCCCGTTGGACTGCGCGCCCATCAAGATGTGAGAGATGGCGACAATGTACTTGTTGTCCTTGCCAGTGTCGTCCCAGCCGCAGGCACCCATGCCGACGGCATAATAGGTGAGGTCTCCAGTGAAGGCAGCTTCCTTGCCACCAGTGGCCGGCTGGACAGCAACAGGCGAGGCAGGAGCAGCAGAAGACGTGGTAGGCTGAACAAGCTCAGGAGTGGTAGTGGCAGGCGTTGTAAGCACGGGAGGAGGGGCAGGAACCTCTACCGAAGTAGTGGGAACGACGGCGGCAGGAGCAGTCGTAGAAGTCTCAGGGGCAGCAGGCGACTCCTTGGATGGGCTGCTGGGCTGAGGATGCTCGTGGAACTGGCCTGGGAGCTCGCCGGTGGTTGTGGGAATGGCTTTGGCGAGTGAGGTGGTGACAGTAACCTTGGCGGCAGGCGTGATCCAGGTGGTGGTAGTGTCATCGATGTACTCAGTGACAGTCTGGACTTCAATCGCAGTCTCGACAATGGTGACCATGTCACGCTTGTCAAGGCCGTGGTTGTGCTGGGCACGACGGTGCTTGTGGCCATGGGGTTGAGCGACAACGCCCGCGGCAAGGAGACCGACGAAAACTGCGGCGGACTTCATGTTGACTGGAAGGTTGGAGGTTGTTGTTGAATAGGGATGGAAATGTTCAAAGGTGGCAGGTGTAATGAGTTGTCTGGACGAACTCTTGATATAGGACTGAAGCCTGTGTGGAAGAATGAATGTGTCTTGGTGACGACCCAAGTGGCTGGCACTGGCTGGAATGTGAGAACAAGTTTCCCGGTGGATGGGGTTGTCTTGGATGCTGAATCCGTGTTGCGACGTGGAAATGAAGGTAGTTTTGAGGAGCTCTGCTCGACTTGAAGGAATGAAAGACTCTGAAGTCGGTTGAAGTCGAACCAGAGATCGAAGGTTGTTGAAGGATTGAAGGGTTGAAGGTTGGAGGGTTGAAAGAGGGGAGACGAGAGGGAGAGGGAGGGTTTTGAGGTCTTTATTTAGGCCTGGCTGTTGTTGGCTCGAATCCCAAAGTGAGTGGAGTCACTGGCTTGACTGCGGCGAGAGGGACGAGGAGCCAAGTTGGCCGTTGTTGGGAAGGCGCGGACGACAGGGGTAAAGACAGGGGTAGGGGTTGGGCACCAAGGTACCAGTACACCCTTGCCCCCATTGGACGACAGCAGGGATACCTCTTTCCCTTTCAACATGTTTCGAAACTTTTGACATCGATTGTTCAGTAATGGCCAGATGTCAGGTGGATTCTCTGGACAGGGGTAAGCGATGCTTGCCTTCCTGTAAGTCATTTACTGTGGTATGAAGTCGTAAAGACACAACCCAAGTTAGACGAAGGGACGGAATTTGTTGACACAGTGAGTGAGAGAAATGAAGCTGAATGGGAGCGCTGAGAACTGGTACCTTGCAGGAGGGCAGGTGCTACCCTGCCACATCACCACCACTGCGGCCCGGCTCCAAAGACAGGATCTTCACAAGTCTTGGTTCCGGCAGAGCCACGCGGCGCTAGACCCGGTTGTGGTTGGTGGTTCGGCCAATGGGAGCTCCTGGGTGCCTGACAAGCAACTGACAAGGCAGGGGTGGGGGAGCTGGTTTCCCCCACCTCAGGTACCGCAACTCGCTCGAACTCCGGACTTGGATTTTCAGGAAGGTGCCAACATGGCTTCGGAAGAGGATCCTGCCAGCACCGTACAGTTTACAAGCGTAGGTACCGTCTCTCTTCGAGGATGGTGAAGCTGATGAGGGAAGGGATTCCCTTACCTTCACACGCGTCTCTCTGGCCAACGCTTGTGGTCGTGCCAGGCGTATCAGAGGGATTGGCCCAGCTTCGTGAAGACATGAGATGGTGGTGCATTCTCTCGAACCACGACGTCAAGATTGTTCTTCTTGCCAAGTGTGAGCACTCGAGAATCACTTTGGAGAGGTGGGAGGAAGCCCTTCCTGATGAGCCTGCACTCCGGCAAACCATCACGATTACCAAGAGCGTTGCGGATCCAGCAGCGTTCCGTGTCACTGGAGGTGCATTGGTCTTGCCAATCAAGCTTCTTTTTTTTTGAGAGATCCGGGCCCTGGGGAGGAAGACTTTACCTTTAGCGTTCAACAACTCCAAGAGTACGCCATACATGCTTACGAGTAAGTCCAAAAAGTACACCTGTTGTTGGAGGGTTACCGGAACGGACGATTGGACAATCCCACTAGCCGACAAAGACGACGATCAAATTGTTACCGCACTACCGCACTACCAGTAACATGCGGAAGGCGGGAATTATTTCTTTCTTTTTCAAATGACAAACCAGAACACCTGCGGCCCTTTGAGGCCGCGCAAACTCCCTTCGAGGGAACCACTCGCTTTCTTCTCCGCCCCCTGGTTCCTGGTTCCTTCCCCGCCTGCTCTTGCCTCTCCGGGTTCGCCAAGCCGGGATCTTTTTTGTCGCTCAAAAATTCTCGAACCGAGGTGGGGCAGACTTTCCGCGATCCACTCCACCTTGTTTGGCCTGGATCGCGAGGATTTTGACGACTCGAGGTCTCGATCACATCATGGTCAAACAAATCGGCAAGCGGGGATGGATTTAGACTTTACGACCATCTGAAAGTGGAACGCGCTTGCCAACTGTTCTTCGCCTTGCCTTTCAGGCTCAGTTTCACCTCAACCCTTCGAAGATGTGTGGATTGCGATTGCCCCCGACAAAAGATGGATCGCATTACGAATGGCTTCTTGAGCCACCTCTCAAGGGCCTGAAGGGAGCACAAAATTCTGTTTCCCAGAGGGGCACAAAAAGCATCCACTTCTCTGGGTCGTTGGTTCTTGGTACTAGCACATGAAGACACACTGATGAAAGAAGGCACAAAGGGAGGAGGTTCTGTACTTAGGTTGTACGACAGCTTTGTTTTATTTCTAGAGTTACTGGGAAGTTGGCAGTTCAGGCGGGCTAGGTTGAGTAACAGTAACCCTTTCAATGGAAGTCTCTTGCGTAACCCTGCTGTCATTGAGGACCACCTCGCAGGGAGACATTCTGCAGTTGCCATTGCGGAGAATAATTGACACCACCTTCTCTCTGCAACGAGCCTGCATCGAGGGATGCTCCATCATCAACAGCCCCCGTGACACTTCCCTCACCTCGCTCTTAGAGCTGCAGAAGCGGGTTGCCGGCTTGCCATGGAAGACGCAACTCTGCCGTCAACCGAGTCGCTTCCGGTCCTGCAAGCCTCAAGGGGCGCCAGAGAACATCTGCAACTTCACCAAGGCGGCACTTGCCCCTTGCCATACCCCAACTCGGCCCTGTGAAGATGCCGTATCGTCTAGTCTGAAGACTCCCACTGGTCGGGCCATGCCGTGCTATCGTTTCGCTTCAAAGGTGTACAAGAACAGGCCCTCTCTGCTAAAGACGGGACGCTGGTCATCCTCGATCTCGATCACCTTGAACGTCTTCTTGGCCTTGGCCAGGAAGTGCATGTCGGCCCGCCGCCTCTTCTTGAAACAGAAGTAGATGGTGGCTGAAGGGCACAGCGTCAACAAGTCGGTAAGCGTCTGCAGGAGTAGGGGAAAAGCCGGTTCAAAGTAGACACAGTCGGCGGCAAGGATGACGTCTGGCTGGAGCTCAACAACCTCTTGTGACAGCGGTTCACCCCTAAAGACGTGTCAGAAGACAGTTCTCGGGACATCACAGCAACTCATTCTCACGTCGTATTGGGCGTCGTGTGGCGAGTGAAGCAGCGGAGATGCGCAGCTGTAGATGCGCAATGCCGCCAGAGTCCGGGGAAGAGGGGACTTACCAGTTGAGCAATGTCCGCTGGACGCGATCCTGGAATCCATTCAGGTCGATATTTCTCTGCATGAGGTCGTACATCTCCATCTGGTCGGTGATGTACAGGGGCGACTCGAGCCTGCACCCCTTGGCGACGGCGAGGCCAACAAGTCCACCTCCCGCTCCAAGTTCGAGACTGTTTTCCCAAAGATGAAGTCAGTCCACCTGTTAAGCTCATCATCATGTGACGCGGCTATGTCATGGCTCGGCTCAGCCTTTCGCTGCAATGCTGCAATGAAGGGACGCCTCGTCCAAGAATCAAGGGGGTGGTTGGGGGAGAACCCACATTCTGGCCTTTGCCAACTTGTCTCTGTGATAACGGAGCATGTGCTTCGCCAACACCATGCCGGCCGGCCATAATTGTCCTCCACATCCAGTCTTTAAATCTTCGTGCAGCTTCAGAGGCTCGGTTAGAAGTCCGTCGAAGTCCAGCACTGTGGTCGTGGCCGCCTTGTACTCGGGAAGAGGCGTGAGATCCTCACCCATCGCCAGCGGTGAGAACTCTGGCGACGGTGACCGGTCCGGGCTTCCCATCTTGGCTGAGTGGCTCTCAGATGTGCGTTGAATCGGATACTGTACTCCCTCTTGTTGTATGTGGAGAAGTGAAGATTGTGCCGATCGGGGGTTTCGTGGAGTTGTGAGGGTCCAAATACTGTCTTGCTTCGCGATGTTGTTCAACCCTTACGAAACTTCATGGGCGTTGGGAGGCCATTGGGTCCCATCGGGGGCCGATAAGGTCGCCGATAAAGGCCTCCCAGGTCCTCCAGGCGGGTGCAAGTGCACTAAAAGTCTGCTCAGAGCATCGAATAGCGCTGTAATCCGGAATACGGGGCCTGAACAAAGGGGCACCATGCCACCAAGGGACGGCCGCTCGTCTCCGCCTTTTGCCCTGCCCAACGCTGGAATGCTGGAGCCCTTTCCAACCACATCTATCGATCGTGACAGTGCTAGTGCACCTCACTAACAACTCCCACTTCGCCCGTTGAAGCTACAATCTTCAGTATGCCGGCCACCCCTTAACTCAATCGACGACAAGACCACGCTGCTAGGCGCATCGTGAGATTCATGACAGCCACTCAAGGGATTGTCAAGCCTTAGCTCCATGAGACCACATGCCATCATGGGTCAGCCATCGAGTCTTCAGTATGGACGAGGTCCAAGTGGACGTCACACCCCCTTCGAAGCTGGGAAGTTCTGCATCTCTCGCCTCTTGCTGAATCCCCATGGCTTTTACAACTTCATTCTGTCATTTTCCGTCTGTTCTGCCTGCCTGTCGTGAAAGCTTCACGCTGTTATTGTTGTTGTACACTCCGCCGTCATGGCGTCTCGGGTTCAGTTGGCGATAGCGTCACTCCTCATTGGACTCGTCGCAGCCACACCCAGCATCTCCTTTCCCATAAACTCACAAGTCCCTCCGGTCGCAAGGATAGACGAGCCCTTCTCCTTCGTGTTCTCGCTCTCGACATTCACATCATCGACCTCATCGCAACTCACATACACACTCGCACAGTCACCGCGCTGGGTATCACTCGATGGCGCAGCTCGGCGCATCTACGGAACGCCAAAGAATGGCGATATAGCAGCAGGGGATGTGGTGGGAGTACCCGTCAACATCGTGGCCACAGATGACTCCGGGTCCGTTACGATGACTGCGACCCTCGTGGTCTCCCGGTCGAAGGCGCCCACCGTCTCCGTCCCTCTCTCTGCGCAGATTCCCGACTTTGCGCCCTTCTCGCAGCCCTCGTCGATCATCACGCGCCCCGACACGAGTTTCTCTTTCACCCTGGCAAGTGACACATTCGACCACTCGAAGGGCGGCGGCTTGACATATTACGCCGTGATGGGCGACAACTCACCTCTCCCGTCTTGGATGACGTTCGATCCCAAGTCGCTATCTTTCTCGGGGAGGACACCTCCAGTGTCGGCTTTGGTACAGACACCTCAGGCATTCGAATTCCAGCTTGTGGCTAGCGACGTTGTAGGGTTCTCAGGCGCCTCTCTTCCTTTCTCGGTAGTGGTCGGAAACCATGCCGTCACGGCAAAGCAGAGCAACGTTGCTCTGAATGCGACGATAGGGGAGCGCATGTCGTATAGGGGACTGGCGGATAATGTCAAGTATGATGGCCAGGATGCCCGATCGGGAGGCGTGTCCATCGCCTCGACATCCGGTCTGCCGGCCTGGTTGACCGTGAACAAGAACACCTGGGAGATCAGCGGCACGCCAACCGAAACCACAAAATCGTCGAGCTTCGACATCACATTTCAAGACCAGCACTCCAACAGCCTTAATGTGACGGTATCAGTTGCCGTGACTGACGGGTTATTCACGGAGGATCTTCCGGCACTGAATGTGACTGCCGGAGAGAGCTTCAAGTTTGAACTGGGCAAATATCTCTCCAGCAAGGCAGACGTGGAGGTCTCCGTCTCGAGCAGCCCTAAGGCGGACTGGCTTAAGTATGACGAAAAGAAGCAGGTCATCTCCGGCGACGTCCCATTAAACCTAGCGGGCAAACAGGTTGCAATTTCGGTGGATGCAAAGTCGAAGAGCACTGGCGCAGAGCGCACCCAGAAGCTGAACATGTCAGTCCTGAAAGTAATAACACCAACGACACTGGTGACGGCACCGCCCAGAACGACAACGTCAAGAACCGACACAGTCGTCTACACCGGATTATCGACATCGAGCATGGCGACGTCAACAGCAGAAAGCGAACCAAACGAGGACGACGGCAAGTCCAACAAGAAGACGATCCTTCTAGCCGTCCTGATACCTGTTCTCCTCCTCGCAGCGATCCTCCTCGGCATTTTAGCCTTCTGCTGCTACCGCAAGCGCAAGCGGCCAAACTCCATCGACCGCCGTGACATCTCCCGCCCGGTACCCGGCAGCCTCACCCATAGCGGCAGCGGCAGCAACGGCAGCGGCGAGATGGTCCAGCGGATATCAGCCGACAGCTACGACACAGTCGACGAAGACGCCAGGCCAGCATCCTACCTCGCCCGCGACATGTCACAGCCATACTTCACCGACGCCTCCCTCCTCACACCCCCTCCCTCACGAGGCGGCCTCCCGCGTTCCAGCGGCGACGCCTGGGTGTCCTCCGGCGCATGGCCGCCATCCAGCAACAACGCCTGGCGGCGCTCCTCCAACCCCTACGCCCTTCCCAAACGCCCCGAGCTCCAGCAAGGCAACGCCTCGGCTCCCAACCTGCACTACAACAAAGACTCGCCCACGCAACGGGCAGCCTACAACCGGCACGTCCGCAACCGCAACAGCCGCAGGCGCTTCTCCAAGTTCCTGTCAGTCGACATCCCGGACTCGAGCATCTTCCCCGCCGACACCACCCCGGACTCCTCCTTCTTCACGAACACAAACTTCGACTCCTCCCCTCCCCCTCCCGTCTTCCACCCCAATCTCCCCGGCGGCGACCGCGGCACCCGCCTGGAAGACTTCATGTACGCCGGCACCGAGACGATCCGCCAGGTCCAGCCGTCGGAGCACTCCTCCCATCCCTCGCATTCATCCTCCCTCGTGCCCCAGGCGCACTCCTCCCAACCCTCCCAATCCTCACTAGCGCCCCCTCCCCTAGCCGTCCTCCGCGATAGTAACAACACCACCAATAACTACCCACCAGCGCGCACCTTCCACCCCCGCCGCCTCTTCGCCGAGGTATCCTCCGACCCGCCCTCCGTCCGCTCCCCCTCCCCTCCACCAACCACCCGCGGGCCCGGCCCCCTCTCCTCCTCCCCCTGGACGTACGACTCCCTCGGCCTCCCCCGCAGCTCCCCCCCTCGCTCATCCGTCGCGAGGATAATCCGCCCCAACATCAGGGCGGAGTCGAGCATCTACTCTTCCACCAACGCCGAGCTGACGCCCACGCTGTCGCCGAACAAGTGGCCTCACCCGCCATCTTCCGATCCCCGTGGCACAATACAAGAGGAAGCAGACTTTGATGAACTCTCTCCACGGTTGTCCGTCTCCGACCTCGAAGAAGACGACGATGAGGACGAGGACGAGGACCTCGACCTCCCTCCCCTGGGGAGTACCATGCACATGAGAGGCGGCCAAGTCTCGGCGGAGGACGTGAACGAGTGGATCGGCGTCGCGACGAGTCGGTACAGCAAAGCCAGCAGCTGGCTGGAGGCCACGGCGGGCTTTGAGGGGAGGGGCAGCCAGGAGGCGGAGAGGAGTAACAGTCTCGGAGGAGGGTTGGACAGTAGTAGGCCCGGCACGGCGGGAGGGGGGAATAGGAGGACAGGGAATGTGGGGAGGAGTAGCGGTGATTTCCCGGTTTATATATGAGAGACAGAGAGAGGGAGAGATGTGGAGGAGGAAGGTTTGCGATTTGGGTTGGTTGGTCTTGCGTGATTTAGAGCTACTATACCTCTTTGTTTGATGGGCGTTGTTTGTTTGGAAAAGGGGCATGGCCATAGTGTAATTAGTGGAATAGAGGGGCGGAGTTGTCGAAGAAAATGTCAGTTGGATATCACATATCTCGCAAGTTGCCCAAGGTAGTTAAGTGATGTTCGTGACCGGATCTCAACCCATCAATGAATCAGAAATGGGCATGACGAGGCTCGGGTGTTGCGGCAACTGGAGCAGAAGAGCATCTCCTGGCAATTGCTGAACGTCTCTTCGGCATTCTCTCTCTGAGGCAGGCGAAGGTCTACTACGAAGAGCTCGGGAGAACATCCGCATCGTTCAGGTAGGGCAGCACTCGTCCTGTTGACACCGAGGAAGCGACATGAATGTCAGGGCAATGTTGAGAGTTCAAACATTTGGGGTATGTGGAGGAAGCGGGAAATAGATAACCAGTGATGGCAACGCCTCGATCGAGTTCGAAAAAGCAGTGACAAAGGGGGAACGGATAAAATGGACGCCCCATCATCGACATCTACTGTTTTCGCTCCTTTTCACAGCACGTTAATCAGAGATAACGAAACCCTTGCTCTGATCCAACAAAGCAGTGAAAAAGGGGCAATGGATAAATTGGTTGTTGCATCTGTTACACGTTGGATGTGCTAATATAAGAAGCAGTTAGCAACAATCGCGATATCGATTCATGAATACCCTAACGAACGCTTCGGACATCAGTCCGGCATTCCCATGACTATGCGCTGTTCGGTCAGATAGACCTACAGATCAAAAGATCTAAACAAACTCCGACCGCATGCCCATGACAGTCTCATCGCATGTATAACCTGATCGTTACCTCCAAGAACGGTCCTGGCAGCCTTAGAAACAACCTCAGCGACCCGCGCGACCCCTCCCAGCAAACGCTCCGACATGATGGATATGGGGGGTAGGCGCTTAACCCTGCATCTTCTTTCTCTTTCCGATCTGGGCCGAGAAACCGGTCTTGATGGCCTGGACAGAGCGACGCGAGCCGCACGAGTTGCAGGTGATGAAGTAGAGACGGTTCTCTCCCTTGTTGAGCTCGGTGTCCGGCGAGCGGCAGGTTTTGCATGTGACGTACTCGACTGGGTAAAGTGTTAGCAGATGCGATGAAATACCGCTGATCAGCGGAGAAGAAAGACTTACTGATATATTTCCGGAGAACGTTCTCGATCTGTTTCTGCTGGAAGCGGCCCTTGATGACCAACCGCCTGCTACCGTCCACACTACCACTAGTACCCAACTCGGAGAAGAGGTAGGCAGTGACGTGCTCGTCCGTCCGCTTCATCCGCTTGCAGATGTCGGCTATGTTGGCAAAGATGGTCTTCTTGTTGCCTTCCCTGAGACATTGTGGGGGCGGGATCTTGTAGCTCTTGGAGCCGCTGGAGGCGTGGTCGGGGTTCTTCTGCGTCAGCAGGACGAAGAAGCGGGAGAGCAGCGGGTCGTATGTGATGTTCTTGGTCTCATCGTGCTCGTAGATGCCGGTGCCCTTCTCCATGTCGCCGTCTTGCTCATCGACCTCCTCAGGGGCCTCAATGGGCTCCTCGCCATCCTTGCCCTCGAGCTTGAGAGCCTCGAGCTTCTTGGCGAACTCGTCCTCAGTCTCCTTGGTGACCTTCTTCTTCTTTTTCTTCTTGAGAGTCAGGTCGAGCGAGCCATCCTCGGCGGGAGCATCGGCATCGGCGGCATCGTCGCCAGCGGCCACTGCCTCGTCGCCGTCCTCGGTCTTCTTCGCCTTCTTCTTCTTCTTCTTCAATAGCGAAAGGTCGAGGCCGTCATCGTTGGCGGGAGCCTCGGTGGCATCGAGGGCAGGGGCTTTAGAGGGGTCAGCAAAGGACCCAAGTGCGGCAGATAAAGGCGGCGTACGAGGAGTGTGGGACTGCGCCGTCTCCTTGGAGTCGTCGATGGGATCGGAAACCATGGTTACGTGACCGTCGACGTCGACAACAACTTTCTCGTCTGTAAAGGCGACTGACTTGCGCTTCTTCTGTGTCTGAGACAGCTTGAGTTAGTGGTGGTTGAGAGATAAGAGATGAAAAAAATGAGGTCAGAAGTCGGTTTGCAGGTGAGATCGAGGTTACTTTTGTCGTTGTCGTCGTCAAACGGAAGGAGGAATAGTAGCGGTGGGTTGGCGGAAATATTTTGGAGGGGCAGAATACTGTACGTGTACGGTTTGACTTTGCGGGGACACGAATGACTGGACACTGATGGAGTCACAGCTGCGTCAAAGGTGGTGTGTTATGTGGTGCGCAGTGCAGTCTGGTGCTTGTATGTGGTGCTGTGCTTTCAGGGCTAAATTCGAACGAAAACCACGAACTTACTTCAGTTGCATCCATTTTTGATTTTCGGGGAAAGGAGTGATGGCTTTGTTCGGCTGCTGTGAGACCTCGAGATTTCCCTTGCTGATCGACCTTTGTGTTCGGTTAAGGCTGCAGTTGGGTGTGGATAGGGTACGTTTGTTGAAGTTGGTCAACAGTATGAGGGGCTTTGGGCGATTTGGATTTAAGAGTTCCACGGGCCGGGCTATTATCGAAAAGTAGATGTCAAATTAAGTTTTCAAGTTCAGGAGGGACCCTTCACTGGATTCCATGACGTTCCTCCCTCGCGAAAGTCAAATGCGCGCGAAACAAGACGGTGACTCAAAGACAGACTCACGTGATATTCCAGCCAATCAAAACTAGAAGCGCATTCCAAATATGGACCCCCAGTTTACTCGACCTGAGCCGAACCCGCAACGGCAGGTGTTTAAGCGTACTGTGGAACTTGAAGCTGTCTGCGAACCGCAAGGTACCCTGGATTCAAGTCATTATCCCCAGAGCAAGCAAGCTAGCTTAACCTTCTTCAACGAAACGCGCCCGCATTGTCAGACATCCATGCTGGTGCAAGGCTGAGCTCCATGAGGCCTACTTCCCGATAGTCTCTTCCACTTCCGCCAAACTCTACCAAACTCCAGCTCGACCTCCACGTCAATCTCCCAACGATACCTCGGCCCGCGACGTCATCCATCAACAGCCATGTCGACCTCCGATTCATACGTCCTCTCGGACCTATCCCCTCCCACAGAAGACGACGACGTCGATTCCCTCCCGTCAGACTCAACCGACGACTACTCCGAAACAGACTCCGAGTACGAGTCGGACGCACAGAAAGAATGGGAGAGGAGTCTGGACCAACTACAACTACTACTCACCATGGTGCTAGTCCCCTTTGTAGGGAAGTACCTGGGCCGGAAGTTTGCGTACTGGAGTATGTTTATGCACTGCCCTCTAGCTCTTGTTCTCAGCGAGCAGTATAAGATCCCGTTTCCTAACGCTTCCCATCTTGCAGGCTGGGCGCGGTACATGGAGTGGATGCATGACGTCGAGATCCAGTTCACAAGTAAAAAGGCGTTCAACGCTGCAGGAGCTGTAGAGGCCGCGGCAACATTATGAGAAGGGAGCATAACCGCGGGCTGTGCTGTACATTTAGCACCACGGACATGCATATATTCATCTCGTGGGTACGGGCATAGAGCCCTCACGAGCGGCGTTCTTGAGTGTTGGCTTCGTAGAGCGAGAGGGAATCGAATGGCTTCATCGAGGGTTACACAGGAGCAGAGACGGTCGCTATACTATGCGAACGAGCGTATTCTAGGAGAACATCCCTACCGTCCAGCAGGTGGGTTTGGCAGGGCAGAATATGCCCCGGAAACGTGTATGCTATCAGTTGGAAACCCGATCCAGTGACACATGTCACCGCCAGGGAGCAGAACAAGTTGCCACGGGAATAGCAGGGTTTTCGATTACCGTGTCGCTGCGCTTGCTGTCTTGCCAAATAGTAAGCAGCACTGACTACCCTTTCCTTCCGAACTGCTGTCCATGAAGAAGATCGATCATCCCCCGCTCCAGTAACCAAGCTGGTCTTAACCTCTAGGGAGCAAGCTGCGGCTGGCCTGTTGCCGCTGTAGAGTGAGGACGATGGACCGGCAAGAGGTTGAGATGTGTGAAATTGTATACAAAGCCCCAGCCATCGTCCCATTCACCCCTCTCCAAAACCCGCCGGACGTCATGCACCGTTGCAAACTCGATGAGGCAATACTTAGCACGGCCGGTGTTGCTGTCTCGAACGATGCTGACGCGAACTACACCGATGCCAAAAGGTTCGAATTCCTCCCTAACGGAGGCCTCAGTCGTCCAGTTGTGCACGTTGTCCATCCTGATGGAAAAAGGCGTGTCAGTGTCTTGATCCTGCTGTTCAAACCAGGACAATCTGGACGATACTCACCTGAGGATTTTTGTAGCTGACCTGTTTGCGACAGTGCGAAACGCAGACCAACCGCCCAACTCGGATCCCGGGTCCACAGGCTGAGGACCTGCCTGACGCAGACCTGAATTTGGCATGGCTATAGGGAACGAGCGTCAGCTTCGATGGCAAGGAGTTGGTGGTGATATTGGACACACTTGCCTAGCAGGCTGACGAGTGTTACTAGGAGATGTGAAGATCAAGGCCTCCGGGTATTGTGAAGGCTGTGCGGAGAGGAGCAGACCGCACTTGAGCCATGTGAGGATCGAATGGAAGATGTCGGACACAACACTCGAGACGAGAGCGAATAGTTGCCAGGAGTGAGGTAAGCTAGACAGTTGTACAACCCTTTGAGCGAGAGTAGCTGCCTGGCAGGTGAGAACAGTCCGTGAATCTCAGATCACCTTCCTCAACCGCCCGTTGACTAAGGCATTGTCGGTTGAGCTGCCAGTGAACCATTCCTGAAAGTTTTCACCAGTGCCTTGTCTATCTACGTTAGCAAGGCATTTCCTGACGGCTACGGTTAGGCATTCAGTGAAGGGGAGTTTAAGTTGCCACCGCTAGAGCTGTGCTGAAGCTAAAACTCCAATCGAATCGACAATATCCAACCAAACTAGCGGCCTTGATGAAGAGTTGTTGGAAACTCAAAGCCCCGAGCTGGAGACATGATGTCGTCGAGTGAACCATGAGAGAGGAGACAGTACGTTATGACCGAAAACAGCAAGGCACTCCGAATTTCTATGGCACTGTATTACTATCTCGGTACCCTGTGCACGAAACCGCAATCACCATGCCCTTCTCGAAACTCAGCTTGTGCGAACTTAGGCAAGCATTGTCTTTCTGGGTGAGAGGCTTCACTGTCACCCGGTATCCAAGGCCGAAAAATCGCAGTGGTTACTCTCGCAAGCGCCCATAACTGAGCAGCAACTCTCGAAAGGCCATTTTGGGTATACAAGCTTGGGCAATTCACGATACACTGGTACCGGCTGCTATGAGTGACGATATTTGTTAGTAGTGACTTGCCCCATGTATTAGGAGGAAAAGGGCGTGGCTGTGTCAGATAACTCCCAACAGTGCAGCGATGTTGACTTGAATGACCCCTTTGCGTTCATATGAGTCCGTTGTTTTAAACTGTGCAAGGTGAATAGGGGGTCATGGGGTCATGTTGAGTTAAAAAGGGAAACTTGCCATCTGGCAACACCTGGCCGCGGTTGGTCTTCAAAGGCACGCTCGGTATCTTCCGCCGCCACTACCTTCCTTACCTCCACGTATCACCGCCAACCAAACAGGTGTACCACTTCAAACAAATATCCCAATATCTCACCAACACAACCACTTCCCCATATACCCCGACACCAATCGCCCAGCATGGACCCCTACAGCGCAGAAGGCGAGCTGATCAACATCCACAACGCCTTCCACCAGGGCCAATACGACCAGGTAGTCGACTACGACACCTCCTCCCTCTCCCCGGAGAACCACCTGCCCGCCCGCATCCTGCAGCTGCGTGCCCGCGTCGCGCTGGGACAGGCCGACGACGTGATCGACGACGTCGCGGGCAAGGGCGAGACGGAGTACGCCGCCGTCGGCGCCCTGGCCGAGTTCGCACGGGGCAACAAGGAGGCGGCGGTCAAGACCGTCGAGCAGCTGGCCGAGTCGGACGAGGGGCAAGACAACGGTGTCGTTCAGGTTCTGGGCGGCACGGTGCTGGCTGCTGGGGGAAAGAGCGAGGAGGCGCTGCAGTTGTTGGGACGGCATCAGGGGAACCGTGAGTGGGGTCTGCGGACGAGGACTGTTGGAGAGAGAAATGGTGCTAATTGTTTGGTGTAGTCGAGGCTGTCTCTCTGATAGTCCAGATCCACCTGCAACAAAACCGCAACGATCTCGCCGTGAAGGAAGTCCAGGCGGCGAGGAGGTGGGCGCAGGATAGTCTCCTGGTCAACCTTGCTGAGTCGTGGGTTGGTCTGAGACTGGTACGTTTCCTCTGTGCTGGAAGAACACGAGAGAACACTTTGCTCACCATTATCGCACAACAGGGCGGAGATAAATACCAACAAGCCTTCTACGTCTTCGAGGAGCTCGCACAAGCACCATCCACATCATCAGTCCGCACACTCGTGTCCCAAGCAGTGGCCGAGCTACACCTGGGCCGCACGGAGGAGGCGCAGGCCGCTCTGGAGCAGGCGATGAAGAAGGAGCCCAACTTTGCGGAAGCTATTGCGAACCTCCTTGTCCTATCTGTCATTACTGGCAAAGATGCTACGGAGGTCACAAAGTACGTCCTACCCAAGGTCAACCCGTCCCTTTGCTTATTAGCCATTGCTAACGTGTGGCACGCAGTTCCCTCAAGAGCGTGGACGCGCAACACCCGCTCCTCTCCGACCTAGCCGAGAAGAGCGACCTGTTCGACAAGGCGGCTACCAAGTACAAGGCGAAAGTGGCGGCTTAGGCCGGCGACGTGATGAAGTTACGATGTTATGCGTCAAGTCGGTCACACGGACGAAGAGGGTCGTTGAAGCCTTGGCCAATGCCGGACCAGGTGCTATGGATGGCTTGAGGGTGATCGTGGAAATATCACAACGCCCCAAGGTGTGGTAGGAACATGCCTACCTATCTGAGAGCAGCCCAAAGGTCGGGAGCGGATCATGGTGTGTCCGTAACCGTGCTCGAGGAGGAGTTTGGGAACGGTAGTTCGCCGCGTTTGATCTGCGTGAGCAAGAGTGGGCTCGGTGAGCGAGCAGTGGTGAGCGAAGGATGATGAAGCCATCGTGGAACCCTTCGAGAGGGCGATAGTGACATAGTGCAGAGCAACTGTAGACCACAGGTTAGAGCTAATAATGATGCATTCCTGCAACTACCCACATATCGGCGAGCTGACGATCCGGCTGGACAATCAGGACACCCCTGGGCCTTGGCCGGCAGTGACCGACCCGGGGCAACGGCCTACGTTCCGGCTCCTGTGCTTGTGAGGTCGAGCAGGCACTGCATGCAGCGTTGGTCTTTGTTCAACGATACTGTACTCCCAGCGGCGGTCAGGAACACAATGCCTCACCTGCAGTTTGTAGAATCACACCTACCGGCTTTGGCACAGGACTGGTTCAATTCGTTCCCAATCATGCTTTCACCCTGCAATTATACGTCCATTAGGGTCGACAAAGCAGCAGAACGTGCTCGCTCCTCCACGCCGGGCATGACATCATGACTCCGTCCGGTGCCTAGATGGAAAGCCCTCAATCGCCCCGTTTTCATGCCTTCCATGCCCGTTACGCGTGTCACTTCGGCGACTTGCAGGTGCTGCGCACACCGCAAAAGTGACGGAAACGGTGGAGGCGTAACCAGCCCGGAGAATTCTCTCCGCCTCCGTACAACGGGCCTGATTTAGCGGTTCGCGATAGTTTCGGATCCCCTTTTTCTTACCGTAGCTAGCGATGGGTCGCCTCGCGCATACCTCTTACCTCCGGAGTTTGCTGCAGGTGAGATAGTAGTTTGCTCAGAGAATGACAGCTAGATGACAACAACACGACGGCTGACGGGTGGTTATCTCTACTGTCACAGTATGCTTTCCACGGCTCTGCCTCCGTCACCAATGCACCGGCGGCTATGTCAGTTCCCACTTCACGATGGTTTCGTCCTTGTATTCTCTTGGTGATGGTTGCTGTATAAGAAGAGAGTTTCTGTTCCGCCTGGCGGTTCTTGCTCGTCTCCTACTCTTCACACCATGCCGCTTACACTTCTCCTAAGACAACAAGTCCAAACCCATCCACAAATCCAGCAACTCAACCGTGTCCGTCACTCCTTGCTACCAACTTTACCCAGAAAACATCAACACACGAGATGCCTTCCGCCAACAACCTCGCCGTCGCCGAGTCAACATCGGCCGGAGTCAAGCTGCCCTCCATTCCCAAGGACAAGAAGCGCAAGATCATCTGCTTCTCTGGTACGTTTTGGAGCGTGGTGTAGGCGAGACTGCTCCACACATCCATGATAGCTAACCGCCACCCCCGGGTACCTGAAGACTTCGACGGCACCATCTTCATGCAAGATACCGGCCACATCGTCTTCGACGCGCACGGGTGTGGACCCTCCAAGCGCCAGACGCTCGATGAGCAGATCAAGAGCGGCGAGCGATCGTTCAGGGACGTGTCGGAGGAGATGTGGGAGTCGCTCAACGTTCCCTTCGACGACGGCTTCGAGGTCATGAAGGCGGAACTCGAGCTCGACGTCCACTTCCGCGACTTCCATGACTACTGCGTCAGGAACGACATTCCCTTCAACGTCATCTCGGCCGGACTTAAGCCCGTTCTGCGTAGGGTGCTGGACACATTCTTGGGTGAAGAAGCCGTACGTATACATACCATATCCCTTGATAATATCGACAGGTCCCACTGATAACCGTCCGTCCAACAGTCCTCCAAGATCGACATCGTCGCCAACGACGCAGAGATCAAGCCCGACGGCTCCCGATGGAAGCCCATCTGGCGCCATGACACAGAGCTAGGCCACGACAAAGCTGCCTCCATGGTCGAGGCCCGCGAGCAGGCCGAACTAGCCTGCGACGACGGCACCATCCCCCTGATCGTCTTCATCGGCGACGGCGTCTCCGACCTCCCCGCCGCCAACCAGGCCGACGTGCTCTTCGCCCGCCGCGGCCTGCGCCTCGAAGAGTACTGCCGCGAGAAGGACATCGCCTACATCGCCTTCGACACCTTCGCCGACATCCAGGCCAAGCTGGAGGAGATCGCCGAGGAGGACAGGAGGGAGACAGGCGGCCGGGGCGTGCCGAAGCGGTTCAACCCGCGCGCCGACCTGTGGAGGCGCGTGTCGAGTCGCCAAGCGGTGCCGCTCTATGTTGTTGCTACGCCGAGGGAGGAGAGGATGTTCTTGTGGCCTGACGTGTTTTCTGAACTCAAGACGCCCGCCGTTGGGCAGACGACTAACCCTATTGCTACGCCCGCCGTCGTAACACCCGGTCCAGCTGTGGCTCCGTTGGCGTAGGTTGATAATTTCCATAGAGGCGCTTTGGTTCGTAGGGGTTTCATAGCGGTTGGCGTTTGGATGGCTGAACGATAATTGGTAGCTTTGTTAGCAATAATGGCATAATAACAGGGAGCATTCCAGGTCAGAGTAAGACACGCTGAAGTTCGATACGACTGGGCGAATCTAGACTTCCAACATGGCAGCGTATATTTCAGCCGCGCTGACGAAGAACATCATGATGTCTTCCCGCGTTTCTCAAGCCTTGGGTACCACTCGGCACCGGCATGTTGGCGTCTTCAGCTCAGCTTGGCTTTCCGTGAATCAGCAACTGTAGCCCCCGATCAGCTGAAGTACTTGAATGTTTGTTGTGATGGGGACGTCGAGCGCCATAAAGTCGGGCTGAGACACTCATGCCGCCTCCTTTACTTGCGGATTCTGAATGAATGAGGGTCCAGGTTCGGATTCACAAGCTTCGAATGAGTGAAGTGTTGAGAGGCCGACGAGGGGATCGAAGTCAGTAGGTGGTAGCAGGTACTTGGGGATCCGAGAGGATGTTAGGGCAGTGAAACAAGACTCGCTGTTGTCGCTGCTTTTCGATCCCTTGGGGCTGAGTGTGACTAACAGGATCCGCGATTGGCAGGTACACGCGTCCCTATGGAGAAACTCATGCACATAACTCCCCAGCTTGCTTCCTAATGCGGCTAGACTGACACATGTCAGAAGAGCTGTGACGCCATCTTTTTCTGGTTGGAGCTCCGTCTTTTGCTTCCTTGTCGATAAGGTACCTGGCACAAAGAATGATGCCGTTCCGTCCGACGGGAGAGATTAGGAATTTACAGTGTGGTTGTGTTGGCCGTGGAAGGAAGGGAATGCGATTTGTTGGTGGCTGAATTGCTGAATGAGACCGGGAAGTCCCTCAAGCAGGCTGCCTCACACATAAGTTCACCGTTGATCCAGCTTTTTATGCTTCAGCTTTGAAACCTCGACGTCTCCCGTCTTCGCCAATTGGAACATGAAATTAAAGTCAACGTTGTTCTCTTTTCTCTCGATCCGCCCAGATTCCAATCCCCACACAGGCTCCTCTTCAATGTTGTTGGGCATTTCTAGGGGTATCTCTCAATCTCCGAATTGTCTGAAAGGAGAGGTCGTGATTGTTTAATTATAGTCCATTGACGGTCGCATCTTCGTTCTCGTCGTCCCCTTCTTTTCAAGTTTTATTAGTCCCCTTTTCCGAGTCCAAACCAACAACATCGTCGATCACGTATCTCTCCTTCAGCCAAAAGCTCCATCACCTCCCGCTTTGAGCTCCAACTTTCCATTGCTTGGTTCCTCCTGCAGCTGCAACAACTAGACCGTCGCGCGACCCCGCTTCCCGTCCAGCTAAGCCGCCTGTTCTGCCCTGTTCCGCCTGGGCTGCGGTCCTTTCTGTGACGTGCCAAGTATCTGTACCTCTTGTCTGGCGGGATTGCCTGCCCTCCACAAGCCCTCCAAGACGACAGCTCTGACGCAATAGGTTCAGACGAGACGCTCCGATCTACCGAGTCAGCCTCAGGACGACAACCCCTCCCAAGACCCAGAGACACCCATAATAAGAGGTGGCTTGGGCCTTGGCCTTGCAGCTCATCATGGTCCGAATCATTCCCAATCGTCTCAAGTCCGGATACGCCAAAGATACACCTACAATATCAAACCTCAATTCAGTAGCCAACAGCAGAAGTGCCAGCCCAATGCCTAGGAATAAGGGAGATTCCGCCAGTCCCGATGGGCGGGCAGACATGGGCCTCGTGCTCAACATCAACATTCTGCGGGTACGGGCAACCTGAGAGCTTCCGGGCGCAGTGGCCAGTCCGGGACCAGATGAGACCGTCGAAAGCTAACACGCACAACTGTTCAGGCACGAAACCTCGCAGCAAAAGACCGAGGCGGCACATCCGACCCTTATCTCGTCCTAACCCTCGGCGAATCCAAACATATCACGCATTCCGTTTCGAAAGACCTCAACCCCGAATGGAACGAACACGCTCACCTCCCCGTCACCGGAGTCAACAGCCTGCTGCTAGACGTCTGCTGCTGGGACAAGGACAGGTTCGGCAAAGACTACCTCGGCGAATTCGACCTCGCTCTGGAGGAGATCTTCAGCGGCAGCTACACCGAATTACAACCAAAATGGTACCCCTTGAAGAGCAAGCGACCCGGCAAGAAGACGAGCGTGGTGTCTGGTGAGGTGCTGCTGCAGTTCACTCTGTACGATTCAACGAACAGAGAGGCATCGTCTGACCAGGTCCTGGAGAAGCTGTCGCTCATTGCGAGGACACTCAACCCCGCGGAATCTGCGAGCCGTGTCCCTACCGCCGCCACGACTCCCACACTAGCTGCGGCCACCAAAACCTCTAGTGTATCCCCCGGACCGCCCCTTGATCGACGAGCTACCGACGACGACGACGAGGATGACGACGACCTGTACGACGATGACCTCACTCCGGAGGACGAAGATCCGACCAAGCCCGAGGCCATCGAGAAGAAGAAGCGGAGACTGAGGATCAAGGGCCTGAAGCGCAAGAAGCGCCAGAACCCCTACGAGTTCACCAACAGCGACGGTGACGTCGTGGGCATTATCTTCCTCGAAATCTGCAAGATTACCGACCTGCCCCCCGAGTCCAACCTGACCAAGACCAGCTTCGACATGGATCCCTTCGTGGTTGCGTCTCTGGGCAAGAAGACATACCGGACCAAGACGATCCGGCATAAGCTGAATCCCGTTTACAACGAGAAGATGGTTTTCCAGGTCCAGGCGCACGAGCAGTCGTACTCGTTCGCTTTCACGGTCATCGACCACGACAAGTACTCCGGAAACGACTTTATCGCGTCGGTCAACCTGCCACTGAAGGAGCTGACCGACAACGCGCCTAAAGCTGACCCTGACACCGGCTTATACGATCTTCCCGACCCCCCGGAATACGTTGCAACTCCCGCTCAGAAGTCCAAGTTCAGGCGGCTCGGGCTGTCTAGAACCTCCTCGGCCCAGAGTCTTAGCAAGATGATTAGGCCTTCTCTATCCAAAAACCCGTCGGCCGCTAGTTGCACCACGATAACCAGCCCACCTCTGGGTCAAGCACCGACCTCGGAGCCCGGAACCTATGCTCTCAGTCCGCAAACCAGCCAGCAGCAGGTGGAAGAGCCCGAGTCCATGCCGCAGCTCCCGAATCCAGGCTTGCTCCATCCCGGCGACAGCGTCGTCTCGGCAGCTCCTCAGACAGCCGGCGAGTCGCTGACCCCTGACAGCGACGACCCATCCTTCAGCCTCTTCACACTACCCCTGAAGATGAAGAAGGTTGAGAAGTGGGAAGACAAGCACAACCCAACACTCTATGTTCGCGCCAAGTACCTGCCGTACCCAGCGCTCCGCCAACAGTTCTGGCGGGCGATGCTCAAGCAGTACGACTCAGACGAGAGCGGACGCATCAGCAAGGTTGAGCTGACAACCATGCTGGACACCTTGGGCTCGACCCTGCGCGAGTCGACCATTGACAGCTTCTTCCAGCGCTTTCCCCATAGGATCGAAGATAATGAGTGGGACATGTCAATGGACGAAGCAGTCATCTGCCTCGAGGACCAGCTGCAGAAGAAGGTCAACCCGGCCCAGACGGTGGGAGAGAAAGTCAAGTCCATGCTCCCGGACACCGACAAGATGAAAACCGCCATCACAGGCGCCATGGGCGGCAAGCTTGACCAACCGACGCAGACGCCTGAAGTCTCGAGCTCTGAAGCGACATCGTCCGCCAACTCGACCATCGTCGTGCCCGAAAGGGGCGAGTCAGGCGAAGAGGGCGACGTCCTTGCGCAGTCGGACGACCTCAACAACAGCGGCGGCGAGGAACACGTGGTGGAGATCCGCGAGTGCCCCATCTGCCACCAGCCGCGGCTCAACAAGCGCAAAGACACGGACATCATCACGCACATCGCCACCTGCGCGTCGCAAGACTGGCGCCAGGTGAACAACATCGTCATGGGCGGCTTCGTGACGGCCAGCCAGGCGCAGCGCAAGTGGTACTCCAAGGTCATCACCAAGGTGACGTATGGCGGCTACAAGCTGGGCGCCAACTCGGCCAATATCCTGGTCCAGGACCGGCTGACGGGGCAGATCAACGAGGAGAAGATGAGCGTCTATGTGAGGCTGGGTATCAGGTTGCTTTACAAGGGGCTGAAGTCGAACAACATGGAGAACAAGAGGAGTAAGTGCCATGCTACCTTTCCGTTGCATCTCTGGATATCGCTAACAAAGCGCAGTCCGCAAGCTCCTAAAGGGTCTCTCCGTCAAACAAGGCAAGAAATACGACGACCCGGCCTCACGCTCCGAGATCCAGAAATTCATCGAGTTCCACCGCCTCGACATGTCCGAGGTCCGCAAGCCCGTCGAAGAATTCAAGAACTTCAACGAGTTCTTCTACCGCGAGCTGAAACCCGAGGCCCGCCCTGCCTCGGCACCTGACAACCCGCATATCATCGTGTCCCCGGCCGACTGCCGCTCCGTAGTCTTCAACCGCGTCGACACGGCCCAGAAGGTGTGGGTCAAGGGCCGCGAGTTCAGCATCAAGCGCTTGTTGGGAGACGCCTACCCCGAGGACGTGAAGCGGTTCGAGACGGGCGCGCTGGGCATTTTCAGGCTTGCGCCGCAGGACTACCACCGCTTCCATATCCCTGTCGACGGCGTGATGGGCAAGCCCAAGTTGATTGCTGGCGAGTACTACACCGTCAACCCCATGGCTATCCGGTCTGCGCTCGATGTGTACGGCGAGAATGTCAGAGTCGTGGTGCCGATCGATAGCGAGGTGCACGGGCGGGTCATGTGTATCTGTGTCGGCGCCATGATGGTAGGTAGCACGGTTATCACGCGTCAGGAAGGGGAGCGGGTGAAGAGGGCTGAGGAGTTGGGGTACTTCAAGTTCGGAGGCAGTACGATTGTGCTGCTCTTCGAGGAGGGGAAGATGATGTTTGATGACGACTTGGTGGATAACTCCAAGGGCGCGTTGGAGACTTTGGTGAGTTCGCCCCTACTTATATACTACTCCGTCACTTTAGAAAGCAGGTTAATAACCGCCACAGATTCGCGCCGGCATGTCCATCGGGCACTCCCCCAACCAACCCCAACACGCGCCCGACATGCGCAAGGACGCCAGCGACGTGACAGAGGAAGACAAGAAGGAAGCCAAGCGGCGCATCCAAGGCAGCGGGTTCGCGGAGGACAGCGGCGCGCCGTCGGACGACAGCAGCGGCAGCGACGGTCCCCTACCCGGCAGCGTGGCTCGGGCCATGTAGACGTACGCCCCCGACCAAGAGGTGTCTGTCTGTTGGGGTTATTGGGGAGTTCAACACATTACGCTCCTCTTCCTTTCAAAGAAAAGGGAAACGGGCCCAGGCCCAGGGGACGGAGATGACGATTACGAAAGCGACAAACTTATTGCATGGTTTTGTACGATCAGGATAGAATATCTTATTCAACTAAGGACGTTCCCCTTTTCGACCAAAGTAGAGTTGAATCAGGGGAGGGGAGAGATGGTATAAGAGATACCACGCAAAAATTACCTATCAGGTTTGGGCGTGAAAAAGGGGTTGGACAGACGAAGATACACGCATGGACTTCTGTTCTTACTTTTGCCCTCGTGACTCCCTTTTCTCTGATACCTTTAGACTCTTCCTCCTCGAATCGCGGAACTGTGATACAGCCATCGGGCATCCCATCTCATGCCTAACATGCCTTCTCTGGCGCGGCATCAATCGTGCCGGTACGTGATAGCCTACCGGAAAGCACTTAGCCTGGACGTCCCAGGCCCGATCAGGCCATCGCGGCCAAGTCCGGTGATGGTGCAATCTGTGGGGGGGTTGCGGCTTGTCATCCGGCACTCCATCACCCCTCTCCCCGGACAAGAGAAATGGTTCCACCGCCGGGGGAAACTGACGGATGAAAGTGACCCGAGTGATTAATGTAGACAAGCTTGTTTTGTTTGTGTTAATGTGATAATGTGACATTCTGTAGTTATCTGGCTTATGTATGGAAAAAGTAACTTAATATAAAATCGAGGGTATCAAAAATATAAAGGTGTAAATGCTATTTGCAAAACGCGTGGTAAGATGCCCCGATACCCGATACCCGATATTTCCGTAAAACGTCATGTTTGCACCAGTTGATGTCTCTCGGATGACGACTGAGGGAGTGAAAGACAAGACATGCACTGAACGCATTTGAAAGCAGACCAGACCTCCCCCCCCTTTCTCCACAGACGCACATCAAGCTGCATGGTAATGGCACCATACACGCACCACCACCACCACCACCATGAAACCCGGTTGATTCGTGCTTGTCGAATGGCTCCTCCAGTCGTGCTATTCCTCTGTCCAGTGTCGTGCCCAATTACAGGTCTCCATATGTGGTGGAGTGGTGTCGGGGACCGACATCCGATCCCTTCGCTGGGCGATCTTTCAAAGAATTCCTTGTCTGTTTCTTGATTGCCCAAACCGATACCCGTGTAGGTGTCTGCTCGACGCCGTAGTTTTGGAGTGCGACATACTTGGCGGCCATGACGGGAGTTTTGTTATGGTGCGAGACTAGGGGTGCTCAGGTGAGTTGTTGTGAGTGTCGGCCCGGGCTTTGGCGTCATTGGAGGGGGTTGAGAAGGATTCCCATTCCTGAGCCGGGTTCCGGAAAGGGGTGGGGTTGAAGACGAGAGTTGGAGTTCCTTGTTGTTGGTGATTCCATGTTTTGTGATTGCCATGTTTCCTACGCTTGTTCCGTCCGGCTTGTCGTGTAAACTGTGAGGCTTCCTCAGATGTTGTGTCGAGACTGAATGTATACTTCACTCATGCTTCGAACCACAGAGATAGTTGCTCATAAGTAAGGTAGATGTGTAAGTCGGTGCTCCGTGGTCCTCGGCCCCACCCCGTCCCGACAACTCGGCGCGTACCCGTCAACTTCCAGTCTGCAATCCCTCTAGGACCGAGACCACTTCCAGCTGGGGCTTGACTGTCGACTGAGGGGTGGTGATGGCGAGGTGTCGCTCCGGTCGCTGTCCATGGACCGCTTCTCCGGCGACGGAGAGCACTGAGGGTATGTGCTGGGCGTCAGGTTGACGGTCCTCGAGGAAGAGGAAGGTTCCGGGTGGGTTTGGCGCCAGGAGGAGTATATTTGCTTGCACAGGTGTGCGGACATGGTGTAGGTGGGCGACATTGTAGTGTATGTTGTAGAAGTTGGGCTTGTATTGTGACTGATAGTGCAGTATATAGCTTGGTGGGCAGAAGTACGGCTAGGAACAGGACAAGTGAGATGAAGAAACGAAACCAAGAACCGGTCTGTAACAGAAGACGGCGCCACGGGTGTATTTATTCCATCTCAGGAAGGGCACCAGCAGCCCATTCCGAGCTCAGCTCGAGGCTGGCTGTCCAGTTCTGGTCACCAGGGGTTCCAGGCTGCTCCAACGCCCCAGAAGATGAGCAAGTCATACGGCATATGGCGCAACGACCAATCAACGCCAAGCCATTTCAAAGAAAACTGGCGGCTCGGCGCCTGTCCGCCTGCGCAACGGGAGGAGCTGTTTCTGGCATGATCGCCTCCGGGAATCGTGCCACGTCGGGTCCTTGCGCCTATCTTTTCCAGGGGTTGGAGGGGGGTTGAGCTGGGGTTATTTTAATCCCTGACCCACCAGACAACCTGGAAGCCCTCTGAGGCCCTTCGAAGAGCACGCCAGAACCTGCCAATCCTGGCCCGCGTGGACGAGTCATCCAGGTCATACTGAATTTATCATCCGTATGCTCAGCGAATCGATACGATCTGTCAGCCCAGAATGCCCAACAATTCTCACTTACTGACCGCAACTTGCAGGTTCTGCACTGCCATCTCATCAATAGGTATACCTAATGCCAATATGTTCTTTGACGCCGGATACGTGTCCATTTCGAGAGTACTTTTGAATCTTCAACAATGAAAAGGACAAGGAACAACTTCAGCCCTGGAGCCCGACATGTTCTGCCACTGCGTTAGCTCCCGTCGCTAGCGCCAAACCCGGCGATCTTGACCGGTCCAAATGCCACAAACATACCACAAGCCACGAGTTCGGCTCAGGGCCATGGTAGATCAACGTTGTCACGGCTCACCTATGATCCGTCTACACAAGGCAAGTCCAGTACTATCGGCCTGGAGAAGGGAGTCGTCCGCCCAGCCCCGGTCCGCAATTCGGCATCGCTGCTGTCTAGACATAGGATCTGAGAGAGGGACTTGCACGGGGCCAAGACAGCTTCTACGACACATCCGGACCCGGGCATAACAGTCCCCGACAGGAAGCTGACCGCCATTGGCAATACTGAACGGCGTGGTCTCGTCACGGGGTTCGGTGGACGTTTTGACGGGAGAGAAGTCGGTGTCTTGTTTGCTCGTCTTGGTGCTCACCTACCTTACCTAGTTAATGTTGGCTGGCTTCTTACGCTGTCCCACACAGACGTGTTAGGGACGTTTGAGACAAAACACATAGCTGTCGTTGTGCATTCTTACCACAGGACAGGTGCCGTCCGAGCTCCTTATACATGACACAACTACCTGAGGTAGTCTCTATAACCAGGCGTTCATATAACACTGGTTCCTGTGATCCCACAAATACACACGCCCAGCCACCCGGCCCGTGCGCATGTATTTGTGGGCCCCCAGGAACAGTGTTTAGAGTGCGGCGCAATTGGGGGGTGTGTGTGATTGGTGGGTAGGTGGGGCGGGGTACATAGATCAAAGCCACTCTGGTCTGAGCACTGAGACTACGAAGTATATCGGTGCGACTTCTTATTATTCAAGTCATCCTCTTAAAACTAAAGCTATTGTCCGATAACCTTCAAACTATAGGCAAGACAAATTCCCAAGTTCAAGCGACCATTTCTACCCTACCTTAGCAGCGGACTCAGTAACCGTGCTAGAAGTGGGGAAATCCTTTTCAATAGACTTAAACGACACCGACAGTAAAAGCCCTTTTAGATAGAAAGCTGATTAATGGCGATGTTCTTGGACATGCAGCGATCTGAGATCGCTCCGTTCACCTCTGTGGCGATAGCCACCTGGAGGTCGAGAATCGGTAGGATTCGTCCCTCATATGTGAGGTAGTCCAGGGACTCCGCCGCCTCCGTCCTCTTCCGCTTAGCGCTCGTGGGCGAGCTAACCGAGGCGTCTTGAGCGGCCCGGTTCATGGCGTTCTGCACCGCCATCCGAGGGTGCTCAGCTGTCGACCCTCTCCACGAAAGCCGCATCCGCCACGATGCATATGACACGGCAATCCTTCACCGTCATCTTTCCTGTTCCATTGGCCCACTGTATATGTTCAGCTGAGGCGAAGTGCCCCTGCGTATCGACCGCCTGGTAGTCCAGGGTGTTGAGCAGCGGGCCACCGTCGCCTTATACATAGTGTCTTGGAGTGGACTACTCCACCACAACAACACAAAACAGTCGCGGTGCCGGAGTGGTTAACGGGCGGCCCTGCTATCTAAGCAGTCTCAGGCCGTGCTTTCGAGCGCGCAGGTTCGAATCCTGTCCACGACGAATATCTTTTCTTTTTGCTTTTGCCGTTGTTTGTTATTCCATTTTGTGTGCCTTGGTACTACTGCTGATTGTCTTGGAGGACGTAGCGATGTCGGTTGTTCAGCTGTAGAAGTGTGCAGAATGCATAGTTCAATGTTCGACTTGTGCCAACTATATCCAGACGACAAGTCACTATCGAAGCATAACCAAGTAGATATATATTCAATCATTTTGTACATTAACGCTTCATAAGATGTTAAGCCCAAGCGAAACCGAGGTACCCAATTGTCCAATGAAATCCAGCCCTGGAAATACGACACTCAAGTCTCACATCGCATGGGCAGAGGCGCCCGACATGAACGCGCTGAAAGCCCGGGGGTTCCTAGTCTGCAGGAAAACGGTTCCAGGGCCAGTGAACTTGCACACCAGACCTTCTCCAGACGCCAGTCCCGAAACGAGACCGCCGGACGCGACGCGCTCGAGGACGTACTTCGTGTTCCACGCCACCAGGTGGCCGTTGTCGACGACGTACTTCTCGCCGTCGTGGAGCTGTTCGCCACGGCGTTAGGATCAGAACTTCACCACACCCGCCGAGGCAGTTGAAGGAGGCCAAACTCACATCCTTCCGAATAATCGCACCAAAACTAGTCAACCACATCAGCCCGACGCCCGAGATCTTGTACACCCAGAGGCCCTCGCCGCTGAAGATGGCCTTGCTGAGGCCCTGCCGCTTCGTCTCCTTGACCACGCCCTGCGTACAGGCGAGGAAGCCGTCGTGCCCGACGGACCAGGACTCCTGGCCCGTCAGCCGGATGCTGGTGATGTCGCCCAGCATGTACGGGGCCAGCAGCAGCTCGCCGGGGCCGGTGAAGGTCGAGCTCGCCAGCTCGGCGCCCGAGATCATTTTCATGAGGCCGAGTTTGACGGTGCCCTTTAGGGTTATGGTGTGGGACATTGCGATCATGGTTCCTTTATGCTCAAATTAGTACAGGTGGTATCTTGAAGTTAGCTGGGGGGAGACTTACCAGGCCTTGCAGACAGGGGGCATCCGGGCGCCAACTGAACCGTGAGAATGGTGTTGCTGTCGCGGTGACTGATCCTGTAGCTGCCTCCATTAAAGGTTCCTACGTCATCAACCGTGGCTTGAGCGCCCGTGAAGTGACCAGCCGGTGGAGCGCCCGCATCGAGATTGGCCGGGTTGCTCGTGTCCATCGGGGACTTCTCCTGCGGGTAGTGGCCATCGTCGTCGTCGTCCGAAGGGTATGTGGGCGGGGCTGCGAACTGCGGGTGCTGCTGCTGTTGACGTTGTTGCTCTTGCGACGACTGCGATACGCTCGAGGGCGTGCGCATGTGGCTGGGAAGGCTCATCTGCTGGGGAGGAGGCGCAAACTGCTGTTGCGTCTGCTGCTGAGGCGGCGCCCCATACTGCTGTTGCTGTGGCGGAGGTGCGTATGTTGGCGTTGACGACTGCGGTGATGGTGTTGGGTTTGCGCCAGGCGGAGGGGTATATGTCTTCGCTTGCGCCGCTCCCGGCGGTGATGGATAGGAGAACTTGGTCTGCGTCGCCGGAGGAGACTGAGGTGGAGGCGGGTAGCTCTTCTGCTGAGGACCTGGCGAGATTCACATGTCAGTCTTGCTGTATGCGAACTCTGCGATGTGCACGCCATTCTTACCTTGAGCTCCAGCACCAGGCGGTGGAGGATAATACGAGGCCGACATTTTGACTGGATAGCGCACTTCAAGACAGAACAGGCTGAAGGCTGAGCTGAGTTGCGCTCGGAGTGAGCTCCTGATGAAGGCGGGTGAGATTTGGGAGCTGTGCTGGCTTATACCCACCCCGCTGCTTATATGGGAAGCTCGGAAGTAACCCCGCGTGGATGATCACGGTCCTAGAGCACACTGGTCGCTGGATGAAGGCTGGGGATGAGTCTGGAATCGCGAGTTCAACGGTTTGAGGTTGACACTGAAAAGAAGAAACAGGAGAAACAGGAGAACTGTCTTTCCTCGCTTGAGGAAAGCAGAAGATCAATGTCTTGAGGTAGGATTCAGGGTAGCACAGCTCCAACATCCCGTGCCCATTACCCTGTGTCTAAATCGAGAGTTCTGGGCAAGCATCCGCGCCCAATCAGAAGCTCGTGCCGACGATCAATGGCCAGGGTGCAGAGCGCCAAACCGTGGCCGTCTGGACCTCAAAAGCCAACTTCATCTGGCGCGACATGGCGGCGCTTAGAGAGCGTGCCGCGTCATTGGCTGGCCAAGGCCGTCTTAGCCTCGATTCCAAGAGCGTCGATACCGTCCCGCGGCGAAAGGCAGTACGTGGATATGTATTTCCAAATAGCTGATGCAAAGAAGAAGGAATCTTATTGAAAGAACAATTGAGATAACAGCATCGACATGGCAGCTGTTAGCCTGTCTCGACAGGATCTGGCAGTTGGCAACGGCCGGCAGTTGAGACCAAACGACCCGCTCATTGAATTGGTCCAATCGGCTGCCGCCGCTCATCGGGTGGTTGCTTTCGGAAAGCCAGGATGAGGTCACTCCACATGAGCTTGGTTTTGAAGCTTCACGAAAATTCGGCTCTCATGATCACCTCAGGATTACGACAACGAGAAGATACTCATCAACATTGGTAGCTCTCAGCCCGATCACTTCTTGATATATCATCACTGATCATTCGAACAGCCGACCGCATTCATCCGCCAGCCGCCGTCTCCGTGGTTTATTGTCCTCGGACGCAGCGGAGTTTACGGGCAAGACATCTGCCCGTTCGTCTGCGCCGCACCGGAGGCCCCAACATCAGCGACGACGACTGCTTCTCCGACGTAACCAGGCACTTCGAAGGAAATATACAGTGCCGGGATCAGACGAGTGTGTGACGATATCAACAATGGAGGCAATGATTCGACGTGCGCTTGGGGGCACTTTTGACGCCCTTGCGGTGTCCGGGAGGATGACAGCGTCAAGACAAATCACCACTCCAAACAGGGCGTTAGGGAGGCAATTATGGGCTCGCCAGATGTCGTCGAAGGGCGGCAACACCAACATCTCTGCACCATGGCACCACAGAATGGCACAGCAGACTCGATCCGAAGCACGAGCGTATTCCCAGTTTAAATCTCCTTTACGATGGAGGTCCTCCCCCAAGAGGTCCTTCCACTCCTCGAAAGCTCGCAGATCCGCCGAAAGAAAGGGCCCGGCCGCGGAGGGCAAAGAGAGCATACCAGAGGGACCCCTGACCCTGAGACAGCGCTTGAAGAAGCTGTCTCGCGAGTACGGCTGGTCGGCTGTCGGCGTATACCTCACCCTGAGCGTGCTGGACTTCCCGTTCTGCTTCTTGCTGGTGCGGACCATCGGGACGGATAAGATCGCTGACGCGGAGCACTACGTTGTGTCTAACGTCCAGAAGGTCATCCCCGAGGGGCTCAAGCAGTGGTATGACGAATACAAGAGCGCGCTGAAGAAGGGTGCGAAGGAGAACCTGGGAGAGGGAGTGACCCACGACGTCGAGATGGCCGGCTGGGGCGTTGCGGAGGCGGAGGAGAAGAACAAGACGGAAGCCAGTAAGTCACCGTCCTCGTATGATTTTTTGTTGTGTAATATGTGATCCTGGAGGTGGCGTTCTGCAGTTCGGAGACTAACGCGGTCATCAACTTGTCAGGTCTGGCTACTCAACTCGCTCTGGCATATGCCATCCACAAGAGCTTTATTTTCATCCGGATACCCCTGACGGCCGCCATCCTGCCCAAGGTCGTCAAGGTGCTGAGGTCGTGGGGATGGCAGATTGGCAAGAGGCCCCTCAAGGGCGCAAAGGGCGCCGCGAAGGCCGTGACGGAAGCCAAGAAGTGAGTGTCTGGACTAAGCTTCGTCTCGGCATTTCGAGACAAGGGCCGTGGGTGCCACCGGTGTACGAATGCGTTGTGACTGTACACTCCACACATAGACTGTACGACTATCAGATAAAGGGAAATAGACGCGATAGATGCCAAGAGGCGCAAGCTCCATTGCAAACTTGCAAGCTCATGGGTTGCGTGCCGCCTGTTCCTTCATCCATGATGCCTACATGCTGAACATGAAGAACCCGGTACCTGGGCCGCCCGGGAGGTTGGGCAGCCCGGAGTTGACTGGCTCGGCAGTCACGGAGTTTGAGGTCACGGAGTTTGAGAGAATGTCCGGAGTTTCTTTTTCGGGTCATTGTTTCTGGCGCTAGCATACGAAGGCCGCAGGCTGGGCGGCACTGTCTCCGCCGAGCTAGCTGGGGTCAAGGGATTTCCAATGAGCTCCAACGGAGCGCGTCCCGAGGGCAGGGCGCCATTGATGTCAAGGGGTTTCCAAAGAGCACCAGCAGAGTGCATCCCGAGAGCAGAACGCCATCGATGTCATGAGTTGGCCATCCCTTTCGTCGGCATTATCTGGAGGGCCCGAAGGCGGACGACAAATTCCGGAAATGAAGCCAACGCCGTTACTAAGGAACAAGTAAAAAATGTAAGAAGGTTTGCCGGCTACCCTGGTCGGGAATGCGAAGTGTTTTTGTAGCGGTGAGCGAAATCAAACCTTATCACTAAGGACGTGACCGAGATAGAGTTCAGACTACACCACGACCTAAGATCGGCATTAACGCCTAGAGTCTAACGCTTGGTTTTTTTTCTTTATCCCTCTCATGCCTGCTCTCCTGAGTCCGGCAGGTTGATCGTTTGTCCTCATCGGCGGCCGGAAAGTCTAAATCGCAGGAGAATGCAGACTAGATAAGCATGTCAGACGGCGGACTGCGCGGGGGTGTGTGTTTTCCGAGACATGAGCACCCAGCCAGGGCACCGTCCCTGCACAAGCTCAACCTGCACCGAATAAGCGATGATTCGGGCAAGACAGGAACTAGCCTCATGCACCGCGCTGCTCACTGAACTTTTTGGCCTTGGTAGTGTAGTCTGGACTGTTTAGTTGCCGCAAGAGGCAAAAGGGTTGTCTCGGGTCCTCATGTTATTAGTTTTAGTAACCCTCTTCACCGCCAACATGACGTGATTACACAGTATATCCACCGCAGTTGAATTGCCGGGAGAGGAATTTGTAATAAGGTAATTCGACGTTTGACGTCTCCAATGCTCACATGCTGGGCTTCACGCGAAAAGAGAGCTCGTATAAGTGGAAACACGGCGATTCAGGTTCAGGGAGGCGGCCGGAGATGTTACAAAGCACGGCACTTTTAGTTTGCCTCGGCCATGACAAGTGGTCCCCCGAATACGTGAAAGATTAAGATTGCTCCGTCGAAGCCTCGGGGATCCGCTGTCGATGGTCTACTCGGCCAAATGACAACTTCAAATGGTGGTGATGCGGTGGCCGTGCGTGTGTGTGTTTGGGCCTGTGATTGAGTTGATAGAGATGCGGCCGCTTTTGGCGACCAGAGTGGGGGCCCACCATTTACGGTGTAGTATTATATGCACTTAAAACAGACTACGTTCCGGCCTTCAGTAGGAGCATTAACCAATAGGAACACTTCAAAATGTTGTTGCCCGTTGCCCTTTCAAAGTCGGCCGTCATGTTTGCTGCAGGTGCTGCAGGTGCTGCAGATGCTGCAGAATGCCGCAAGGTCTGCACTCTTCTGTTCCGAGTCCCAATGGGCAACCTGGTTTCTGCTGGTGAAACTGCTGTGGTTGAAGCTTAAACCACATTTCCTCCAATAGAGCAAACGCACGTGGACCTTGCCTCAAGGCGAAAACCTTAATTCCCACGATTGGCATTGACAAGACAGGTTGCGGGTTTGGTGGTCCTGGGTGCCCCGAGCTCCGCTTGTGGCCCCTGCCGCCATAGGCGGCATGACACATTTCATTCTGATCTCCGATTAATTTTTAAACTTTTTCTAAGCTTTCTCGAACGTCAAACTTCCAACTTTAGACAACTGGGCACAACCCAAACATGGGTAATCTCTGTAACTGACAGGGCCCATCTGCTACGAGCGGTAGCACCGGCTGGCCGGCAATCATGGCCCCCAATGTTTGGCATCATGGTCTATCAATGCCAAACAACCTTCAACCGAGCCTTGACTCCCGACACACGACCACGGTTTGATGAGGATGAACAAGGTTTGGGACGATCTGGGTTGGAAATGAACTTTCTGCTAGGCGGTTTGAGACTTTCGAACCTTAAACCGGCGCTCCGATAATGGCGCCAGCATTGGCATTATGACTTAGCTATCTAATGACTCTCCGCAAGGAAATAAGTCATAGCACCATGCCTCGGTATTTACGACTCGATTTCCATCGTTTGTCATGTCACATCAAACCCTCTCCTTCTCAGGTCTTCCTTGCCCCCCCTCTTCTATCCTTTGTGTGGCATTTCTGGCTTTGTGGGGGTCCTACGTAAACGGTTCATATAAGTCGCAGTCGCTTCCGACCTTCAGGGTCTCATTGCATTTGCATCATGTACATTGGACTGGCACAACTGCTCACCGGTCCAGACCTCATAATACCTCGCTTCGACTTGCTATTCGTCTACCCATCTACCCTCGTCTGCCCACGAACCTCCGTCCAAGTCCAGATATCAGTCCTGGCCTACATGGTTAGCGCTGCCAAGCTGTGACCAAGCGTCCATCCTTCCACTTCACGATCAACAACCACCTGCAAGTCGCGTGCTTGCTTGTGAAGCTCGACGGCTCGACGGCTCGACGCTCGACCGGCCTCGGCCAATACCTTAGTGCTACTGCACGCACATATTTACATTACATTACTATTATACCTTCTGTCTAATTACATCTCATATCCACCCCTATACATATCATGCTCATGCTGCACCCCGAGGGCCACCGCCGTGGCTCGTCCTCCACCTCACTGCCTGGCTGCTTCTCGTCCGATCCTCACCATCCATCCTCACATTACTACACCTCGCCAAGCATGGCCCGAACTAAGCCGTCGTCCAGCAAGACGTCGTCATCCAGACGTGCAACCATTGACGACAAGATCGTGGCCCAGGCCCTCGAGACAGCCAGGGACTCGGAAGAAGGGGCCCATAACCCACAGGTCTGCAGCATCCTGGAGGACGCGCTCGCGAGGTTATGGATCAAGATCCAGGCGCAACCCGATTCCTACGTCATGTCCCAGACCGAGATGTCCGTCTTCACCTACTACCAGTACAGCTTCCAAGGGAACGACTTGGCGGTTGCGGCACGGAAGAGATACTGGGACAACGTACGGCGCTGATCATCAACCCGATACATCCCCACCGCCGTCCCTCAACAAACATTACTTCCCTGTACAGCCGTTGACCTGGAAGGGGTCGAAGATTCGAAAAAGTGGAAGCGTCATTGAAACCCCCCCGGCAGCATTTCCTTGCTCGATCCATCATACACGTCTAGCGATCACGTTTTTAGATGCGCAAAAAGAGCGGCTATTTTAACGATTATGAGTAACGACATTTTTTGGGGTTTGGGAGGTGCATATATGTATGCACAGCAGTTTGTCATGTCACATACGGACTCTACAGAAAAAAAGATGGGACGATACTGGAAGACAAAACGAGAAACACATCGAGATGGCATCTACCTTTCGATTGCGATCGAACGGAACCTGAATTTATCCGGAAACAACAAGCTACAACCATCTCCCTCCCCATCTCCCCGCTCCGGGCCGCCCGTCGTTCGGGTGCCCATCGAAACAGGCAACCTGGAAGGCCCCGCCATCACTCCTCCGGGCCGGGTCCGCTTCCGTCTCCCCGGATTTTCTCACGTCATGCGATCCGAACGCAAGCTCCTGCGTCATTGAAGGGTTCCATATTCCTTCGATGCGACAATTACGATCCTGACGATAGCTTATCTTTCATTGTTGCATCGGAAAACGGCCTTTTCCGGGAGGGGAACGTTGTGTGAGGGGTGCTCTAACGGTCAGGGTTGCAGTTTTACTGCCGGCCCGGCATGTGACTGAGGTGGTGTGGCTCGAACTGCGGTTGTGGCTTGCTTACTGCGGTGGCCCGTGCCTTTTGGCCAAGCTTGGAACGTGTCTCGGATGGAAGAAGTGTGTGCATCGAAGGATGGAGCGCGCGGATCGACATCTCTCTTCCAACTTCCTGTTTTGTTCAATTGGAGTTGCAGTCGGGCTATCAATTATACCATTCTTGCTACAGTAGTAGATCTTTTATCAACGAATATCACGAAGTCTCATTGAGTTATTGTCCAATTACCGTCGCTATCGCTGCATGCATTCATCATTCATTGTCATTGCCCCTGTCGTTGCATCTGAGCATGCTTTCCCCTCACCAGTCTTGATTGCTTGTATTGATTGCTTGTATTGATTGCTTGTACTGATTGCTTGTATTGATTGCTTGTATGGATTGCTATGCGGTCGCACCTATTCATCCGTCCAAGGGCGACCACAGGTGACAGCAGCCCGCTCGTGACCCCACGTCCGACCTTGCCAATGGGAACATTCTTTGCCTAAATCCTTACCTTCTTTTTCAACTTTTAAGCTTGCATTGGGGCTTTGCGAGGAGTGTTACCGCTTTGGATAACTTGCCCGCGTTCGCTGCAGGATCGTGAGCTGTTCAAACTGAGCGAGTATTACTACGCGTCGGGCTGCCCGACATGTCCACTACACGCTCACTCGATCTGGAGAAGAAGGGAGGGTCAGAACATGTGGAGTTTAGGGAGGAGGACAACACCATGTCTCCGGCACCAAAGCCTCGACGGAGCCTCCTCCCCTGGCTCGCCTGTCTCGCTCTGACACTGCTGGTCTTCGCCTGCGGCCGGACCGTTACCTGTAGCAGACCCTCAGCTCCTGACCACCACGTTGTTCCGGCCTCGGATGCTGTCATATACCCAGCGCATCCTCTTGTCCTGGGACCGGGCAAACACCTCGGCGTAGAGCCACCGCCAGTCGCGAGACGACAATCCTCGTACACGACATCGTCTGCTGCAGCCAGTCCCACCGTGCTCGAGTGCTTCCAGGTCGCGCCGCGTGTCTTGACTCCCGAGGGGGCAGCCGAGAGCGATGACTCAGAGGTGGTCATGGATGCTGGCAACTCGGCGTCCGGGGAGGTCTGCACGCAGCTCCTCATGGAGCATAGCTTTGCTAACAGCTATGGCCAGCCGTTCATTGGTGAGTTCGGTAAAAAGGAAAACCGTGTTCCATCTCGTGACCTATCAAGTCACGACCACCGCCATGTCCATTTTGGCCAGTAGCCATGACTTACACACCGTTCAGGGAGCCATACGCCGCCCAGCTGCGCCTTCAACAGGGTGGTAATGAACTTCACCGTCACGTCCCAGGGCCGGCAGTTCGACCGCCTTGCCCTGATGTACCTAGGCGACACCGAGGTCTGGCGCACCTCGACCGCCGAGCCGGTCCAACCACCCGGAATCCGCTGGACCTACATGAAGGACATGACGGAGTACTTGTCTCTGTGGAAGACGCCCCAGAAGCTCATCTTCGATCTCGGCAACCTGATTAACGACAAGTACACCGGCCCCTTCAACACAACCCTAACGGCCACTTTCTTCACAGCCGAAGACCAGTCCGGTGCCGCGCCGCCCAGCGACCTCATCATCCCCATCAGCAAGCGCCAATCAGCCGCCAACGGAGTCAGCCAGTTCACCCTCCCCGCAGACGACGCGACGAACACCATCTCCTTTCCGCGCAACGCCCGCCGCGCCGTGTTCTCCGTCTCGTCCTGCGGACAGGCAGAAGAGGAGTTCTGGTGGAGCAACGTCCTCCAGAGCGACGTCGACACCTTCGCCTCCGGAGCGGGCTCCCTATACGGGTACAGCCCCTTCCGCGAGGTGCAGGTGCTCATCGACGGACAGCTGGCGGGCGTGGAGTGGCCGTTCCCCGTCATCTTCACCGGCGGCGTGGTGCCCAGCCTGCACCGGCCCATCGTGGGCGTCGACGCGTTCGACCTGCGCGAGCACGAGATCGACATCACGCCCTTCCTCCCGTTGCTCTGCGACGGCGCGGAGCACACCTTCACCATCCGCGTGGCGGGGATAGACGACACCTCCGGCCCCGCTCCCAAGCTCACGCAGACGGTGCGCGTCAGCTGGTACGTGACGGGCAAGATCTTCGTCTGGCTCGACGACGAGGGCAGCGTCACGACGGGCGACAAGCCCACCGTGCAAGCCTCCGCGCCGACCATCAAGCTCACCCACAGCACCGGCCAGTCATCATCCGCCAACGGCACAACAAACGAGACGCTGAGCTACACCACCCTCGTGAACCGCAAGCTCGCCACCTCCGCCCGAGTGAAATCGCAGCACTCAACCGGCGTCGCAACCTGGTCCCAGACCCTCTCCTACACCAACAAGGGCCTCATCTCCGACGCCGGCTACAGCCAAGTCAACGACTTCTCCATCTCGGGCTCGGACACGGCCGTGGGTAACAACATAGCCTACCTGGCCTCCTACCGCTACCCGCTGTACGCGAACCAGAGCTTCTCCATCTCCCCGCAAAACAACCTGACCATCCACGCCCACGTCACGCAAGGCAAGCAAATCCTCGTAGCTGGCCAATCCGTCTTCCCCAACGGGCTGGAGGCGTTCTCTTCTCTGCCCGCCACTACGGCGGGGGACAAGAAGGTTTTGGGAGGTAGTCTGCTGTCCACGACCAAAGACGGCACGGCGGCCTTCTTCCAGACGGGGGACGGGAAGAATAGCTCTGGGTACGGGACGAGCGCGCAGGTCATGACGTTTGGAGGCGTACGTGCGGCGGGGGTGCTGGGTGACGGGCCGGACGTGGAGTTGTATTTCAGGAACGTGACTGCTGTTAACGGGACGGTTGTGTTTGATCGGGAGAGGTTGGCTGGTGATGTCGGGGGGGCGGGAGTTGACGGTGGGAGCCCGAAGGCGGCGGCAAGCCATTACAAGGAGTTTGCGCCGGCGGGTGCGCCGAGGGTGTTTATGGCGAAGATGGGCGGTGGTGGTGGTGATGGGGAGGGGATGGAGAGGGCCAATAAGGGGAGGGGGGTTGGGGGGCAGAGGCCTATGAGACGAGGGGAGGTGAGGCGGTGGGTGTGAGGTTGGGGGAGAGCGCATGCTTCTTGGGTAAGATACCGAGTATTGGGTAGAGCAAGTATCGATAAATGCCTTCTTTACTCACATTGGGGAAATGACCAAGCATCTTGAGCGTGAGTCAATGTATTCCTGGGACGCAGAAACCTGGTGTTTCATGGACAATGATGCCTCCTTTCAGCCTATCGACATTGGGCGATAGCTCATCAGTAACCACTTATGATACCTCTCATCATACATTGTCTTCCGCCTTTGCCCTCGCGTCAAATGATTCTACACAGAGACTGGCCTGGTGAGTCGATCACCGTGTCTCTTAGACCCTAGGCATAAGGGACCGCTAGAAAGCAAGGGTGGCTGCTCATCATCAAACACAGCAATCCGACATGTGAGGACTGAAGCCCTGACAACGGAAGTCCTAACCTGCTGGCGAAGGATCATGGGCCAATTGCTACCACCGCAGCAATCGTATCAAGAGCAAGAGGCGCAGTTCACTTGTAGAATCTCTCATCGACAGATCCGGAACGATTGGCGGCCATCTGCTTTCTCGATATGTTTCAAAATCAGCTGTTTCGAAGAAGGCCGAGAGGGCGGCTCGCCGGCTACAGTGGCATGAACCGAACCCTTGGCCGGCTGCTGATCTTTGTTCCTGCTGGCCTGCTGTTGCTGGGGCCACACTGACGTGAGCGAATCAGGGGTTCCGATCTCTGTGTGTCACGGCAGTTCAACCGAGCTTGGGGGCCTTGGCAAGCCACCAAACGGTGCCACTGGAACTTTGATTGCGCAAGAGGCAGAGATAGAGATGGCTTCCCTGGTCGACCTATACTTCACCTTGCGGATGCCTGTGGAAATGGTCAGATATTCTAGTGCAGAAAGCCGAAGTGATCCCTCTGTTGGAATTGGAATGGCTTATTCCAGAGGGAACAGGTGGCTGTTGCGTGCTGACTGCAAGCGCTTGCATCGGTCCATGTTCCAGGGTCAACACGCCGTTCCCAACCAAAAAAAATCCTTGGGCACGAGCCACCATAAGCTTCTGTGAGGTCATAGGTCATCCGCCCCACATGTTGTGGCGTCACAGGCGTCACCAGAGACAAGCAGCATCATGATTGAGCATCATTGATTCAAATTGACTCCCCAGTCAATAATAAGGTTGTTGCACCACCTCATCACCGCAGTGATAATATCACACTTCTATCCTCTCCCCGTCCACCTTGCCTCCTGTTGTACTCCCCCCCTGCCATCAGTTCTCCCATCAGTTCCCTGAAATCATCTGCTGGTGTTGTTTACCGAGAATCTGCACAATCAACATTCCATCTTCCACACTAACAAAACATTCCACCCGCACAACCCGGCAGTCTAGCTTTTAATCGCAAACCTTCGCCGTCCAACTCCCTCTCTCTCTCTCTCGCGCAAAACCTTAACTTTTGCAACAAACCACCCGTCAAGCGCACAACCTCACCTTAACCCTTCCCACCTAACAACAACAAGAACAACAAACCACCTCACAACCGCCGCAATGGATCTCTGGCAACTAATCCTCCGAGCCATCCAGTTCCTCTGGGTGCTCCTCATCACTGCCCTCATTGGCAACGTCATAGCCCTCAACATCGACGGGCCCATGGCCGCCATCAACTTCACCATGTTTGTCGCCGTGCTCTCCTGGCTCGCCGTGCTCTACGGCATCGCCGCCTCGGTCTTCACCTCCCTCGCCATCCCCATCGTCATGCTCGCCCTCGACGGTGCCGCCGCGCTTTTCACCTTGATCGCGGGTATCGTCCTCGCCGCCAGGCTCAAGGCCGTCAACTGCAGCAACCCCAACCAAGGGCCCGGCTGGATCGGGTACGGCGCCGAGAACGTCGGCAAGCGCTGCCGCGAGATCCAGGCCAGCACGGCGTTCCTGTGGTTCCTCTTCGCCACGTTTGCCGCTACGCTCGCGCTCGCGTTCTTGAGCTTCCGCCGGGTGGGCGGTGGTGCGAGGAGCCACGGTCCGGGTATGTCCCAGGTTAGAGTCTGAGGGCGGGACTGGATTTGTTGGGTACACCGCACACAAGAATGGAAGAATAGCAACTTCGGCCGCAGCACAGGGCGTCAGGATGGATATCAAGGGTCGGCTGGATGTGACGGGAATGTTAATGTGGGAAGGTTGTAATGGTACGAAAGGGTGACGAAAAACTGGCTGGACCTTGGGATCAGGCGTTCGATTGGAAGGCAGTTCTGGGTTTTCACACTGGTGGCTGCCTGTCGCTGTTGGGTTTACGGATTGGTTTGGGCGATGATCACGGTGCCTGCTATCGCAATTCCCTGGTTCTAATAGCTGTAGACAGACTGCCCATGGCAACGATTTTGATACTGTACGATTCACAAGACCTGATGTTGATCACGATGTGAAGCCCTTCCTGCAGACCTTGATTTGACAGGGTAATCATTTTCCTCGGTAGCTATCACGTACATTCGAGACAAAGAATAAGTGACTCGCGAACCCACTGGCGTCTCCCAACCCCAGCATCCCCATACCGCTGACGACAATTCACATATCAAACACCCCTCAAACCAAAGTAAACACACCACTCCTCCCACTAAACGAACTGATTTTCCCCCCCAAGCTCCTCGCATCACCATAATACTCAAGCCTATACGCCCCCCTTTCGTCCCCCTCGCCCGTCTCCCACTCAATCTCCACTTCGCTCGTGGCCATCACATCACTTACCCTCTCCCAGTGGAAAACAAGCGCCCAGTCCCCATCATCCCTCACCCTCCTCCACACGCCATCCTCCCCAAGCTTCGCGACAGCAGCGTACGTCCCCTCCAGCGCGAGGTTATTCCTCGGATTCGCGCCCACGAACCGCGCCCTCACCACCTCGCCGCGGCGGTACGGTACCACCCTCTCCACATCCGCGAGGACGTCGCCGAATGACTTAAAAAAGGGCGTACCGTCCCTCACAACGGGGGAGATGAACGAAAGCGACGCATTCGTATTGTCAGGCGGCAGGGGGCCGTCTGCATGCCTCACCGGCGGCGACGCCTCGTCGAGAAAAGGTAGATACTCCAGCGTGACGTTGATGTAAGCCGCCAGCGTGTGGGGTCCGTAGAGGGTGCTCGCCCCTTCGTACCGCTGGACGGCGTATTCCTCTTCCGTGGCGATGTAGTGCGTGTAGCTGTTCGCCGGGCCGCCGATGACGACTACCGGATCTTCCACATCCACCCCGGGGTCGGACTCGGAGGAGGAGGAGGAAGTTGTCTTGAATAAGAGCGACTTGGCGGAGGCGGAAACGGCCTCCTTCCACCGCCGGCCGGCCATGGTGGTTGCTTCTCCCGGGCTGACGATTATGAGCAACTGCCCCACGCGGAAGACCTGCACGTCGACGATGTTGGGCGTCCACTGGTAGGGGGTCGTTATCTCCCCCACGTCGAGGAGGATGGGCTTGGCGCCGTGGCAGAGCTGTTGGGCGGGGGAGGGCTCTTTGAGGAGGTGCCGCACGACGCGCCAGACGGGGGAGGTGTTCTCCGGCCCGCCGTCGTGTTGCGTGAAGTCGAACGCTCCCGGGCCATCGGAGGTTCCGGCTGCGAAGGAGTAGCCTAGTGCTGCCGGGCAGGTCTGGACTAGGGAGCCGTTGGGGAGGAGGAAGGTGAAGTTGGCCATGTCGTGGAAGGTGTGGAAGGACTTCACCCAGGAGCCGCGGATAGGGGTTGGTGAGGCCTCGAGGTCGTTGTAGAGCTTGATGGCGGGCTCCGCTTGGCGCCGCCCGATCTCGAAGCAGGAGGATGCGCCATTGTCCTTCTTGCGGAAGAAGGGCCCACGGGCGTGGCATTGCTGCGATCGGCCGTTGCTGCAGGTGCTATTCTCGAAGCTGCACATCTGGCCTGAGCCGTCTTCGCACCAGGCTCCGCCCACGTTAGGGCTGGTGTCGCCGACGTTGGCTTGGGAGAAGCCGGCGACGAAGTTCTCGGCTGCCGTATCGCTGGTGCGCATGCGTTGCTCGAAGAGGTAGGCGGCTACGCCCTTGTTGTCGCCGGCTATGAGTGTGTTGTTGCCCAGCATGGATGTGCCGTGTACGGGGAACCAGGTCAGGACGCCAATGTTCTTGAGGTCCGAAGCTCGCTTGAACTTAAGCAAGGTCAGGTCCTTCTCAACCGAGCCGTCGTCTTCGGAGCTACTGTTGTACTTAGATCGCTCATCCTCTGGATTGGCGAGATAGGCGTACAGACTGCGGTTGAGGTTCGCTCCAAAGATCTTGGTTTTGCCCACGCTCAAGTATCCAGGTCCCAGACTCGAGTGCGCACGTTGGATGGAGAGAACTGCTCCGTCGACTATAGCACGGTAACTTTGGTGATCGAACCCCTTGCTCGTGATCTGTGGGAGCAGGTAGTTCAGCCAACCACCAGGGCCGGCGTGTGAGTGCGTGCCTGTGACGGCAATGTTGTGATGGCCGTAGACATGGTACTCGCTGCCGAGGTTCTTCAACTCCTCGAGGATGCCATATCTCACTGCCGTGTCCCCTGACTGGGTGTCGAGGACCAGATAGACGAACCTGTCCTCCGGCCTGTCGATATCTCCGACGATGAAGGCTCTGGAGTACAGCCTCTGCCGTAGTCCGGTGCCGACTTGCTTTGGATCGGCGTATCCCATCATGTTAATCTCCACGACCGGGCCGGTGATGTCGGCCTTGCCGACGCCGAGGAGGTATTTGTCCCCGAGGCCATGGTCAGTCGGGAGGCTATGGTTGGTCCAGGGCATGAAGGTCCCATTCGTAAGACACGGAAGGTCTTTACGAAATATATAGATATTCGCGAAAGTGAACAAGAGCAGTACCACTGCCAACATGCTCCTGTTGAGAATGATAGACCGAGCTCTGCTCGGCTGGGGCGAAGAGTTCGGGCATAAGCTGGACTTCTCCTCGTCCAGTCCATGGTGGAGGAGCCGGTCCACCTCTGCTGTGTTCTTTTCATCCATGTTTGGATACAGCTGTCAAGCGAAAACAGCTATGTAAAGCTGTATCAAAAGCGTAGGTTTGACTCCATGTCGGTCAAAAACGTCAAACTTTTGACGAATCTTGAGACTCAGTAAGTACGCGTCCGTCGTGTCGCATCGCCTACCAACTTCTTTGAGTTGGCTGCAACAAGCGGCAGATGCCGTACCTGAGGAGGCGAAGCGCTCTTGCCCGCCGTCTGGTGACAGAAGTGAATGCAAACATGACTAATCAGACAGCCTTTCCCATTTCGGAACCCCAGCCTTGAGGCAACATGTGGTCCGTGCGGGTGGACCCCTTCTCTGATCAAAGGCAGTTGCTGAACTTCACGTCAACTTCGGGAGCCTAGGTTCGATTCCAATACTCACTTCAATTCTGACAGGAGTCTCCATTCCACAACGTTTGGATTGTGCGCTTACCTCTCAGTAAATATATTCACTAATTATCAGACATCCTAAATCTGCTTGGTGCCCAGCCAAAACCAGCGTATCCTCTCGACATATCGCAGGTTCGGCATCACAACAAACACAAAACAGAACTTCCTAATCAACCGACACCATGACAGAACCAGAGAACATCGAGGATGATCTCTTCGCCGATCTGTTAGTCTTCTCCATATCATTGCTGCTCCCGACTTGTCTAACAGGCTTAGCTACGACGACGAGCCTGCGGCCCAGCCTCAAGCAGCGCCCGACCAGTCCGCAGTCGAGCAGGCACCTGCCGCCGACGACAGCTATAATCCGGCACAGGACTCGAACCAACAATTCGATGCACAAAACGGCGAAGACCAGGATATGAACCAGGGCGACGCCGGTGAGGATGATGAGGACGACGAAGTCGACTTCAACCTGGGCAACAACAACAACAATGCTCGCCACGAACAAGACCACGATAACGATCACGAAGATGGGCCTCAGGGGTACGGAATACCACAGCAGCAACATCACGGCCATCGTGGTCCTAACTCCAAGGAGGATGGGTAAGCTACATTTCAATTTTGTCTTAATTTGCTGTGATACCCTGTGACATGGTGAGATCTTCTGGAGCGCGTAACCATCTCGGCCGCCTTTGTCAGGGCCATCGAAACTTCTGCGCTATTCCAGCGGTCGGTCGCTATGCTCGACAATGAAGGATGAGAGGGATTGAGGGAGGGTGGGCTGGAGGTTGGGACGCCTTGCAAGGCGGAAGGAGCAGCCAGCATCTTGGGGGGTCTCTGTCTGGTGGACAATGACAGTACTGCTGTCTCGTGGCGTCTTTGGCCTCGTGCAAGGCTATAACATCAGAGCCGCCAACTCAGTCCTCGGTTGAGGTACATGACATGCCTTGCGGAGGAAAGCAGGCTGTCATTTGCAAGAGAGAGGAAAGAAAGGGAATCCCTATGCAAGACACCACCGAGACAAAGCAACCGACGCGGATAGCTCAGGAGCAGCTCTTCTGCCTTTATAGCCATCTAGGCCGCAGATAATCCTGTTAAGGCTGACGGGACAAGGCAAGTCTGCCAAAGACTTGTCCTCTCCACAGCTATTGCAAGATTTGGCAGCGAGTAGCGCCCAGTCAGTCATCAGTCAGTCAGGCAGTCAGTACCTAGCTTCCCGATAGCAAGAGCACCCAGACAAGAGAGAGATTTTCCGACACAAGACCTTCCTGGCTGTTTACCCGCTGCGCCTGTGCTTCTCACACGTGAGAACTGCTGTAGCGTGTACTGCTGGGCTTCCTGAGGTATCTCGCGAGAAGACTTCACCGACACCTCACCAGTCCCACCCTGGTCATTTCACCACCATTCGCCGCCTTAGGCTTCTCCTCGGCCGCAACAGAGCAGACCGAGAACAACTTAGCGACCTTCAAAACCACCAACTTCTACATCTTGCTTACTCGACAAGCTTATGATGGCTGAGACCGACGGAGCCGATTTCATACCGTTGGCGTCGCCTTCGCCTTCGTCCTCTTTGGGTCCCGGCGAGGCGAGGGAGGCTCAGAGTGATGCGGAGTCAGAGACGAATATGCCAACTCATATATCCCACTATTACGATCATTCGGGTCGTAGAAGGGCATACAAGCTGGAGAAGGAATGGTCAAGGTCCGAACTATGAAACTGTGGTGACGAGTCGCCATGGAACCCTTGGGGCTTATCCTGCTCGTCGCACCAACCTGCATGGCTGTCTAGCGAGCGGCTGCCCACGTCGTGTCGTGTTTGCTCAGTGCGCCTGCAGGCGACGACAACAAGCTCCAGGATTACTGATGGGATTAATGCTTGCGGATCATTTGCCATTAATGTATGCCTTGATCATAGACTTTGATATACTGACATTGTGTCCTACAGGAAAATGTTCATTGGCGGTCTCAACTGGGAAACAACCGACGGTATGTGCATCCGGCAAACTATATCAATCGGGCAATCACTGACACTTCTTTGCTCCAGAATCCTTGAGAGACTACTTTTCCCAGTTTGGTGAGGTGCTTGAGTGCACCGTTATGAGAGATGGCGCAACCCACAGGTCGCGTGGCTTCGGATTTCTCACCTTTAAGGACCCCAAGACTGTGAACATTGTCATGGTCAAGGAGCACTACCTGGACGGCAAGATCGTAAGCTACCCGCCGGACACTTGCCAAGGCCCCTTGACAGAAGTTAACCACCACACATTAGATTGACCCGAAGCGGGCGATTCCTCGTGACGAACAGGAAAAGACCAGCAAGATTTTCGTCGGAGGCGTCAGCCAGGAGACCACAGACCACGAGTTCCGGGAGTACTTCGCCCAATTCGGCCGTGTCGTGGACGCCACCCTGATGATGGACAAGGACACCGGCCGTCCTCGCGGTTTCGGCTTCGTCACGTTCGAGTCGGACGCAGGTGTCGAGGCCTGTCTAGCAGCCAACCTCGAAATCCATGGAAAGCCGATCGAGGTCAAGAAGGCCCAGCCGCGCGGCAACATGCGTGAGGAGGAAGAGGCCGCCGCCCGCCGGGGAGGAGGCAAGTTCGGCCGCAAGGGAGACCGGAACGGCAGCGGGGGCGGACAGGGCGGCATGGACGACGGTGGCATGGGAGGCGGCATGGGCGGTGCTCCCGGCGGCATGACGCCGCAGGTCATGGCGCAGTACTGGCAGCGCATGCAGCAGTACTTCGCGATGATGCAGCAGCAGATGGCCATGAATAGAGGCATGACCATGAACCCCCAGATGATGCAGATGCAGCAGATGATGCAAATGCAGCAGATGCAGCAGCAGATGATGGCTGCTCAGGGGCGCGGCGGCGGTGCGGCTGGTGGCGGAGCGAACCCGATGGCTGAAATGGGACAGATGAACCCCCAGATGATGCAGCAGATGCAGCAGATGATGGCGCAGCAGCAGGGTGGTCAACAGGCAGGTGGACCTGGAGGTTCTCCGGCACCCGTAGCCGCTATTGCTGGCGGTGGTATGTCCCCCATGGGCAACCCAGGCGGCGCCGGAGCCGGTAGCATGAGCCCGGCCCCCCAGGGAGGCGGTAGCCAGCACGGAGGATCTCAAAGCGGTGGCGGTGGCGGCGGCGGTAGCAACGCCGGATATAACGCATTCGAGCAGCAGCAGTTTGAGCAACAGAAGTACGGCGGCCCGCAGGGACACCAGCAGCAGCAACGCCGTGGTAACTTCCGCGATCAGCAGCCGCAGCAGCAGGCGTTCGGCGGCGGAGGCGGTGGATACGGAGGTCCAACAAGCTGGGAGGGCATGTACGACGACGTCCCTCAACCGATGATGAACCAGGGTGGTGGTCACATGGGAGGCGGAGGCGGCAGGGGCGGCTACCACAAGAACCGTGGCGCGTACCAGCAGCAGCACAACCAGAACATGATGCCTGCTGATCCGAACGCCGCGCCGCCACCTAACGCGCCGACGGGTCCGAAGAACGCTGGCAGACCGGGTGCGAACTACCGCGGCGGCGGCCGGGGAGGCAACAGGGGCTTCCATCCTTATTCGAGGGGTTAGTCGAATCCGAGAATTTGGAAGAATGCCAATCGTGGATCAACGTCCTCTCCGTGGAACGCCTTCTGGCCGCAGAAAGTCTGAGCTGGGGAATTTGCTTCTCAGATCTGCGGTTCTGTGCTTGCGTTTTTATATTTGCAAGGCTGCAATGAGGCTTTACCTGCTCCTGCGTTGTCTGACGGAAAAGTGAGGGTCTTGCGAGTTTGGATGGCTTGGTGCGGTGGTGGTTGGCCGAGTGTTTCTTCGGTAGGAATGTATTTTTAGTCTTCTTTCGTGCTGTCATCTCACAGGTTTTCGGATCAAGGTCAGGGGTGCAGACGGGTTTGGCTCTACCAGGTGTGTGCGGCACTACGCTGCTCAGGGGTTCCGCTACGGGTATGATTGAGGCGAATGGCAAGGGGGAAGACAGGTTATGCTTTTAAAACGCAGTTTCTTATAGGCTTTCTTTTCGAGGCATCGTTGTTCGTACCAAACTTGACAACTTGCCTGCCAGTGCTACGGTAAAGTCGACAATAACGACTGTAGAGTTGTAGAGTTGACGAGCACATCAGTAGCCAGAGACAGGCACCTCGGAAAACCGTCTCTCCTCGCAACCAGCCTCACCACCTCCCTTCAGGCATACAGTTTAGTAAACCCTTCCTTTGGCGGCTGCAGCCAATTCCTCCCATCCCACACCGTCCCCTCCTGCTCAATAACATGGAAAGTATAAATAATCCTCCCCTTCTGGCTCGTATTCTTCTCGCTCTTGTGCAACAAATTCCCGTGAATCAGCACCAGCGTGCCAGCCTTGACCTCCCCGGCGACATACTCCCCTCCCTCCTCCCCCTCCCCCGTCTTCTTATCCTCCCCGTACTCCTCACCGGGGGGGAACCTCGGCCCCTCATTCACGAGCCTGTCCATGCCGCCCGCTTCCTCGTCGCTCACGCCCGCCCTCCTCCTCACCAGCCTCTTCTCGACGGGCGCCCACCTGTGACTCCCCGGCAGGAAAGAGAGACACCCGTTTTCGAGCGTCGCGTCCTCGAGGGCGTACCAGAACCCCAGTGCCGAGGGGGGGTCGGTGTAGAGGAAGCAGCTGTCCTGGTGGGGCGGCACGGCGCCGCCGATCTCGGGCTGCTTGAGGATGACCATGCTCTGCAGCACGCGCGGGTCCCTGTAGCCCAGGCTGCGGGCCACGCCCGCGGGCGTGACTTTCCCTTCGTCTGCCCCTTCCTGGACGGCGGAGACGGCCTTGAACGGCGCCGAGAGCTCGTGTAGGTAGTGCCCGATCTTGTTCACGGCCCTCTCCTTGGGCCGGGTGACTTTCCCCGAGGCGGAGTCGACGGCGTCCTCCTCGAGGAAGAAGCGGATCTTGTCACCGCTACCGAGGAAGTAGGCGTCGCCCGTGTGCTGGCGGTCGTCGGCGCCGCCGGTGCTGAACTTGGTCAAGGGGTGGGTGGACAGGTCCAGCTCGTCGTGGAGGAGGCGGTGGGTTTCCGAGAGCAGGGACTGGATTTGTTCGGGGGCGAGGGCGTCCGGGATGAGGAGGTAGCCGTCGCGCTTGAACTGGGCGATTTGCGACGGCGCGAGGCCGGAGGAGAGGTGGTGCGTGTGGCCCATCGTTGGACTAAGGTAGGTAGCTCTGGTATTGTTCGAGGTAAAAAGTGGCTTCAGTGGTCAACGTCAACCATATAGGTGCGAGGAACAGTCCGAGATACGATCGGCAAGGTTGAGGTGAAGCGAGTGAAGATGTACTGATTCTAGAGTCTGGACTTATACTCCGCCGGCTCCAGCGTCGGGAAGTCTTATTACACCTCACCTGGAGGGGGAGGTGCATCCTCCCCGCTGTGCTGAGGTCAAACCCCACCAAGCCAACTTAACGCCGGCGGGAATCGACGGTCTGACATGGTGAAGAACCCGGGGGCCCAAATACATCTGGTGTTTTGTTACGAGCAGTGGTCTATGATTTGTCTTCTACCAGGAACTAAACACCTGTCTAGTCTGTCTAGTGTGAGCAAGTAACAAGAGCTGACTTCTGAGCCCTGTATCTCCGTGGCCTCAAAACGGGATCAAAGCCTGGCCTTGTGTTCTAGGCTACCCCTTGTGGCTTGCCAATGTTTGCTCTCTTTCCTGTAACTGTTGTTATCTCGTGTATATCCGGAAGGCTCGACGGTCCACAGATGGCGGAAAGGTGTCGCCTGCTTAAAAGTCGGGCAGCCGGAATCTCCGACGGGAACCACAAGCATGCCGCGAAGAAAAGCACAGCACAAGGAACAAGGCACATTGAAGTTAATTGTTCCCAGGCTGTAGAACAAGCAAAGAGGCGAAATGATGCATGCAATAATGACTCAGACACCGTACACCGGCAGAGCCGCAGCAGACATCAACAGAAGCTATCCACCCGCAGAGGTATTGCGCAAGATGGGGATGGAAAAATAACGAAAGGGGACTCCCAGCAGACACTCCTCCGGCCCTCCCTTCGTTGACCACCCTGCCCTTGCCCCATCAACAACCACAGCAAAACGGTATTCCTGGCCCCGTCATCCGGCTCCCGAACCAACGTCAGATTCCCCTCACACTATACGCCTCTTGCAGCGCTCGGCGGGCAAGCAGGCGGACCGAGTCACATAGCCTCCTTCCCTATTTCTCCGAGTGTGACTCTGCCGTCTTCTCCTCCGATGCGGAGGTAGTGTCGATCTTCTCGTCCTCGCTGAGCTTCTTGCCGGGGTGGCTGCCTCCCTTCGACTCGTCACCGGTGCTCGATCCGTCGGCGGGCTTGTCGCCGGAGCCCGATTCCTTAGATACTTGGCTGGCGAGGTCTTTGTCCTCCTCCGTGTTGTCAAACATTTCAGTGTCATCTGAGTCCGTCAGCACCTCGGTTCCGTCTCCTAGGAAGATGATGCGACCCTTGTAGCCTCCCATACCGAATGACTTTTTATCCGCCTCGACATCATAGCCACTGTTGCTGTCACTATCATCAAAGTTGTGGTGGACGCCGGGGCCGCGGAACTCGGCTGTTTTGAGAGAAGAGCAACGCGTTAGCTACAGAATCCGACGCCAAAACATGCTGCAAAAAGGCAGAAAGAGGTAGGGCCAAGGTAAAGAGCTATAAGGGGTCCGAGACAGGGTAATGGCAGCCGACTACTCGGTCGTAGAAGACTCACCATATTCGGGTGGAGCGCAAGGGCCATCTCCAGCCGCAACACGCTTGGCAATCTCGTCGTACCACTCCTCCTTACTCCTGCCCCTGAGGAAGCCGATGATGACCATGGTCATGTTGTCGCAGCCGACACCTCCGGTCTCGGAGTTCGATGCCAGGCAGTTATCCATCATGTTCTCGCAGATCTTCTCGAGGTCCTGCTTGGCGGCAATGCCGCGCCTGACAAACTCAACAACTGCCTGGGAAGACTGGCAGTCCCAGATACCTGGAGGACGGTGTTAACAGTTGAACACGGCCAAAGACAACAGTTCGGCGTTGACTCACCATCGCAGGCAATGACGGCGAACTCGTCGTCATCGCCGAGGTCGTGGACAGAAACGTCGGGGTATGCGGTGACAATCTGCTGTTCGGGCGCCAGCTCAGCGCTCTTCTTGAACTCGAAGTCTCCGATTGCGCGGGAGAGTGCCAGGTTGCCGTTCACACGGCCGAAGTCGACGAAACCACCGGCGGCGGTAATCCGTGCCTTCTCACCTATTTGACCATTCGTATTAGTTATCTGCACGGTCGAGGAGCCACAAGCGGTGCGGTTGTTCCCGTTGGCAGGAGCTAGCATGTGTTACCTTCGTTCTGCGGCTTGTGGTCGAAGGACAAGGGCTTAGCTCGGCCCTTGACACCTAGCACACCTCTCGAGTCTCCAGCATTGGCCTGTTTATCCCTCATTAGCACCAAGGAAAGGCCAGATCGGCTGTGCCAGAAGACGTACGCAGTAGATCTTGTCATCTGTGATCAGACCGACGCAGGCTGTGCATCCAGATACCTCGTCCTCCATCTTTGGGTCTGTGTGTATTGCACCTGTTAGCGGGGTTTGTCCAGGGGGACTCGGTCGGCCATTGAATATCGGAAACATCCTCTATTCGTACGGCAGCGCGCAGTGCGTGCGAAAGGAGTTGGCATACCGCTGAGTATCGCACGGTCAGTGGCAAGGAAGCCGTCCTTGAGAGCCTGCTCGTAGTTGCCGGCTTTGAAGGTATCCTGTTTCGCGATGATCTTGTGGATGTTGTCGCCCGCATATAACGCTACGTTGGCTCCGCCATGACCGTCGTAGACACCGAAGAAGGAGAGCTTTTGGGGATGGGCCTTGGAAGCCTCGACGTTTGCGAGGAGATCGAGCACTGTCGTGTGGGAATCCTCCATGCTGATACGCCAGCCTTGCATGGCTGACACGCCATAGATCAGTCGTTCATCTTGGCCACGGTCCGACGTCTAAACAACCAGTGTCACCCAGATTAGCATATGTCCTCTTGGATCCTGGAACATCGAGACGGCTGCTCTCGTGCGCATGTGCCACATCCCGTCACAGAGTAACCACAAGCCAGTACGGAAGGCAGGTTGCCAACGTGGTGGGGTCAACATTCTCTCTAGCCGGGCGCGCTGTCGACAGGATGGTGGTGTGCCGTGTGAATCCGACAACCACGCGCGGTTCGGAGAGTTGGTCAAGAGGAGAGGTGCAAGAACTTGGTCACGAGTAACGCACCTTTTCGACGACGGGCTCAGAAAGAGTCTGACCCATGGTTCGGAGGGGTGGGAGAGAAGGTACTTGGCAGCGGGCGGCTACTGTTGCAAAGTGAGGCTGGAAAAGATAAGACAGATGAAGTCAGTAAAGACGCGGGTCTAGAACAAAGTATTGTCCTCTCAGGAAAAGAAGGATGTTGGGATCCGGGGTCCAAAGCGGATGACGTTGGGAACTGTATCAGATTGGTCACGCTCGAGAGTGTTGTATGCCAGTTTGCGACTTGCAGTGTCAAAGCTGCGGCGGCTGCAGCAATCGATGGAGAATGCCAGGGCGGAATTGGGAGCACGAGGGCGGGGTCGGGCGGCGACACTGACAAAGGGTCGTAACAGCTGCAGCTGACAAGTGCGCTTTTCAGGTCTTGCTTGGCTTTGGAGAGCCTCAACGTCCCTGGCAGAGACAGAAGCCAGGCACCAGGGGCACAAGAGCAGCCGCGCCAAGTGACGAAAGAGTCGGGTATCAAAGTGCAGGAGGCGGGAGGGAGAGTGAGATCAATGCTTACTCTGGGTTGTAGTTGAGGCTATTCAGGCGCATCTGGCGACAACGCGAATGGCTGCAAAAAGAGAAGGTTTGCTGTCGGTCGACCACTCAAAACACGTCGAGCTGGTGGGCGAGCCTAGAATCGCGCGTTGTGGGGTATCGCTCTGGGTTCCTGGAGTTGCTGGAAAAGGATATTCGTCGTTGGTCGAAGGAATTTCCCTGTGGTTTTGGCCTGCTATTAATCCAGAAATCTTTTGAAGAGGTTGTTTCGTCGATCACTAGCATACAGTGACTGGTCGCGTGCTGTTGTCAAGAAGGAACATGGAATGCTTGATGCAGAAAGTCCTTGCGCAAGCAACAGGAAGGAACGACAGCTCTCAACCTGGAAATCTCTGGACGGCAGGCAACCCTGGCCCGTGCGTCTAAACATGACGTGTGTGAAAGGGTTTTCGGTCGGAGTTTTAGGCGCGCTAACGCGGAGCGCACCGACCACTCCCAATCCCACCTGCTAACCCCACCTGCTAACCCCACCTGCTAACCCCACGATCGAATATCTTAGTCTGCCAGTCAACAGACCTACGGGTTCACGCCGTCAACGAGCCGCGAAGAAAGCGTCGAAATTCATCAACTTTTGACGAAGAAGATGGTGCCAACTGTTGAACCTCTCCCCTCTCACCCGAGTTCTCGCTCAAGGCCAAAGCTCTGCATCGAAACAAGTACTCAGAACCAAGTCCTCCTTACCGCGGCCACCACAAGCGCCGCGCCCACCAAATCCATGAACGAAAACGTCTACATGGCCGAAAACCAGTCTATCTGGTCCCAGACGAGAGGCCCTTGAGGTGGAACCCCACCATCATGATCCCTGCGACTACAGCACTCAGACGATGCACTCGATGCCCCAGAAGATGAGGACCCTGGGCGCAAATCCAAGCCGAGATGAAAGCTGCTGGTGTGTAAGGCTTGGTCTCGAATGGAGATCCAGACTGCCGAAGGTATGGAGATCCTGTCGTCGGTTATATGGGTTGTTGTGAGCTGGCAGATTGCCAGCTGGGGCGAACGGAGCGAAATATTACCTGCCAACCTCGGGCTGGATCTCGCGGTAGGAGGTCATCTCGCGCTGCGGGCGAAGCTGGCGATGCCCAATGATCTCCAAATCGTCATTTACTCAGCTGGAGATGGACCGCAGCGTAGTGATGGCGGAGGAGATGCGATTTTTGCGTATTTTGAATCTTTGAGCCTAAGACCCTCACATATCCGTTAGAGAGTCCACCTTCAAGTGAAGCGAGTAACGGACTCATCGAGGTAGCGGCGCGTTGAGAGTTCGACTCCGAGCTTCTAAGACGTGGATACGCTAGGTTTTGGCTCTCTGACTCTCTACTCTGGCTTGGAGGGCTTGCCGGCTGATCGCTGGGCTGTTTGGCCATCTTGCTTTGCCAGCTTTCCGATGCCGTAGAAATCACGGAAAATAGAACCTGGGCCTTCGATCCCCCATGTAGAGGGCATAGAATTTATTCCATGTGCGACCCGATGTGCGCCATTACACCACCTTGGGTTGTTGAAGCGTTCTTCGTAAATTATGTTTAAGAGTACACACCTACAGCTTTGGATGCTGCTTATCACGTCAGTAGGTGACCACGGGAAACGGATCGAGCCGGAGCAATCAAGATGCGCGAGAAAAGTGTATGTGGCCCTCCCAACCCAAGCTGTACGCTGCATGTAAGACGTTGTCATCTGATGGCTGTACCCGCCGCGCGCGGAACCTTCTTCCGCCCCGTTGGCCTACCTCGGCCGGGAGTCATTCAACGCCTCCTGCTCTAGACCTGTATCTGCTTACACTATATCACATATCTAAATTGGTTTCTCCCTTCTCCCGGGATCATACATCTTCCTCCCTTCTGCTTCCTGTGAGCTCCTGCAGCAATCATGGTCATCAGAGAAGTGGCCGATGGCCAGTCCGGTCTGCCGACGCCCAATTCCACCCGCTCATATTGGCATAAGGATCCCTCACGGAAGCTATACCGCCATAGGACGACCGGGAACCTTCCTGAAACTGCGGACACAGTCATCGTCGGCAGTGGCATCACAGGTGCCTTTGCTGCTCACTTCCTTAAGCATGGAGATGCTGCCAACGACAAAATTGTGATGCTCGAGGCTCGGGAGGCTTGTTGGGGTGCAACTGGACGAGTAAGTGTCGTGCTTCTGCATCGGAGAAAGAAACCTGTACTAACAAGTTATGTCTCGCAAGAACGGTGGTCATTGTCAGCCCATCGTCTACGCCTCCAAGCCGCGTATTGCTGCGTTTGAGCTCGAGACATACTATTTCCTCAAGAGTTTCATCCAAGAGAATCAAATCCCTTGTGACTGGGTCTCCTTCTCAGGAGTGCATACCTTCATGACCCAGGAACTCTTCGACGTGGCATCCAAAGCTGCTGCTCTTCTGCAAAAGACATACCCAGATCTCGGGTCACAGTTCAACATCGTGAGTGACCAAGAGACCTTGGCATCTCTCCGCATACCAGCTGTGAAGGGCGCAATCGTGCAGAAGCATGCTGCCTCAGTTTGGCCGTACAAACTCGTTGCCTGGGTATTGGAGCAGCTCCTCGAAAAGTTCCCGGCGCCGTCGTTCAACATGCAGACAAACACGCCGGTGCTGAAGTTGGACAAGGCGGAGGGTGATGGCTGGATCCTGACAACGTCTCGAGGTCACATCACAGCGAAAAATGTGCTCCTGTGTACGAATGGGTATACATCTCGCTTGCTACCCGCATTTAGCGACCTGATTGTGCCGACGAGGGGCCAGGTATCGGCTCTCTTCCCACCCAGGGCTAAGGACGGTATATCCGTTGCTGAACTTCAGCACTCGTACGTCACACTGGGTGACTATCCGGCACCCGCACCGCCTCGAGAGGAATACCTCGTGCAGCGTCCCCTGCCGGGCGGAGAGCTCATCTTCGGCGGAGGACGAAGGATGGTAGAGGGCGAGAACGTGGGGGTGTGGCAGGATGACGAGATCGACGAACCTATCGCCAAACACCTGCGCTCGAAGCTGTCCCCTCCCCTGGATCTGAGTCCTGTGGAACCTCGGGACAACTCCGAAGGAAAAGGACTTGTCCTCGACGCTTCCTATGAGTGGACAGGCATCATGGGCTACAGCCGAGACTCCCACGCCTGGGTCGGCGCGGTACCCAAGAGCCTTGGTGGTGGAGGGGATGATGGGGGCCTCTTCATCTGTGCCGGCTACAGCGGACACGGCATGCCTGTTGCAGCCCTGGCTGCTAGGGAGGTCGTGGGAATACTGAGCGGGGGTTCCGAAGCAGCCAAAGCTCGCGGTCGCTTACCTAAGGAATACGAGCTTACCGAGAACCGGGTGTCTCTTGCGAGGAGCGAGTGCAAGACTGTGGCGGAAGCGCAGAAGGATGGCTGGGCAGCCGGGTTTCCCGATCTGTTTGCGGGCACGAGACTGTCTTGATCGCCTGGTTTGTCAAGCATTGGCCAGATCGAAGCCAAACACGACGGAAGGCAGCTGACTGGCAAGCAGTTGCTGTGAATCTTGCCGAGTTCTATGGAAGCAGCACACGGATATCATGCATGCATCACACTCGCTGAAGGCAGTACTTAAATGCAGGCGACATCTTCAACATGGACCTTCCTCGTCTTCTATATACGTTGCTCACACACAAAGGTAGGGTATCAGGCGCAGGGCGGCAACTGTCTCGTCGGCTTGTGACTCGGGGGGCATCAAAACTCATACCGCAAGTTGACGCGGTTGTCACAGTCGAATTTGTTCCTACCAGCTCAAAGTGTCACTGCTCACCATTCTCATGGTGATCGTGCGACGGAGATCAAAGCAATTGAATGCAGTGAGTCACGATCGGCAGCATACTGGGCAAGAACAGTCGGCGGCGACGAGACTGTCAATTCATGATGTCGGCATGAACGCACTTTCCAATGGCAGTCTGGGTTTCGGTCGAGAGAGTCACCGACCTCGGAGGATCCTGTGTCTGCTTCTGCTCCTTAAGAATCGTGCTTCTTGTTTACATCTCCGTCTTCTGCCTCTCCCATGTTCTCCATCAACTGAAGCGTGCAAGCGGTGTCATCTTCATCACCCTTTTTTGGCCATCGTGTCTATCGTGGTCATCAGCCTTTAAGTCATTTCTTCAGTCTACGAGCGTTTTATTGGAGCGACTTCTTGGACAACACTACAGGTCTTGCGAGCATCGAGCCATTCTGCCCTTGGATTGCTGGTGTTGAGTCACAACGGTATGTACGTCTTCCGATCTACCCAATTGACTGAGTTGTTCAGTGGAAGCTTGTCTCGTACTGTCACTTGCGGCTCAGCTTGACGGGATGCTTGTATTGCAGGGCGGGTGTCTTTGCGGAAATTCTGCGATATCCTTGACTTTACTCTCACCCCCTCCTAACACCAGAACACTGCCAACTACACCGCGGGCCAGTTCCTTCAGCCACCATTTTCCTCCCAGCTTCAACGACCGTCCCTATTACTCGTTCTAACCGCTGGCCAGATATATTCGATTAGCTTCCGTCATCACCGGTTGCAAGACGTGTGTTGTGAAAGGTATGTCGCACTCCCAGTCGCCCCTTTCTCCCATCGTCGCCTGCGTTTGCCCCTGAGTGTTGTTATTGAGGCTTCTGCAACCTATTCGATGATCATATTACCTTTGTTTGATTCTATGGTGGTGGTATCCAGAATTTTCCGTCTTGCAATGCTGTTTCATGTCCGAGTTTGGGCAAAGTTGGATTTTGCTGGTCTCAGGGGTGTTGGCGAGATGAACTTCACCTTGCCATCACCTCAACTTCTCACCACCACACTTGGGAAACCTTTGCCCTCCACTGCCCAGCCACCCAATTCAATTCTTTTTTCTTTTCGAATCTCAGAGTTTTCTTCGGAACCCAAATCTCTCTCAACTTTCTTTCTGCTAATTCAAACTCTCAGAACTTCCTTCTACACCATCACCACCACTTCGACCTTCCAGCTCTCTCAGTTACCATTCCCATCTCAACCTTCGCCATAATCAAACACGCTACTTCAGCAACAATAACCAGTCCGCTCACCTCGAATCACTACTTAACCACGTAAGTTGTTCACTTGAAACACGCCCTCATCGTCTCTCCTAATGCGAAATCAGTGTCAACCACCATCATGCCGGCTTCTAAGCGTGCCCAGCGTGCTATGGCCAAGGCCACCCGTCGCAATGCTGCCAAGTCGGACTTCTAGGAGAAGTCTGCCGCGGATGGCAAAGACAACAGGCCTGCAACCGTTGACACCAAGGCCAACAAGGCCATTGAGAGTAAGAACTGGCGCAAGGATGCTGCCGGGACCGCCACCAACAACCATGGCCCCCTCATCGACCTTTCCACCCCAAAGCCCGCTCAGAAGGAGCACGAGATTACCAACACTCCCTCCAACAGCATTATCAACGCCGACCAGGACGAGGACTACTGCCCGCTTTACGGTAAAGACTTCACCAAGATCGTCCTGAAGGCCTCCGAGCCACTCACCCTCGTCCGCCTAAATGGCGCGACCGTTACCCTCCCCCACTCCTTCCTCGTCGACATCTCACCAGTCGACAAGTCCTACGTCTCCTCCGGCGACCACTCGTCGCTCTCGATCGGCGAGCTGAAGGTCGCCAAGAACCCTCGTCGTCTGCGCACCCAGACGGACCAGGACATCGACTTCGACCAGAAGCACCAAGTGTTCCACTTCAAGAAGATTCAGACGAACCGGTGCATCAGCATCGCCCCCGAGTACCTGGCTAAGAACAGCGGCGCTCGATACGATCGAGTTATGAAAGAGAAGGAAGCTTCTGCGCTCATGGAGCACGACGAAGCTATTGATAGAATCGGCGGCGTGGACGCAAAGTCTCCCCAGAGCGCTCGCCAGAAGGCCGCCACCTCCTCCGAAGAGGATGAGAAGAAGAAGGCTTTCCAGGCCCTCCTCAGCCGGCTCTCCAAGTCTGGCCCTCCGCCCAAGTGCGACTTCTCGAAGGCTGGAAGCCGATCCAAGATGCCCATTCTGGAGCTGCAGTTCAAGCAGCCGAGCGTCCACTCACCCCCAACCGAGGAGATCAGCCCCCCAAGTTCGGCCCACAGCGACAAGGACTCCGGGTATGACTCCGCGAGCCCGGTCAAGAAGCTGAACCCGATAGCGTCAGAGTTCAAGGACCCCACGGTAGTCGTGGGGAACAAGCAGGTCCGCCCCCAGCTGCACGTCAACAACGTCTCCGTCCATCCGCAGTCCGCGGTCCCGATGCCGGCTGGGCTGCCACCCATGAAGCCCTTCGGCATGCCGTTCGACTCCGACTACACGGCCAACAACAACAATATCGCAGCCTTTCAAATGATGCTCCCGACTCCTCAGCTCGACGGTAAGCAGAACCCAATGGGCTTGCGGATGCTGCCTCCCCAGCCTATGGGTGCGCTGGGCGGCGGCTTTCCCAGCCTCCCACCCAACATGATGCCAACCTTCCCGGTTCTGCCTCCCCTGCCACCGATGCCGATGGACCTGGTCCCCATGTTCAACAACAACAACGGCGGTAACCACTTCAATACCTTCCCCCACTGCGGCCCACCTCTTCCTACTCCCACCCAATTCAACCAAGGACCGCCACCCAACATCCACCCCCTGGCGACCATCAACCAGCCTCCCCTCGCGGCACCGGCACACTCCATTCTCCCTCTCACCAATCAAAATCCCAACCCCAACAACCAAACCAAACCCCTCATCCCCGTCACCGCCGGCGCAACCGCCCCAGCTGCCGCTCCCGCCATCATCGTCCCGCCCCAGTTCCCCGTCACCAAGAAGCCGCGCAACAACGACCCCTACAAGCAGCAGAAATACGAGGAGTACCTCGAGTGGCGCAAGATGTACGAGCCGGGCTTCCACCTCGCCGCCAAGCAGCGTCAGCAGAACCGGTACCTCCGGCAGCGCGGCGCGACGCAGAGCGAGTCGTCCTCCACGCCCACAACGAGCAGCGGGTCGTAGAAGGCCGTTGTTCAGCAGGCTGCCGCCGCAGGGGGACAGGGTGCCTCCGACAAAGGCGACTCACAGTGTGCTTCTTGTCGGCATGCCAAGGGGAAGAGTGAGGGTTTTATTGGTGGGGTTGTGGCCAAGAGAGACGACGATCATGACACCAGCGGGAGTTGCGGAGTTGCGTTGAAGGAGGAGGGAGAGAAGAACCGGCGGGAAACGTCTATGGGAGTTGCGGCTGCTGCTTGAGCGAACATACATGAAATCACGAAAACATGAGGATCGCAGGGACCTGAGCCTCATGAAGGAGGAGAAGTTGCTTTACGAGTGGTCTTTTCTCTTTACTTCGTCTTTTTTTGTTTTTGCTGCTTTTACGGCCTTAGCTGTTGGTCACTTCATGGATCATGAGCCGCGTATCTGGACGTCGAGGAATGTTCGGAAGGGGTGGGATTCTTTCTTCATCACCATGGCATTGTTTCACGGTCGGATATGGGCTAGTTTTTCTATAGCTTTAATATGATTCTGTGACGACGACTGCTTAGATCCAACTACTGGTGCTTGTGAAACTGTCTACACGGTGAGTGGTATCATGGCCGAAGACTGAGCCGCTTGAGCAGTACGCAGATGGTCCTGAACGCTACGACGCTCCTAGTTCGTCTCACTGCTGGCGAATTCTTAGGTGAACATGGACGCAAATCAAAATGATGCTCTGAAGTCTGAAGATTCAGCAAGTACGTATTGCCCCTTTTTCATTCCTCTCGCGCGAGGTTCAGATTGCAGTGAAGAGGCGAAAAATTGAGGCTGTGCATGCAGGCAGCCGAACTTGTCACAACACATGACACCTAATCGATCACACGGTGTTTATTGCAGTCTTCTTCTGAAGCGGAAAAGAGTGTTGATTGAGTAGCCCACTGTGAAGGACATCACCACGCCGTCCCGGCCCCTTGCCACTCTTCAATGTGGGACATTTTCCATACACCCGACCCCAACCTCAATTTTCAGCCATCGCTAGTGGTATCGTCATGTGCAGTGGTTACTCATACATATAAAGAACGATACGGAGGACGCCCGCCTCACCCTCCCGCCAATCATACACTCACTCCCTCACTCCATGCTTGTCCAGCAAGGTCAGACTAATGCTGACTCCACTGGATGGTATCGAGATCGACACCCTCCTGCACCAGCTCCCAAAGCGGGCTCAGCTCCCGGAGGAACGAGACGCGCTCCTGCACGGCCTTGAGGACGTAGTCGATCTCGCGTTCGGTGGTGTACCGGCCGATGCCGAAGCGGATGGACGAGTGGGCGCTCTCGTCGCTGCTGCCGAGGGACCGGAGGACGTAGCTGGGCTCCAGCGAGGCCGAGGTACAGGCGCTGCCCGACGAGAGGGCGATGTCCTTGAGGGCCATGAGGAGCGACTCGCCCTCGACGTAGGCGAAGCTGACGTTGACGCAGCCTGGGTAGAAGTGGTTCGGGTCGCCGTTCTGGGAGGTGTGTTCCATGGCTAGGAGGCCGTTAAGGAGCTTGTCTGAGAGGTACTTGATGCGCTTGGAGTCGTACTTTGGAAATTGTTAGCCTCTGAAACAGTCCAATATAGTAGAGGAGAAAGATGGGTGGTAATAACGAGAATCAGACAGGAAGCTGTATATCAACATGGGAGTCCTGTCACAGACTTCAGAAAGCCATGCATGTGTAAAGCAGATCATCACTTGGGGAACTGTTGAGAAAATAGGGGAGAAACTCACAGTAATCTCCTCCTCTGCAATACGGCACGCCTCGCCGAAACCGACAACCAGTGCCGGGGCAAGGGTGCCGCTCCTCAGACCTCTCTCCTGTCCTCCTCCGCTGATAATGGGGTCCAACCTGACCCTAGGCCTCCTGCGGACATAGCAGGCACCGATACCCTTGGGGCCATAGATCTTGTGTGACGATATCGACAGCAGATCGATGTTCATCTTGTTGACGTCCATGGGTATCTTGCCGACGGCCTGGGCTGCGTCGGTGTGGAAGAAGACCTTCTTGCTGCGGCACAGCTTGCCGATCTCCTCGAGCGGCTGGATGACGCCGATCTCGTTGTTGACCGACATGATACTGACCAGCACCGTGTCCTCCCGGATAGCGGCCTCGAGCTCGGCCATATCAATGAGGCCCGAGCTCTTGACGGGCAGGTATGTCACCTCGTAACCCTCATCCTGCAAATGCCTGCAGCTGTCCAGCACACACTTGTGCTCCGTCTGGCAGGTAATGATGTGCTTCTTCTTGCCACCGCGGCCAAAGAACCGCGCGACGCCCTTGATGCTCATGTTGTTGCTCTCGGTGGCGCCGCTGGTGAAGATAATTTCCTTGGGGTCGGCGCCGATGAGAGACGCGATATGGGCGCGGGCCTCCTCGACTGCCTTCTCCGTCTCCCAACCGTAGGCGTGCGTCCGCGAGTGAGGGTTGCCGATCAAGCCGACGTAAAAGGGGAGCATAGCGTCCAGGACCCGGGGATCGAGGGGCGTGGTTGCCTGCATGTCCATGTAGATCGGTCGTTGGCCTTCGTCCATTATCGTCGCTTGGCTGAGGATCTCGGCCATGGGACTAACGGACAAATTGGAGCCCTTCTGGTCTGCGTTCATAGAGAGTCCAGTCTTCTCGAAGTCCTTCTTGTCTAACCGGATGGCGGTGTCGACCTTGGTATCTGTGACTGATGCATCATTCCTCTTCGTTTCGCTGACGTAGCTCCGCGACGGAGCTTTTGAGATCTGGGAGGCTGCCACGCGCGAGAAGGAGGCGCGAGCTGTGGAGGAAAGGGACGACTTGGAAGCAAGGCGCGATGCCTGCTTCAGCACGGTCGGTGTGATATTCGCCATGTTGTGTGCTCTGAGGGGTTGAGGTTGTAACAATGGTCGGAGAGGAGTTGATGTTGTAGGATGGAGGATGGATGACGGAGAGGATCTGATAAGCATTTGGCGGAGGCGGTTTTCAGAAATTCCCAATGTTCGGGTCTTGGTCGGAGCTCCAGATCCCAAATCCTCCCAAAAGCGGGGCCAATGCTCGGTCGTCGGTGATAAGAATGACCTATACAAATACCCCAGTGCCGTGAGTGCATCACTGATCGAGCAGCACGTGAATGACTAAGAGCAATCGGGACTTTTACACCACTAAGATCCTGGCCTGTGACGCAGTCTATGAGCGCTGACGTTGTTGTCTCGGTACATCGTAGTAGCAACAGGAGAGGTGCAGCCAGGAATCTGATAGTTCGCGCAACTCAAAGAGATTGTCTTATGACTGTGAACTGTACATCCCAACTATCCTTTTTGCTGTTGTTCTCTGTACACATAATTCAAGAGTTACGCAACATTGACCACGGCATACTTTACCAACCCGAAACCCCGTTTTGCGAAGCCACATTCACAAGCTTGGCTGGCTGAGCTGGAGACGCTGAAAAAGGACACCGCCACGCGAGCCGTCATCATCACCTCTTCCAGGTTCCCTGTCCGCAAATGGATTGCGCCTGAACTCGCAAGACAAGAAAAATCACCTACAGACGACCCTGACGCCGACCACAACTCACTCTTAACTCGAGCAATTTTCCTACCATCAGTCATTGCCCTAGTAGCTCCATAAAGTCATTCCCATAGACAATATGAGCTTCAAGGGCTTCCAGAAGTCGTTGGTCAGAGTAAGTGCCCCTCTGCCCGGCATACCCGGAACAGCACAACATGGCCATTCCGTTGACCTGAAACACCTTTGATAGACGCCGCAAATATTCAAGGCAAAGTTCAACCTCGGCGAAATCACCAAAGACCCCGTTTACATCGATGCCGAGCGACGCTTCCAGGAGCTCGAGGCCGAGACCAAGAAGCTGCGCGATGAGAGCGCAAAGTACTCGGCCGCCATCAACGGCATGCTACAACACCAGATCGAGTTCTCCAAGGCCATCGCCGAGATCTACAAGCCCATATCCGGCCGCGTGTCCGACCCCAACTCGCTCGAGGTTCACGGTAACATGGAAGGCATCCGCGCCTGCGAAGAGTACGAGGCCATCGTCAAGGACCTGCAAGACACCCTCAGACCAGAACTGGAAATGATCGAGACCCGCATCGTCCGCCCGGCCTCCGAACTAGTGGACGTCATTAAGGTCATCCGCAAGACGGCCGTCAAGCGCGACCACAAGCAGCTCGACTACGACCGGCACCGCGCCACCCTCAAGAAGCTTCAAGAGAAGAAGGACCGGTCCGCGAAGGATGAGAAGGCAATGTGGAAGGCCGAGAACGAAGTCGAAACCGCAACCCAAGAATTCAATTACTTCAACGATCTCCTCAAAGAAGAACTGCCCCGCCTCTTCGCGCTCGAGCGCGAGTTCATCCAACCCCTGTTCCAATCCTTCTACTACATGCAGCTCAACGTTTTCTACACCCTCCACGAGAAGATGCAGAACTGCGACATCGGCTACTTCGACCTGACGCGCGACATCGAGGAGGCCTTCCATGCCAAGCGGGGCGACGTCCAGGAACAGGCCGAGGCCCTGTCCATCGTCAAGTTCAAGACGAGCGGACAGAAGAAGCCGCCCAAGTACGGGAAACCCGCCGCCCTGGAAGGCAGGACCAACGCGGGCCTACTGACTGCCGGACCGTCCTCGGCGACAAGCGCTACACACCCACCGAGGCCGTGGGAGAAGCCTGCGTTGGCGGAGTACCAACAACCTCAGGTTGCCGAAGTAGCCGGCAGCAGCGCCGCACCGCCACCCTACTCGCCCGGTACCGGTGTTTCTTCCGCGGCGGCGATAGCGGCGGCGGCAAAGTCGAAGCCGGCGCCACCACCGCCGAAGCCGAAACCAAGCCGGCTGAGCGGGGTGCCGCCCGCCGAGATGTGCACGGCGCTGTACGACTACTCGGCGCAGGCGGAGGGGGATCTCACCTTCCGGGCTGGGGATGTCATCGAGATCATTACGCGGACGGCGAACGATAACGAGTGGTGGGTGGGCAAGCTTCACGGGAAGCAGGGACAGTTTCCTGGTAAGTACTCTACCTCTGTTGGCGTATTGGATACGAGATATTGACGGTTTGTTTTTGGTAGGCAATTATGTCCAATTGAACAGCTAGAAGCGTTCAAGTGTCGTTGCGTCTCGGAATAGGTGGTCGAGTCCCGGATAAGAATCTCTGCTGCCCTTTGGTTTAAGGTCTCGTGGGTAAAAGCGGACAGGCTACTGGCTAGCAAAGGTTAGGAAGCCCTCTGGATGGATGCCCCCGTGTTCCGTGGGGTGGGCGGGAGGTGGGCTTATTGCTGCGACGAGTACATGTTAGGTTTGCATTGGCCGTACTCATTGATGCCAGGAAGGTGCGGGTTGTGTGCATGAGGGATGAATGGAGGCGTTCCATCCCATCGTCATTGAGGTCTTTGAGGGCATGGCGTATGGATAGGATCGGAGGGCGGGATGGGGGTCGTTGAACTTGCATTTTCGTGGGGGGCGTCAGGCTTTTCCGAAAACTCGCCAGAGATACCTTGTACTTTTCCATACAAGTAATGGATACCGTGGATTCAAAGTATCAACGAGAAGCACAAGTGACGAAGACAAAGTGAGGCGAAACACAGTTCCGTCTTGATCTATTCCTAGTTATCTCGGGTTCTGGGTGGCTGGCTGCTTTCTTAGGGACTACATATACTACCTTAACTATGTCGTACTATTCGTCAAGGCAGAGTTTGGTGGTTAGCACAACGGCAGTCCGGCCTTGCACATATGTCTCTGTTTCACGAGGAACTGCTCGTCAATCTGGGTGACACATGTTGGACGCCACGGGTTTGCCTCGGGATTCGAAACTGTATGTGCTGCATACCTATGTCAGTGATATGCCTCGGAAGAAGAGAGAGTGTGATGGACTGGAAGCATACTCGACACTCTCAGCCTGGTCGCCCGCATCTGTGAGGAACTCGTCAGAGACAGGTGTGCGGAGTTAGCTCCTCGTTCTTCGGCCGGCAGGCATGGCATACCAGATAGACCGAGGAGTTGTAGGGTGATGGTGCACATGGCCTGCCTCCGCGTGGTGGTGTGTGGTAGTAGGGCTGTCGACGTGGCACATACCGGAGCCATCGCCGAAGAACCAGACGCCATGCTTCGGATCTTGCTGCTTGCTTGAATGCGTGAAACGTGGGTCTATCGTCTGCAGCAGAATGCGTACTTGCGGGGAAAAGAAGAGACGCACAGTGTGGAAGGAAGAGAGAAGAATATGCCTTGTTCTAGCAGCCGTGGTGTCTGGTGTTGCAGGAGGTGGTGCGGTGAAGGGGGGTGGTGAAGGGGGGTCACGAACCAGTCAGGGGCTGAGGCTTAACTTGGCACGGTGTATCTAAACAAGATCTTGGGTTGTAGTGCAGAAAGCGTTGGATGTTGCTCTCGGGGAGGATCGGTTAGAACTAGGTCACAGGTAGAAGTCGGGCGTAAAGGCAATTGTGAGGCTGGCTTGTCCTGCATGCGGGTTGTGAGTTCGCCGACGAGGCTGCGGCTTGGCTAGTTCCCCGAGCCTGGGGGGGCTGCTCGGGGAATAAGACAGGAGGAGGACGGCAGGACTTTAGGCCTATAGTGGTTGAGGAGACGCAGTTTGGTGGTCATACATCTGGTATGCTCTCGTGGCTGGTATATGCCTTCCGTCGTGAGATCACTGGTGCGCCTGGAGGTTACAAGAGAATTGGATATTGTTGGTCACTCTAAATTTGCAGTACCTATTGGGCTGCTTTTGCGACACTGTTCTGCCGCCAATTGCCGTTGCTTGAGGTCCAAGAACCTGCGCAGTCTGGACTGCATACAAAAGTGCACTTCTAAGCATGGAGCCCTTCAATATGCGCCTCTGCTGCCAGTAACTCGCCGATGAGCCAACGGCAAACGGCCACGAGATGCCGGTCTGCTCAATCTCGGCAATGCAGACCATAGAAACCACTCCATGAATAGCCAGCAGTAGAATTCCGTCATACAGGCATCCCACTCTCGGCGAAGTGAAGCCCCATGTTTATGGTCAGGTGCTGTGCTGGCTCGTAGGAAGCCCAGGCATGAGTTCCGGCCTCCACGACACTGCACCCTCTTCCTCGGCTACCAAGGCCGCTTCCAGCAGAGGCCGAGGTCCTGTGCTCGACGACAACTTCTTCGTCGAGGATTGAGGGACAGGCGTAGACGATGTCCGCTTCCGTTCCCTTCTCCTTGCCCTTGCTCGCCTCTGGGCTGAGCGAAACCTGTATGTTCCTCAGTCTCGCGGCAAGGTCGTTCTCGCCAACGCTGGCTGAGTGCTTGAATGACCTGCTTCCCCTTAAGTAGATGCTCGGGTCAAAGCTGACGAGCACCAATGCCTTGACTCCTCCATTTCCTTCTCCGCCTGTGGCATATATCAGTGACCTGGTGTCCCACGTTCCTTGCACATTGCCAGCATACCCAGGCGGGTTGAGGACATTGTGCAGATAGTCTAGTGCTCGCGATCGGCCTTCCGGCGGGCAATAGACAACCCCACTCTGCTCGTAGTGGTTGTCGAGCTGTTCTTGCGTCTGCGTCTGCGTCTGCGTTTGCATGTGGTGTTGCTCCGGGGTTTCAACGAACAGTGAGCGCCCATCCTGCCCAGATCGTGCCCGAGGGAGCCGAGTTCCTGCCCTGATACGAATTTGTTGGCCACAAGGATCGGACTCATGGGGGTCATCTACCAAGTCCATGAACGTGTGGCTCGATGGGTGGTAAGAACGTATAAAGCACTTGCTTAGAGTGAACATGACTGAGGTCGCACCATCGTCTCCGACGTGGACCTCGCCAGGATCCCGACTCGGGGCACCTCCTTTGTTGCTCTTGGACGCTGTGCCCAAGAACTGTGCCAGCCGGTCATTTTCTGTATATTGATCCTCCCCTTCTTCTTCGTCAGACCACGAGGAGCTACTCCTTGCTTCACTCCTTTCCGTCATGTGTAGAGTCTTGGTGTAGTACGTCCGCGTTGCAGTACTATTGCCCGCGAGCCACTCCTTCCTCGACTCCAGTATCTTGAGCTCCCCCGACAATTCGTCGCAGAAAATCTTCATGAATGTCCAGCGGTCGTCGATGGGACCTTCAGAGTGCTGTCTGCGAAAGAGGTTTCTCTTCGTCGGTCTTTCGATGTACCCGCGGCCCGGACGGCCGAGCGGGAACCGGAGGAAGTCGTAGTAAGACGTGTAGCCAATCTTATCTAACTCAAACGATGTATTGTTGGTGAGAACACAGAAATAACCATCGATAATCTCGAAGCAGATTGTAGAGTCGATATCGGAGCCAACGGTGTCTGGCAGGTTGAGACTGTCCTCGTACCATGCCGCTTGCCGTATATCGAATCCTTCGAGCACCCATCGCCGGAAACCGTCGTCACCTATATCCGACTGAACACCATAGTAAAGGAAATCAGAGTTGCTCCGCGCGAAGATCTTGTAGGCCGAGTCGAGACGCCGAGTTGTGAGGATTATCCCCTCCCGCGGATTGAAAACGACAAGCCAGTGCGCCGGGTGAGGTCTGGCATGCGTGTACAGACAAGATACAATACCGTCGGCCTGGTAGAGCAGCTGAAATTTGTATTTTCGGCTGCCTTTAGACTCTGGGACCGCTTCGTCCAGCAGTTTCCGAATATCGACAACAATCTCTTTGTCTGCGGAGTGGTGGACGTCGAGTAGACGGAGCTGCCTCTCTCGGATGTGGCAAAGAACGCCATTTTCGTACGACCAAGACTCTGCGAACGCCACAACGGCGGTGAGAAACGGAGAGGCCGAAGATATTGCCTCCCGCCTCTTGATGAGTCGTCGTAATCCTCGCGCGTAGTCACGGTCGAGGTGGGCTTGCTGCGCCTCAAGAGCTGAGCTCGAACCGGTCTGGTGATCATGGTCAGCAATAGCTCGTATACTCAGGGAGTCATAGGCAGTGACAGATCAGCATAACATACCTGGAGCACCTTCTTGCATATGGCCTGGTCGTAAGCCAAGGAGCGGAAATGGCGGCTGCAGATGCTAAGGTTGTAGACATCGTCCAGATCCAGATAGCCAACTATGAGGGCAATTACCTCGAAGGGTTGGGTCCGGATAGACATGATGCTGCAACAAACAACGCAGAACAAAGGGCAAGTTGCTGCTTGACCGTGAAGACGGAGCTCGCGTTGGCAGAGTTGCTCACAGTTGGACGTACGGCCTCCTCAACGCACGAGGAGGTTTGGCCTTTGTGAATCATGGCGGAAGTTGTTGAGGGGTTCAACCGGCAATAAGAAGAAGAGACGGACGGGCTGAATGAGGAACATTATATAGGGAAGGAGCCGGCCAAGGCTGAAGGGTGAACTCCTCGATCCACTTCGACTTACAAACACTCCCGGTCCTCGTTGGCCCCAACTTCTTCAGATTCCATGATTGTGGCTTCGGGTCTGACGGGAATAGTCACGAGTAGCCACCTATCAAGTAGCAGACATTGGTCTTGCCGCTGTCAAAGATGAGATACAGACCACATGTCTCACTCAAGCCCCATGCTGAATCTAGTGGTGAAGCGAAGGAGGAACGGAACACACCGGCATGTCAACAGTCGTGGTGGAGAGACATGGATGCAAGTGGACACGCTGAAGGTAGGTTATCTCGAGTGGTGAACCGTGGCAGATACGTACCTACGCTCAGCGGACGCAATGGTCCTGAGAGTCCTACTGTGTAAGAATGAGGCTCTGCGTGCTTGGACTGGTTGGTGGTGACGGCCACGGGATGGCAAGGATTAATCACTTGCACTGCGAACAAGGTTGCAGTTGCAGGGTGGAGGAATTGGCCAATCATGTGGCCAGATCTCTAACCGACCAAGAGCGTGACAAGAGCCGCAGGAAATGGAACTCCACTTTCCTCCACACAACCCCTGAGCCGCCGTCTCAAGTTCTCAACTCTCAACAACACATCAAATAGCATCACACCGACTGCGGGTTCACCAGCCTTATTACCTCCCTTGCTTCCTCACCTTATGGTTGTCTCTAATTTAAACGGAGCAGCACAGTGCGACGGCAGCTGCTATGATTACATACCTTTCGTGTCCGGCCATGGCCACAACGTCTGAGGAAACCAACTACTACCGCCGCGTGTCTCTGCCATTGGCCTTCTCGGGCGTCACTACGTGCCGCACTCTCTCACATGATTACCTATCCATCCGTGCTCAGCTTTGCGCACTAATGGAGCTGTTCAGCTAGCTCCCTGGGCGGGCTTATTTTCAATGGGGTTGCAATGAGCAAGGCCCTGGTCGCTTTATCACCAGCAAAGATTACGATCACCTTGTCCGACGGCTTTCCACCACGCCGGCTCGTGCAAGACTTTCGTCCCCGGGTCAAGCAATACTCGCCTTCTACGGCACTGTTCGGATGAGGGACTCGCGGTAGTTGAACTTGAAGTTGTGAGAAGGATGTTGCAGATTCACAACGGTGCCGTGGTCGGGCACGGCTTGGTCTACTGACACTCTCGCAGGGCACAGCGTACACCTCCTCGAGACTCGAGTAAGCACTTCTCGTCAGACGCTACGCTCGACTGACACCGTGCAGGACCTGAGGTCCGATCGTCGTCCTGCGCCTCCGGAATGACCCATCGGGCAGTTTCCCCCGAATTCGCAAATGGACCCGAAGCAGGCTCTCGCTGCGAGCTCGCGTGACCGCACGGGAGTTGCATCAGGTGTGCATGCAGTCTTCGGCTAACCCACATGAGGCCCTGCTACTCGATACAGCGCTGATCAGGGCGGTAGCGCAGGTTCTTTCCGGGTTAGGGGCTCAGGCTCCAATCCTGGGGTGACGGGAACCGAAGCGCCACCCGATGTTTAGCTGGACAACAACTCCTTTGGCTGGGAATGTGCCATGAGAAGTTTCCTGTACCCGTTCGGTGTGCCCAGAATGCGCATTGTCGCGCTACAGTCCAGCTGAGGATACCACCTGGGACAAGGTGTAACCGTCAATGTCCCTGGATCCAAGACCAACGACGGAGACCAACGACGGAGACCAACGACGGAGACCAACGACGGAGACCAACGACGGAGACCAACGACGGAGACCAACGACGGAGACCAACGACGGAGAAGGGCGGGCGCAGGTTGTTCAATCGGTGCCGGTCATCTGACGGCTTCCGACTGTACGACCAAGAACCTGGATTTTCAGCCTCGCGATGAAGCGCAGTTCGCTTAAGTCACGATGTCAACTCCATGACACCTACATGTAACTGGCCCTTCAATGTCAAAAGAGGATGGTACACATATAGCAATGGCTGAAAGGTTGTCAGGTGGAAACCGACGGCCAACTCGAGCGAATAGAGATGGCATATAAATGAAGGTCATTTTCCCCCAGTGACCAGATATCACTTACACCGCACTCTCACTGTTACACAGACTTTATTGGGAGTCATTCGTTGCTTTCTGGCAGATTTTGCACCTGTCAGAAGAGCTCATCATGACGAGTAAGCCAAGCACCCCCCTACGTAAGGCTTGCAATCTGCCCTGGCGTTCACCATCGCGTTACGACGGGATCTATTCCCGACGGCAAGGTCAACTTACACTCGGTCGAACGTGCACTCTTCATGCTTTTGCCGGTAGGAGTCCGGAGATGGACCTCTTCATGCTGGTTGCTGACAGACATGCCACTGGACTGCGTCTCGAAGGAAGGACTTCTGACCAATCACAGTCGAGACAATAGCTATTAGTGCCATACGCCGCATTGCCGCTTCAGGCAGTTGAGTTACAATCGTGATGGAATCCTCTACTATTTGTGTGACTCTTTTCGCCCAACCATCACTCTGATTGTTCAATCTTCCCGTTACCATCTTCACTTCAGGACACAATGGCCGTCGAATTACTCAGCGACAAGCTATCAGAGGTCCATCTAGAGGGCGCGGACGCGCCAATCGACCTCAACGCGCCATGGACGAGCGATGAGATCCTCGAAATCCGCAGGGGCAAGATCCAGCCTCTTCCCGGGCTAAAAGTCCTCTCGGGCATAGACAAGTCCACCTGCGACGAACCAGTATACGTCGGGCCGGGCGGTATCGTAGAAGATGAGCACGACTACACCTTCCACGGCGGGCCGGACAAGGCAATCCACGCTTGTAAGTCCAGTTCCACTCACCCCCGATCTAGATACACATCGCTAATCAAAACCCAAAGACTGTGCCTCCCACTACCCCATCTGGCGGAAGGAATTTCCCGAAGCCGCCTCGCGCTTCAAGCCCGGCGGCTTCGGCGAGAACTTCGTCGTGACGCACATGAACGAGCGCAACGTCTGCATAGGCGACACCCACGCCGTGGGCGACGACGGACTAGTCCTCCAAGTCAGCCTCCCCCGGCAGCCGTGCTTCAAGCTCAACCACCGGTTCCACCTCAAGAACTTCGCGCCCAACACGTGGAAGCTCAGCCGGACGGGGTGGTACTACCGCGTCCTCCACGAGGGGAATGTCAAACCCGGCGACGAGATCCGGCTGGTGGAGAGGAAGTACCCGAAGTGGACGATCGAGCGGGTGCAGGAGTACCTGCACCGCAACCAGGGGGATGCGGCCATGAACGAGGAGCTGGCGGGGATTGAAGAGCTTGGGATTGAAAGCAAGAGCATGTTCCGCAACCGCGTGGCGAAGGCCAAGGCCAAGGCGAAAAAGGAGCTCGAGGAGAAAGACCAGCAGGCTCCGAAGTGGCGCGACTTCGCGGTCGTCGAGAAGAAGAAGCAGACGCCCCGCGTCATGTCCCTTGTCCTCGAGGCGGTCAAGCCGCTTGCCGATGGAAGAGAGCTCGATGCCGGCAGCCACGCGAAGATTAGGCTCGGCAACGGTCTCGTGCGGAACTACTCCGTCGTCCAGGGGGATAGGAACAAGTTCGAGCTCGCCATCGCGCTGGAGGACAAGAGCAGGGGCGGGTCGCGGTACCTGCACGAGTTGGCGCGCGTCGGGCACCCGCTGCAGGTCGGGACGCTGACGACGGGGATTCCGGCCAAGGCGGCGGCGAGCAACCACGTCTTCGTGGCGGGGGGGATTGGCATCACGGCTTTCCTGGCGCTGGTGGAGGGGTACGTGGCGATCAACTACAGCTGCGTGTTGCACTATGCTGTGCGGTCGGCGGATGAGGTGCCGTATAGAGAGCGCTTGGAAAAGCTGGGGAAGGATAAGGTGATTATCTACGATAGGTCCAGGGGGCAGAGGCTGAGTATTAGCGATATAGTGGCAGGGATGCCGTGGAACTCGGCGCTGTACTTCTGTGGGCCGAAGAGGTTGATGGACGAGGCCGCGCGGGTGACGAGGGAGAAGGGGATTGCGGAGGGGGAGGTGCACTTTGAGGCGTTTGAGGCGGATGTCTCTGGTGATCCGTTTGAGGTTGTAGTGGCTAACAAGGATAACGTGACGCTGAAGGTGGGCGAGGAGGAGACGCTGCTGGAGGTGCTGAAAAAGCACTTTGACGAGGTTGATTCCTCTTGCGAGGTGGGCAACTGTGGTACGTGCAAGATTACGCTGTTAGAGGGCGACGTCGAGCACCGTGGAACTGGCTTGTTACAGGAGGAGAAGGCCACCTCTATGTTGTCCTGCGTGAGTCGTGGTCGGGGACGCATCGTCGTTGAGATCTGACAAGGCAGAATTTGTGGTAGCGATTCTAGACCGGTTTATATATCACACATATGCTCATGTTGTACATACGCATCTGCAATGACAATATGTGATACAATTCGGGACCTGCCTGCAAGACGCGGCTCTGTGCGACTGTGACCGAGGGATCGCTCCCCAGCATGCATAATTCAGCCCGATCCGATAACGATTGCCTATTGATAGGATTACACAGAAACAGAGCGGCTCTGTCACCTAAACAGCACCGCGTCGTGATTCCGACTCCTCCCGACGTGACCCGTCACCGGTCTCCTGCTGTTGACGCTCCAGCTCCAGCTTCTTACTCGGCTTTCCGCCCACCCAAAGCGCCACAACAGGAATACCTGAAGCCATCCAAATAGCCAGCGCCCAAGTCATGGTCCCCCAGCCCTTCGCATCGACGACATACCCTGACAGCAGACTGCCAGCCGTGCCACCGAGCGCGAATGATGTGGTGAACAGACCGTAGCCAATACCATATACGCCTTTCTCGCCCCACATTCCCGGTCGCCTTGCCTCCTTCTCTTCGATAGCGTACGTGATCTCCGCCATGAGCGGTGTGTTGGTGAAGGTCAAGGTCGCACCCAAGAGTACCAGGAGCGCACTCAGTAGCACCTTCTGCTGGATAGTGTTCTCTGTCACAAAGCGCAGGCAGACGAGCAGTGGGATGGTGGCGATGAAGCCGGCCAGCGAAGGCCAGCGCGCGCCGTAGCGGTCGGCCAGCATCCCTACTAATGGGGCGCCGAATCCTGGCACCATGATGGTGATGAAGATAAGGCCTGCTGATGTGGATGACCAGTGGAAGGTATCCTTGACAAACAGCGGGACCACAGTGTCGAAACTGAACCTATCATTGCGGGAAGGAAGACTGTCAGTCTCAATCCTCGGAAGGGAATAGGGAGAAACGGATGTCATACATTACGCCAGCCTGGATGACTGAACCGAACAGGGCTGCGAGAACCCGTTTCGACTTGATGAGCTCCAGGTAAGGATGAACCACCTTCCCATTCCCGGCTTCCTGTGTGGCGGAAGATGACTCCAACCTCTGGGTCTCTCCTTCAATGCCCGCGAGGATTGGAGATCCGTTCTCCTTCGAGTCTGCCCCGACTTTGTCATGAGGGCTAGCGGGCGCTCGTTCGGTATCGTTCGATGGTAGATTTGTTCTGCCCCCGCCCTTCTCAGAGTCTGATGCATTGCCAACTGGGGCAACACCTCCCTCTCCCGTCACAGGCGTCGACTCCTCATCGGTAATCCACTGCTTCGCGACCTTCTTCTCGATCAACACCAACCGCAAGAGGATGTCAACGGCAATGATGGCGAAAGCGACGTAGTACACAGCATAATACCCAGCAGCAGCATAGACGGCTCCGCCGATGACGGGGCTGATCAAGAGCCCGACTGACATGGCGATAGCAACATAGCCCATAGCAAACCCGATATTCCTCCCACAAGTGTCCGCAAGCAAGGCCAGCCCGACACTCCAGACGATGGCGGCGCTGAGACCCTGCAATAACCTTCCCACGACCAACAGCGCGACCGTCTTGCCGAGACAGAGCAACACGGTCGATCCGGCCAGAGCGAACAAGCCGAAGAGGAGGGGCAGCCGCCGGGAGGTGGTTCGGTCAGCGTAGAAGCCGGCCAGTGGCGACCCGACAAAGAGCGTGGCGCTGTAGCATGCCAGGAGGATGGCGGTCCATTCTTGGACCTTGTCTTCTGGCACACCGGACTGCACAGTCAGACTAAATGGTATGACCGGGACAATCAGCCCATAGAAGAGTATGTCTGTAAAGATGGCCAGACAGATGGTGAAGACGATGAAGCCTGTCGATGAGCGGAACTTGAGGAAGTGAGGTGGTTTCGAGGTCAATGGGTCCACGGCTCTTCCTGAGAAGAAGTTCTGGACTTTGATGAGTTTAGCCTTCATGATGGCCGATATGAGAGGCGTTATGTCGTATGCAATGTAAGTGATATTCCACCGCTTCCAGACCTAGGTCGAGATCGCCGAGGGTGCTGATGTCATAATCGCATATCGAAGATACTGTTCAAAAAAGAAGTTATGATAGAAGGTAAAGAGCATATTCAGAGAGGAGATGTTATATGCAGTATCACCAGACATAAGCACGTACAAGCAAAGACATAGGAGAGAAAACTGCTACCGATTTGGGATGCCAATGCTTGGTGGTGACCCTACTGGCCCTCATCGTGGACCTGACCTCACCATTTCTCCAACCATCACCAGAACGGACATTGTTTGACAAGTCGTGGTGTGGAGCCATACCAAATCGGGCATGGCGCCTCTTGTTAGCTGCTCGCTGTCCGCGGGACACCGGTCGAGATCCAGATCGGAATTCTTGACGAGCCAGTTGCATGAAGTTCCGTGTGTTTCGTCTCATCTCATGAGAGGCTTTGCTGTTGTTGTTGTTGTTGTTGTTGTTGTTGGATGGTGATCGTAGTAAGAAATCCCCTGTCGAAGAAAGGATATGGACCGGGAGTGAGTTCTGTTCAGGGGCACCAAGGCCAGCCTCGCTCACTGGACTCTGATAAGCCAATAAGAATTGATCCAAATATGCAAGGCTATCACCGCTATCGCAGGTGGGGCACAAAAGTTTCCCTCGATCCAGCCTAGAATTTCGCTTCTCGACCACTTGACCGAATTCAACCACCACGATCACTACAACTATGCCGTCCTCCCGCCAAACAATAGGAGACTTCTCCATACTCCCAATATCAATACCTGGCGTCCCTTCATACCCCAAATCGACAACTCATCACATCTACCTCCGCCGCAATGCTCCCAAGATCCCGACTCCAGACGACTCGCGCAGCCTCTTCATAATCAACGCCCCGGCCGACAGCACTCACCTGCACTTCCGCTCCCTCTTCACCTCCCTCCTCGGCGCCGGCCGCTTCGAGAGCGTCACCTTCGAAGACGAGCGCAAGGCCGCCTCTCAGGCCCTCGTTGACCTCCTCCCCGCACAAGCGGCGCGGCTAGCGTCGCACTCCAAGAAGCGCAAGAGGGAGGACGAGGAGGCCCAGCACGCCAAAGAGGAGGAGACAGCCCGTCTGCCAGATCCATGGTCGCGGCCGCTCCGGCGGAGCGGTGGCACCGCGGTCGTGGTCCTAGCCGATGAGAAGAGCGTCGAGAAGGCCCTCAAGGCCGTCGCCAAGGCGGCCAAGAGCGGGAAGTACCCCGTCTGGGGCGCCGGTGTGCCGGAGCAGAACCGCACCCTCGGTTCGAGCTGGGTGAAGGCGCATGTGCGGCTTACATATCCCGACAAGGCAACTGTCGAGGCGGCTGTGGACGCTTTCTTCACGGTGTACAACAGGCGCGAGAAGGAGGCCGCCGAGCTGGCCAAGAGGCTGCGCAACGAGCCGGACGAGGACGGATTCGTGACTGTTACCAGGGGAGGTAGCAGGACGGCACCGGCCAAGAGGGAGGAGGCCGAGGAGGCAAGACGGAAGATGGTGGAGAAGGCGGAGAAGAAGCGGGAGGAGCTGAGCGACTTCTACCGCTTCCAGATGCGGGAGAGGAAGAAGGAGGAGCAGGCCGAGTTGGTGAAGAGGTTCGAGGAGGATAGGAAACGGGTGGACGCTATGAGGGAGAAGAGGGGGAAGTTCAGGCCTGAGAGCTGAGAGGCTGGTGATTGAGGATGACGACGGGCGATGATGCTCGTGCACCGGAACTGGTCTGATGGAACGGTATATCAGACTATTCGATACCCAATGTGAGTTTGTTATTTCACCTCTTCCTTCACCTGCACCTCGTATGATGACGCCCGCGGGGCCATCAGATTGCCAATTGCTTTGGGGTGATCATTCCTCATCGTCAGGAGGCTAGATGCTGTACAAAAACCGCGTTATACAATCTTCTCAACATGTCTGAAACGATCTACCCCATTAGCCAGTACTAGCACTCATCTTTATGTGGCCACGGCTGACAGATTGCCTTGCAGATTTTTCGATGGTATGTTCCACGCCTTTGTATTAAGCATACTTTGAAGCGTAGCGCTTCGTACTCACCGCGCTTTGGCTCGGTGGTTGCTCCAAGATTACGGGCGAATATAGACCGAGCTGCCGATACCTCACCTTGGCGATTGTTCACACCTGCAACCATCGTACGGTGTGGCCGAGAAGTGTCATGGATTCACAATCCTCTGAGAGCAACTATTTCACTTGGCTGATCCTGTGATGACGAAGCTTGGACTGAAGGATCGCTAGGCTCTCGGCGTCTTGATGCCTCATGACGCTGATACGATCCCGTCTTGAGGGCACTGCCAAAGCTCTTGGAAATCGTGGGGAAGAGGAGGGTTAATGGCGTCGGTGGCTGGCGCGGAGGGGTCAAGTCAAGCCTTGAGGGTGTGCACTTGGCAAGCCACTGATGCAGCCAAGCTCAGGCTTCAGATCGAGTTGAAGGCATCAAAGAAGGCTCCACGACAGCCTCAACTTGTGCACAAGATACACCAAAACGATGGCAGGAATGGCCCACCATTTTATCTGACTTTATTTCTGTGCTGTGCCGTTCAGTGCAACTCTGTTACTTTCGGCGCTTTCTCGAAGTTGTCAACAGGCCCGGCACTTCTTACCCCACACACCCCCCACACACCCCAGGTTTCTCCAAGGTCCGGGGTCAAGTCGGAGTCGGAGTTCTCAGTCGTATCAGTCACCCCCTCATTCGACCTCCCACTCCTCCTGGCAAAACACCATGTCGTCCAATTCACCCGCAGCCAATGGATGGCTTCGGTCGACCCTGGAGAACCAGTGTTTCTCCTCCTCGACGTCGATCCGAATGCCATGGTCGATGCTACGGCGGGCGAGTTCCGGGGTCTGTCGTCCACCACGGCTTTCGGAGCCGAACCAATGGATCGTCGCGTCCAGTTTGCCGGCGGTCAAATGTCACATCTATTTCCTTCTTTGTTTGCTATCAAGGTTTGGAAATGGTAGGGTTACCTTGCTTCCCCGCATGCCTGTCTGCGGCACTGCCGTGTGAGCTCATCTGTGTGCCCTTGTTCGCTGTTGCGTTCCAGTGGGAAAGATGATGTGCGAGTCGCGACGGCAGGCCGGGTAGGATAGACGGGATGTGTGATGGGCGGTCGTGCAGGAGCAATAATTAATGATAGACGAGGGTTAATAAGATCGTCTGGTCCCCTTCGTCGGGACCCTGTGTGCAACCCCAATATCTATCTGCTTCCCGCTTCTATCTCGTCATTTCTCAACTTCCCCTCCTCCTATCAGTTGAAGTTCATGCCAAGATAAAGCATCGAGTAACCCGTCTTGTTCGGATCGCACTACTCGAACCACGAATACCTTTGTTTCCGCACGCCTGGAAGCTCTTCACCATGGGGGACCAAATCGAAAAGGGCGAAAAGATCGCCCAGCTCGAGCACGCCTCGGACCGGGACCTCAGTCCGAGCAAGACGACGGATGAGAATGGTGTCGGAGCGGCGCATGTCTCCCGCATCCCCATTCCAGAGGTCCTGCAGAAGTACACCAGAGAGGAGCGAGACCACCTGGAGCTCAAGCTCAAGCGCAAGATTGATATCAGACTGATGCCGGCTATCATTATCATGTACATCCTGAATTATATTGACCGGTAAGTGTACTCATCGTTCCCAAGCTCTTCAGAGCTCGCTCAACTGACATGGTTTCCCAGGAACAACATCGCCGCTGCACGACTGGCTGGTCTAGAAAGAGATTTGAACTTGTCGAGCGTACAGTACAGTACAGCTGTGAGCATCCTCTTTGTCGGGTATGGCTCCTCCATTGACAGCGTCGGCAACATATGGCTAACTGACAGCTTACAGTTACCTGCTGATGCAGATTCCATCCAACTTGTTCCTCAACAAGATCGGAAAGCCCGCCATCTACCTGCCGACATGCATGATCGTCTGGGGCGTCATCTCCGCTGCCACCGCGGCGTGCAAGACTGCGGCTGACTTGTTGGCCATCCGATTCTTCCTCGGTTTTGTCGAGGCTGCATACTTGTACGTCCATATCATCCCTTTCCTACACCTGGCTTGATGTGTTCCTAACTCCACGACCAATCCTCTAGCCCCGGGTGTCTCTACTATCTCTCCTGCTGGTACCGCCGAAGCGAGCTCGGCTTCCGCACGGCGATCCTGTACTCCGGCGCCCTCATCTCAGGTGCCTTCTCGGGCCTGATAGCAGCGGGCGTGACGGGCAACATGGATGGCGCGCGCGGGCTGAGCGCGTGGAAGTGGCTGTTCATCATTGAGGGAGTTGTCACCATCGGCGTCGCGTTCGGCGCCTTCTTCATCCTGCCCAACTTCCCGCGGACGACGTCATGGCTGACGGAGGAGGAGAGAGCGCTGGCAGTCTGGCGGCTGGAGGACGATATCGGCGAGGATGATTGGATTGATAGCAAGCACCAGACCTTCTGGCAGGGTGCCAAGATGGCGTTTATGGATATCAAGACTTATGTGCTGGTATGTCTCTCCCCCTCCCACGCGTTCCGCGTGCGTGAATTAGTTGCTAACGGATAACCCATCAAGATGGTCCTCCTCTTCTGCATCGTAGCCAGCGGCACGGTAACCAACTTCTTCCCCACCGTGGTTCAGACGCTCCACTACAATACTATCAACTCCCTCCTGCTGACCGCGCCGCCCTACGTCCTGGCCGTGATCACGACCTACATCAACGCCACCCACGCCGACCGCACGGGCGAGCGGTACTGGCACATCACGATCCCCTTGTGGTTTGCCATCGTGGCCTACATCATCGCCGCCACGACGAGCGCCACCGCGCCCCGGTACCTCGCCATGATGCTCATGGTCCCCTCCGTCTACACCGGTTACGTCGTGGCGCTGGCCTGGATCAGCAACACGATGCCGCGCCCCCCCGCGAAGCGCGCCGCGGGACTGGCGTTTATCAACGCCGTTAGTAACACGAGTAGTATCTACGCCAGCTACATGTACCCCAAGAGTGCGGGCCCGCAATACACGGTCGCGTTCGCGGTCAACTGTTGCACGGCGTTTATCGCGATTGTGGCGGCGACGGTGTTGAGGTTTATGCTTGCGAGGTTGAATAAGAAGCTGGATGCTGGGATTTTTGTTGAGGGGGCCATTAATGCGTTGCCTGGCGAGGCGGCGGCTCATGGGTTTAGGTTTAAGATCTAGGGGAGTATCTCGGCCGACGATGTTGGCGGCGAGGTGTCGATGAGTGCGGTGTTAGTCTGTACCGAGGGTAATACAGCAGATAAAGCTTGTAACTGTGTCGAGTGAGACTTCGAGTGTGGATGGAAATACCCAAGATCCATATCTACAAGACTACAGTTGAGAGTTCATGTCTTAAGTTGAGCGACCTACGCAGCTGTTAGTGGAGAGACACCCTGTGTTAGTACGCACTAACAGATTAAGCTCAAGCGCTAGCAGAACTACAGTTTTTCAAATGTAAACTCGCCCAGACTTTTACTGCCAGTTTTCCCGACACCATGAACAGACATTGAGCACTTGCGACAAAACAGATGCGAGCTTCATTACGCGTGCTGTGTGGTAAAGAAAACGTAACATTATCCCGTCCCTGCTGCTGCCCCTGCTGCCCTGAAAGCCATGTCAGCTGATCAGCAACCTTACGGTGCCCAATCCATGGCAGGGTGATGTCATGGCGAGATTTGGGTTCGCCAATCTGCAGGTCGGACCGCCAATCGTCGGCTTGAACAAAGTCCAAGCTCTTCGGCGAAGGAAGGAGAAATCTAGCTTGCGCCAAGGCCAGAGATTCTGGACTACAACTTGAAGCTATCGTCCAATTTCCGATTTTTCACACAAGTCTGATCTAGCATCGCTACACTCGAAGTTCAGGCTCGTGACAGCAGCAGCGTTGCAAGCGGTCTTGTTAAAGAGCTAAAAAAGAGCCATCGTCATACCCCACACATGCCACACACCCTCAAGACCCGGTCCGGTATCTTGCAGCATCTCTTGCATGTGGACGCCGGAATCTCAGGAACATCGACCAATCACAAACCCGGTCATGCAGCCACAAGAGAAAGCCTCCCACGCTTTGGGAGGTCTCGTCCGTCGTCAAAGTCGACTGCCTTCGATGGCAAACCAATCGCAGCAGGTTCATCGTGTCGCAGCAGTCGCAGCAGGAGCGATGCCAAGGTACAACGCGGGCAGACCGAATGAATGACAGCGACAGATGTGCTCCCAAGACGTAAAACAACCGGGCAACTCTATCAAGATGAAGCTTGTTGCCAAGAGGCGCCGGGCTTCAGAGACATTAGAATTGTCCTATCGCCCCTGCCATTCATACTGTTTCTCCAGTGAGAACCTCTTATCGCTCTCTCAGCCATCAGGGTCGTCCCATGACATCCCAGAAAATCTCCAGAGCGCCCACATGTGGGCCCCCAGAAAATAAATCTCTTCTTGCCTCTAACCCACATGCATGCAGTGAAGCCGTTGAACCACCACTGGGCTCGCTTGACTTTCACTGGACGCTGGCTTGTGGAGTGGTCGTCCCCTTCAGATTCTTAAAAGGGCTTCGGCTTCCAGGTTCCCTTATCAGTACTGTCCCGTCCCAGCAGGCGTCCCTGACCTGACCTGAGCTTTCTTTTATCCTTTCCTTTCTTTTTATTTAGAGTTTGGTCCCTTACTCCAGAGTCGGTACCACAACAGATCCTTCATCCAATCACATACTTGGTGCTCTGTCATTACGATATAGAGTACCTTAGTATTGTGTGAATACTGTATCCTAACTCATCCCATCTCGCCCAACATGGCGCGGCAAGTTCAGGAGGACGGCCACGAGCCTGAGAAGGTCGTGTCTTCCCAGAACCCTCAGGACAGCAGCAACAGCACCGACGATGAGATCGATGACGCCGACAAGGCCCTGGCCGCCATGGGATATGCGCCCGTAAGTTTGTTCGTCCTCTGTGGCTACCGGCTGCATCACCGTCTTCACATGGGTTACGCGAGCGGCGTACACGGACAGCATGAGCTAACCAAGGGGCTGCACCCGATGTACAGGTCTTCAAGCGCTCATTCTCCATGTGGTCCTGCTTCAGCTTCGCCCTCAGCATCTCGGGCCTCTTCGGCACCATCATGACCACCTTCTCATACCCGCTCTACGCAGGTGGTGCCGCCTCGGCCGTGTGGTGTTGGTTGATCGCCGGTTTCGGTGCCCTGTGCCTCGCCTTGTCCGTTGCCGAAGTCTCCTCGGCCTACCCGACCTCCGGCGGCATGTACTTCACCCTCAAGTACCTCACCCCGCCCAAGTACACCCCGATCATCTCGTGGTACGTCGGCTGGCTCAACCTTATCGGCCAGATCTGCGGTAACGCCAGTTCCGCCTACGGCGCCGCCCAGATGATGCTCGCCGCCGTGTCTATCGGCACCGACTTCACCTACTTCCCGACCCAGGGCCACGTCATCGGTGTCATGGCCGCGCTGTCTGTCATCCACGGCGGAATCAACAGTCTCTCCACCCAGTGGCTGCACCGCTTCTCGTCCGTCTACGCCATCTTCCACATCGCCGTCTTGCTCGCTGCATGGATCGCCCTGCTGGTGACGACGAAGGATAAGCACACGGCCTCATACGCCTTCACCCACGTCGAGCCAGCGAGCGGCTGGACGCCGGCCGGCTTTTCGTTCCTCTTCGGCTTCCTGGCCGTCAGCTGGACCATGACGGACTACGACGCGGCCGCCCACATCGCCGAGGAGGTCAGAGACCCCGCGCGCGTGGTACCCAAGTCGATTGCCTTCGCCCTAACATTCACCTACCTCGTCGGCTGGGTCTTCACCATCATCCTTGTTCTGTGCATGGGCGACCCCGCCGAGATCCTCGCCTCGCCCATTGGCCAGCCCGTCGTGCAGATCTTCTACAACTCCATGGGCAAGGGGGCCGCCATCTTCTTCGCCGTGTCCGCCTTCATGATCATGAACTTCGTGTGCATCACGGCCATGCAGGCCGGCTCGCGCACCCTCTGGGCTTTCTCCCGCGACCAGATGATCCCCGGCTCCAAGGTGTGGTACAAGATCTGGAAGAAGACGGACACACCCGTCCTCGCCGTGTGGATGTATACCCTGCTGTGCGTCCTGATCAACCTGATCGGCCTGGGCAGCTACATCACCATCGCCGCCATCTTCAACCTCTGCGCCATTGCGCTGGACTGGTCGTACTGCATCCCCATCTTCTGCAAGCTGGTCTTTGGACGCTTCGAGCCCGGTCCGTGGAACCTTGGCAAGCTCAGCAGGCCCATCAACATCTGGGCCTGCGCGTGGACGAGCTTCGTCAGCATCATCTTCTTGTTCCCTACCGTCCTGCCTGTGGTCGCAGATAACGTATGTCTTCTCCTCTCCCGCCTGTTTTTTTCCCCGACATTCAGACACAAATGCTAACTATCAACCCAGATGAACTACGCTGTCGTCATCCTCGCCTTCGTCATGATCGTCGCAACTGTATACTGGTACATCCACGGGCAAACGTACTACACCGGTCCCCGTGTCACAGCGCACATCGTGAATGGCGGAGTGGTGCTGACGGAGGGCGACGAGAAGCTGAGCGACTCGGAGAAGAGGCCCGCCGGGCTGGGAGCGCAGCTAGCGGCTAATGAATAAATGGGCTGGCTGTGTGTGTATTTTGTTATAAAAAAAAAAGGGGGGGGGGGGGCCTGCCATCTCCACATGGAACCCGTCGTTTTGGATTGGAGTAGGATAGGGAGGAGATTCGGTTCAGAGCGTCTTGAGATACCCTGTTTTGGATGGAGTGACGGCTGGCTACCTAATGTATGGTTGAAGGCAAGCCGACATATTGGATATAACCGTTAATGATTTCAAGTTCAACCTTGACCGGGACTCTGATCGAAGGTGACGTTTGCGAATCGTACGGACTTATCGAAATCCGTCGCGTCCGACTGAGGTGCTGATAGCCGATCCAGGGTGTGGTTTTCGGGGTTGAGTCGCATCACTGCGCAGAACCATATTAGGGGAACGTTCGAACTGCAAAGTCAGGCTTGATGGTTTGCTGCACAACGTCACCACCGCCTTCTCCTGTCCAGGTTATGCCATGCCTTTTCAGGCATCGAAATCGTATACCGCAGCCGCGAGTTCGAAGCAGGCGCCATCCAGGATACTGGCCCCGCCCACAGCACGCCCCTGAGTTGAAGCGGCGTTTGCCACTGTCTCGAAAGGTCTGCTCGGTGGTGCTCAAGTTCCCGTCGAACTTGGTCCAAAGCGCCCTGAACGATGAGAACCGGTGTGGCGATGGTTTCACCTTCGGTCTCTGCGCCCAGGTTAATGGTGGTTAGACGTGCTTCTGAGTTGTGTGTGACCTACAGTTGGCCCAACCTCGAGTACCAGAACCGACACCACAGCCTGGCGTCAGGCGACCCGCCATATTCTCAGAGGAGAGGAGTATGGCTTGTCGTTGGGATCCTCAGTCAGTCTATTAGCAGCCGCCAGGCCCGCAATGGCGCCTCCAACCACGATGTATGCATAGCAGCTGAGAAGCAGAGCCGTGATGATGTGCGGCTGAAAGATGCAAGCAACTGGGCCCCGAGAGCAGAACGCCACCAAGCTGCCTAAGGTAAGACGAGCTTCATGTTGCCTTCTGATGATTGCGTGTAATGATGATGAGAAAGGACGACTGGTAAGATGACACGGCAAAGGCTGTTCGCCGGTTCACCTTCCTTCGCCTTGGAGGGGCGCAACATTCTCCTCGACGTTCACCACTTCCCGCAGCCCCAACGACCGTCCAGCCTCTGTGCCGGCGAGCCACTGCGCTGCGATTGCGCACTGCTGCTCATGACTCCTTGGACCAAGGATCAAAACAGCTCCTCCTCCGATGGAAATGGAAACCAAGTGCTACAACAGGAGGAAGTTAGAGACACCCCCCCAACCCGGCGGCGATCAGCCAGTATTGCCTACCGGCCAGATCCGTACCATTACTGGGGAGACTTGAGGGCATCGCCATCTTGCACATGTCTGTCCAAGCTTGAAAGCAAGAAAGGGAGCGTATCAGAGGCATCTTTGTGGGCAACTGCTGCCAGACAGCCGCAAACTTGGAAGCAAGCTAATTATCGCGATAAAGAAAATTCTCTCGGACTGCACAACACTCGTCGCACGATGACAGAGCACGATTCTCCCCATACCAGCCAGCAAACCAGCAAACCAGCAAAAGAGGAAGTGGAGAGATACCGTCGTTCCTCTTCTTCCGCCGAAGGGAAGCTGTGGCCCTCTCGCAACTCGTCAGGAACCTCAGGCCGGTCCGGGGCTTTAAGAGTTCCCACGCCTACCTTAGTCAGAACTATCAGCCAAAGGTCGACGGATTGCACCCGGCTTACCGAATGAGAGACGAGAGATGTCGACATGGGGTAGTCAAGCCGTCGGATGGATATGAGCAAAGTGTCAAGGGGGGGTGTCACACTGAGGAGGAGGCTTTATCAAAGTTCCAGTCGTGGTGCTTGACGCCCTTATCATTTCCACGACCAGCTCTTTCTCCTTACCCCCTGAATACTCGGATGGCTTGCATTTGATACTCGGGTTAGAGTCTAAGGCAAGAATCTGACAGCGGGACTTGCTGACCGTGATATCAGCCAAGGCCATTAGGTAACGAGAATGAAGCGATGATATTGTCATCTCCGTTTTGAAACGCTCCAGTTTGCGTGAACCAGACTTCTAGTCTAGTTGTACTCTCGCGGGACTGGGTGCACCTGTGCGAAACCCCCGAACAGATATGGAGCGTTCTCAGGGTCGTAACTCCGAACTCCTAGAGCCTAGGCTTAAGCCGATAAGTAAACCCGCTTGCTCATTTATCCAAGGGTCCTCGAGGACTTATAAGACCTGGCAAAGTGCAACTACATAGTCTTGACCTAAGTCTCTTTATTGATGACCAGACGATGATTTCAAAGCACTCCGATGAACATCCGTCGCATCGTCACGAGAGAGAGAGAGGCCGCCGGACTCATTAGTCGCCACCATATGATATCAGCATGAGTAACGAAGTTGCATGCGGTCTGGCTTGCATTCAATTTGGAATCAAGCTTAAGGGGCTTCCATATGCGGCAGGGTGGGCAGGTCCCCAGCACCGAGAATGGAGTCGTTCGGGGCCCTCTGGTCGGAGAAGCTTAACCTAACCCTCTGAATCTGGTCGCTCTATGGCCATATGGGTGACATAGCTCTTACGTGAGCTACCTAACCACAGATGGTAAGAAGCGGCTACTGAACAGTGGGACTGACTTCCTACGTAGTGAGCCATGCTGAAGTTGATATTGAGAGTTGGGACGGGTGAACGGGAGCTTCTGTGGTAGAAGCTTTGTGGCGTTCTCGGCATCAGCATGCTCACGGAAGAACATCCCTGAAGTTAGTCAGCGCCCATTAAACCCGATCAACGTCTCATTCTCTGCTCTGTTCCGTTGGTGTGGTGTTGATCCCGGGGAAGAGAAGTACCGCACCCAATTGCAATGCTCTAGAGTTCTATTAACGTCGTCTCTAGTGTCCCAGTACGCCGATGGATCAAGTCCCCTGCAGCTGGTCCGCCAATACCCTTCTGGTTCCTTGATCCAACTCTCTACCCTGATGGACTCGCGCCCTACCGCTTGGGATCTCCCCTTTCAGTCCTCAGCTTGCTTGCCTCGTGCAAAAGCTCGCGTGGAATTTGTGATCAGTCGGCGCCAGCCCCGAACTTTACTCACCTCAGGGGCTCCCAGGCCTTACCGTATCCATCCTCTCAGCATCTAGAGGTCTAAGTCTCTGCGGCTCTCGCTGAGAACCAAAGGGACAACGTAACCGTATTCGGAGACACGTCGGCATCACAAATCACACCGCGTCAGCCTGCGCGTCCTAGGACACCCACGCACACTGTGTCGAAGCAGAAGAAGCGACCGTCTGTTGTCCCCGTGTCTTTCCCAGGGGTCGTCTCCTTGTTCTTCGACCGGGAGGACATCAGGGTCTTCACAGTCTTCGAAGTCTAGGTAATGTTAGTTGGTCGACTCGGGCTAGCAGTCCCCCCGGTCTACCGCCTAGGTCTCCATCCGGGTCTTAGTCTAGACACCAAGGGGAGCCTAGCCGATGAACCGGGTGGCTAGCTATATTACCTGATCATTGCCCACAAACCATGTGTAGTCAGACTCCCAATATCCCCTCGAGCTGTTACTGCCGCCGCTACTGACTGCAAGAGCAAAATTGCCAGAAGACCATCAGATACTCACTCATGATGCTTTCGCCGTCATCAGAACTCCCGTCGGGCAGTATCTTTCTGCAAAAGTCGAAGAGATCGAACTCGAGATCACCATCGATGAAGTATGATCTCTCGGTATACTCCCCCATATCAAAACATGACACTAACCAACAAATTTCGCTCGCACAGGAGTACCGGTGCGTCGGGTCCTCAGATCCTTACCTTTGCGTTGCAGCATCGACCGAGAGCAACTCGTGCCAGTGTGCCCAAGGTACGATCGGGTTGCATTACCTGTAAGTCATGGTGAAGCGTTTCCTTATGTATGATTTCCCCGTCACCAAGTTCAACTGGCCTGGAAGCGGTCATGTTGTTATACGAGTGCGTTACGAGCTTCCAGATAGACTACTAACACAACCTCTTGGCATTAGGCAAGTAAGTTGGGTTCCACCACAGGTTGAACTATGATTCATCATTGCCGGCACTTGCTTCTTCATATAGTACCCCTTGACACCTGCTGTCTTCCTCGATCAGTTGCTCATACTGCGTTCTAGGAAACGGCACGTCAAGTGTGACGAAGGGAAACCCTCCTGCTCGAGATGCATCAAGTGGCAGGGCTTCTGCGAGGGCTACGACACCCAGACCCTTAAGGCAGACTCGCGTTCGACCGCCTCACCTCCTGACGGATCAAAGCCCTCCAAGACTACCTCTTCGTCATCAGCACTCTCACCCTGCTGCAAGCAATCCAACCTCATTCTGGTCGAACCAGCTGGGAACGCACTTGTCTTCGGCTCCGACTGGGAGAAGGTCTACTTCGACCACTGGCTGTCCTTAGCCCACAATCTCGGCGGCGGATGGTTCGAGGCCAAGCTGTTCACCCACACCATACCTCAGGTATGCCAAGAAGAGCCTGCTGTCCGCCATGCCGCCATGGCCATTGGGGCACTCGCCCATGCCAGGTCACGGACAACCTGTACCGCCTTGATGGAGGACAACACTCACTACAAGAGCGCCCTCAGTCTCTACGGCCGGGCGCTGCGTCAGGTACGGCTACAGCAGGGCGCCAACGAGGACTCAGCTCTGCGTGCGGCCGTTATGTCCTGTCTACTCTTCATCACGTTCGAGTTCCTGCACGGCAACCGTCAGGCCGCCCTACGCCACACCAACCACGGGCTCATGATCATCGAGCAGTTCCTCCGCGCCCGAAACCCTACCGCTGGTAGCGAAGGAGCCGGTGTGTGGCGCCTCCCCTCCGCCTTCACAGCCCCCTACGTCGAGGTCAACTTCACCGAGAAATCCCCAGACCCCTTGGTCCTGGAGGACGAGGTCCTCCAGATCTTCCAACGCCTCGACTACCAATCTTGGTCCACCGCAGTCCTGAATCCGGCTCGCATGCCCCCGCCGGTCTGGTACCGCGCCTCGGCCAACCACCCATGGGAGGGCATCCCCCGGACCTTTGCCGACCTCGACGAGGCCCGCCGGTGGTGGGACCTCGTGCAGCACTGGGTGCTGCACTTCTCGCGCACGGCCGCCGACAAGTTGGCGGCCATGCACGCGAACTGCCCGGGCCTGCCCGACGACTTCGACGTTACCGACATCGAAGGCGTGAAGGAGCTGCAGGCGGAGCACCTCGAGATCCTGGAGCGGTGGAACGCCGCCTTCTGGCCCCTCTATACCGCGGCCAGGACGAACAAGAAGACCGACGTCGACGCCTACCACCGCGCCATCTCGCTGCAGCTGCAGTACCAGGCGAGCTGGACGTGCGTCCGCGCCGCCTCCTTCAGCCGCTACGACACCATCTACTCGCTCACTCCGGCTTTCCGCGAGATAGTCCGGCTCAGCGCCGTGCTGCTGCCGCAGCAGCACAAGAAAAGCGGGGGCATGGAGGTGTTCACGATCGACAACGGCCCCACGATGGCCCTCTTCATCGTGGCCGTCAAGTGCCGCGACTCGGAGGTGCGTGACGACGCGCTGCGCCTGCTGAAGAAGTACCCCAGGCGCGACGGCTTGTGGGACAGCCGGGCGTTCGCGGCGCTCGGGGAGGTCAACAGGGGGCTCGAGGCGATGAACGAGACGGACGGGGACCTGCGCGAGCAGTGGAGGCGGCTGCGGAAGAGGGAGGTCATCTTCGACGAGAGGGCGCAGGAGTGCACGGCGCGGTACTACGTTAGGAACGAGGCCGGGGAGTGGCACCTCATCTTGGAGAATATCAGGTGGTGATGACGTGGACGTTGCTTCGGTTTGTAGGATGTCATGACACTGTTTTGGATACCATGGTGTGCGTTTGCCTCTTTAGCCCAACAAAGGTACATGGCGTTCTCTGACAGAACTGGAAACAATTAGTCACGCTGCTACATAGGTATCCCTATCGCGCCATGGAGGCTCTTGTGTGTCGTTATGCATCAGATAGTGCCCAGACCATGTCCAGCCAGATGGTAGAGACCAGACAAGCTTTTCGGGCCCAGACGACAAGCGGCCGTCGACCGCCCATCGGCCATCGCAATAACCAACGGTCCAATGATACCTCCGTAGTAGCTAAAAGCCATTGCTAAATAAACATATCTCGGAGTGACCGGATCAGCCCTATGCAACTGCAGCGTCCCGGGAGAGCATGTTACCGACCGGACATTAAGCGCAAATACTAGCCCATAAGCTTACATCCTACCGCAGAGTCCGTGGGACATCCGCTTTTGACGTCACTGACAGGCGAGAAAAGGAGAGACGCGTAGGCTGGTGGTGGCTTGGCTGGTGGTGGCTTGGCTGGTGTTGAGAATTGTCAGCATCCATCAGTCAGGACTGTGGTAATGATGGCTGGATGAATGACATGCTGTCCTGTCCCGAGAGGCGGGTCGGTAGAGCCGATGTTGGAAGTTGGGACGTTGGTTTCCCGATGCGGTAACTCGTACACGACGGCGGTTACGAGGTGAGACGCTAAGATCTCGCTAATGCAAGGCCGCATTCAGGGGCAAGGATGATCCTTGTACAGGAGTGCCAAGCAGATCTGCTACAGGGGTATGCACAATTTGCCCTGTTTCACCGCTGTCTAAACCTGGGCCCCGCGTTTGCAGAAGCAAGGCGCGTCTCGAAATCAATTTACGCGACTTGAGTTGTCAAGACCGCACTACGTTTCTGCTTTGTTGAACATCGCACACCACAATGTCCGACTAACCTCACCTTGAGTTGGTCAACTTCAACAACCAAGTTTCCCATCACATCGCCATTTCAGGGTCTTCCATAGCATAAGACTATGATTCCCACACCCCCACCGGCAACGACAACATGGCCCTCCCACTGCCGCCGGGGCTCACCCACGCCGAGGTAGCCTTCCTCTGCGAGATGGAAATGGTAACTGTCGTTCCACGACAACGACTAGAGAGCATCAAGCTCCTTTCCGTACGTGCTCTCTCCGCCCCTCCCCTCTTTTCCCCCATGTCGCCCTCCTTATACTAACCCCTATCATCGCAGGGCACAACCTCCCCCCTCCGCCCCCCGCATCGCTCCGATCTCCCCCTCTGGCTCGCCCTCCTCCTCAAAAAACAACGCAGGGCCAACATCGTGCCCCCGCCCTGGCTGCACCCGGACTCCCTCCGCACCCTAATCCACCAAGAGACCAAAGTCGAGCCAAACAAGTTCTCCGCCCCTCCTCCCGCCCCCAGCCGCGCCGACCCCTTGCGACCAGGCCACTCCCGCCCTTTACACCACCACCTCTCCTCTTCTTTAACCTCAACCAGTGCGGAAATCTTCTCCCCGCCCTTCCTCCACTCCTGCACCGCCCTCGCCCCCGCGGGCCACCTCCCCTACCACTGGCTCGAGATGGCCGAGACGCTCCTCGCGCACGCGGCGGACGACATGCCCGCGCCCGCGGGGGAGATTAGAGGATTAGTGAGGGACCTGGTCGAAGTAAGAGCGGCGAAGATGAGGGCCGGTATCGGGAAGGCCGGGTTAGGGGAGGAAGATCGTGGGTTTCTGGATTTGACGGGCGTGGGTGCGATAGAGCTTGCTGAGAGCAGGGGGTTTGTGTTGGGTGTTGTGGACGGGGTTAGGAAGATTGGTGCTAGTGCCGAGACGAGTAGGAGGGAAGAAGAGGAGGGTAGGGACGAGGAGGAGAGTGAGGATGATGAGGAGATGGGGATTTGAGATGGGGTGTTGTGATGGGAGGGCGGTGTTAGGGACGTTGGAGTGCCGTGTGACGGACAGTTATGGAATACGTCTGAGGACTGGGTGCATATATATCATGATATCGGCTGCCGGGATAACCGATTATATGGGAAGTGGTGGCATAGATGAGACTCCGAAACGAGCGCATAACACTTCTACCCGGGAAGGGACATATCAGACTAGGACACATCGTTATGGAAGCAGGAGAATGAGAGCCCTCTTTAAGTGCATAGAGGGATTCGAAACGACCGTTATGTTATTTCACCCGGCTTTTCACTCTTGACATAACGGCAGAGCTGAGACCGCCGTCCCGGGACTGAAAGAGGATGTGGGGTAAGGTGGAGCTTCCGCCCGGAGTGCAATCCGCTGGCGCGTCCGGACGCGACTTCCATTAAACAACGGAATCACAGACGGGCAACCAGCTTCAAAAGTCGCAGCTTCAGCTCGTGTCTCCAAAATCCCTCTACTCACTTCATTTTCACCAGCCGAAGCTTGTTTCCTGACCAGACACTGAAGCTTGGGAAGCTCTCCTTTCTATTCCGTCCTCTGCAACTGCTCAGAAATTCCACAGCGCGGTGCGCCCGCTTTCAAAAGATGGAGGAAGCGACCAGAGATCACTTCTTCACACATCAACAGCTTGATGTACGTTGGACACGGCATATATTACCAGAGGATCGTTGCATTCCATCACCTGCTAACTGTCCACTTCCCAGTCCTCTCACCCGAACCGACAAAGGTGCCACCTCTGCCAACTCCGCTCCTTCGCAACCCACAAGACCCTCCCCATAACAATAGTCAACGAGACCGGCGACGGCGAAGTCCTCTCGCCCGACTTCCGCTTCATCGACAAGTCCATCCTCCGCGAGGGCGTCTCCCCCGCGGAGCCGGAGTTCCGCTCCGGCTGCGAGTGCGAGAACGACCAGGACTGTATGTACAGCGGCTGCCTGTGTCTCGAAGAGATGGCGCCCGAGAGCGACGAGGAGAGCAGCGACCAGCGTGGGGCGCGGAACAGCCGGTCGAGAGGAGGAGGAGGGACGCGGTTCTCGTATCACGCGCACGGCGAGAAGAAAGGGATGCTGAAGGGCAGTCTTTTACCGAGACGCGAGCCGATCTACGAGTGTCACACGGGGTGCAACTGTTCGCCGCAGTGTCCCAACCGGGTAGTCGAGAGGGGGAGGCAGGTACCTCTGCAGGTATTCCGCACCGAGGAACGGGGTTGGGGCGTGCGCAGCCCGGTGGAGATCAAGAAGGGCCAGTTCGTGGACAAGTACCTGGGGGAGATCATCACGCCGCAGGAGGCGAACAGGCGGAGGAAGCAATCCCACATGTCGAAAAAGAAGGACGTCTACCTGTTCGCGCTGGACAAGTTCTACGACCCCCACTCGCTCGACCCGCGACTCGCGCAGACGCCGCTCGAGGTGGACGGCGAGTTCATGAGTGGGCCCTCGCGGTTCGTCAACCACAGCTGCGACCCGAACATGAGGATCTTTGCGTGCGTGGGGGACCACGCGGACAAGCATATTCATGACCTGGCGCTGTTTGCGATCAGGGATATCGCGGCGACGGAGGAGTTGACGTTTGATTATGTTGATGGGCAAGAGGAGATTGATACCGATGCGGCTGATCCGAGCAAGACGAAGGACATGACGCGGTGTCTTTGCGGGACGAAGAACTGTAGGGGGTGGTTGTGGTAGATGAACATCTGTCGCGGGGAGATAAGTCTGGGGTTACGCTGTCTACCCAGACTGTCTCATGGCAAGATGAAGGCGTCGCTCAGGGAATGCGATGTTTAGAGGAAGATACCCAATGGAATTGCTTCAAGTAAACGCAGCGCTGTCCCTGGGAACTCAGCTACTCGGCATTCGCGGTCCTTGCTGCCTTAAAAGACAATTTAGCCATTCACCGATCTCTCTGTGTTGTATCGACTTCCCCGTAAGGTACCTAAGCAAGGAAGGAACAGTAGACGAATGGAAGCAGTCCATTGCAACATTCAGACACTGAAGTCGTACTTTCTTCTCCATTGACTTTGTGCTCATGAGACACGAGAGGAGCGCATTCCTTAGCTCGTGCTAATTAAAGCTACTGTGGGGAACCCACCCCGGCCAACCAGGTTCCTTCGCAGGCGTCATGACATACCATTCCGTTGGCTCTTGGCTGGGGAGCTAAGGTAGAGAGGGGGACTCTCCGACCTCACCTGCTTCTTCTCCGCATCACCACTCGGCTACCTACCATCTGATATCCTGCGGCAGTGGCCTGTGAATGTGGAGTCCTACCTGTATATACAACGTACAACGCAAAGTTTGCTTTCGCATTCTGCGTCGTCATTGGAAGTCAGTCAGTTCAGTCAGTCATGCCGACATGAGTTATCCAAGTCTGTCTCTAGATACTCAGTCTGGCTGATCAAGAGAGCTTTCGCCGGTCAACGAGCAACAGGAGAGGAAGAAAGACAACATGGTAGGATACTGATGATAGCTTCCCCTCCCTGTTCCCCTCCCATCCACAGCTGTACATGCCTTCATGTGACCATCTACCCTTGTTCCCGTCGTTTACCAATCTTCCATCTCCCTGCTGCCACCCGTCACTAACACCACCACCAACAGGGCTGCTGCATATCCAGCCCCTCGGGGCCCAACTCGCCCTATCCAGGCGGCGCAGGAGCCGACGCCTCAGCCCGCGCCATAAATGAAGGCGGCCAGCAACAACAAATCACCACCGCCGCCCGCGGTCTGCAACAAGCCCCCTCCGACTCCCTCCACTCGCCGACATCAGCCACCCACGCCCGCAGCCGCCATCGTCACGGCAACCGCCGCGCCCACGCCTCCGACCAACCCCTAGACCAGCACATCAACAAGCCCCTCCGGCGGCACGAGTGGATAAGCCGCAACACGGCCGCCAACACCACCACCACAAACCCGCCGCGAACGTGGACCCCGCGAGCCCTGGCCCGCGAGCGCACCGAGTTCTTCGACACGCGCGTCACGGGCCGGCAGGAGATCTGGCAGGCCCTCCGCGCGGCCCTGGAGCTGATGTGGGAGGCCGACACGGCGGCGCGCGACAGCCGGGTGCGGCAGCAGGGGCTGGCCGAGAGCCCCACCGAGTCGGAGGTGGGCGTCACCACGACGTCCGGGGAGCAGGACCGGGACGCGGCGCTGGCTACCGCCCAGACGATTCTGACGGCCGCGGAGATCACGTTGCCGACGGGGGATCTGGCGAATGGGGCTTATGATAGTTTTGGGAATTACTACAGCCTGCCGGAGTGGATCGTTGCTGATCCTATCGATGTCTGTCTTGCCGAGGAGGGGGAGGGGGACGGGGAGGAGGTGTATGGTGATGCGAAGGGGGAGTTGACGGCTGGCGAGGAGACGGCTGAGGAGGAGTTGGAGGATGAGGAAGCTGTGAGACGGAGGGAGGAGAAGGGCAAGGCGGTGGTGGATATGCGGGACCAGGTACCGCTCCGGGCGAGGTTGAGCGAGGGCGATAGCGACGTTACGCTGTCTGTCGGGCGTGGGGAGAGCGTTAGGAGTGTTTCACGGCGCATTGCGGAGGAGGCTTCGGTATGTGTTTTTGCCTGCCGCCTTTCATATCTCTCTTTCCTTTTCCTAACTTGGCAACAGCTCCCATCAACCAAGAAGATCCGACTAGCCTACATGGGCAAGATCCTCAAGGAGTCCTCCTCCCTCCTCTCCCAGGGCTGGAAGCAGGGGCACGTTGTCAATGCCTTGGTGTTCAGCAGGTAGCAACGCTGGATGCCGTCCGCCGACACGATCTCCCTCTCCGACCGCCGCGTCGACGCCCTGACAAACTCCTCCTCGGACGGCGGCGACCGGCTCACCGAGTATTCCTCGACCAGTCGCCTCCCTCTCCTGAGTGGTGGCTCGTCAGAGTACAGTCCTCCCACGAGCCCGGGCGGCATATACCGCCGCTTTCGGTATGACATGGCGTGCGCCGCTAACCGGCAGCAGAGAGCGCAGGTGGGGCTGGAAATCACGAGGGCGGAGGAGATTGATGGCCACTTGGCCGGTGAGGCGTGGTATGATCGGCAGTGATGGTATGTGTGGTATTTCTTCGACTCAGCCGCTACGCCACCGACACATGAGCTTGTTGGACTCGTATCGATACCTACACGCTAAGGGGCGGACTACTTCTCCAATATGACCTTTATAATCGCATCACGACTGGACTGGTGTTTACGGACTCTCTCATCGACACCTTATATATACCCCCTTTTTCCTTTTATCGCTCTTATCATACCCCTATAGCTCGTCTATCATGGCGGGGTTTTTATCCGGAGCACAGGTCATGATTCTGGGATGGCATATCTCTGGGTGGTGGAAGGTTCACTAGTGCATAACCAGCACACTCTCCTAGGGGCGACCGCGAAAAGCGAGTTGGAAGGATTCTCAGCATGGAGTCGGGGACGGATGCAAGATATCGATCTCAAGGCCTCATCATCATCATGGGGGCACCTATAGTTTGATCCTCTTAATGAAGCTGTCTTGGCGTTTTATTCTGTAGAGTACGTATGTTGTTTGCAAGGTCTGGAACCTTGTTCAGGGTTAACTCGAAACTTAATGAATCCACGTCCGGAACGCGCGAGGCAAGTAAGTTGTAACATGATGATTCTTTAGGCAGTCTTCCGTTTGGGCAGAGATTCTATCAACCCGAGCGCAGAGATAACGTGATCTACCCCTTTCCACGGTCGGACGTCGTGACTGATGTCATAGCGGCGATAAAGTCCATCAGAAAGCTCGAAAGCCCAACTGTCGGCACGTCCACCTTCTATTCTTCCGCGCCAACGCCTGGTATACAGGTCCGCCGAATAGCTATAGCCACCCCTTGGTAGGCATCGGCAGTGCCACGGTGGTGAACAGGCGCGTGGAACAGGAGGTACCGGTGCGAATATCGCTGCAACAACTTGTGGATCTCGACCGCCTCTTCCACTAACTCCGCCACTTCTAAGGATCTGCCTTCGTAAGGAGTAAGGTGCAGGATGCGCCAGATTCTCCTGGGTCGCCGTCGCTCCTACGCCTCGGCGGTGCCCCGGAACCGCAGGCCCTCCCTCTAGGACGAACTGGAACCAATTTTGTTCAATCCCTTGAGCGAGCCGAGACTCAGAGCCAGACCCTGCGACCTGCTGCGTATCCGTACGAAGCCCGTGATGGGGCCGTCCTCGCCTTCCTTCTCGATGCTCAAGTTTGCTAGTGCGTCCTCGCCTGTTTGAAGGTGTCAGTGGGGGGATTCATTGACATGGTGAGGTAGACGGAAAAGGGAAAAGACATACCAAACACACTCCTCGCGTAAAGGTTAGCACTCAAGAACTGGCAGTCGCCCTGCAGACTGGCCTCGGGCGTCAGGCAGCTCATGTTGGTGGCAGCCATCAGCTGGTCGAGGAACTCGCGCAGGGTCTTGGCCTTGCTGTTGATGTTGACCTTGTTCTCCCACTCGAACTCGGTCCACATGGTGCGGAACTGCGTCTCAGTGCAGGTGGCGGGCTGGATGTAGTCCATGATGTCGACGTGCAGGTCGTTGAGGATGACGACGTTGGTGTCGGTGCTGTGCGCGCCGTCGTACACCACGTTGCCGAAGATGACGCCTGTGTCTGTCGACGACACCTTGATGGTGCACTGCACGTTGTGGAAGTCGTGGGGTCCGATATTCTGTGTTGTTGGCCGCTCGACCACCTTGAGGTCACCAAGCGTGGCGAACTCGACGGACAGGTTCTGCAGCGTCTCTGTCGTCTGGTTGACGAGCAGGACGTCGAGAACGATGTCGAACTGGTGCACCTTGACGTAGGCCTCGGCGTAAACGGGGTCGGAGAAACCGGTGAGTTGGACGACGCGGCTCAGCTTGGAGGAGAGGTCCTCGGCGGCGGTGGCGTCGCCGCCCATAGCGCGCTCGAGGTCCAGTTCGACCGCATCGGCACCGTCACCAGCGTTCTTCTTCGACAGCTGCCGAATCTGTACCACATCGTCGACTTGAACTGCGGTCTTGGCCTTCTCAATAGCCTCCTTTGCTTCGCGCTTCTTCTCTTCCACTTGCACCATGGCGCGGAACGCCTTTCGTGTGTCGTCAAGGTAGACCGTCTCCAGCTCCTTGTGTGCCTGGAACTCGGCCAGAGACCGTACGCAGCCCATGATCCGGTCGACGGAGTCTTCGTCAATAGGCGTCTTGACGAACTGAGACTGACCAACGCGGATAATGGAGATCATGATCAGCATAGCCTCGGCGCGAAGAGCGTTCGTCCGTTCGGCAGACGCCGAGATTTCCGAGTGGCGCATAACCAGCTTCGTAAGTGTCGCGGAGAGAACCGTGGAAAGATAGTAGTCACCGTCGAGGATAAGTTGCCTGAGAGGCGGCTTTTGTGCAGCCTTGACAGCTTCGAGCTTCGCAGCTGCAGAAGACTGACTTGTGAGGGCGGTTTCCGTGGCGTATGTTCCGTCAGCAAGAACCCTCCTCGAGCCAGTGGGAGCAGCTTTGGAGTGGCCATTAACTTCCTCGGCCTTTGGCTCCTCATCACCCTCTACATTGTCCAGAAGACGCTGCTCGGAAGCCAAGATGGGGATCTCTCCCAAGCTTGCTCTTATCCTCTTCCACGCGTCCCTGATATCCGTCTCCTCAAGAGAGTATTCTCCCACAATCCAGAGGATGCCACGGTACACCTTTCCGGCTCGGACTTCGCTCAGGGTGTCCACCAACCGTGAGACGATCGGTGCACGCAGCTGGGGGAACTTCTCAACAACCTCCTTGACAAAGTTGATGACATCGACGGCCGAGGTGTTGTTGAAATCAGCGATGAAGTCCATAAGGAGATCGACAACGCTAGCGGCGACCTCAGAGAACTTGATGGCGCATTGATGGATAGAGTGGATGAGGAGCTGGCGGTATTCGGTGTTCTTCTCGTACTCCTGGTCCACGGTCTTGGAAAGCTCCTTCTTGAGCAAAAGAACAACCTCCTCGACGTTCTTGCTGGAAACCATATCCAGGGCAATCGAAAGGGCCTTTCTCCGCACATCGATGTCGGCACTGGAGAGGACGCGCAGAACCTCCATGATCAGGTCATCCAGGACGCCATCATTCTTCTTGCGCAGCTGGTCAACCCTGTCGAGGACGATCAACTTGACATTGTTATCCGCCTCCTTGATGGCGAGCTCGATGAACTTTCCAGCAGCGGCCTTGACAGCCACAGGGTTGCTGGTCAGGGATGTGAGTGAAGAAGCCGCCTCATAGACAACTGTGGATGTGCTTGCTTCGAGAAGATCGAAGATGAGCCGTAGATACCGGGCCTGTAAGTGTTAGCTACGTTGCCGGCATCATCGAAGAACGTGATGCCTACCTTGTGTTGCGAGTTCTGGACGGCATCTCTCCGGATGAACTCGAGCTCAACCAGCTGCAGAAGCTCCTCGGCATTCGGTATGCCATCGAATACGCCGCTGAGGTAGGCCAATGCCTGCTCGTGGCTAATGCTAGACAGGGCGGCGAAAGCATTCCGCTTGCAGGTCGGGTCGCTCTCGGTCTCGAGGAAGGTTGAAATCAGATCTGCCGCGTCGGGAATAAGTGAGGGAGAATGCTGGAAGATAGCTGCCACAGCGAAGACGGCGTTCTTCCGGACATATGCGTGTCGGTGCTCGAGGCATTGGCGGGCAGAAGAGAGAAGAGGCTCGATAAGCTCGGGTTCGCGGAGCTTGCAGAGGAAGCGGAGGGTGTTGCCCCTGATGTACTCGTTGGGGTGCTGGAGATCATTCCGGATGCCATTGCTACACAGGCCGTTAGTCTTTCCATATCCTCAGTGAAGCCAGCTGGAACATGCCACGTACCAAACCAGGATCATCTCCTGCTTGAGCTTTCCTTGGGCATCCAACTTGGGACATATCTCGTAGTAGAAGTAGAGTAGCTTCTTCAGGGCTTTTGACTTGGAGGGCATGACGAATCGGATGATGTGCATGAGGAGCTGTGGCATAGGGTCGCCATTGAGCATTATGGTCAAGATTCGCTTCATGGTCTCGACCTTGCTCTCGTCAGTGCCCTTCTCCAGCTGGGTGCGCAGGTCCTGGAGAGACGGCACATCGGCCGTGTTGTCCTGGTGCACCAAGCTGAAGGCATTTTCTAGGTACGACATGATGGACGGTGTGGTCGCTGGTGCAGTAGCACCAGGATGTTGGGAAAGGTGTTGTTATGCGCGTGGTCGGTCCGGCCAGAAGGGTGGAATGAAGGATCGTGGTGTCTAAACCGAGTCGCGGTGAAAGCCCCTTAGAGTTGCGCGGAGCTCCTGTCAACCGTGTCTAATCGTGGGTGACCAAACAATGAGGCGGCAACCGGTGTAATTCAGTGTCTACCAGGTGTTGCTGTGGTAGTGGTTGGAAAGAGATGGGCATTACAAGGTCAGGCAGCTACACCGTGGAATCGGCGTTGACATTGAAATGACCCTGAGATCTGGCCAACCCACCCCTCGAGTTGTGGTCGCAGCTGGCCCGTGCGCCCCGTCACCTCCCTGTATTCCTTAGCACGTGATTATTATCGAGCGGCCGCCAGCCTTGCCCCACCATCCCGCCTCAAGCAAACTAGCCTGCATTCTGATTGGCCATTGAGCGGCATGAGCTTCAACTTGAACCGCGACCAACTTCGTCTCATTCTGGCAGCCTCATCCTTTGCTAGACCACCATCAGCATCGCCTACCAACATGGCGTCAAATGAGCAGTTCTACCTACGGTACTAGTAAGTACTGCTGTCGAAGGCCGTCCCTCTACCTGCTGCTAACCAACGTCAATAGCTCCGGTCACTCTGGCAGATTCGGTCATGAGTTCCTCGAATTCGACTTCCGCACAGTCGGCGATGGCAGGAGCGCGACTGCACGATATGCCAACAACTCGAACTACCGAAACGACAGCTTGATTCGGAAAGAGAGTAGGTTTGCCAGCTCTATTAAACCCCTGCGTTCCGATACTGACCCCGGTTCTGCGCATAGTGTACGTTAGCTCTCTGGTCGTGGACGAGATCAAGCGCATCATCAAGTCGAGCGAGATATTGAAGTACGTGTTATTCCCTCCGACAGCATGGGATGGTGTTCTGACATGGAAAACAGGGAAGATGACGCGAAATGGCCGCAGAAGAACAAGGACGGGAAGCAAGAGCTGGAGATAAGGATTGGAAACGACCACATCAGCTTCGAGGTCAGTTTGCGTTGCAGGAGACACCGTCTTTACGATGGTCTATAGGCTAATAAGGACACAGACCGCCAAAATCGGATCGATCAACGACGTCACAGAGTCGGCCGACCCCGAGGGACTTCGAGTGTTCTATTACTTGGTGCAGGATCTCAAGGCTCTCGTGTTCAGCTTGATCGCTCTCCACTTCAAGATCAAACCTATCTGAGTGCGCCATGTCGGGTAATGGCGAACATGATATCGACTCGAGACGCCAGAACATAATCAGGGGTGTCATATGCAGATCTTGGTTATCGGCAGCACGGAGTTATGGAGTAGTGGTACCTGGCATTTTGCATTGTACAGGTCCTGGCTTGACGAGGATAGATGCAGACCTGGGCAGCTCTGGGGGCTTTTGCAAGATGCAGCCTGGTTCTACCGGCGCCACGTCTCGGGTAGAGACAGGTGGTGTTCTATTGGCAGGATGACTGAGGACAAAAAGCCCCGTTACAGTCACAAGCACAAGTACGCCTCTTCTGGGCATGACAGGAGGATGCTGTGTGGCGGGCGATCCACAAATCACACACTGCGAGAATTGAGAATTCATATGCACGCGACCAACATGCACTCCAGACTTCAGTCGGTTCGAGTTGTACCCCGTACCCCGGAGCCACTGTCCCGGATTTCGGTAGGGCTGCCGAAGCGAGAGTGGATCGTGGGCCGACGTTGAAACACGGGCCATCCGAGTTGTGCAGACGGCATCTTGCATCCCACCTCTTCCTTTCGTCTTGTCATGACATGCTTATTCTGCCCTCGTCTCTAGGCAATTTTCCTGATTCTTGGAAGCTGTGAGACTATTCGGACTGAGATATAGATGCAAGTCTGGGCTGTTTCCAGTTGCTCCCTGCACATAATTGTGCAGCTACCCTATAGCGACTTCCACTCACGCCACCTGCCAACTGTCGATATCCGTTGCTGGCTCAGCTGCAAGCACGCATTCCACTTGAGCGTCATCGCATGTCAATCCGTCCCAACTTCAACCCATCTGGAATCTCTTGCATCTGTGTTTTAAATCGAACCACATCCCATCTTCCATCGGCATACAAGTGTACGATCCGACTGTACAATTTAATTGTGATTCCGATACCACACCGAGCATCGACAGGCATCCGAGCACAGACAGCCACTGTCGTCGCAATAATACGCTCAGCGGCCGGGAAACTGTGCCGCTTTCACCTGTCGCGACTTGGCTGCCATCTGCGGCGACAGAGGATCCGTGACCGTCAACCCTCCCGCATCCCGATCCAACGCGCTTACTAGACGGCTTTTCACGACGCTTCGACGGCCGAACGATACTGTCTGGCGTTTCACTCCGAACAGCAATCGACTTGGACATCATTTCCAGTGCTCCTGCGATTGATCGACACTGACGACTGTCTTGTTCTTGTCCAAGTGGCAATCGACGACCGAGACTGACTTACACCGTCTTTCGCACGCTGTTGCAGCCTCGATATAGACCCTCGTCGCCCACACATAATATCACGACACCCGGGCGCCGAACCATAGACCTCCATATCGACTGATACCGCCGAACCTCCTAATCCCACTAATACCATGCCCACACCGTCGGGCAACGCTCCAGATCCTAGTCATCACTCTCCGCGCAACTTCTCATCATGCCCAGACCCGGAAGATAGCGAGCAGCAACCACATCAGTCAGACCAGCAGCAACAAGGAGACGAACCACAGTCACCTACCTCTACAGCCTCCCCCTCTTCCCAGACCCCCGCCGATTCGCAAGAATCAACGACGAGCTGGCGCCGCGAATCGTCATCCTCGGATTCGCAGTTCGATCCCCTCGCACCTACGAACAGCAGCACAAGTCCGCGCTCGGCCACAATGTCACCCATGTCGAGCAGTGTGGCGGCAGCCCTCGCCGACGGGTCGGGGGATTATGATGAGCCGCCCGTTGAGCGGCGCGGCATAGGCATTGGTATAATCGAACCCATGGAGATGGACGACGACGAGGAAGAGGAAGGGCAAAAAGACGATGATGACGAGGAGATGGGACTAGGGACGTCTTCCCCCGAGGCAGGTGTCGCAGGTGGTGAAGACGAGAGGTCAGATTCCGGCTCACCACACAGAGTTGTCAACCTCCAGGCTCATTTCCTCGGCTTGATCCGGCGAATAGACGAGCTGAACGCTAGGGACGAGGCACGGGATGTCGAGCGCTCAGCCAGGGCGGCCGGGGGAGGCACAGTATCAAACCCCCCAAGCACAAGCAGGCGGCGTCCCGATGCCGTCCGGTCACGGTCGACGACGGACTACGCTACAGGGGTCGGTGACGGCGCCAGCAGTAGTAGTACCCGGAACGATGAGCCCGAAGAACCAGGATGGGGCCCTGACGCAAGCATGCTGGGAATGGGGTACGAATACGCCGATCCGAGAGTCATACCAATCTCGCCGTCCACATACCTGCGGCCCGGGAGCAGATTCCACGGAACCCAGCAATCGGAGCGACAGCGGTACGACGTCCAAGTAGAGATCAAGCACGTCGACCTCCGCGAATCCTTTCTGTGCGGCTATCTCCGCATTCAAGGTCCGTCCCTTTGCCCCTCCCTCCTGCCCTTCCCATCTTCCCACTAACCTCCTCCTAGGCCTAACAGAAGACCACCCCACCCTAACGACGTACTTCGAGGGCGAGATAATCGGCAGCAAGTACGGCTTCGCCACGCAACACCCGAGCTGGGGCGCCTCCGACAAGACGGACCTGTCCCACTGGGCCAAGTTCCAGGCCTTCCGCCCCTTCCAGAAGCAGATGAAGAAGGGCGCCGGCCTCAACAGCGTCGCCATCAAGGACGTCGCGAACAGGGAGAACATCTTCATGCGCTGGAAGGAGCACTTCCTCGTGCCCGATCATAGGGTCAGAACGATCCACGGCGCGAGCTTCGAGGGGTTCTACTACATCTGCTTCAACCAGGTGAGGGGGGAGGTGAGCGGGATTTACTTTCATAGTAAGAGCGAGAAGTAAGTTGTTGTTTCCCCTAATGGTTGGGAGAAGGACGGGGACATTGGACTGACGAGAAACAACAGGTTCCAACAATTGGAGCTTCAGCATGTGGAGGATAAGGGTTGTCATGGTGCTGTTGAGTTTAGGTGAGGCTGGTTCGACATCGGACGTTGTGGCTACCAGCAGGACAGCCGAGATGGGGGCCTGGCGTTGCATAATCGGTACGCACGCAGGCTGTCCGTTGTGATGGGATTGATTGCAGGTTGGCTATCTACAACAGGCTAGCCGATGGGATATGAAATGTCTCTCTTTTGGTACTATATAGCATTGTTGTCTGGGGGACTCGACTGTTCTGTCCAGCGTTTGTCTTGTCTGGGGTTCCTCTCGTTTACTACCGAATTGTATTGGAATGGTTGTGTCTACGGTACTCCACTTATGTGTTCTCTTGGATGAGAAATTATGTCTAAAGCTTAAATATTATTGAGAGATGCAGGCGGAATAGGATATCTTAGGTTTCTTGGTCGTGACGGGTGACGAGAGCATATTAGTCGCGCTTTTGATTGCCACCTATCTACCTTATACGTTAGGTATCAGTTTGATGTCGCGAGCAAGAGTGACTTACTTCTCTATATCAAATATTCAAGACCTCGAACGCACCTCGCATGCAGTCAAGTGGCGTTCGTGACACTAAAGGGGTCACATCAACAAATACTCCAGGACTAGGAAGCGATGTTCAACTTATAACAATAACTGCCAACCATGGTATCATTTCTGTAATGTTGCTCATGGAGAAGAGAACCGGCTCGCCCGCTCCCACTACCTGTCTTTAAAAGTCCAAGCACAAATCGCTGTACACATAAAGGACAGGAAGAAAAAGGTTGCATCTAAGACCGATCGCTCAGAAGCCAAAACAACAGAAACGCCTGCCTGCCTGCCCGCCAAACATGTATTCGCAACTTTCCTCATCCTCATCACCGTCATTACCAAATTATGTTTTCCTTCCCCTTTTTCCTTCCCGTCTTTCCCCCGTTTCTTTCCCCTTCCTAAAACCCCCCTTTCGTCTTTTCTCCACCCCCCAAAGGTACCAGTAGGGCAATCACGCGCTCAGTCCTCAAAGAACTTGATAATCTCCTGCAGATCCCTGACCGTGACCCCCCACCGCGGGTAACAAATATACATAGCCTCCCCGTACGCGCCAAACTTCTGCCTGAACTCGCTCTTCCGACCGAGCTTCAGGCTCTTGGCCACTACATCATAACTCCTCGCCAAAAACTTGGCCCGCACGCCATGCAAGTGCGCACCGGGCTTCAGCTTCTCGCTCGCACCAACGCCGAAGGTCACGGGCCCCGTGACGGCGGACAGGGCGCGGTCAATGAGCACCTCGATGGTCCCGTTGGGGGAGTCGGGGAAGTCGAGCGCCCACTTCACCTGCCACCCGTGTCGCGGCGCGAGGCGCGCGAGGACGACCATGGCGCAGACGACGTCGCCCTTTTCGGCGGCGAAGTATCGGCGGTGGGCCTGGTCGACCCAGGGCCGGACTTCGGTGAGGTGGATTTGCTTGTGCTTGGTGTTGGCGCGGGCGGCCTTCCAGGCTTCGATGGCCTTGTCGGCGCGCTCGCGGAACTTCTCGTCGGGTTTGACCTCGTGGATTTTGATACCTTCCCGCTCGACGCGGCGCTGGTCTTGCGCTGCGCCTTTGGGGAGGGCGTGCCGGTCGGCGTCGATGCGCTGTTCTTCGGCGCAGGTTAGGGTGCGGTAGCCGAATTCCGTGCCTAGGATGGCCTGGATGGGCGCGGACACAAGCATCCACATGGGCGTGCGTTTCAGCTCGTTCTTGACAAAGTCCGTGAAAGCGGTTAGGACTTCGTGGTACTGGCGCGGGTCGCACAGGGGGTCGCCCGTCATCATGACGAATTTCTCGGCGCGCGTGACGTAGCCGACGGCCGCGCCCGTGTGGTGCCGCCAGATCTGGAAGCGGTCGTCGAGCCAGGACGTGTTGGAGGCGTCGCCGTAGTTGGCGATGAGGTCCTCGATGGCGGGCATCGGCTGGTCCTTGAGGCGTGGTTTGGTGGTGTCCGCTTCGGGGTGGGGAAGGGATGGCGGCTTTTCTGGGAGGGACTTGGGGTCACGAGGGTAGAGGGTCGCGTAGCGCACGTCGCCGAGTTCCAGAGCCCAGGTGAGGATGCGCTCGAGGCCGAGACCGGCGCCGCCGTGGGGAGGGGCGCCGTGGTCGAAGGCGAGGAGGTACTCCTCCATCCCGTCTTCTGCGATGCCGGCTTTCTTCATGGATCGGCGCAGGTCCTTGGGGTCGTGGATGCGCTGCCCGCCGGTGCAGATCTCCTGGCCCTTGACGAATATGTCGAAGGAGTTGGTGAAGCGGGGGTCGTCATTGTCCGGGTGGGTGTAGAACGGCCGCACGGTGGAAGGGAACTTGTCGAGGATGTAATAATCCGTCTTGAACTTCTCTTTGACGAGCTCGCCGAGGCGGATCTCGTCGCGCGTCGATAGGTCCTCCTCTTCTTCCGCGTCGCGGCCGTCGGCGCGGAGCATGGCGATTCCTTCTTTGTAGGGTATTATGGGGGTCTCGTCCAGCCAGACCAGGGGCGCGCTGGGCCACCGCTGGCGCACGATTTCGACTTCGGGCATGGCGTACATGGCTTCGAATATGCGCTTGAGGACGCCGTCGATAGTGGCGATAAGTTCGCGGTAGGTGGAGATCAGGGCCATTTCAATGTCGAGGCCGGTGTACTCTGTTAGATGGCGATGGGTGTTGGAGTTCTCTGCTCGGAAGACGGGGCCGATCTGTGTATATGGGTCAGTGGTGCGTTTGACGGAAGTGACAAGGATGCAGTACTAACCTCAAAGACTCTTCCAAAGTCGGCGGAAACGCTCATCTGCTTCGCAAGCTGGGGGCTCTGAGCGAGGAACGCTCTCCGACCAAAGTAGTTGACCTTGAACACCTCGGCGCCGCTCTCGGTCGCAGCCGGCTGCAACTTGGGCGTCTGGATCTCAAGAAACTGTTTCTCCTCAAGAGCCTGCCTGAAAGTTCTGGTGATGGTCGCCCGGATGCGGAATAGGGCCTGGTTGGACGGGTGGCGCAGATCCAGAATACGGTCTTGCAAACGTTGATGCAGAGAGTCCGGTGCATGGTAGTTGTCCCAGGGCAAGTTGTTCGCGGCGCTCACCAGGTGGATAGAGAAGATGTCGACCTCAATATCTGAGTGTAGTGCAGACTTGACGGGGGCAACCGGCTTCTGGAGAGTTCCGTGAATCTCAACGAGCGACTCCGAGTGCAACCTCTGCACCCACTTGACCATGTGCGGTGAAGTCCGCGACAAAACGCCCTGGATGGTGTGTGTCTTGTCCCGCAGCAGAAGAAAGTCCAAGGCCTCCGATATGCGGCGCTGGTGCTGGATCCTGCACCGGAAGGTTACCTCGGTGCCCACGGGCAGGGTGGCGGCCTTCTCGATGCTGATCAGCTCCATAGGATGAACGGGCTCATCGATGCCGCCATAGCGGGCGAGGATGGCCGGGTCCTCCAGCTGCTTCAGCCTCTCCTCCTCGCTCTGGCGGCGTGCCTCGAGCTCCTCCTTCTCGCGCTCCAGGCGCTCGAGCTTCTCCTGCTTCTGGATGCGCTTCTGCTCACGGCGGCCTCGGGCGGACTCGGTGGACGACCGGAGGCTGCCGCTGTTGCGGGGCGAGTTGAGAACGGACAGCGGGTTCTTGTTGTCGTCCGCTATGCGGTTCAGGTTGGAGTGGGAACCGTTGGGGGTACGGATATTGAGGGCCTCGCCCAGGCGCGACAGGGCGCCGAACCGGGCCATTGTCTGCTAGAGCTAGATTGCTGTGTGTTTGGAGCTGTAGACTCTAGAGTCTAGTAGCTACTAATTCCGGAGGAGCAATGAACTCCGGTTGTTGTTGTGGAAGTAGGTTAAAAGCCGAAGTCTGACAACTCGACCTCCGACGGAAAGGCACGAGCAGATGGACGGTACCTATGGAGGGTTTGTAGGGGGTTGGCGGGGGTTGGCGGGGGAAGCTGAGGTGGTTCTTACTCAGAGCAAAGGTATAAAAGACCAAACAAATGGGGTATCTTGAGTTTTAGACGTGTAGGGTGTAAGTGTAGGTGAAGTTAAGGAGTAAGCAAACTGCAGAATCCTTAGGCAGTGCAGGTATAATTATTTCTTGGCTTTAGAGGCGAGAGGAGAAAAGAGGGGAGTGTTGAGCGGTGTTGTTCGAGTCTCCAGATTATAAGCTGTTGGTGACGGGAGTGACAAAGTGGTGCTTGTCGAGGTTCCACGTCTCGGAAACCTCGGGACTTCAACGGACTCGCTCTCTTGTTTATCAGCGGCTCCGGTTCGCCTGTTGTCTGCCTAGGTGGTCTTGCTGGATGCAGCTCTAGCTCCTGGATCTTCCGGACAAGTCTGAAGAACAAAAACCAGATATGAGTAATACCCTGGTTTACCTCTTTCCATGGCCACCGGTTACCCATTATATGTGTCAGGTGCCTCATCCCCTTGGCCTTCAAGGACAAAAGTTGAGTAACAAGGCTGGTGATGCCGAGGCAGGGTGTCATGGCAAGTGAGTTGGTCCTTGTTGGTGCGCCGAAACGGTCAACTTGCGACACTGAAATCGGCGATTCTGCCTCCTGATAGCGTCATACATTCTTACTTCGTCACTGTCGTTCAAGGCGGATCCGTCGTGAATGGAACTTTGCTTGCTTTGCCATGAAGATCCGCCGGCAATCCACGAAATCCATGGCATTTTCGTGGCCATTTGACAAAACTAGTGTCCCACTTGGCAACGCTTGTTTCTGCCCAGCAAGCGGCGTTCCGCTCCCTCGCCCCGACAATGCTGTTATCTCCTCTGCTTCTCTCACAGCCAACGAACTGGTTGATGCACAGGCCTGACAGGCAGGGCTGTGGCACAAAATGGTAGGCTACGGGAGCAAAGGTCCGGGATGATCGCCGTCAATCGTTGCAGGGTCACAGCCAGCCGTTCAGCAGTTGAAATTCCCAGCCGGCAACTGCCAACTGCCTTTCCTTGGAGGGTTAGCGTGGCTGCCATGACCGGCACGGGCATAGCGCTAACTCAATTGAGCTTGGACCAGCTGACGTCACGCTTTCGAGCCAGGCATTACGTCAGGGCCATCACCGTCCCTCATTCGTGGTCGCACCTTTTTCCGAAGCTCTGGTTTGTTTGACATGCACTGGCAAAGGCACACCACTCACAGTTCAGTGTTCACACGACTCACACACCACCCCGTTGACAAGAGAGGCTACGACCTAGGGCTGTCTTTGTTAATTCCATGTTTCAGCAAGATTGATAATGCCGCATGAAATTTACATCACTCGCTCTGCCTCTTCTGCCCAGTTGCCAGCTTCCCCATCCTAAAATGTCCTGTTAAGACACCCAGAGTAGCACTTTTATTTGTACTTGGAAGTTATCGCTATCATTATCCCTGAATGATTCTCTTGCGCAACTGCATATGTTCCTCTCACCACTGCAATTGCTTGTAACTTGTACGAACTTATACATCATCGTAGACTTGGCGTTTAGATCGATTACATTTCCAATTCATTTACGCTTTTGATAACTCGCTGACGACGACTCTGTCTGACCGGAACTTGGTCGCACCGCTCGCCGATACGCGCTCCTTTACAGTCAAGCAACCGGACTTGCATCCATCACGAACAGCTCAGCCTCATACGAATCGTAACGCCCGTCAATTGGAATTTCGAAATCACATATCCCCGTATATCCACGGAGTAACCTTGTTATCAAAAGGCCCGTTTCCCCCAATCCAGGGTCCAATATCTCCACCAGAATCACCACATATCACTCCACCACTTCCACTCCCCGCGACTTATACTTTAGCTGCTGTGTCTCATGCATCCTCAACATCAACAACTTCTTCACTACCAACAACCAAGGTAGCAAGCTTAGGTCCCCCGGCTACCACAACCACAACCACAACCACAACCACAACCACAACCACAGCCACACATACCACCCTCAAAATGTCACAACAACAGCAACCACGACCACTACCAGCAGCCTCCTCCCAATCCTCCCTCGACGTCCCCGACGTTCCCAACATAATCGCCCACCCCATCCAGCGCACCCTAACCGCCCCCTTCGTCGTCGGCCCGGACCCCGCGCCCGATGAGGTCTCGACGTCCAACGACTACGTCAACCCCATGGACGCCAAGTCCCGCTGGAACCTCAACGCCCGTGCCTTCGCCCTACGACAAGGTTCCGCACTGGGCTACGGCATGCAGAACCGCTTCCAGACGCCGCCCGACCCGCACAAGACGCTCTACCTCGACTCGACCTTGGGAAAACGCAGGTCCAAGGGCGCCATCAAGGTCGACGTCTGGGTCTCCGCCTGCTGTCCGGAGCTCAAGGAGCGGAAGAAGCAGAAGAAGAAGCACAGGAAACACCACAAGAAGCACGACAAGCCGCTGCGTCCGGCGCTGATCAACTTCCACGGCGGCGGGTTTGTGTTGGGGCAGGGGACGGACGACGCCCGCTGGGCTGTGGCGGCCATGGCCGAGATGGACGCCATCGTCTTCGCCGTCAACTACCGCCTCGCGCCCTCCCACCCTTTCCCCGTGCCGACAGAGGATTGCGTCGACGCCATCTGCCAGATCGCTACCCTCGCCACAAGTCATCCGGAGTACAACGTCGATCCGGACCGGATATTCCTCTCCGGCTTCTCGGCGGGCGGCAACCTCGCCCTATCCTCCTGGCTGGTGTTGGCAGACCCGGACAGGTGGAACTACACCCTCCCAACCCCCATCCCAAAAATAGCCGGCATGGCCCTGTTCTACCCGCTGCTGGACTGGACCATGTCCCGCCCCCGCAAGCGGGCCACCTGCGTGAGGCCGGACCTGACGTTGCCGTCGAGCATGACCGACCTCTTCGACGCGAGCTACATCTACCCGCCCCTCCCCGTAGACCAGAGGAACGACTGGCGGCTGAGCCCGGGACTCATGTCCAACGAGATGCTGGACCGCATGCCGCCCTTACACTTATGCCTGTGCGAGTACGACATGCTACTCACCGAAGGCCTGACGTTCGCCGAGCGCCTCCGCCTCCGCGGCAAGTTTGTCGAGGTGCGCGTCGTCCTGGGCGCCAAGCACGCGTGGGACAAGCCCCCACCCATCGTCCCCAAGGAGTCGGCGGGGATGGAGTACTGCGCCGCGCTGAAGAGCATACGCACCTGGATCGGCGAGATGGACAAGTGGGAGGGCCTGTCCGTGTCTTCGGCCGCCACGAGCGCGGACGCGAGCAGCGTCAACCTGTCCAACCTGTCCAGCACAGAAGACGTCACGGACGATGTCGCAAGCCGCAGCGGCAGCCCTGTGAAGGCGGTAGCCACCCTCAAACCCGTCAGGACTTGGAACAGCGGGCTAGACAGGATGAACAGCGCCGAGAGCTTGTTCGAGTCGAGTGGGGAGAGAAGAGGAAGGGTGATGGGGGTCGAGGTTCCCGATATCAAGGTTGAGGATGTGGGCGGGTTGCCCATGGCGCCGAGGATCACACTCGTGGAGCAGAGGAAGGGGCATCGGACGCCGCAGGAGTACTTCCATCGGAGTATCTCTTCTGTTTAGGTTTGCTGGGAGATGGTTCGTCTGTCTGGCTGAGGACTTTGGGGGGTTGAGATGGGGGATGGGATGGTGAGAAGGGAGGGAGGTGGTAGAGGATGGTTTAGAAGCAGAGCTGGGTTATCAGACTCGGTTTGTATGATGGTAGGACTGGGTTATGAGAAACCCAGCAATGTATGATGGAAGAAACGAGTTGCCAGACTCGAATGGTTAGAGAAGGGCAAGCGCTTGCGTTTTAATGTATGGCTTAATGAAGATGAACCTCATATCAACATGAGGAGGAGTGGAGGAGACCTTGGGTCAACTCAATTGCTGACCCGGACATGGGACGTGATGCAACGATAAGACTGAAACGTTGCCAGACTGGACGAAGGACGAACCCGCCAATGGACAACAGATCGCTTTGCAGGGCCACATTGGGATATTTGCAAGTAACAGCCTCTATTCGCTATTAGGAGGCATAACGGGGGGCTTGCTAGCTCCGTCTAAGTAATAATACACATCGTAGCCGTCGCCATGTGACACCCCCATCTTCCAGTCCACGGATACACCCGAGTGTCCATCCCAACCTTGACGCAAGCTTAAGCGTAAAAGTTGACGGTCTGTGTTCAAAGTCAGCAAGCACGCCGGACACGGGAGGTTAGAGGGAGTACTCACATCCTTCTTCTTGGCCTGCACCTCGGCAATAGCATCCACATAATGCTCGTGGCTAATCTTGTTCTTGCCCATCCGCAGCGCAATCATGCCCGCCTCGACACACACAGCCTTGAGCATGGCGCCGCCGAACTCGTCCGTGCTGCGCGCGAGCTCGTCCCAGTTGACGTTGGGGTCGACCTTCATCTTGCGCGAGTGGATCTTGAGGATCTGCGCCCGCGCCTCCTCGTTGGGCAGGGGGAACTCGATCTTCCTGTCCAACCGACCGGAGCGCAGCAGCGCCGGGTCGAGGACGTCGACGCGGTTCGTGGCGGCGAGGACCTTGATACGGTCGTCTGAGGCAAAACCGTCGAGCTGGTTGAGGAGCTCCAGCATAGTGCGCTGGACCTCGCGGTCGCCGGACTTCTCGCTGTCGAAGCGCTTGGTGCCTACGGCGTCGAGCTCGTCGATGAAGATGATGCTGGGGGCTTTCTCCTTGGCGAGGGCGAAGCAATCGCGAACCAACTTGGCACCGTCTCCTATGAACATCTGCACCAGCTGGGGACCGGCGAGCTTGAGGAAGGTGGCGTCCGTTTGGGCTGCGCAGGCGCGGGCGAGGAGAGTCTTGCCTGTTCCGGGGGGACCGTACATGAGGGCGCCTGTAGGTTAAGCACGTCAGTATGTAGCTTGTAGTAGCGCAAGATTGTAGGAATGCACACCCTTCGGCGCCTTAATGCCAATCTTCTTGAACCGCTCGGCCTCCTTCATGGGCCACACGATGGCCTCCACGAGTTCCTCTATTTGCTTGTCTAGCCCGCCTACGTCGCTGTACTTCTCCGTCGGCTTCTCGTCAACCTCCATGGCCTTGACACGGCTGTCGTATTCCGCAGGCAGGGTGTCCAGGATCAGATACGAGTCCTTGTTGACGCCGATAAGGTCACCAGGCTTGAGGTTGTCTGGGTCCACGAGACCGATGAGCGGCAGAAAGATGGTCTGCCGCGTCGACGTCTTGATGACGGCGGACTTGCCCTCCCGCACGGCGTCGAGGTCGATGTTCGCTCCCTCCTCGAGAGATTCGGCTGTGGGGTCGAGGTCGAGCAGCTCTACGACGTTGCCGACGAGGTAGGGGAGTTGCCTGGCAGCGCAACGGTGTCAGCATGACGGAGCGGACAAACAGGCCATTTGGGGCGGAAAGTTTACCTATTGTTGGCAATCTTCTCCTGGTTCTCCTTGATCTTCTCGCCCATGGTGGCCTTCTCGTGTGATAACCGCTGGTATTCGCTCTTCATTATCCTCGAGTCATTCTCGAGCAGCCGCCGCCGGGTGAGGATGTCTGGGGTGTTGAGGCTGAGGATCTCATCGTCGAGCACGTCCTCCTCCGCGGGCTCCGCATCCTTCATCTCCGCGTCGCCGTCGGCCTTCTTGTTCTGGTTGCTCTCCTTGCCATCTTTACCGGCGTCCTTCTTGTCGCCTCCGTTGGAGCGGCCGCCGGGCGCTTGCACGCTGGACATTGCGAGGTTTGGAGGTGAGACGATCGGAATGAAGCTTGGATAGGATTGACAGCGATGTGTGAATGCGTATGAGTTGTTGTGCGGAGTCGGTCGGTTCAAGTGGCTGTTGTTATTTCGGACGTTGGATGGGCTTTGATGAGAAACAGCTACGATGTTTGAGAGCTCCAGCAATGAGGCAAGCTGCAAGGCAGGCGAAGTCGCGTAATCCATTCAACAGCCTGGGCCGGATCCACCCAAGACGCTAGCTCGAAAGGGGTAACGTGCGGACTCACCTTGGCACGTGACAACCTTCTTGGTGAACACGTCCAGTCCAGGTGTACACCTGTTCCAAAATTACGCATGTTGGCGCGGTACATGAACCTACGATTAGACGATTCCACGATTAGACGATTCCACGATTGGACGATTCCACGATTAGCCAATAACATGACGATTAGCATGTTACCGCACTAACAGGTGTAAACAACAAAGAATAATCTAGCAAGCATTTGCTGAGACCGCATGTGGAAGATGAAGATCGTTTCATCGCCGTCGGCCAGAGACATGCCGTAATTACAACACAATAAGTACAAAGCGCGAGCCACAGGCCACGTTCAAATGCTGCAGCAGATCGCCGTCCCAATGCAACTCCTTCCCAGAAAACATGCTGTCTCGGATGGAGGTATAAACAGGCAGAACATCGCCTACAAGAAAATCAATAAGCGCAGCTGAAAGTCAATGTCTCGAGAGGTTGGCCCTCGGTTCCTGCGCCATTATTCGTCGTCAAGTATCCGGCTAGCTATAGGCCCAATGAACGGTAGCTCAAACCTGGTCTACCGTTAGCTTGACATAGCACTGAGTCACTGGTTTGACAGACTCACCGATCCAGAGTATCAGCGTCCCGATACGCCCTCAGAACCAACCACCCGATCAACACCAGATCCCCGAGGAACAGAACCCAGGTCAGGAACCGCGACCACGAGAAGAGCAGATGCACGACAAACACGGCCGTGAAGAGCAGGCTAGACTGCCACGCATGGAACCTGTAGCCGTGGTTAGCACGTCCCTCCCTTTCACACCCTACTGCCCACCCATCTCAAGCCCAACATACCTCACATAATCACTCTTCCTCTCCAACACAAGCAACATTATTGGCCCAATCGGGGGGAAAGCAGCATAAGCAAGACAAGCCTCGTAATCCAGCCTGATGCCCAAGCTCGTATCGAACTCGCTCACCATACCCTCCCTGGCGCCCAAATTGCCGAAGTAATCCCCAACCCCTCCAGCAAGTCCTCCTCCGGCATGCGCAGCGTCCACTATCGGACTGTCATCTTGATATCCTCCCGCCCCTGGAGCTTGATAGCCACCACCAGCACCCCCTGCGGGAGCGACGCCGACCGGACTCCGTATTCCGTCTCCGGACCAGGCACGCTGGGGTTGCGGGTGTTGCAGGGGCGGTGGGGAGGCAACTGATATCCGACGCGGCCGGTTGGAGGCCGATTCCCAAGATGCGCGCGGGGAGGATAGGCCGTCGGGGGAGAAGGTGCGGGTGTGTTCGGGGGGTGAGGATTGGTAGGGTGCGAAGTCCATGTTGAATGTTGTGGGGCTCGTGGAGGTGGGAGGGCGTGTTGGAGGTGTTGAGTAATGAGGTAGTGAGAGGTAGATCGCAAGCTGAAACTTGGCTATCTGGGGGTCGTGATAAGCTCTGTCGAGGGAGACGTCGCTCGTGTCAGAGCAATGGCCGAGCTAATCGTTGCCTGTGTCGCGGCTATCGAGGAAAAGCCATTGCGGTAAAGAAGTTGTTAACTGTTGGAGGTGTGGATGTTTCGATGTTAAACGAAGGACAAACTTCAGCTTTGTAAAGTTGAGAGGCTGTGACGCGCAATGCAGTTGCGAGCGACGGGAGGGGATCTGGGGAAGCTCCTTCGACATCTGAACTTAATGCGCCAAGGCTCGCTAGACGGACACCCCTGCTGTGTCGGTGCAGTGAAATGCATCACTGCATCTTCAACGGTAATGAACAACGGTCTGGCTGTTAAACCATTGGCCACCTGAGTGCTATATGGGCCAGTTGAAGAGTCGCAAACATTGTCGGTTGCAGCGGATTAACGTCCTGTCATGTAGAAAGTACAACATTGTGTGATTTATCAACTGCTATTGAACAGGTACATGTACAGAGATGCTCGCCGATTAGAGAACCACCTGTCTTTCTATACCTCCAGATCGTACAACCAATCCACCATCATCTTCAACTTCCCGCGGGCTATTCCTTCTTCTCGGCCTCAGCCACAGCCGGTGCCTCACCCTTAGCAGCAGCAGGCTTACTCTCCTCCTCAAGCACACTCCTCCGGCTCTCCATAGTCAACCACAAGCTCTTGCCCGCCCCCTCAAGCGCACTCGTCAATCCAAGACCGGCGCTCTGCAAGAGGTACACGAGCTGCGCGCGCAGCGAGTCTAGACCACCATCGATACCACCCACCCACCTCACGCCCTCGACATCAAACACCTTGCCCTCGATCCGTCCTCCGACGAGCAGCAACTTCTGCAGCGCATTCTGCACCGTCGGCTCGTAGTACCCGGGGTTCTTCCTCCTGCTCGGCGCGGGGAAAGCCGGAGCATGGGGAGACAGGATGCTAAGGGCAGCGGCCAGATGGGCTGGTGAAACGGCCGGGAAGGTAAGGATGGCGAGAGGTCCGACCATGAGAGGCGAGAGCTGCCCGTACGGTGACTCTGCCAGGGCTTCGGAATCCTCAGGCACAGATTTTACCGCCTTGTACGCCGCCTTGGACAGGTCGTGGTTGTACACCCTATCCTTGTTGCTCCCACCTTTAACAGCCGGGACGGAGCTGGGGTCGAAGAACTCGACAATCTTGAGGGCAACGTCGAAGATGCGCGTGCGGATGATCTGCATCTTCACATCGGCCGTGACAAGGGCGTCTTGGTCGTTGGCCTGCGGCACAGCGGCGAGTGCCAGCCTCAGTTCGCGGCGGACGGCGGCCCATTCTTGGGCAGTGAGGTTGTTGTGTTGGAAAACGAGGATGAGGGGCGTCGAGCGTAGGAGGGAGGTGTACGTCCGCAGCAACTGGGCCTTGCGCACCTCTGGCGGCCGGGCTGTGGGAGGTTTTGTGGGCGGGACGTAATCATCTGGTAGGCGGAGAGCGGCGAATGAGGATGTGCTGGATACGGAGGTCGCGTAGGACCGGGGAGATGATGAGATCCTGGTCGCGGATAGGAGTAATGCTGGTCGGGAAGAGACTGTCGACCGGCTGATTGACGCCGCCAGACTTGCTGAGGCGGGACACCGTAACCTGGGAGGCATTGTGGCAGGTGATGGGCTAACGGAGAAGCTGGCCTCTCCGATATCGTGGTCGCGATATCGAACGGTTCCGTTGGACAGGAGCTCCAAAAAATTGGCGTCGAAGATGGCGCACTGACCATCTGAAGCATGGTTAAATTCTGCCCTATCCCACCGCCCTGTACCTGGCATTTCTATCCCCTGCCAGTGACCCCTGCTCAAAAAGTCTCAACCCCACCACGGTTTGAACGTGGGGCATTTATTCACATACCTTACCTATTGACGGCCGCATACGGAGAGGGAGTCATCGCGCCACCCTGTACATGTCAAACCCGTCAATTGACGTTGTACAACACAGAGGAATCTCCTACCTCTCACGGGTTCTAAGAGTTGCCCCTCATCTGGTCAATTACAACTCAATTGGCTTCATAGATCATCCCATTCCCTTCAGACTCATCCACCTAGCAACACACCTCACTATGGCCACTCAACCACCATCAGGGGAGCAGCAGCTCCCCAAAGTCGACATCAAGCCCCTGCTCTCACGAATGTGGCCAGAAGGCCATCCCGAGCCAGTAACAGCAGATGAAATCGCCGAGGCAATCTCCTACTTCTTCACCAACCAAGTATCAGAAGCCCAAGCCGGCTCCCTCCTCATGTGTCTTCACTTTACCGGTCTCGACCGCCAAGCCGAAGTCCTCGCCAAATGCGCCGCAGCGATGAGAAAAGCCGCCGCTCAAATTGATGCCTCCACCCTACGCTCCATGGTAAAGTCCCGTGGCCGACCAGAGGGCACCTACCAAGGCGGACTTGTAAGTCTCTCTCTCACACCTCCTTTCACCTTAACCTACTAAAAATGATATAGGTCGACATAGTAGGAACAGGAGGCGACAGCCACAACACCTTCAACATCTCCACCACCTCCTCCATCCTCGCCTCCAGCCTGCTCCTCATGGCCAAGCACGGCAACAAGTCCTCGACCTCCAAATCCGGCTCCGCCGATCTTCTCAACTGTATGCTCCCCCTCGCCCCGAAGATCTCCAACGTCAGGCCAGACACCATTTCCACCGTCTACGCGGCGACGAACTACTCCTTTCTCTTCGCCCCCGTCTTCCACCCGGGCATGAAGTACGTCGCCCCCATCCGCCGCCAGCTGCCCTGGCGGACGCTGTTCAACCTCGTCGGGCCGCTGGCCAACCCGGCGGACGTGGATGCCGGTGCCGAGACGCCGCTTATTGAGGCGAGGATGATCGGTGTGGCGCGGAAGGACCTCGGTCCCGTGTTTGCGGATGCGCTGCAGATGACTGGGAGCAAGAAGGCGATGGTAGTTTGTGGTGACGAGGAGCTCGATGAGATTTCGTGTGCTGGACCGACGCTGTGTTGGAGGTTGAACAGCGAGAACACCCCCGCGGGAGAGGAGACGAAGGTCGAGCATTTCATTCTCAACCCGTCTGACTTTGGGCTGCCTGCTCATCCGCTCGAGACGGTGAGTCCTGGGAAGGAGCCGCACGAGAACGCGAAGATACTAGGGAGGATACTGACCGGGGAGATCGATGATGACGACCCGATTCTGCACTTTGTGCTGATGAACACGGCGGCGGTGTTTGTAGTTGCTGGTGTTTGTGAGGGGGAGACGAGTGACCTCGGACATGGCGATGATGGAAAGGTTATCACAGAGCGCGGACCTGGTGGTGGGAGGTGGAAGGAGGGTGTGAGGAGGGCAAGGTGGGCTATCAAAAGCGGTGAGGCGGCAGGGCAGTGGGCTGCTTTCGTGGAGGTTACGAATATGGTTCGTGACAGCTGAGCGTGTTGGCTGCTTGTGTTACTTATAGATGGATAGAGCAGGAAAATGGGACAAAAGGGATACCCCAGTGGCTTGGATAGGCTCTTCTCGGTCCATCAGGCAGCTCCGAAGGCATAGAACGCGAGTGCTTTGCTAATGCGTCGAAAAGGGGTATCATTCATGACTCTTTCCCGAACTTGGTAAAGTACCCTCTTCGGAAGGGGTTCAGCTCGTCGGCTGTGGTTCCCACGTCGCGGGTACGTTCTATCCTCTCCTTCATGGCGTTGGAATCGACCATCTCGTCCGGTAGTCGTTGATACGTTATCAACCTCCGCGACCCTAAATGCCAATGTTAGCTATCTCCTCCTGAGATACACCTATAAATAGACTTACACTTGTTGAACGGCTGCGTGCACACTACAACCAACTCCATGTAAGGGTGCGTCGGTATAGCAATCTCCTGGTCCTCGTCGTTCGCTGTAGGCATCCAGAAAGATAACCTGCCGTAGTCGACCAGCGTCTGAGCCGAGAACTGCATGATATCGTCCAACATGGCGTTGAAGCTGTACGGCTTCTTAGGTGGCAGATAAGTCGGATCCCTCATCACAATGTCAGTCACCACCCTCTCACAGCGTCTCACAGCAGCACTCACCTCTCCATAGTCTTCCCCAACCTAACCCTCCAAGCATCCTTCCCCTCCGGATCCCTCACCCCCAGCACCACCAATCCCTCCCTAACCCCATAAGGCGGATCGCAAAGAATAGCATCAAACGTCCTCCCCCTCCCATCTTTACCCCCTCCCGTCCCCAGTTGTGCCCTCCTTATCGGGCTATTCGTCAAATCAGCCGTAAAGAAAGCCCCCATCCGTTCCCTCAACCCGTACTGCTCAAAGTTCGCCTTCAACGTCTTCTCCTTCTCATCACCCCTCACGCTCCGCCCATCAATATCACTCCCGAACGTCAGCGCCCCGAACAAGCCACACGCAATGGGGAAACTCCCCGTCCCGACAAAGGGGTCGTAAATCATCTTCCCCGGCGCCGCGAGACACATGTTCGCCGTTATGAGCGCCAGCTCGGAGTCCATGGACGTGGTGCTGATGTACGTCCGCTTCTTCAGGTCCAGCTTTTGCGGCAGGTCCCGCGCGCCGTACCCCACTCTCCTGCCGAGGTGGTAGCACTTCGGGTCCGGGATGCCCAGGGGCACGGCCTGGTCGGGCCAGTCCTCAAAGATGGTGAATTCCTCCTCCGGGTTAGACATGCGGACCTCCCCCTCGAAGGGGAGGTAGGCAAACTCCTTGATTAGGCTCAAGCGCTTGGCGTTGGTGCGGGCGCCTTGGTAGCTGTCTAGCCAGAACTTGAAGGAGGTTGTGCGGTACAGCGGCCAGGCCTGGGAGGAGGTTGCGCGGACCGAGGCGTGGAGGTCGGCGGTGGTGACGCCTGTGCCCCAGAGCTCGGAGATGGTCTGCACTAGGATGGCGCGCTTGACGAGGCGGATTGCGTCGCTTTGAGTGGAGGGGGAGATGCGGATTATGCAGAAGGGAGACTGCGAGGCGTCTTAGTTGGGTGTGAGGAGTGAGGGTTAGGGGGGGGCCTTACGTCTGGGCTGTATGAGAGGACTTTTAGGTCAATATTTTCTAGTGTTGCCAGCGCTTGAACTTCTGGGACCCGAAAGCTCTCGTGCGACTGGGAGAAGCGGATTATGTAGTCCATTTTGGCGGTTGTTGCGACCTAATATGTCGCAAGCCTTGTGAGGTTGAATTCTCACACAGAGAGAATGTTCACGGCGAAAATTTTGGTGTTGAGCGGAAGGTACTTTGTGTCTCGGGCGCTGAATCTGCAGTCAGATAGCGAGTTGTAAGGCTGTTTGGCGGCAGATCCACTGAAGATCAGCCCGCGTTAGCAGCATTTTGTCTCCTCCTCTCCCTGTGGAGGTACTTCGACACCTGCAACTTCTTGGAAACAGTCATTGATCGGTCGAGTTTTTCTCCTTCCAATTTGCCCTCATCACCACCTCTGTGACCAATATCGACAACTATGCAGACCTTTTCCGAGCCGTCGGTCTACCAGTCGTCCAAGTGCAATTTCACTCATGGCACCATCGGTCATCTGGATCCGAAGCAGCTGCCGACCAAGGGCAAACCGTGGGCTGCACTCGCGGGCTTGGACTTCATCCACAAGGTACCGACCCCCCCCCTTTCTGCTGTAGAGTTCCTTCACTGACCACATGACAGGTCGACCTCATACTCCCTGAGGAGACCTTCAAGCTGATTCAAGAGTCTCTCCTCAAAGGCCCGGCTCCTGAATACAGACGAGTGATCATGACCTTGGGCGATATCCTCACCGGTGACTTCTTGAAGGAGTACATCAAGCAAGGTTAGACAACGGTTATGCTTCACTGACGACCGACCTGACTGACGGCTCTGTAGGGAACATAATGATGCTATCCGAGGGCACGATTGGCGTGGACAATGTCTTTGTCCTGAAGAGTGGTATGTCTGGTTGCCGTGAGTGGTGATGTTCCTCGCTAACCACCGTCTAGGCAACCTCAAAATGTTCCTCGACAAGGAGACCTATGAGAGGGCTGGCTTAGTCGGTAAACCTCACGGTGTCAAGGGGAAGCGAGGGCTAAAGCCAAGATGGGGTAAGTATTGTTTTACTTTCGGTGTCTATATGGGCAACCACTGACTGGCTTCCAGTCGTTGAGATCGATCTGTCTGCGCATGCCATGTGGCCAGGCAAGAAAGGCTTCGACCGGCTGATATACGCCTGCAAGAATGCCCTCAGTCGACCCATGACCTGGCTCTTCTGCAACTTGTCCAGCGGCTGTAAGTCTACTTTTTTGCCTTGCTAAGGCCTCGGCTCTAACACATTCATAGCCCCTGACCCTGACCCCCTGACTCCGCATGCACCAGTCAAGTTCACCTCCACGGCTGGCATAACAGAGGACATCTTTGTCAAACTCCCAAGCCGGAAGCCATCACCAGACATGGTTGCCTCCGGCGACCGAGACGAGTACGAGGAATTCGCCACAGGCATTTATGAATGGCTCTCTCTTCTCCGCCTCGAGAGCCCGCGCATCCTCGCCAGCGACGACATCGACCCCTTTTTATCTCGCTATCGCGTACCAGGCGACACTCAAGACCACCGACCAGCATCCGTCTGCAAAATCAGCTGGCAAGGCTTCCTCTCCTCGTCCTGGGCTCGAAAGACGCTCGTCGACGTCATCCTCGCCCTACCGGCCAAGACCTGGTTCTCCTTCAGCGCCACCACGTTCTCCAGCGGGATGATGACAGACGCTTCTGAATTTAGCTTCTTCCGTCCGCCCGAGTCGTCGAGGGAGTACTTGGCCTGGGAAGTCAAGAGCCACGAGTGAAAATCCTTCCAATCGAATCAACTATCCCGGAATCACTCCTGCCTGGGCCGCACGTTCCTTTCCTCGCCCAGTCCCTGGTCAGCGATCGTATCCTCCACCAACTGCCTCAGCCTCGCCTGTCCCTCGGGGGTATCAAAGTCATCCCTCGCAGCAAGCTCCTCTATCCTCCTCCTAAACTCGGGATCGACTTCCATCGTCATCTCCTCAACCTGCTCCGGCATCGTGCCAACCCTCACACTCAGCCCCTCAGGCGGCGGCGGGAGACTCATGTTCACTTCCTCCTCCCGCTCACCACTGTCAACACCATTCTGCTGTCCCGTCTCATACTGCGCCAAATGCCTCGCAAGCGCGGGGTACTCGTCCTCCTCTCTGATCTTCTCGGGCGCAGTCTGGCCCTCGTCGTTCTTGATCTTGGGGTCGAGGTCGAGCTCGTCAATCAAGACTTTGGCGGCGTTGACGGACTCGACTACGAACAAGGCGGTCTCGCCGTCCTCGTCCCGCAGGTCGACGGGGACGTTGTACTCGCGCACCAGGGTGCGGAGGAGGTCGAGGTGGTTGTAGGAGGCCGCGGCGTGGATGAGGGAGTAGCCGTGTTCGTCTTGGGAGGAGGCGATGGACGGGTCCTGACGGAGGAGGTCGACGAGGGCGGCGGGGTTGTCGGCTGCTAGGAGGTAGGGGTTGGGCGCCATTTTATTTGATTACTGAGAGGTGGATAAGGTAAGTAGAGTGAGTGGTGGACTCGTTTTTGTGTTTTGTTGAGAGACGTCAGTGAGGTACCTATGAAGATGAAGAGAGTATCCGCACAACTTTTCTGTCAGGGGTCCTGAGCTTGTGACGAGGGCATTGTCGAAATTTACCCCGCTATAACGACAGCTGTCACCGCCTTAGGTCAAGATGCTGCAGGGCTGGGAGTGTCAAGACATTGCAAGCGTACTTTCTGTGCTTCAGGATCTTTAAATAAGGAAGGCGTCAAGTATTCCAGGTATACCTGAGTGATCAAGATTTACTTGCAAGTAAACCAAAGAGTACCTAAGGTAGGTACCTATACGTAAAATTCGCATTGCTAAAGCCTAGAGGTAGAGAGAGAAGCTTCAACAGTGGTGCTGTTGGTCCGTGCCCGTATATCCCAGACGCTCCGCCCCTGTCGAGCCGCTTCGCTGTTGGAGTATGACTCTGTCGGCGAGGAGGGAGAGAATTGGCTTCAGACTAGGTACTCACCCAATCTCACAAAATAAAACCCATCTTGCAGAAGGAAAGAGGGAGCCTGTAACTGCCATGGCCGCTTAAGATGTTCATGCCTTGACTCATGCCCCACTCCCCTACGGTTTCTTTGTGCCCTTTGACAATCGCAGCTGCCCGTTTACCACTGAGCTTGTCCCAAGGAAGGAGCATTCAAGCTTCCCCCAAAGAGTCACACGACAATCTCAACTCATTCTTCAAATACAAATATCTAGACCTTCATCCTCACCAGGTCTCATCTCCATTATTTCTTCTCACTTACACCGCTACCCAAGCCTCTGAATACCATATCTCTTGCGGCCTCGAGACTCCATTCTGGAGCAAACTCAAAAACTTCTAGACCCAAGCACTTACGTCAACAAACAGCATGGAGCTGGACCCAATCACAACAGAGGCGGGTAAAACCGCCGCCCCAAACATGGAAGCCGCATACACCAGCCAAGACCCCTACGAGGTCACGCAGCTCGTCGAGGCTCTAGAGAGAGGCTCAAAGCACGGCAAGGGAGGATTCAAGGCAAGGAAGACTGCCTTCCGGGTCGAGAACTCCCCAGATGGTATCGTGGTTGACTCGTGGCGGCTCCAGGAGCACGACTACAAGAAAAAGAACCTTCCCACATATGCTCGCGGTCTCTTCACCACAACAAAGTCCCGCAAGACCACCCCAGAGATTGCCATTCGCGGCTACGACAAGTTCTTTAACGTCGGTGAGGTCTCTGAGACCAACTGGGACAACATCAGGAAACGCACGAAGGGTCCTTACGAGCTAACCCTGAAGGAGAACGGATGCATCATCTTCATCAGTGGTCTGGCCGACGGAACTCTACTGGTATGCAGCAAGCACTCCACAGGAAGCCGAGGTGAAGGCGAGGCCAGTCATGCTCTTGCCGGCGAGCAACGGCTGGAGAGGCAGCTGGAGCGGATCGGCAAGACAAAGGAGGATCTCGCCGGGGAGCTCAGGAATCGCAATGCTACGGCTGTCGCTGAGCTCTGCGACGACAGCTTTGAGGAGCACATTCTTGCCTACACCGGAGAGGACGCGGGCCTCTACCTGCATGGCATCAACCTCAACATCCCCGAATTTGCAACTTACCCCAGCCCTGTTGTCCAGCAATTCGCAGACCAATGGGGTTTCAAAAAGGTCGGCTTGCTCACCTTCGACGACGTCAACAGTGTGAAGGACTTTCTCGAGGAGTGCGCAGAATCCGGAGCACACGGTGGCCGGGATGTTGAGGGGTTCGTCATCCGGTGCAAGATGAGCTACGACCCGAACAAGGAACCGTTTCAAGATTGGTTCTTCAAGTACAAGTTCGAAGAACCGTATCTAATGTACCGCCAGTGGCGCGAGTGCACAAAGGCCATGATCGCCGGACGGCAGCCGAGATACAAGAAACATGCAAAGATCACGGAAGAGTACCTCGACTTCGCCAGGAAACGGCTGGCTACTTCGCCCGGACTGGCAAAGGAGTACAACAAGAATCACGGCATCATCGCGCTACGGAATGAGTTCCTTGCCTTCAAAAACATGAATGGTGCCGATGCTGCCAACTTTGAGGAGCTTTACGGCGACAAGGGCAAGACGGAGGTTAGTGGCGATCTCATCCTCGTCCCCATTGCCACTATTGGCTGCGGCAAGACTACTATTGCCATTGCTCTTAGCCATCTCTTTGGCTGGGGCGTCGTCCAGAATGACAACATTACGGGACCCAAGCGGCCGCCACGCTTCACCAAGGCGCTCATGGACGAGCTCGAGAAGCAGCCAGTAGCATTTGCAGACCGGAATAACGCCCAACGTCACGAGCGCAAGCAGCTCTTGACCGACGTGAAGCATTCCAACATGGCAGCACGTCTGGTTGCCCTCCACTTTGTGCACAACGACATCGACACCGTCCGGAGAGTGACGCAGGATCGTGTCTACGCCCGTGGAGACAACCACCAGACTATTCAGGCGGCAACAGACATGAACAAGGTTCGCGGCATAATGGAGGGCTTCATCAACCGCTTCGAGCCTTGCCACCCGGAGATCCCGCCTGACGATGGGTTCGACGAGATCATCGATCTCGATCCCGCCGTTGGTAGCAGAAAGAGCCTCGAGATTGTCGTCCGCGAGCTGCACCGCCTCTACCCCAAGGTCGTTCCCAAGGTGCCGACCCCCGGCGAGCTGGACGAGGCCATTCAGTACGCTCTCGAGAACTACAAGCCCGATATGCGCCATACCATCCCGGACCGGGGAGGCAAGAACAAGCACAAAAACAGCGACGCCAATGCTCAGCCTCAACAGCAGCAAGCCAAGAAAGAGCGGAAGAAGCCTCTCGAGTACATGTCTGTGGATCTCCTCCCGAAGGAGATCAACGCGGCACTCGAGAAGACGTTCTCCGTTGCCGGCCTGGGTCCCGAAGGATCTCGATTCTTCCGCCAGCTGCAGGGCTCGCGCCGCATCCAGCCCAAGTTCCACGTTACCCTCATGCACCGCACCGGCGCCAAGGAGCATCCCGAGTTGTGGGATCAGTACCTCCGCGCCCAGGAGGCATTTGGATCAAACACCGCAGATGGCAAACTTGGCGAGATGAATGTCCTGCTTGAGCGGGTCGTGTTCGACGACCGGATCATGGCTATTGTCGCCCGTCTGGAGGAGGTAGAGGGCGGTAAGCCTGAGGGTGTCGATAGGTGGGAGTGCGTCAACCGTATCCCGCACATCACGATCGGAACGAGGGACGACAGTGTCAAGCCGCGCGAGAGCAATGATCTGCTGGCCAAGTGGCTTGACGACGGTCCCACGGAGGAGAACAAGATCAAGGAGTTGGTCATTGAGGGGAAGCCGGCGCTCAAAGGCGTTGTCAGGGGTGTGCTCTCGAGATAGGACGAGGGAGCTGCTCGTGGTGGCCACCACTGGCGTGGTCGAGGACGTGGGCGTAGACGTGGACGCGGACATGGGTAATAAGGAGACAGCCGCGAGTATATGTTGCATCTCGCCAGGTCTTTGAGGAGGATTTTCCCGCCAGCAGTGTTTGGGAGTTGACGCATGGTGGTTAGGTTGGGGGCCGCATGTTACCTGTGGTGTACGAGCCGGAAGCATCTATTTCTAGCCTTCATTGGGGGCTGAGCATGTCAGCAAAGGGCCGTAGCTTACCTACTCAAGATCTCGATGGAGTGTGATCATCAGCTTAGCTCTTACTTGATCAAGCGTGGAATCTATCTACTTGATGATCACATGCTGCAACGGCCATGCATGCATTGTCCTTTGGTAGCTCGGGGAGGCTTGGCTGTTTGATGCATCTATCTCAGGTCTGCCCTGTTCTGGTTCCCGATCTTGCTGACCAAGGTTCCAGTTACTCCTTCCGGCACGCGAGGTGGTGGCTCGTTCGGCGTTTGATACGCTCGTGGTAGACTACCCATGTACCTCCCAGTCTGATACTCGATGCGGCAACATATCATGAATTGCGCTGTTCGCAGTCGCAATCGAGGCACGATTCGGGATCCAACGTCATCTTCAACCCAGTTTTAAGCCTCACCCGGTCTTACCGCCGTACGGACTTATGCGCCCGGACGCGGTAGTCTACCTCTTTTCCAAGGCCGAGACGTCGCAAGCGGCGGAACGTATAGGCTGGATCACTGATCAGATATTGAAGGCCATACGCGCAACCAGATCAAACTTATACACCGAGGGCTTGTAACCCTTTCATATCCGCATGACTACTGCTTGATAACCCATCATGAGCCGCAAAATGGTTTCTTTGCTTCTTCGATATCCGTCACCGACGTGAGGGCAATGGAGACGGCAAAATGCAATCTACAACCGAAGTCCATCCCTCCCAAACACAAACACCACCGCCTCACACCAAGACAGGCAGTTTACAACCTAACTTTCCAGCCATACTCCGTCTCCCGCGCGAGATAATCATCCACATCCTCTCCAGTCTGCCCAGAATCAAGCACCTCCCCTCCGTCCTCCTGTCCCACCGGATCTTCAACACCGCCTTCCTCCAGCACAAGCAATGCGTCTTCCTAGGCAGCCTCCTCCAGAAGATCCCTCGCCGCCTCCTACCCCTCGCCGTGGCAACGCACAAAGCAAAGTCTCTGATCTACCAGCCCTGGGACAGCGAATATGACGACGCAAACCGGGCTGCCGTTGGCCGGCTCCTGGAGCAGGCCTTCTCGCGACTCTCTGCTCACTCTCTGCTCCCCTCAGCACCACCCTTAACACCCCTCGACATGTTGTCTCTAGACAAGACACACAGTATAATCCATTACTTCACCACGGACTTCATCTCCACCTCCCTTTCCGTGTACAAAGCAATCTTCTCCTCCATCCCCATCTCCCACAGGCTCGACACGCCCACAGCAGATGAACTGGAGCGTATCTACCGCGCCTTTTACCGCTTCGAGCTGTACACTCGTACCCTGAGGCTCAGATCTCTTTACCTATCCACCACCTCTGAATCTGATGCGTCAACACAGTCAGGAGGAACGGAGGAGGACACAGACGCAAACCGGACTCTAGAGATAGAGCGGATTAGCGACTCCCATCTTCACCCCCTGGTCCCCCTGGGCCAACGACCAGCTGCTCTGCGTGTACAAGTACCTCGATGGGAAGGTCGCTGCTCGTTAGTATCTCCCCCCCCCTTCTTTGTTTATTGCGTGACCACCGAAGGTTTGTCAGTTATGGAAAGAAGAAGAAGAAGAAAGGTTAATGCAGAGGTGGTGACAAACAGCGTTCAACGAAATAGCACAGCACGATCTGGAGTGAGCTTATCGGCGGGCGAACTGGGTTGAGCCGGGCCTGGGGGGGGGAATAGGAGGTATTTTGTATAGGTTGTCTCCCCCCAACTTGTTTTGCCCATGTGATTAACGAGTGTGTATAGCTGCACTTTGGGTTGAGCTTTGTGTACAAGCTCCTCCACGCCCAGGATTATGCGAGTCGCAAACGGATTATAGACAGGACGAACTTCTCCTATGTTGGGGGACGGGTAGACGATATCCGACTGCCGGACTTGATAGCTCGGTCGTCCTCGCATTTACCGCCAGATATACCCCTTACCCCTGGCCTATTCTTACCCCGTTCCGAACCGTCGACCTACAGCCCGCTATCCAACCTCTACCCCCGAACCACCTGGCCAGGCATAGACGACCCAGACTCCCTCCCCGTGTATCTCTGGCTGGTAGCGCACTACCCCTTCCAGGCAGGCGGGCGGGTATACTTCGGTAAGGAGCTGCTCAGGGACGCGGGTAACGTGTTCTGGAAGGCAGGAGAGAAGATGCTGGTGCTGCTGCCGCGGGAGTTTTGGAGATGATGGAACGGTACGCGATGAGAGAAAAGAGGAGGAAATCGGCGGGAGGGCCGGAGGGACTGAGGGAAGAAGTGGAGAGGATGAGGAGGAGCTGGGAGTTGAGGACTGAGAGGTGGTTGGGGGTTTACCCTTTGAATGGGTGGTAGAGGGGTCAGGATATCAGGGGACGATGAGATTGGAGAGTGCATGGTCTAGAGAGCGCTGCTCTCTTACACACGGATGTTATGGCTTTCTTACAAGGCTATGCGCAAGCATCCGTGGCATGACAGGTATGGAAATCGGATACTGTGATCGTCGTCGGTGTTGGGCCTACTCTGTGTATCAGTCGTTGTTGTCGATCGGATATTACGCTTCTGTCAGCATGGGGTATCCTGTGGGTGCTGACACCTGGTTCTCTCTGCCGTTCTGGATTGCTAAGTCTACGGCGAGATTAACGAGGCAACCTGTTGAATGTATGGTCTCGGAGGCGGTGGTGATGATGGCGGCTCAAGACGGCACCCCGAGTATCGCAGCCACCGTCGGTATAATCCCATCCACCTCAACCATGACCAAGGCGCGGCTGCTGGGAGTCGGTATGTGCGACCGTATTCGGAGTGCTCTCACATTATTCGAATACTAATCGTCCGCCGTGGTGGCCGTTAAGGTTCTTTGAGAGAACAGTGTGCCGACCATACTTATACCCGGGTAGTTCGCACATTCAACCCCCTTTTCCATGTCAGCACCACCTCCCTCTATCTTTGACCTCGCTCGACCTGTCACGCCATGTCGAAGCCAACAATCGTGATAGTACCAGGCTCCTAGCAGAAGCCAATAGTCTGGGACAACTTCCGCAACGTCCTCAACAAAAACGCCACTCGTCCTTCATCATATCCCGCCCCTCAGTGGGAGGTACAACCGTGCCTCTTGCTGGTCTGGCTGAAGATGTTGCCGCAGTCCTCGACGTTCTAACACTCCTTGTCGAGCAAGGGGAGGAGATCGTGGTCCTGTGTCACTCCTCCGGTGGTGTGGTTGCTAGCAACGCCGTCGAGGGCTTCGAAGTGACGATTCGCAAGACAGCTGGGGAAATTGGAGGCGTCATGCGGCTCGTGTTTTTATCCTCATTCGTGGTGCCCAAGGGGAAGGGTCTGTGGGACTTGTATTCTGGTGGCAGTCCGACGTCTTGGACGAAGTTCGAGCTAGTGGTGCTTCAGCCGTCCCTACCTTGACTTCACTCAGTCTCACTGACCAACAATAGGGTGACAGGACATCCGTCGACCCGGAAGGATTCTCGCAAATCGTATAGAGCGACCTCAGCCCCGAGGAGAAGACTCGGTGGGCGAAGGAGTTGACGCACACTGCGACTGGACCTTCCGGCACCCCCTCCGGGTACGAGCCGTGGAATAACGGGATTGCTTGCTTATACATCTACACTTCGAACAACCCGAGTATGCCCCTTGCTTTGCAGAACGAGACGTTAGAGCGCCTCGGATCGGATATGCGGACTGCTAGTGTTCGGAGTGGCCATTGTCCGCGTTGAGCATGCCGGAGGAGTTGTTGAAGGTGCTGGGGGGTGTGTGGCCCTGGAGATATCAAGCGTCGGACGGGTTCCGCTTGCGGACGTGTAGATGGAAATGGACAGTCAGTGTTAGTGTCCGTTCACTCTCAGTAATCGAAGAGCTGATATCTGCTGAAAGTGTTGAGCAACATCGTCTCAACAACACGGTCCATTACGTGTCAGGCGACTTTACGAAGCGACCCTAACAACAACCTTCCCAAAATGCGACCCGCTAAACAAATACTTCAACGCCTCCTTCGCCTCCTCGAACTTGAACACCCGATCAACAGGAGGGTGTATCTCGTGCTTCTGATAGAACTCCAACATCACCTCGAACCGATCCCGGGGACCGTTCAAGATGCCCTTCAGCGTGACGTTTCTCCGCAGAGCCAGCAGGTTCACATTCGTCCGGTCGCCGGGTGCATCCTCCTTACCGGACAGGTATCCTATGCAAGCGATGATACCCCCGAACGCAATCGAGTCGAAGCTCTTCTGCAGCGTCTGCGCCCCGCCCGTCTCGAGGATGATGTCCGCCCCTTCGCCGTTGGTAAACTTCATCGCCTCGTCTTGCCACTCCGGGTTGGTGCGGTAATTGATTGTGCAGTCTGCTCCCATCTTCTTCGCCTTTTCGAGTTTTTCGTCCGAGGAGGATGTGATGATCGCTGTGCCTGTCAGTCACCGGTGTCACCAACACAGAAGCTTACTATCATCTTACCTTTTGCACCACTAGCCTTAGCAATCTGCAACCCAGCAACAGCCACACCCCCGGTGCCCTGCAGCAGGACCGTCTCCCCCTCCCCACCGGGCCGGCCCTTCTCCCTGAACCCGTTGATCGACATCCAAGCCGTCACCGCGGCGATGGGAAGACAAGCACCCTCTTCGTCAGACAGGTACTCGGGACACTTCACCAACCCAGTGGTCGGAAAGACGCGGTACGACTGTAACACGCCCTCCAGCGGCTTGCCGAGACCGGAACCCATGTCTTTGGCCTTGATCTGGCCCGCCAGGTGCGTCTGATTGAAGGTCGAGAGCACCCTGTCGCCGACCTTCCAGTCCACGGTGTGAGGACCCGGTCCGACGGCGGTTATGATGCCGCACATGTCGGAGCAGGGGACGAGAGGGGGTTGCTCGGCGGACACGGATTTGTGGTGGTTGTAGAGGCCCATTGAGACTGAGTGGCATGTTAGTGTTGGGATCAGAGAGACAGGGGGGAGGGACAGTTGAACCTTCCGTATCGCGATAGTTGAGCGACACGGCCCGGATCTCGACGAGGACCTCATCGGCGCCGGGTTCGGGGACGGTGGCGTCCTCGAGGGTGAGTTTGTCGAGGCCGTCCTGGCGGGTGATCCATTTCTTGGCTGATTGGGTTGGTGACATCGTGTTCCTTGCTGTCTAGTCCCTTCCAGGTTGTGATGTCCGAAGTTTATGTGTGTGTTGATCGGAACAGGAGGTGAATGTGTCGATACCAAGAGATAAGAAGCACTCTAGTGGCGATCGCGGCATTCTTAACGTGACGTCAGGGAATCGTTCGGCGGGCTTTTTCGACGAAGACTCCACTGGGTTGAGGGTCTTCATTTGGACGTGAAGCTGTTAGTCTACACTGTACAACCTGTGGCAGGATTTTGTTTGGTGGTGCGGTGACAGGTTCATGACCACATCATCATCTGTTCGTCAAATTGTGTGCTCGAAGGTTCTATGCTAGGTGTGAATGCGCTATGCTTGGAATCGGCGTGTTGTAACCCTTGAATAACGGCCGGCTGAGAAAACATTATGCATTATCCACATCACTACGGTTACTCGGTACAAACGACCAGGGCAACCAGCTTCCCTTGCGCTCGCCGCCATCATCACCCTCACCACTCACAAAGCATAACTCCTCAGCCCCGGCTCCCTCGTCAACCGAGGCTGATAAGCCAACAACCTGACACCAGCAGTAACAATCTGCCCAGCCGTAGCACTCGCGTCCTCCACCGTCAGTCCAGGAGCCACATAGCTCCCACACACGCTGCCTAGATCAACCCTCTCCAAACTCGCCGGACCAGTGTGGCTCAGCGCATCCACCACCAACGCAGCAGTAAGCGGACTGAACAACATGCCCGCATGTCCATGAAACCCCCCCGCCGGCCGACCGAAACACGCCGTCTGCGCCTCGACGTTCGTCACCCCCACCCTCCTCCCATCTCTCAGAAACGCGGACGCAATCACCCCCTGCTGAGGCTCGACAATCTCATCAAAGAAACCCGAATACACAGTCGTAGTAGGCACGTACGCGTCCGCTCCCCCCCTCGCGCGTAACGTAGCGACAAACGCGGAGTCGTACTCCTGCTGAATCACGCTCGGCGGGCAGGGGTTGAGATCCGTCTTTCCAGGGGACAGACACAAGGCGGGAGCGAGGACGGTGCCGTGGAAGTCCGGGCTCACGGCAACGAAATCCGTCACCACGCCGCGCATGGAGGGCCAGAAGGTGAAAGCCCACTGCGCGTCTAGGCCACCCTGCGACCAAAGGTTATGATGCTGACGTTGCTGTTTGCCGTAATTAGGCTGATGTAGTTGATCGCGTATGCCACGTACTCGGCGTTGGACTGCGCGTCGGCTGGGAGGGCGCCGGGGACGTTTAACCAGACCGGGTCGGCGTGGGGGGAGTCGGAGAGGAGCTTGAGGAGGTTGGGGGCGAAGAGTTCCCCACCGTAGACGCCCGTGCCGGGGACGAAGATGAGGGGCGGCTTTTGCCCGTAGGTGAAGGTCGAAGGGATGAAGATTGCCGAGCGTAGGGATGCCTCGGGGATGGAGTAGGGGGCGTCGGACTCGCTCTTTTGCGGGTAGATGGCGGTCTTGGGGTTCCGGGGTTTGTTGTTGTTCGTCGAGCCTAGGGATGTGTAGGGCGCTACTATGTCGGCTGAGATGTCGGACAAGCTGATGTTGACGTCGATTTGGGCCTTGATGCCAACGTAGAAGTTGGTGCTGCTGCTGCTCCAGATGGAGGCGAGACTGGCGCGGAGCTGGTCTTCGGTCTTGGGCGCCGGCTTTTTGGGCTTGTCGGCCAGGAGACCTGCGAGGACGCCGGTCTGGCCCCCGGCGTCGGCTGCTGAAACTACCCGCTTGGTGAGCTTATCAGAAGGGGCCTCGCCGGCAGACTTGTAGGTGAGTGCATTGGCGGCCTGGAGGAGCAGCAATGCCGGTGGAAGCGAACCCGCAAGCTTCATGGTGACAGTCAAGGTATGCTTGCGTTATTTGTGCTCGACCGCCAATATCCCCGGAGTGCAAATAGGCCAGGAGACGACTTTCTCCTCACTCCAGGACACCCCGTCCCTCCCGGCCTATATGCAGGAACCTTGCCGTAAACATTTCCCATTCGTCGGGCCCGTCATAGGTGACGATATCACATGGCTGACTCGGCTTCAGCAATGAGGCCTCTGACTTAGTCCCAGTCAATCACTGCCCGAGTCAGTTAAGGTTGATGATGCTCCCAGTGAAGTGTGGTTACAGCGACCGGCTCTCCACACAGCGCTCCTCGAGGCTAGACCGCTCCCAGTGACCGGGCAGTGCGGGCTCGATTCAGCGGTGCCGATCAACCAGTAGAGCGCTAAATATCATTGGTGATGCAATCGATGCTTTCTGTGAATATTGGGGCGTCAACCCCTTTAGGAAGCAGGGAGAGATCGATCTGCGAGAGTGTAACTTTAGTTGAGAAGGCATGGAAGGAGATAAATACTGTTCCGGGGTGGTGTACATACCTCCACATGCTGCATTCCCCCTCTCCCCCTCTGACATCGCAGCTGAAACAAGGAAACATGACAAGTCAGATAAAGTCCGCTCGAACATGCGCGGCATGCGCTCAATACCAATAATACCTACGCTATCTCATCGGGCGTGGAAGAGTGACAAAATGAACTAATGCAACGGACCCGTCAGCCTGACCGCGTGCCTCCTGTGACTCCCACCATATACACAGATACTCTACTCCAAGAAGTCAGCTACTCATCCTTTTCATCCTCTTCATCCTGTTCCTCCACTTCCTCCCTGTCGCACCGCCAGGCCTTTGAGCATACGACCCCACTCGTCCAGGTCCGGGACATACTACCTCCCCGTCTCGACCGGTTGCCGAAGGTGGATATCAAACAGACTCTTGTCCTAGAACGTGCTCGTCGCCAGCCGGCTCGCCGCGTTCCGGGCGTCGATGCGGTCCTCGTCGTCATCCTCGCTGACGCCAGGGAGGGTACTATTCCCCGTGGCGGCGCGAGGCCGTCCACCGGCGGCCTGTTCTCCCTCGGCACCCTCGCCCGCCCCGTCGTCGCCTCCCATGAAGCTGCCAGAGATACTCTTGCTCATGGCATCCACGCTACGGCGCGGCACGCCGCTCCACGCGTCGCCCTTGGGGCCCTGACTGGCGGCGAGACTCACCCGCCGCACGGTCGGGTGTGATTCCCGCCCCAGACGGGAGAGACCGCCTGATGCGTCGATGGAGCGGATGTCCGGCCGGACGCTCTCGAGCAAGGCCAGTGTGCGCCGCTCGGCCTCGATCTCGCGCAGGACGTACTCCCTGATACTGAGCCGCAAGTCGGCAGCCGTGCGCGCGAACCAGCGTCTACGCTCCTGAACGAGGTTCTGCGTAACGCGGGTCGTCTTTTGGAAGAGGAAGGACTCGTTATGGCGCGCTTCGTCGAGTGAGGAGATGGCTTCGTCCACCTTCTCGCGGCGGACGTTGGAGCTGGCCCTGAGGCGGTCTGCGGCCGTGAGCTTCTGGCGGGTTTGCTCTTGGGCCTGGAGAAACTCGCGGATGAGGATCTGGCGGTTGGTGAGGGTTTCTTTGACGATGAAGGCGTCTTGCGAGTGGTATTGGAAGGGGTCGCCGATGGTGGTGGCTTCGGCTGTTGCTTGCGCCGCGTGCAGGTCGCCGACTGTTTGGACAACCTTGCCCAGCTTGCGGTAGGCGTTGGCTAGACCTTGGTGTGGCTCTTGCACGTTCATGCTGCCCAGTTTTACGCCGAAGTCGGCCTCGGCGAGACCAAGACCTGGGAGGTGTTAGGATGACCGTTAATTGATAAGGAATGTTTCTGTTGTTACCTCTGCGTGACTTGACGAGCTTGTCAACCTTATGCCCTGCGTCCATAGTTCCCAAGTAGAACAACTTGACAATCGGACGTGCCTCCTGTAGCTCCGGCGTATCATCTGGAGGGGGAGCGAACTGCTTGAGGATCTTTCGCCTCACACCAGTGGCAGGCTGCTTCTTCTTGACCATGGGGCTGTAGCCAAAATCGCTCTCAACGAAGAGGACCATCTCATCGTCGCGCATCAGCACGTCGTTGCCGCACACGTAGTTGAACCAGCGTTGCAACAGCGCCTTAACGCGTGCCTCATCCTCGTCGGTGCCTGCGCCTGCAGATGTCAATGCTGGCGGAACGGCGGGCACAAAGACCTCGGGATTGGCGGATATAAGGTGCTCGGCGAGCTTGACGAATTCGGAGTGGAGGCGGCGGACGTCGCGATATTGGGTCGTTCGGAAGCTGGGGAGGTTGGTCTATCTCGAGGTCAGCAGAGTCAAAATGCGTCCACCATCATAGATTTGTCTTACATGAACGTCGAATCTCAGAATAGGGTCTTTGCGCCCTGTCCTCTCCAATCCAGTAATCTTGGCCTGTAGCTTGAACACTGGCTGCTTCCGTGTAGCCGGTTGCTCCTGGCCGCGCTGGGCATGCGCCTGGTCCGCTGGCGATGGTGGCGGCAGGTCATGCTGCCGGTGCTGTTGTTGCTGTGGTTGAGGAGCTTGTCTCTGCTCCGACTCATCCTGCTGACTGCTCTCAGCTGCAGTACTGGCGGTATCTGGTCGCCTGTAGTCCGCGTGCTCGCCTCCGAATCCCCCATCTTCGTGTTCGCTGCCTAGCCCATTACTCGACGCCTGGGACGGAAAGGAGGCCAGAGGTGGTACGCCGACCTGGCCAAAGTTGGTGCGGTTATGTCGCGGCGAAGATTGGGGCGAATTGCCCCATGGTGATGCCCCAGCTGGGTTCTGGTCGTCGCCTGCGCCGTAGTCCATTGCTGTGTATTCGCGTGATGGGAGCGGTTATCCGCCGGTCAGCTCGGTTGATGACGGAATGGATGACCGCGAGATGGAAGATGGCTTTGGAAAGCAGCGCAGACTTATCCGTTCGTTGTGTTTGTATCTGCGTATCTGCGCTCACTGATGTCTCAGTCCGATTGTGTAGAGACGGTATGTCGTTGCGAACGGTTGGAGCGACGGGAAACAGTGAGGTTACGTAGCGCTCTGTTGGAAGTGGATGACTATCACTCGGTAAGCTCCGGAGGACTCCGCATCTCCAGGGTTCACCTTGGCGAAGCTCCCATCAAGGTCAAGCCACAGGGGGAGCCCCCGCTGTTTGTGGCGCAAGCTCCCTTAGCGCACAGGCCGGAGCATCGACCGAGCCTTCAATCATGATCACTGTGAAGTATCATATCATGCGAGGAAGGAGTGACCGGATGCTGTTCCTGCAAGTCTGACCTTCAATTAACCTGAATAAGCGACTTCAGCTCAAATCCATGCATAATTTCTCCTCTCTGGAGACTTAGATCCCTCCAATTCCTCAAGAGCTGTCCTGGCATCCACGGGGGATCCTGGACTAAGCTTGTCTTGCAAGTGTAGCGGCCTGCAATGCTCGTAGCGGCACTTAAACCAAGATGCCGTCACGGGCACAAGCTGCTGGTCGGCTGTCTAAGTCTAGCTGTTAGAGTCCGGTTCTACAGCAGCCAGCCAGGCTCACACTCAGATGCTGCGCAGAACATAAGGAACATTGGCATCATTGCCCATGTCGATGCAGTATGTAGGCTCATTACCATACACTATCAGCCAGCACTAACATGGCCACAGGGCAAAACCACAACCACAGAACGCATGCTCTACTACAGTGGCATGATAAGGCACTTGGGAAGTGAGTTTATGGTCTACTAAACGGAGAGGCTTATAGAAGTTAACTTCTCCCAGATGTTGACGATCGGAACACCACAACCGACTTCCTGGAACTGGAAGCCCAGAGGAAGATCACCATCCAGTCAGCTGCCATCAGCTTCAGGTGGCCCCCGAAGGACAACTGTCCGCCTGGAGTCGAGCCCAAGATCATCAACCTCATCGACACGCCGGGCCACGGGGACTTCCGGTTCGAAGTTGACAGGTGTATGCCAATTCTCGATGGAGCTGTATGTATCCTCGACGCTGTTAAGGGCGTCGAGACTCACACAGAACGAGTCTGGGCTTCGGCGCGCGATTTCAAGATCCCCAGGATTCTGTTCGTGAACAAGCTGGATCGGGACGGTGCGTCGTTCAAAAACTCCGTTCTGGATGTGGCCACCAGACTGCAGGCTCGACCGCTGCTATGTCAAATCCCCTGGTGGAAGGGGGAGGACTTCGTTGGCGTCATTGACGTTATCGAACAAGTCGGCCTGAAGTTCTCGAGTACCGGCGAGTTGACCAAGGTCGACATCGCAAAGGCACTTGCTGAAAGCGAACCGGGTCTGCTCGCAGAGGTCGACAAGGCCCGCCAGAAGCTAATCGACGAGCTTTGCGACCGCGACGAGAAGCTTATGGAGAAATTCCTGGAAGAGGCTGAGATCTCCGTAAAGGACATCAAAGCCGGGATCCGGCGTTTGATCAGCGACGGTGAAGGCACCGTTGTGCCAGTGTTCGCCGGTGCCAGTCGCAAGAACATGGGCGTGCAACCGCTGCTGGACGCGGTTGTCGAATACCTGCCCAGCCCGAAGGACCGACCGGAAGTTCTGGTCATTTCCGGCAAACAGGAGTATCCCCTATCCCACATTCTGGAAGAGGGGCAACACACAAAGAAGAAGTATGGCCATCAGCAAGTCATCGGCTCACTCGCCTCCGTCTTCAAGGTAGTGGACGACCCAGACCGGGGACCGCTGAGCTTCGTGCGGGTGTACTACGGTACCCTGCCGAAGCGGGCGTCGATGTGGAACACCAACATGCACCAGTTCGAGAAGCCGCTGAATATGTTCCAAATCGCCGCGAGCAAAACCTATGATATACCGCAGCTTTCATCCGGCCAGATCGGTGCCATTACCGGCCTGAAGAACGCCAGGACTGGAGACACACTGATCACATTCCCCGGCCGGGAAGCCCCGGAATCGGTCAGGAGCATACAGATCCGGCCACCAGAGATCCCTCCTGCCGTGGCTGTGCTGGCCATCGAGCCGTTCAGTGTCACTGACGCCAGCCACCTTGAAGGCGTCCTAGCCAGATTTCACAGAGAGGACCCGAGCGTGAGATGGACCAAGGACGACAAGAGCGACCAATACCTCGTCTACGGCATGGGCAAGCTCCACCTCGAAATCGTCGAGCACCGCCTCAGGACACACTACAAGGTCCCCAAAACAGTCGAGTTCAAGGGCGTCCAGGTCGAGTACAGAGAATGTCTCGTCTCGCCCATCGGCCCCTTCCGCGCAGAATATGAGCGAACAGTCGCCAACAAGCCCGGCAAAGCCGCCTGCTCGGTGACCCTTGAGCCCCTCGGGGACCACCACCGCGACAACCTGCACGAATCCTGCATCGAGCGCGACGGCAACATAATCCACGTCTCCATCCCGCTTCACCCAGACGGCTCACCCCTGCCCTTCGACCCGGAAGAAAAGCGCCAGCAGCTCTTCAACGGCGCCGTGGCCGCCCTAGCCCGCGGTCCCAGACGCGGCTACGCCGTCAGCAACACCTTCGTGCGCATCACCTACGACTCGTCCACCGACTTCTTCGGCGAGGTATCGGGCGGCCACGTCGTCAACGCCGCCATCCACGCCGTCCGCGACGCCCTCAAGCAGGCAAACTCGACTCAGGGGGTCGGCATCCTCGAGCCCGTCATGAAGGTCGACATCTTCTGCCCGGAGGACTGCTGGGGCACCGTCCAGCACGACCTGCAGTCCGCCCGCGGCGGCGTGGTGCTCGAGATCAACGACCCCAACGCCAACGGCGATACCGCTTCGGTAGATGGCGGGATGATCGACCTGAGCCGGGTGTACGTGCCGCCCGACCCGTACGAGATGGTGCACAGCCTGCAGGACCGGAAGAAGGGGAGCATCCGCATGCTGCAGGTCGTGGCGCGGGCGCCGTTCAAGGAGATGTTGGCGTATGACGAGACGCTGAGGGGGATGACGCAGGGGCGGCACTCGATTCATCTTGAGCTGGATACGTGGGAAAGGGTCACGGGGCCGAGGGAGAAGGCTTTGGAGAATCAGGGGTTTTAGGGGGGGGTCTGCAACATTGGTTCTGCGGGACTAGCCTCGGGTGCGATTCTTTGCACAATGTATACTACGTGTCGCAATAATTCGATTAGGTGATGACTTCCCATACCTTATGACGCCGTTTCTCCTGCCATTAGCCGTCCCATTTACCAACTGAGGGAGAGCATCAGTAGACGACAGATATAAGGGAGAGACAGTTTTTCCGCCATCGAGACGTCATTCGACTATCCTACTCACTGACCACAACCATGTCACTTGCAAGCTACTGAGAGTTGCATCCAGAACTGTCTTGCCATGAAGGCATCGATTCCCTTCTATGTTTGCTAGAAAAATTCCGTGTCTTCCGCTCGTACATATACTTCCCAACTTCCCAACTCCCGTCCTGACCACAGCATGAAATCCAGCCATTACATCTACTCCCACTGATCTATATCCAACTCCCCCCACCAGAACCAGACCTTCACATCCTCCCTTACTCCCTCCTCCTCACTCCCTAACCCACCCCGGCACCCTCCTCCAATCCGTTCCCTCCCCACTCTCGCCCTCGCCCCACGTCTCAACACCCACCCTCCAAACCCTAGGCCAACCCGCAGCTACGGGATCGCCCCCGGCCTTCTTCGTCCCCTCGATGGCGAACTTCTCCTGGCTGTAGCTGATGAACCCGTTCAGCAAGCCCATGGCCACCAGACCCGCCACTATCGCCAGTACGCTATCCATCGTCGGCGGCTTGTTGCCGAAGTTCAGCCCCTCGCTCATGGGGAGCTGTCGTACCTTACCTCCGGGCGGAGGGGCGAGGGTTGTTGCGAACGCGGGGTCGGAGGTGGTGGCGCTGTTGGCTACCGCACGCATGAAGAGGCTGTTTACTTGGGGCGGGAGGGGGTGTTTGTGGTGGTGTTGTGGGGATTGGGGGGAGGGTATCCAGCCTTCTAGGCGGCGTTGGATGTAGGTTGCTACCGTGAGGACGTCGGATAGTTGCAGGACGGGGGCGGCGACGCGGGTTGTGCCGGTTACTGTGGTGCCGGTGTAGGTGAGCATGAACGTCTTGCGCGTGAGGGACCGCCAGACGAGCGTCTTAAGCCGCTCGAAAACGAAGGGGTAGATGCCCTTGTGTTGTAGCCAGGGGCGGGCGGAGGCCATGGCGTCGTAGTAGGCTATGAAGTTGCCGGACCGGATGGCGAGGCAGATGGGGAGGAAGGTCTGGTCTAGCCCCGCGGACTCCGGTCGCGACAAGAGGGTTGCCGAGGGAAACCGGCCGAGGAGAAGGTTGGTCGGGATCCAGTAGGTTACTATCTGCCGGCGGTGCTTGAGGAAGCGCGGTGGGCACTGCGAGTAGGCGGCCTCGAAGCAGAGATTGGCGCGGACGAATTGCTGACAGTTGAAGTAGATGCGCCCCAGGTGGTAGAGGTAGGTCACCCTTTGCGAGGCCGGGAAGAGGGAGAGGGCTGGGCCGGTGGTGCCGATGTTAATTAGCATTTGGTATGCGCCGCGGGATTTGTAGCACTGCAGAGCGCAGAGAGGTTAGTAATGGTGAGCGGTGCGTAGGGATTGGGAGGTCGTGGCGTACTGATATTAGAAGCTTGAGAACGAGGTTGGCGAACAGGTAAACGCCGGCTTTCTTGCCCTTTGGTTTGTCGAAGCGGGCGCTTGATCGATCCAAGAGACATGATGTGAATATCTTCTGTATGATATCTGCGGCACTCTCGGCGATGGATTTCCTTTCTCCTTCATCGGTCGTGGTTGCGCTTTTGATCTGGGCCATCAGATGAGGCTGCTTCGTCAGGTTCATGACGAGCTTGCATAGTGATTTTGAGATGGATATGCTTGTCTTGAGCAATATCGAGCCATATGTCGGGTTCGCCAACGCGTTGGCGCATGAGCTACAATGTATTAGTCGTAGGTCATTGGAGATCCCTCGGCGGTGAAGCTCACTTGAGTAGGTTGCTGAGCAGAGAATGTAGCTTCACGGCGTCGTTAAAGTCGACATCGCGCCAGTACTCCATGTACTCAGTGATGAACGAGTTGAAACCAGGCCAGGGAGAGCCCCTCCCCTCTGGTACATTGTCCTCTTCCGGTAGACATCGGTCTATAAGCTTTGAGAGGGAGTCGCTGTTCCGAGGAAATGATGTCTGTAGTTCGGCTCGTAATTGGAAGTAGATGTCGGGTACTGGAGGCTCGACCATGAGCGTTCGTGCGAGGCCCTCATCATCGACTGCGAGGACGTGTTTCCGGATGCCGGTGAGGAATTGTGTGACGAGCGACATCGTGACGGCAGCTGTGGTGTCGATGTGAGTCCGGACTAAGAGGAGTGAGAATGCGAGGACGTGGCCATCCCCGTAAGTTTGGGTCCAGGGGTGCAAGGTTGAGCAAGCAGCCGTTAGTCAATGTCAACTTGTCAAGTATCCAAAAGAGTAGAGTCTGAGCCAGATATTTATTGTCAAAGGAGTTACAATTGAAGTGCAATGCAATAGTATTGTCGTCTCATCCACAGTCAATTATGTGGTTGTAAACGGAGTGAAGTTGAGACAACATTGGAAAGAATCCACTTTTCATTGGACGACGAAAAATATCCCGCCTTCTTTGTTTGGTCTTGTTCACGAACTTCATGTTTGAAATAGTTCCTTCGCCTCGACAGTACTTGCAACCGATGCTTTTGACGTTACGCTAGATTCAACGCCAATCCTATATACAACAACAGGACCGGTGGGTTTATACCTTCTCGATCCTTTGCACGACCATCGCGGTCGCCGCTCCGCCACCGTTACATATGGCAGCAACACCATACTCACCAGGCTTAAGCTGGTGCAGGAGTGTCACCAATATCCTGGATCCAGAGCTGCCAAGAGCGTGACCCAGAGAAATAGCACCACCGAGAGGGTTGACGCGTGCACCCTCAAGACCAAGGATCTTCTCGTTGGCCTTGATGACAGCAGCAAAAGCCTCGTTGAATTCCCAAACCGCAACCTGATCCTTGGTGATACCGGCCCGCTCCAGCGCAATAGGAACAGCCTTCGCGGGTGCGATGGGAAAGTCGATCGGGTCAACTGCAGCATCAGCCGAACCGCAGATCCTGGCCAACACCCGCGATCCAGCTCCGTACAGCTGTGCGATTTCCTTGCTACCCAGGACAAGCGCGCTGGCACCATCGTTCAGGCTGGAAGAGTTGGCAGCGGTAACGGTACCAGTGCCATCGCGCACAAACGCCGGCTTGAGGGTAGGAACCCTCTCCAGCTTAACGTCGAGGTAACCCTCGTCCACGCTAATGATGGTGTCGCCCTTCCGTCCCGGTACCGTTACCGGGGTGATCTCGTCCTTGAACGCCTCCGACTTCCACGCCGCCTGCGCCCTCTCGTACGACTGGATGGCGTACTGGTCCTGCTGTTCGCGGGTGATGTCGAACTTCTTGGCCGTGTTCTCGGCGCAGTTGCCCATGTGGATCTGGTCGTACACGTCCGTCAAGCCGTCCTTGATCAAACCGTCCTCCATCTTGATGTTGCCGAAGGCGGGCATGCCGCTGGCCCTCGGGACATAGTACGGTACCCTCGTCATGTTCTCCATTCCGCCGGCGATCTGGGCCTCGGCCAGTCCAAGCTGGATGTTTTGCGCTGCGAACACGACGGCCTTCAGACCGGATGCGCAGACTTTGTTGATTGTGATGGCCTCGACATTCGGCGACAGGCCGGCGAAGATGGTGGCTTGCCGCGCCGGGGCCTGCCCGACGGATCCTTGTAGGACATTGCCCATGTAAACATCTGTAATCTTGTCGGCGGGCACCTTGGACCTCTCGAGAGCGGCCTTGATCGCGACTGCGCCTAGTTGAGGCGCCGAGACATTGGTGTAAGAGCCGTTAAACTGCAGCACGGGTTAGTACGAGTCGAGCTTCACTGAGAGTAGGGGGTGTTGCTAACCTTAGCTGTTGGTGTCCGCGCACCGCTCAAGATGTAGGCGTCCCGAATCTCTTTCCGGAGACATGGCTGGGTAGAAAACATGCGAGACGAGGTAGGCGCGATCCTGGAGGCGCGGGCAACCGCTGGCCTGATCTGGGAGAACACCATGACTGTTGTGTATTTGGAGGGAATGGAACGGCAGAGACGAGGGGTATCACACGAGGTAAGGGACAGAAGAAAGATAGGTAGAGAACAGTGAGAAGAAAAAGAAGAAAACCAGAGGCTGGCTTACATTGTAGTCTTGAAGGCGATGATGTCGACCCGGTCCTCGGCTTGCCTCGGCCATTGCGGGGGAACTGAATTGGCCCTGCGCTAGCCGCCGCTTGGGTCACAAGCCAAATCCGGGGGGCTGTTGATCACTCATCATGTACCTTGTACCGTCTCTACTTCGTTCATCTGATCCAGAGATGCCCAAAGCCACATGCTATATCACAGCTTCATCTGTATTTGATGCACTCTCTTTTCGACTTGCAGCTTGGTCACAAAACGAGGAACAAACGTCAAAATGAATGTAAAACTCAAGAGACTTACACCACGGGGACCACCCTCCACTTTTCCGAATTGCTGGATTCACGGGCGGACTAACTTTTAGTGCCACATCATCGGAGTTAAGGCCATGAATGTTAGGTAATCGCATCCGTGACCGTCGCGTCTCAAAGAAGGCATGCATCACTCGTCTCGCCCCCTGCTCCCTTCACCGTCCCCACCTTCAAGTACGATAAGCGATTGCCATCATCGCCATCCGTCCTTCCATCGACAGAAATCCGAACCATCACACTCGACAGAACATCAGCTCAACACGACCTATTATCTTGATACCCTGTGCTTCCCGTCAACCAAGCTCTCAAGATACCTCAGTGTCCACTTTAACCACCACAAATCAAGATGTCGACCGCTGCGCGCCGTCGGTTGATGCGAGACTTTAAGGCGAGCCTGCGTTTCAGCCTTTGTTGCCTCCCAGCTTCATCACCTTGCTAACCACCTCGCAGCGCATGCAAACCGACCCTCCAGCTGGTGTATCAGCCTCACCAGTACCCGATAATGTCATGACATGGTATGCATCACGACGACACAACTCGCGCTTGAACGCCGCTGGAGGCCCAGGAGGCAGATGACTAATTCCTTCTTCCCGCAGGAACGCCGTCATTATCGGACCAGCAGACACCCCCTTCGAGGACGGAACATTCAGGCTCGTGATGCAGTTCGAGGAGCAGTACCCGAACAAGCCGCCAGCCGTCAAGTTCATCAGCCAAATGTTCCACCCAAACGTCTACGCCACGGGCGAACTGTGCCTGGACATTCTCCAGAACCGGTGGAGTCCGACATACGACGTTGCTGCTGTGTTAACGAGTATTCAGAGGTATGTGTGATCCCGCGGGTCGTTCCAAAGCAGAGAGACGGATAAGGGCTAACCAGGTGCTTGCGACAGTTTGCTTAACGACCCGAATACTGGCTCACCCGCCAACGTCGAGGCCTCAAACCTCTATAAGGATAACAGGAAGGAATACACCAAGAGGGTCCGGGAGACCGTGGAGAAGAGTTGGGAGGATTAGGGAAGTTTCAAGATATCTACAGACCTCGGCGAAAAGAGGATGGCGAACCTATCGATATCTGGTATTGTAAGGAGAGAATGGGGGTGCGATTGCGATGTATCGACCTCTTTGATTGTTAGGTTAGGGGTATGGCATCTCTGGAGGGCCGCTGAGTTAGCGGGTTTGGATCGAGAATGGCAGAGGCTTCTCTGACAAGGCGTTCAGACTGGAAGATACCTGGTTCTATGGCTCTGTATTTGATTTCACAGGCGTACAGCGAGCATGAGGCAAGGAGTTAGGATGGATAGGACAGCAAGAATACAAGCTGACATAGCCGTACTTTGAGTTATGCATTCCTGACCCGGATGCCGCTCTTCACCATCCCGCGGAACATGTCTTAACTGTCCTCTTTGTACTTTGCGTGAATCACGTCATAGAGCAGCCAACAGGCACATACCGCATTCCTTGAAGCCTAACCTCGCCTCTTCTTGTGCATGAATGTAATCTCGAGAGCAATATCGAGCTGTGTTAGTCATGCAAAAGTGCATGCCTCGGAAGTACCTCGTACCTGACATTCACCAGTGGGGGTGTGCACTTCTCGACAGCGGGGCATGGAAACTCGCGCTAACAGTTGCGACTTTCAGGGCACCCGGGAGTCCTGGGCTCCCGTAGCTCGGTGAACTACTGAAACACTTCAGGCCAGACATTCAACAAATCATCAACCGCGAAACCCTTTGATTCCTTAGCGCGTCATCAACAACCGGCAAGAACCCTCGTTTTAACCAACTGCTCGATCTGTGAATTACACATTACACCTTGCACTACGTTGCACCACTCGCTGCTGCACGGGTCATCGCGTCAAGCCCTTTTTGCACGTTGCGTCCAAACTTCCCAGGGGAGGGCCGTCACCGTCGTCGTCTTATCTTACGGCTGCTGATACCCCCTTTTCCCGATAGAGCAGCAACCTGACCTGTTCGTTTACTTCCCCGTCGCCAGCACTTCGGACGCCTACCACCACTTCAAAGTGGCCTCTTCGGCCGCCAGTCTTTGTCACCGCATTCATGATATCACTGCCACTCCCGCGATAGTAGCAGGAATCAAACCGTCACCATGTCCAACTCAAACACCATCAAGGTCGTCGCCCGGTTTCGACCCCAGAACAGGATCGAGATCGAGTCTGGCGGCCAGCCTATCGTTTCTTTCGATGGCGACGACACATGTACCATAGATGTGAGTTCATGACCTGCTCCATACGCCCGTTTTTCGTGTGCGCTGCTGACCCCCCTCGCCTGACAGTCCCGAGAGGCGCAAGGAGCCTTTACCTTCGATCGAGTATTCGATATGTCCTGTAAACAATCCGACATCTTCGACTTCTCCATCAAGCCCACCGTCGATGACATCCTAAACGGCTACAATGGCACCGTCTTCGCCTACGGCCAGACCGGCGCCGGAAAGTCCTATACCATGATGGGCACCAGCATAGACGACAAGGAAGGGCGCGGCGTCATCCCCCGCATAGTCGAGCAGATCTTCGAGAGCATCCTGTCCAGCCCGCTAAACATCGAGTACACCGTCCGCGTCAGCTACATGGAGATCTACATGGAGCGCATCCGCGATTTGCTGCAGCCGCAGAACGACAACCTGCCCGTCCACGAGGAGAAGAACCGCGGTGTATACGTTAAGGGGCTGCTGGAGATATACGTCTCGAGTGTGCAGGAGGTGTACGAGGTCATGAGGAGAGGTGGAAATGCGCGAGCTGTCGCCGCGACGAACATGAACCAGGAATCCTCGCGGTCGCATTCGATATTTGTCATTACTATCACCCAGAAGAACGTTGAGACCGGGTCGGCGAAGAGCGGCCAGTTGTTCTTGGTGGATTTGGCTGGTAGCGAAAAGGTGGGTAAGACGGGCGCAACCGGACAGACGCTGGAGGAGGCCAAGAAGATCAACAAGAGTTTGAGCGCCCTCGGCATGGTTATCAACTCGCTGACGGACGGGAAATCGTCGCATATCCCCTATCGCGACTCGAAGCTTACCAGGATATTACAAGAGTCGCTGGGCGGCAACAGTCGGACGACGCTGATTGTTAACTGCTCGCCAAGTAGTTACAACGATGCGGAAACCCTTAGCACGCTGCGGTTCGGTATGCGCGCCAAGTCGATCAAGAACAAGGCCAAAGTCAATGCAGAGCTCAGTCCGGCGGAGCTCAAGGCTATGCTTGGAAAGGCAAAGACACAGATCACGACTTTCGAGAATTACATCGTCAATTTGGAGGGAGAGGTACAGCTATGGCGAGCAGGCGAGACTGTGCCACCCGAGCGATGGGTCCAGCCTCTCTCGGCTGGCGGTGCGTCAGGGTCTAAGACAGAGGCCCGGTCAACACCCCGACCATCAACACCCTCAAGATTACTACCAGACAGCCGGGCTGAGACACCAGCCATCTCGGAACGATCGGGGACACCTAGCCTACCTTTAGACAAGGACGAGCGGGAAGAGTTCCTCCGCCGGGAGAACGAACTCCAAGACCAGCTCGCAGAGAAGGAGTCCCAGGCCGCACAAGCAGAAAAGCAACTCCGGGAAACGAAGGAGGAGATGTCATTCCTCAAAGAACATGGCACCAAGCTCGGAAAGGAGAACGAGAGGCTCACCTCCGAAGTGAACGAATTCAAGATGCAGCTCGAGCGTCTGGTCTTCGAGAGCAAGGAGGGCCAGATCACCATGGACGGTCTAAAGGAGGCCAACGCCGAACTTACTGCCGAGCTGGACGAAGTCAAGCAGCAGATGCTCGACATGAAGATGAGCGCCAAGGAGACGAGCGCCGTCCTCGACGAGAAGGAGAAGAAGAAGGCCGAGAAGATGGCCAAGATGATGGCAGGCTTCGACCTCACAGGCGACGTCTTCAGCAACAACGAGCGGACCATCGCGGACGCAATTGCGCAGATCGAGCAGCTCTACGAGATAAGCTCATCCGGCGACCCCATCCCGCCGGACGACCTCCAAGCGCTCAAGGAGAAGCTCGTCGAGACACAAGGTATCGTCCGACAAGCCGAACTTAACACGTACAGCATGTCCTCCAGCGACGCCGACGTGCGCCGACGAGCAGACCTCGAGTCCCGCCTCGACACCCTGCAGCAAGAGTACGAGGACCTCCTCGCCCGCAACCTTGGCGAAGGCGACGTCGAGGAAGTCAAGGCCCACCTGGCCAAGACGCTCGAGAACAAGCACAGCACCCAGGTGGAACTGGTCGACGAGCTCCGCGCCGACCTCGCCCGCAAGTCGGCCGAGAACGAGCGCATGAAGGCCCTGGTCGAGGACCTCCAGCGGCGCGTCAAGAGCGGCTCCGCCCCGTCCATGCCCAATGGCAAGACGGTGCAGCAGCAGCTCGCCGAGTTCGACGTGATGAAGAAGTCGCTCATGCGCGACCTGCAGAACCGGTGCGAGCGGGTGGTGGAGCTCGAGATCTCGCTCGATGAGACGAGGGAGCAGTACAACAACGTGCTGCGGAGCAGCAACAACCGCGCGCAGCAGAAGAAGATGGCCTTTCTTGAGAGGAACCTGGAGCAGCTCACCCAGGTGCAGAGGCAGCTCGTTGAGCAGAATTCGAGTCTGAAGAAGGAGGTGGCCATCGCCGAGCGCAAGCTGATTGCCAGGAACGAGAGGATACAGAGCCTCGAGAGCTTGCTGCAGGAGAGCCAGGAGAAGATGGCTCAGGCTAATCACAAGTATGTTTCTTTTCCCTCCCCTTTCCCCCCATTCAACACAGCTAACTAATCCCCCACCTAGGTTCGAAACCCAGCTCGCCTCCGTAAAAGAGCGTCTCGAAGCCGCCAAGGCAGGCAGCACGCGCGGCCTCAACTCCCCGACGGCAGGCGGGTTCAGCATCGGCAGCCGCATCGCGAAGCCGCTCAGGGGAGGCGGCGCGGGTGGTGTGGGCGACGTCGCTGCCAACCCGGCGATTGCGAACTTGCAGAACCAAGGCGGCGAGAATAAGAGATCGAGCTGGTTCTTCAAGTCGTCTTAGGGAGCTGGTGGGAGGACTACTACTACTACCGGTTGCGGGACTGGGAGGAGGAAGGGGTGGGCTTGTGGGGAGTTGTTGTTGGGGTGTATATGATGTTGTCTCCCTGTTCTGGTTGGGGAAGACTGGGGAACCACGAGGCCGGGGTGGGTTTGGAGGCGGAGGGGGGGAGGGTGGATGGTTTCTCGAATACCCCCTGTTTCGTCAGATTCTCTCCACTTATATCGTGGTCATAGATTTCCGCTTGAGGGGGTGGCATGGGCTTTTCAGCTGCCGGCTATATCTTCCTGTCGAACTGCGGTCTCGTCTCTGTAGGGAAGACGGGATGGGAGGGTTCACACTTGCTGCATGGGAGGAAGTTGGGTGGAGTTGTTTGACATTGACTTGCACATTACCCCGTCGGACTGAATGAATCATTTCACATCTCCCTGTTTATACTGTATGACGTATCGTTGTCGACGCATTGACGACTCGTCGTCCTTTTAAGCTTACCGGATGGAGCCATGAGATTCTCCGCGCGTATATGTCGTATCACCTCCCAGCTACGGTATTGGCATCGACTTGGAAAGGCGAAGGCCAAGGCGAAGAGAACCGAGGCTAAGGCTCGTGTTCAGCAACGGCTGTTGGAAATGGGCTAATGAGTCCCCGTTTGATTTCCATGTTATATAAAGCAGTGCCCTGGAAGTGGTCGTGTCACCTGATTCGCATCTTCACTTCACGACAGCACGGCCGGTAATGTTGGAAAGTCCAGTCAAGATATTCACTAACTCTAATCCTATCTAGAGCTGTACTCCTCCCTGCTTTACTTTTTCCTTCCTCTTTGCCCTACCCAAGCTGAATTCCCATCGAGTCGTAACATATATATAAATGATATCATGCAGGAAAATAAACGAGCAACAAAGTCCGTGAGGACCAGAAGACGAAGAAAACATCCTCCCTCCTAAATACGGTGCAGATCCTCAATCCAAAAGACAGACGTCCAAAGTTCGAAAAAGGCAGCAAAATCCTCCAGCGATGCATCAATCCAAATGCCTCCGAAGAAAGTGGGTATAATGGGCAAGAAAAATGACCAAAAAGCTCGCCATCCATGTCGGCGGCGCGAGTAGAAGATTGTGTCCAACAAAAGGAACAATAGAAAAGACGCAGCTCCTCGGAAAATGATTCGGCAAGACTGGTCGGATAAAACAATAGACACTAGATGTTCGGGCGGTATATGGTTGAGTATGTACGGATATCGTACGAAACCAGCCGAGACAACGATGAGATGAGCCCAACTGTTGGTGCCTGGGGTAGGCGGTGTCGTTCGGCGTACGGGGTGAAGATATGTGGAGGGTGGAAGCGAAGAATGGCCAGCGAGGGGAGAAGAGAAAGCCACTGCTGCCGGTGCAGAGGTGGCTGGAGCGTCAATTTTTTAACGCTGATGAAGAGCCCGTGGTTGTTGGGGGCGGAAAAAGGCAGCAGGCCGCCAGAGGGCCGCTTGCCGGATTTTTGCAAAAGATGTGGAGAGAAGCGAAGAATGGTTTACTCGCTGGCCGGGTTTGAATCGAAGTATTGCTGTTACGGTACCGTACGTTTAGTACAGAGCAGCAGCAGCAACGATGGCGACGATCAGCCCGGCAATAGCCGCTCCGCCTTGGTCAGCGGCACCCTCGTTCTTATTGGTGGCGGGCACGGGCGATGTCTCCGCGGCGCCGCCGTTCGAGCTGGATTTCCCTCCGGTCGAGGACGAGCCAGGTGCGCTGCCGTTGGATCCTCCCGTGCTGCTCAGGGTAGAGTTCTCGTGGAAGATACCGGGGAGAACGGTCGGACGAGCCGAGGTGGAGCTGGAGCTCGAAGATGATTCGGACGACGAAGACGGGGACGACGTGCTCGGCGACGAAGGAGCGGACGAGCTTGAGGTAGTGCTGGTTGAGGTCGGTGGGGCCGGCGTGGAAGATGTTGTTGGAGGAGGCGCCGCAGACGTCTCGGGCTTCGGCTCTGGGGAGCTCGAGGGCGCCGGACCCTTTGAACCGCCCCCTGAACCGCCCAGGCTGAACACGACGACGTTGGCGGTTTTACCCTCCGGGACAGTGACCACGCAGAATTTGGCCTTGTTGCCTATCCCGGTTTCGGCAGCATCCACGCCATTGATGCCAGACTTGGAAGGGTCGATGATGCAGGGCGCATTGTTGCATCCGCCATCGGGGCACTCAACCTTGATTCCATAATTGGGCTTGACGGTAGAGAAGTCGTCCATGTATTTGGGGTTCCAACCGACTGTCAGGAAAGTAGTGCCGCTGTCGACGGTGTTGGCGCCGGCAACATATGCGGCCCAATTTCCAATAGCGTGCTCTGGAGTTCCCCAAATGCAGCCCTCGGCTCCTGTTCCTGGCGGGTTGACGTAGTAGCTATCATGATGAATGGTAAGTAACACGCAATCTGGGTGGTAGAGAGAAGGACTACTCACTGTGCTGCAGTCTTGGCCCAATAATTTGACCCAGGAACAGCGATAATCTCGCTCGCGCCAGGCTGGACCTCTGTAGGGATGAGCATGCTCTCGCATCCAGGGAGCACAGTTTGGCAGAAGGATATGACCTCCGAAGCATCGTTGCGCGCGTAAACAGACTTCGTGCCGTCCATACAGAAATCCCTGTCAGGAAAGGGCTTGACTGGCTCGCCGTTGTCACATAACAGCCCGCCGTACTGTATCAAGTCAGAATGACTGGCCGAGGCTGAAGTTTTCAAGGGCTACATACCTGCGAGTCCGGATACGTGTAACCCGTTCCTTTTTTCCACTGGGCCATGACCTTGCCAGGAACGCAAGCTATAGGGCAGTACGTGCCGTTGGCGCATGTCTGATCAGGACTCATGGCGAAGCCATGGTTCAACTCTCCGGGAACGGGAACCAGATCTGGGTGGTCGGGGAGCGAGCAGATGCCGCGCTTCTTCAGCTCTTCTCGCTTCGCAATCACGTCGTCTGAATGCTGGTGCTGATGTATATGGGAGTGCTTCTTGTTGAACTGGCTGTGCGCGAGACGGTGAGAATGCGATGCTCCTGCAGGTTGTGCCGATAAGAGGAGAGCAGCCGACCCCAAGGCGGCTTGCAATGTTGTAATCTTCATCTTTCCTTAACTTGGTTCGCGTCGCTGATGTTGGGAAGGCCTCGGTGTAGTGATAGATGCGCGCGAACCGAATATCACCCCGTGTGACAGGACTTGTCCCCTCAATAACAAGTCGTCGAGATCTATCCAAGCCTTGCTTCCAAGCACTCCTTCGACCGGATATCAGATCTGCTGTGGTAGACTGCTGGTGTAAAGACTGGATGGGAGCTGACTCCCTGACTGCTTCTCGCGCGAAAAGGAGAGCTAGGAGCTAGAGTGGAGCAATAACAAGGTTGTCGTCGAGTCGTCGTCGCGATGATATCGCAGTTTATACTGAGGGAGAGAGCGTGGCAATCCGAAGAAAATGGCAGAGGAAAATGAATGGACGTCCAAGAGGACTAGAAAACGAATGAAGTTTGCGACTTGCAAAGAGACACCACGGAGTGAGGTCCAGGAGAAGGATAAAGCTTGATGTGTCCGTGAGAGTGAACCGAAATGAGCAGAAAAGCAGGAACCCTCACCTCATCTTGGCTCCTCGCCTGTTAGACTGGGGGAAATAAGCAGTCCGAGCCAACCCCGGCCTAGCCAGGGACAGGACTTGAGGCTAGCGGGCAAGGACCCATGTTGATGTTTGCGCCGTTGCGGTTGGCGATCTGCTGACTCGCGATGCCGTTGGCCAGCGCCCACCTGAAAGTGGCCCAGCGTGTTGTTGATGAAGGTCGGCCAGAGTAGTGCAGGGGTCGGAAGGACGCTAACCAGGAAACCCATCCGTTTCATTCCAACCAATAATGTCGCGTTGTGGCCAGATTAAGCCCACTAAAACAGGGAAACGAAATGAGCCTTTTCTGTAGCCACTAAGCACGATATTGGGTACCTCAGCTTGCAATGCGAATCTCACCAAAACGTGAAGTACCTGTCACCCTGCCTCGCACTTTCCCCTTATCCCATCACACTCATTACGGCGTTTATTGGATTTCCCATTGCACGTGAGTGAGATTATCTCCTACCATCTTCACCACCATCAATCGCACGGTCGCGACGCTTCATCAAGCCATCGGCGACGTCAAGCCCGAACCAGCTTTGAAGCTATGAGAGAATCCTTTTTATGACGCAGATCAAGTGGGCTGCTAAAAGGACGACAAGAACTCACATGGATCCCCGTTATCCACTTGGCCGTCCTTTGGTCTCACTTGCGACACAAGTCTCTACTGTGGTATAGGAATCATCAAATGTCGCATTATCCCAAATGCGCTGGGCGGGCATATTCCAAGTGGAAGCACGGGCGTCGGTCAGATCCATGGGACTTGAGACGACGAGCCTCTACAATGAGCAGTTCAGGATGGCGCTGGAGGGAGAAGAACAAGATGAGGAGAAAGTATGCTATGGAGAGCATACCACAGTACGCAACAGAGAGTGACCTCAATGGCACGCCGGTCATGTCGGTCCTAACGCGATGGTATCCGCCGCATGCCACGGTCCGAAAAACTTTCACACCTGAGCACTTTGCAGCATCTCTATCGCAGCGGGCGTCACGTAAAGATGCTGTTGAAAGCCCGCTCCGTCCCGTGTACCGGCAGGACCAACAGCGGACTCAGTTGCTCGCTGGTAGGATTCCCGTCTCAATCCATCGGCCGGAGCAGCCTCAATATCGAGCGCTGAGGTTCTGGAGGAATGCAGCAAAGCATCTCTGGTTCTCAGTACGAGTACGCATCTGGCCCTGCTCTATATTGCTTCAGAACTCTAACCACGGGTCCTCCTTCCCTGCCACGCCGATGGTGGCTTACATGCGCTGTGCTACTAGAACGGGCCGGAGACAACAAGATCAAGGAACCCACAAGACACCTTTGAAACCGTCACGGTAGAAGCGTGTCCAATCTCAGCCGCTGATGTGCGTGCATGCGCGGAATAGCACTCCCAGGGGAGTTATCTTGGGCGATGACCATGCGCATTGAACATCAGCTGACCTATCGTCGACGGAAACCACTGGATTCACAAGTTCGGTGCAGCGCGACATCCTGCTATTTTCGCTCCAACCTTCAAGCCCCAAGGCCGCTTACGGCGATATCAGGATCGTTCTGTTGGCGGGAGAGAGCAACTCAACATGCGGGTTTGCTGATACTCGCCCGAGTTACTGGTCCGCAGGTCAGGCTGCTTGAACTCCAGCACCCGAATGGACAGAAAGCCGGAGGATTCTAGGGCATTTCGGGGTTATGCTTACAGCTACCAACATCTCTGCCATATTAGCTCTCAATCTTGGCGGCCGCGCTGGCAAGAAATTCGGACCGGTCACTTGCCTGCAGGGCCAGTCCCCGGCCGTTCCTCGCATAGGACAGTGTGATTGAGGGAGGATTATGGGCGCCTAGCCGGCAAACCCTCAGCCGGGCAGAAAAAGGACTGAAAACCGGCCCGAGACCCCAGACAGACTGACATGTGTAGGCGCGGAGTTCTATCGGATTTGTCACTGGATGCCAAGCGCCTATTAATACACTCAGCTACCCGACGGAGCGGATTTGGTTGGTCGGCGCGCCTATTTTGAGCGGCTCTTTGTGCAAACGTGCAAACGTGGCGCACTCAAAGCTTGGGGGCTGCGCTTACGACGGAACATCTGGACTGGTGTTACATCGAGCACGCGACTTGCAGCCCTCAGCCTCGCTGTTTTGTCTGCCGACAGCACTTAGCTTCGAGAAGCTCCAACGGACTTCTTTGCTCGCCTGTCATGAAGGCTTACCTTCCCTGCCGGGAACTCTAACTCCCGGATCTTCAGCCTTTCTGTCGGTGCTAGTTACCCTCAAAGAGGTTGACGACCTGGTGGTCATTGGTTGAGATGGTGATTATGTCCTCACATTGTTGGCACCATGGTATTGGCACTGCAAATGCTATCCTTGGCGTCATACATGCTGGAGGGAGTAAGTATATATGTTCGCTGATCCCAAGGCCTGATGAGGATGTTTCTTCTGATATAATCCATCAACCCAAACAAACAGGCAACATCTATCTCCTTTTCCTTATTTCCTTATCTTCCCAGGTTATTTCCTCATTTCCTATTTTTCCTTGAGTCTGTCTCTTTGGGATTTCTCTTCTCTGCATTCTAGACTCTTCCGGCCAACTTCTGCATATCTCAGTCTTTCTGTAATCATCACGACCAAACCGACTTCCAAGATGCTCTTCACATCCGCCGCTCTCGCCATCCTGGCCCACAGCGCCGCCGTCATGGCCGCTCCCGCTCCTGCTCCTTCTGCGCCTGTGCCTACCACCACAGCGGCAGCTCCCGCCTCGACCGGCCTCAGCCTCACTCAGAAGCTCTTCCTCGCCGACTCGGCAGCTGACCGCTTCGCCCTGCTCCCGGATGACAAGCAGTTCGTCTTCGATTTCAACGTCCCGCAAGCAGGTGCCGGCAAGGGTGGTGAACTCGTCGCCGCCAACAGGAAGACCTTCCCAGCCCTGACCACCACCGGATCCGGCATGGCCGTCGGCCGCGTCAAGCGTAGGCCTCCCTCTAGCACAGTAACCTTCCACACAAACACCGTACTAACATGGCCTTTTTTAGCCTGCGGCATGAACACGCTGCACGTCCACCCGCGCGCCACCGAGCTGCAAATCGTCACCCAAGGCCACCTCGTCACGGCCATGACGCCCGAGAACGGCGTCCTCGACGCCGCCGGCAAGCGCCGCGTCATCCAGAACACGATTGGGCCCTACCAGATGACGCCCTTCTTCCAGGGCAGCGTGCACACGCAGTTCAACCCGGACTGCACGGACGCCATCTTCGTCGCCTCCTTCAACGCCGAGGACTTTGGCGCCGGCCAGATCGCCGACGAGGTCTTCTCCTTCAGCAACGATATTTTGGAGGCGACTTTCGGCCAGAGCATCGACGATGCCGACATCGACAAGATTCGGGCCGCGGTTCCCGTCAGCATTGCTGAGGGTGTTGAGGAGTGCTTGAAGAAGTGTGGGATTGCTAAGCGGTCGTAGACTGCTCGGCAATGACTGAGTGGTGAACAGCACTGGGGTGGGATCTTGAAACCACGGTTTACGATTACAGCATTTTGCATTTGGCCTAGAGTTTTCTGTTTGCATTCTCGGGTTTGTTTTGGCTTTCTGGGAATGACTTATTCTTGATACCCGCCCTCCTCTTACCTTTATACACTCGTTGGTGGGTTTTGAAATGATCTCGCGATCTTTGCCCCAGCGATATAGTAGTATAGATACAATCAAGGGAACGCCCTTGTCAACATTCTCGTTCCGCGGTGTGATCATCTTAGCACATGCGTGTATGTGTAATCTCTCATTGCATGCTTAACTCCTAGTCTAATGTATGCTCTCAAATCTCACATTCGTGTGCTTTCTCTCACATGCATCCTCTCCTCTACCCAAGAACGACATCACTCTACCCATCACAACCCAAACTTCTCCCCAACCAACCCCTCACTCAACTCCCACAACCTCTCCGCGTCCCCTTTATCAAGACTCCAGCTCTCAACCCACGTTGGATCCGTCGACAGTTCAGCATCAACAAGCCACATCCCCTCCTCCCCCGGCAGCCCCGGGTCCAGCGCCGCCCGCAACGTGGTAGCACACCCCTGCTGCAACGTCTTCCTGCTCTTGATCGGGTTCGGCCCCCCGCGGAACGTCTTCCGCACGGCGACCTCCCTCAGCTCCGGCGCCCGGTTGAGGTGCACCTGCAAGTTAGAGGGAATACTCCCCGGGTGCAGGGCGTAGGCTTTCACTTCCTCCGGCGTGTGGCCGGCGTCGGCGAGCCGGCGGTTCAGCGCGATGGTAAACAAGATGTTGGCCGTCTTCGTCTGACCGTAGGCGTCCCAGGGGTCGTAGCTTCCCGGCTCGGTCCAGTTAGGATCCGCCCAGCGGACGGGGTGCATGCGGTTCCCCACGCTCGAAACGTTGATTATCCGCCTGCCGCCGCCGGGTGCGGCGGTGCCGGCTGCTAGGATCTTTGGGAGGAGGAGGAGGTTGGTCAGGACGAAGTGGCCTAGGTGGCCGGACGCGAATTGCGACTCGAAACCTTCGGGCGTGCGGGCTAGGGGAGAAGCCATTATGGCTGCGTTGTTGATCAGTACGTCGATGCGCGGGATCTCGGGGTCGGAGAGGATGGTGGCCGCGGCGGCCCGGACGGAGGGGAGGACGGAGAGGTCGACCTGGACGAACTTGACGGTTGTGGAGGGCGAGGTCGAGGTGATGGCGTCGATGACTGGCTGGACGCGGGACTGGGAGCGGCCGAGGAGGATGAGCATCGCCGGATGGCCGGCGGCGAGGGAGGTTGCCGTCTCGCCGCCTATGCCGCCTGCGCTGGGGCCGGTGATGAGGAAGATGCGGTCCTTTACTTGGTCTGAGAAGCGGTTGACTAGCTCGAGGCCTTCGGTTTCGAAGCCGTACTTTGGGGAAGTGGTTTGGGAGCCCATGGCTAGGTAGCGGGTGTGAGTATCAGCTGCCGAATGTAGTGTTGTTCGAGCAAGAGTAATGTCCTGGCGTGTCTAGTTGTCCTGTATATCTACATGTTCCATGGCTCTATATATACCCCTTCTCTTTTCTAGATGGCCACAAAGAGACAAGTCTCGCCAACCTTATAGATCAGCAACTGGCAGGACATCTTGCCCAACACCGGTCGTGAAACGATGCGGCACTGCGGCCGACCGTGGGTATAACACCCCTAGCTGTGACGCCATACTGTTATCTCCAGATACTGTCCGCCGCCAGCGTGTGATGGCCTTGGAGCTAGAGTATTTGTACGAAGTACTGCTTTAGGGGGGCCAACCTCAAAACTGGGACGTTGAAAAGCGCACATGAAAATCTGGGCACCCTGTACGGCCATCTACAACCCACCCCTCCTGTGTGCGACCATCTAACCTCAACGCTTTAAGGCCACCTAAACGCCGCATTGTGGTGCGCCATGCGGTGGTGCGGCCTGCCTTAGTCAGTAGATCTTCTCCTGGTAGGCGATGCACACTTCGCCCGAGAGACCTTAAGTCCGGCCACCAGCCACAAAGTCCGTGTGGCTTGCGGCGACGATCTAATTGATTCCATACAATGATTACTCACTGCTCGGTCCGTGTAACACAACCTTGGGACCATCATGGTGCGTTACAACCGATACACCGAAGAAGCCACAGAATGGAGAAGGGGTGAGCACTTGTGGTCAAGCGAAAAGTGCTCGCCAGCCACATATTGTGTCTTGGCATTTGATGACTAACTACCAGGTGTGAACTTCCAGGTTGTGATCCACCTTCGACGTCCCCCAATGCTGAATCAACAAAAGTCACTGCGAGAACATCGAGGGTGCTCGAATTCTGCAGTGAGACTCGTGCCGTTTTAACAGCCTGGTGTACGGTTTACTGTCCCCTTTGTATTATCTAGACGTCGTGTAGTTGCTCCAGTCATCGTCGTCCCAGGTTCACGACTAAGGCTCTTTGTTGTTCTCGATATCCATTCCGAATTGGACTCGAGACACTTCATTGGTCAGGAGCCGGAATTCCGACCTCACACCTCTGAATACTCCCCCTTTTCCTGAGCAACGAAGAGACGAGGTGAAGCATCAAGCCTGTTACGTGTGAGCAAGGGGCACTAGCCCTTGGCTTCACCACGACCTCCGCCATGTCGGGCGAGAAGTACTACCCCATCTATCTGCAGCGCAGTGACGGACAAGGCTATCTCAACGATGCCGAGAACTCGGACCCGGTCGGCCAGAAAGACGAGCGACTTACACGATGGAGAGCTGTTATTGGAAGTCACATCAAGTACCAGCTTGGTGACGATCCTACCGATAGTAAGGAAACATGACGATATCCAAACTCAGTCCATACCACTAACACCCAACGCAGAGAGACTATTCATCCTCGCATCCCTCCCGGACGGTTACGAGCTCCGAGAGATCAAATCCGGCAAGACTGCTAACGTCTACTTGTTCGGTCACCCATCCAATGCTCGATACCGTACGGCGGGCGAGTTTGTCCCCCATGTGCTGTGGCTGATCAGCGACTCTGTGGACCGGAACGATTGCTTCTGCACCCCGTGCATGGAACTCGTTAAGAGAGAGAGCCGGCAGGTCTCGGCATCCGCCACGCCCGTCCAGCAACACCTTGCGCAACCGTCTATCCAACCTACCGCAAAACCAGTGAGTCAAGGCGTGAAGGCAGGAGACGCCCCGGCGCAACAACAAGTCCAGCAGGTGCAACAGCCACAGCAGCAACCACAGCAGGCGCAGCAACAATACCAGCCCGCTCCAGCCACACAACACCAAGCCGCCGCCCCTTCATCCACCGACATGGGCATAACCTCCCCCTCCAACATCTTCCGCCTTGCCGAACTGGTTTGGTTCAAAGACCGCGCCTGGCGGCTAGGCATAATCCTCTCCATCAGCCCCAAATCCACCAATTCCTCCCCGCAAAACCCAACCTTCGACGACCACACCTACATCTTCACCATGGCCCCCCTCGGCCACAGCATCTTCCGCAAACCCAACCAAGCAAAAGAAGCCTCCGAAATGCGTCCCTTCCTAACCTTCTCCGTGCCCGACAGCCCGGAATACAAAACCCAGCCCTTCTCCGCCGTAGACTGGGTCGCCGAGACCGAGAAGCGTCGTCAAGCCGCCACTGCCGCAGGGGCGAACCCGCAGAAGAACGCGCAGGACATGGAGTACTTCTGCCTCGAGGCGAGTAAGGTCGCCGCGCGCACGATCAACAACTGCTTCTCCCTCTTCAACAAGCAAGTCGACCGCGTGCAGGGCGGGTCCGGGTTCTCGATGGAGTTCTACTCCGGCGTCTTCCTGGGCGCGGAGATGATCGTCGTCGGCGATCCAGTGCGGGTAATGCCGCCGCCGAAGGTCGACGGCGATGACAAGCCCACCACCGTAATGCGGGTGGACGAAATCGTCCTGCTCGTCCCGCACGCGCGGAACCACGCCGTCAACCTCCAATTCAGGGGAACGGTGTTCCACCTCACCCGCCAGCCCGAAACCCAGATCGACGCCGCATCCGCGGGCGAGACGCACGGCGGTCCCTTCGCCGAGGAAGTCGACTACCGCAACGCGCTGCTCGACCAGGCCGACCGGCAGGCTAGAGGAAAATGGACCTGGCAGGCTGCAGAAAAGCCGGCGCTCAGGAACGACGACGGTATCCACGGCCGGTTTTACGTGTCCCACAAGCTGGTGCAGATCTTGCACCCGGATACGTGGCAGGCTACGATGAGGGAGGGGGGCGCTCCGTCGATGCTGAACACGAGGCAGCATAATGGGGGCGGGGTGCCGTATGCGGGTAGGGTTGCCGATAGGAGGACCGGAGTGGGAGCTAGCATTACGGAGGGTGTGTTAGATTTGCCTGGGGGGATTAGGGAGTGACGGGCCTGTGGGATGGTTGGTGGGAGTGGAAGCGTGGAGAAGTTGAGAGATTGAGGTCGAGGTGGAACAATTGAAGACCTTGGTGGGAAAAGTACGGGTACACAAGGGGAAGTTGAACAAAACGGGCATGGTTAGCACACGGGACATAGTTGGCGGAGGGCTTCATTGGCAGTTGTAGATGTGATGTACCAACACATCGCGTTTGTTGAAAAAAAAATCCATTCACTACCAGCTCGCATTCGCTTTCCTTGCTACACATGCTGAATCCTGATAAGTTTGACGTTTGGCAGAGACTACGTGGCATCAGGTCAACGTTCGAGATGCGTTCCGGAGTGTCTCTCCGCACTTGTTGCATCTCCATCTTTCACCAGAGACAAGACGATATATGCAGAGATCAGTGTTTCCCGAGATAGATGTACGACGTGTGACAATTATACGTGTCACTGGTACCATCTTGAAATCACACCACGCACGGCTACTTAAAGGAGGGGGAGAAAAAAAGGATACAGTTCAGTGCTATCGTCACGCTTTGCGGCTCGTGGCATACCATTATCGTCCCTTCGAGACGGAGTTCTCACTCAACCAAAACAAAGCAGATACCAGTTTGAGAGCAGCTCAGTATCGCCAGAGAACTAAGCCAACCATAACGCCACGCAATCAGAGGCACCCGCACGGCCTCCCAAGTTACCGTGTCCTGAACGACTCCCCGCGTCCCCGGCCCGTACAAATGTAGGACGAAGCTCGTGGGGAAGTTTGACAAGCCCCATCCTCAGCCGGGAGTGACCCAGGAATGTATGAAAACGTCCCTGACAATGTCTCCGGCGAACATCCAGAGCGCTTCACGATCGAGCCGCCACCTGCCCAAACGTCCGATAGCTACCCTAGAGCTTGAACAGCAGAGCCTGCGGGACAAACACGGCCATCATGACGCCGTAAGCGACCAGCACAGCGGCGAAGATCTTAGCGTGAAGGATGTAGATCCGTACCCACGAGGCGCGGGGGAACGTGTTGAGCGCATCTCTCCAGGAGACGTAGCCCTTGCCGACCACGGCGGGCTCGAGGGTGCCGTCGTAGGTGCGGTCGAAGGGGATGATGGAGTCCTCGTCGGGCGGGAGGAGCGAGGCCTGCACGCGGATGAGGAGGACCTCGGTGGGGACGATGACGAGCGCCCAGGCGACGAGGGTCACGAGTAGGATGATCAGGACCTTCCAGAAGGCGTGGCGGTCGTACTCGGGGACTTCGTTGGGGTGCTCCCTGTCGGGCAGGGGGAGCTTGACGATCAGGGCGGTGAGGACGGGGAGGTAGCCGACTGCCGTGCCGGCGGCCCAGGACGCGACGGTGGGGATCCAGGTCGCCTCAAAGGCCTTGCGGAAGGGAGGGAGGCGCTTCCAGAAGCGGGCTGCGTTGGGAGGGGAGATGGCGATGTGCACCCACGCCGCGGCGAGCTGGACGAGGGCGAGGGAGGCGAGGAGGGTGCCGACGAAGGCCGGGACGAAGGGGATGGCGGTGAAGATGCCTGCGACGATGGACACGGCGAAGGTGTAGGCGACGTAAGCGCCGAGGCCGCGGAAGCTGGAGCGCCAGCCGCCTACGGAGTAGAGGAGGCGGTTGAGGGAGCGGAGGGACGAGCTGATGGGCTTGCCGGCGTCGTTCCTGGGGGTGCCGTCGGGGTTGTCGGCCTCTTCGTTAAGCGCGACCGGCTCGTAGGCGGGTGGGTTGGTGTTCTCGACGATGGCGAGGACGGGGAAGAGCTGGCCCAGGGTGTAGCTCAGATAGATGACGAAGGGCAGGAAGACGACGAAGTTGGCGAGAAGGACGAGGAGGGCCCAGCCCGGCAGCTGCTTAGGCTCGTCGGGGTTGTCCTCGACGGCCCGTCTGAGCAGGGCCGTGGTGGCTTTGCCTGTGAGAGACTGGAACATAGCGGCGGCTTGTCCCGATGCTAGTTTGGTGGATGGGAAAGATAAAAAGCGGATGAAAAATGAATGAAAACTATCGAGTTTCTGCAACGAACGAAACTCTCCGGACGTTGAGACGAGGGTGGAACGGAGAAGGAATGGTAAGCAGATGTTGTTCCTTTTGTACTTCTTAGCGCTTCGTAACAAGCAGACGCAAGCAGGCAGACGTCAGCACTGCCCCCCCCAGTCGTGCCACTGGCTTGCATCAGCACCTGAATGCGCACTAGCGCCCGCCAAGTGGCCAACCGTTGGCGACAGAGTTTCAGGGGCACTCCTCCGGGTATCCGATCTGCTGGCACGGACCAATCGATGCGATGAGTCGGATGTAATCTCGCGCTGGGACCTGAGCTGAAGTTTGGATGAGCGATTGGAAAGAGAGCTGAGATTGAGGGGAGACAATAAGACAGATATGCGCCTGCCTTTGACTCACTCGAAGAAATCAGAATCGCGAACATCGAAGGAAGGAACGACGACAGGACGAATATCCCAAGTTGACGATACAAGGCTCCAAGGTGGCGCTAACAGAGAACCCCACGGTGGGGCACGATCAGCAGACCCGGCGGCGTGCTAAAGTCCCGACTTGCCGAGATGTACCTTTTCTGCCGAACCTCATCTGGTCCCAACATGCCTTGGGAGGATATGTGTGATTTCGCATGCTTCGGATTATTCCTACATCTCACCTTCTTGCGTCAAGAATCCACAGAGCATGTCACACATACACAGGCTTAAAGCGATATGGAAGAAACATCGTACCTGAAGGGCCTGGAAGAGGGGACTTAAGGTTCCTTCCCCACCTTCCAGTCCCAAGCGTCCAATTACGTCAAAGCTCACCTCTGCAACATGTGAACACATCACCAACCTACAGACACCAGTAACCACAATCTCACAAGCAACTATGTCCGCGCCGCAAATACCAAACCTTCTCTCCCTGAGAGGTGGCTCAAGAGGCGGCCGAGGTCGAGGCCGGGGAAGAGGCGGGCACCAGACTTCGGCGGCATCAAGACACGATTCCACGATTCAGGGGACAGACACAGATGCCGCCGTGTCGCGCATGAGTGCTGTGGATGTGGGATATCTGAAAGATCCATTTGCTCAGTATTTCGTGGCAAACGGTTCTGAGCTGGTGACGAGGAGGTTGCCTATCATAAATCGAGGTAGGTCTCTCGTGTTATCCATCGCTTTATGATTTAGAGCTAACACACCCATCAAGGAACCTACACCAGAACCGCAGCGCTAGACTTGCTGGTAGACCAGTTGCTCTCACAAAATGACGGACAACCAGGAGAGAAACAGATCATCTCCCTAGGAGCGGGAACAGACACCCGCAGCTTGCGCCTCTTCTCACGACCTCTGTCCGGCGTCATCACTTACCACGAGATCGACTTCCCCGTCATCAGCGACAACAAGTTCGCAACAGTAACCAAACACGCTGCTCTACGACAGGCCCTAACCAACCCCGAGTACCTGCAACAAGACAAGGCATGGAAAGCCACATCACCAAACGGCTCCCAACTAATATGCCACGGGCTCGACCTCCGTGAGCTAGCTCAAGCCGGAGACGCCACGAAGCTAAACAGCATCAGAAGCGACATTCCCACCCTCCTCATATCAGAGTGCTGCCTCTGCTACCTCCAGCCCTCGGACGCAGCAAGCGTGATTAAGTATTTCACAGACAGGATACCAGACCTAGGAATCGTTCTCTATGAGCCGGTCAAACCAGACGACCCCTTCGGAAGGATGATGGTATCTAATCTGGCGGCAAGGAACGTCAAGATGCCGACGCTGGACGTGTACAAAGAGCCGGCACACCAGGAGGCGAGGCTGAGGGGTGCGGGCTTTGAGCAGGTCAGGGTCATGACCGTGGATAGGATTTGGGAAGATTGGGTGAGTGACCGGGAGAAGGACAGGGTTGATTTGCTGGAGGGGCTGGATGAGGTGGAGGAGTGGAAGTTGCTGGCTGGGCATTATGTTGTTGCTTGGGCTTGGAGGGGAGGAGGGTTTGAGGGGTGGAATAGGTGATTCATATCATAAATTGCAGATGAGCTACAATTGCAATATGCCATGTCTAAGGCAATGAAATGGTACAAACTGTGCCTCTTTGCCTTTTTGCAATGTTAGCTGGCCTGAATTGACTGCCTCACTTCTTGTGCATATATGCGTCAAAGCAAATATGCCATAAAACAACAAACTGCACTCATTCATTGCATGACTAAGCCGTTTTGACCTCACTCCATGCCATATCTCGGCGACATGAGCTCTATTCCCTGTTAATCATCGCAACAAGATCCTTTACGCCTCTATTATGCCCAAGTATCCTCAGAATTTAACCCTTATTGTAGTTGTTACCATCAATAAGTCGGCAAGATGGCGGAATCCAAGGATAACAAGCACTACAAGTACCGGCAGGAGATCCAGCAGGTGAGTCCCATCCCGCCCCTATTCCCTATTGTCAACAAGTCCGCCCCTTCTCGTGAAGAATGTGGAGGTCTGCTGGAATGTCTTGATATTGGGAAGAGAAGTGGAGGACGTTGGGAGGCTTTTGATGGCTATATCTGGCGTCGACGAGAAGCAGGATGTCCCCATCGAAAGGAGTTGTCCCGGACAAGAGAAGGATGATCGCCTCGACACAAGAGTTGTCTGCAATGAGTCGGTGGTCGACATGACACGCCGGAGTGCTTGGATAATGGAGGACTGGGCTGGAAAAGGGCGTTGGACGGCATTGTGTGGGTGGGAGCTGTCTCTTTGATGGCGATATAAAGAGTTGCGACATATCGAGTTCCCTTTGCTGGGTACCCCTTTCGACCTGGATACTCGGCTGGACCATCTCACTGCCCCTGGGTCATCCTGGAAACCATGATTCTCGCATCACGACCGCCGACATGTCCTGGTGCCGCCGGTGGGCATCACATACGGCCGACCAGCCTCGCCGTCGACAGCACTCCCTCCTAACAACACTCCTGCATCCCACCCCGCAGGGTGCAGTGTCGTCCTTTCAACCACCCCGCGGAGTATAATGTTGGTCCTTTTCAGCCACTCAGGCGGTTCGAATCGTGATGGGGCACACGAAACAGCCTTTTTTCGAGTTTTCAAGCTCCTCGGCCACTCACGCGCCTGGAAACTTGAAGCTATCGACAACAATTAGGGCTGCCTTCTTTTTCGGCCACTCACGATGATGGAAATCATGATGAGCCCCGTTTGGTGGCTTTTAGAAAGCTTTGGACCTTGGGTTTCTGGGTTCTCAAATTCTTTGGAGACCTGGAGCTCTTGTTGAAGCCATCTCGGTTTTGGAGAAAGCGTCTGGGAACTTATTTGGCTTCGCGTTGCCGGCGTTTTGCGTTTTGCGTTTTGCGTTCTGCTTTCCTCTGCTCAATCGCCCTGCTTCCCACGTTGCCTCGACACTTGCTTCAGATCCGTTCTTGAGGCACGACAGCCTCAGCAGCAAGCGGCCATGTCGGCCACCAGGGGCAACAACCCGGACCGGCCTGGCAACCCAGGCGACAACCCCGTCGTCGACCTCGCCGCGGCCTCCGGGGGCCAAGGCAACAACTCCTTCGCTCGTGAGCTGTCTCCGGCCTCGCTTGCGGTCTTGTCGGTAAGTGATGACCTCCCAACACCCTCTCCTCTCAGACCATCCCGAGGCGGAGATGCAGAAGGATTCGGAGGAGTCTTGCTCTGTTTGAATTCTGCTGATACGGGAACTCAGCTGCTCAATGTTCCCGACCTCGAGTGCCCAGCCGGCCTCGCGGACGGCGACCAAGACGTCGCTGAACAGAGCCCGGCGCCCGAGAACGTCGCTGTTGCTGACTCCAACAACGAGAACGACAATGATTCCCTCTTCAATGGCTCCTATGACGATGACCATGACAACGTCATGGACGAGGATGATGCCATGGACGGCGTCGATGTCCCCAATCACGGCCAAGCTGCTGTGCAAGACCACCCCGCGCTCGGCTTCCCAGGTGCTCGTCACCAAGAGACCCGGTTTTTCGGCCCCCCTCTTGATGTGCTGACCCGGAGCTTTGTGCCGTCCGCTGTCGAGAATGGCCCTGGTTCGTTCGGCGTTCCCTCGGTTGCCGCTGCGCCTGGATTCGTTCCAGAACGCAACATCCAGGCTAACCCCGTTGCTGGTGACTCTTCTTTGGCGCCCATTGTCATTGACGGCGACTCATCGAGCGACGATAGTGCGACTGTCTCTCCGGGCACGTCGCCGTCTTCGGCCCGGACTCCCAGTGGCGTCGCAAACCCCGGTGCGCCGTCGGGTGAGAACGCGGTCGCTCCTGCCGTTCAGTCTGGTGCTGCCAGTCCGACTTCGGGAGACGATTCGGGCCAGCTGTTCTCGCAGAACGTTCCAGTTCCTCAGAACAACGCTCCTCAAGTTCCGGTTCGCCGCAGTCTTCCACAGAGTCACGGTGTGGCGAGCCTGCGTCGCCAGCATCTGCCCTCCGGCTACCGTCCTAGTCAGCTTTCTCAGATGGACAACACTGCTGCTGAGGATGGCAATGACCTACCACCCTGGCAGTTCAGACGTGTACCGGCGCACTTGGTTGCCGGCTCGTTTCCACCACAAGGCCGTGAAGCTGCTTCTCAGGAACCTCAGAGACGGCTTCCTTCAGTCCCGCCTCACTTGATACTCGCTTCTTCGCCTGAAGCCGCCCAATTCGTTCGTCGGGGAGAGTTAACGGTCCATCAACTAGTGGAGCCGCGGTTTACCCTCCTCACCGGACCTCAAGCTGCTCAAGCCCAACCTCGCACACGTGCCCCGCAACCTTCACCCTGGCCACCGCTTTTCGTTACCGACTCATCTCCTGAAGCCGATCAAGTGCCCTCCCAACAGCGTTCGAGGCAACAGGCTCCACCATATTCACGGAGTCGTCCCTCAACCTCTTTCGGTTACACTGCTCCGGCCACCCAACCTTGGCCATCACCACAGCAGTGGGCGTTTGATGCACCTCTCTTAGCTGATCAAGTGAGCCCATCCACCTCCCAGCGACTTTCAAGGCAGCCTCAATCGGGGCACCCGCAGTCAAGACTCAACTCTTTTCCTCAAGCGAATCAATCAGCTGCTCAACCCAGTTTCGCAGAGCAACGACAGCCCTCAGCGCGCCAGCCAGTCTCTTCGTTTCTAGCCGCTCAAGCTGGTATTGCGGAATATCCCGCACCGCATAATCAATTACCGGTGCAGACTGAGGACTTCCCCGCGCAGCCCGAGACAGAACCATCGCAGCCAGTGACCGGCTATCCCTCTCAGCCTCCTCAGGTCAGTCGCCGGTCTATCTCTGACCATTACTGGAATCCCTCGAACCCTTACTACACCGGAACACCGAGACGAGGACATTGTTCTCTGGTCGAGGCAAGGCCGCCCTTCAAGATACCGCAGAAAAGGGGAAGGAAGCGCGGTTCTCATTACACAGAAGAGGAGCACCGGAAACGAGCCGAGAAGAGGGCCGCACGAAAGGCCGAGAAAGCTGCCGGAGCTGCCGGAGCTACTACCGAACCTACCACCAGTTCTCAGCCTCGTACCGCAACTGAGCAAAGGGCCTCTTCCCAGCGTGCCGCTACTTCGCAATCTGCCGCTACTACTCGGCCTTCCGCCTTGTCTGAGCAAGGCTTTAACTATCAGCCTGCGGCTACTTCTCAGCCTCCCACCTCTTTCGAGCAGGACTCTGGTTACCAGCCTCCGCGTGCGCCCACTCCTGCCCATCTCACCCTACCTCGCACCGCGCCTCAACGCCAGGGGCCCCGGTCTCCGCCCACCAACGGGTATCAGCCTTACTTTGAATTCGGCGAGGGCGCGTCTGCCCAGCAGCAACCACAACCTGACAGCTTTCAGGCGGCGGCTCCTAGCGGGTTTCACCATCAGGCACCTCCCGGTTTGGAGCCTCGGCCTTCTCACTACTCTCAGCTTCAACTCCCTAGTGGCTTTCAGTCTCTAGGTCAGGCTACCAGAATCCGGCCTCAGCCTCATTCCTCTACTAGCTTTCAACCTCGGCCTTCTACCAACCTGCACTCTCAGGCCTTCGCTAGCTTCCACGCTCAGCCTTCAAACGGGTTCCAGCCTCCACCTCCACCTCCACCTCCCGCCGCCGACCAAGTACCTCCTCAGCTTCCTCCCACTTCTCAGGCAGAACAAGGCCATGGCACGACCAACCCAGTTCAGGCCCCCGCCGGTCCGAAGACACCGCGGGCGCGTGGGTCCCCCCAAGGCTCGCATCAATAAGCGAGTCACACAGCCTGTGCCCAAGAAGAACAGCGACCAGGGTGCAGGTGTTGCCGTCAACAAGGTTGACGATGAGAAAGAGGCTGCGAATGAGGGAGACGAGCAAGTGGTGGACGACAATCAGGCTGGAGAGGGCTCGGCAACAGGAGCTGGAGAAGAGAAGTCAGTGGTGAACGACAACCAAGCTGGAGACCACTGGCAAACCGTGCCTAGAGGAGGCAGTTTCCAAATCTTCTCCGAGTTGGAGGACGTTTTTCTGGAACAACCTGGTGCTAAACCGTACCGGGATGTTAGCAACGTGTTTCTTACCGAGAAGCAAATCAGCGAAGACTTCACATATGGACGTGGCGGACCGGGACCGGAGGCTAGTGCCTCTCAGCCTGCTCCTGTTGTCCCTCAGGACGACTACCTGACTTTCAAGAGCGATGCAGACGAGTTCAGGAAGGACCTTATTAACGATATCAAACAGATGATGTACGTCTCTGGGGAGACGGGCGAACCATCGGCGGAAACTACTGGCATGATCGAGGAGATTGTTCGGCAACAGGTGGTCGAGATCGTAAGTCTTACACCTTCATCCTCAGCCGTCACATAAAGTTAACACACCACTAGCTGCGTAGTTGCACCGAGCTCGCCGCCCGCCGCGGCTCGCGCTCCATCACCATCAACGACCTCATCTTCCAAATCCGCGACGACGCCCCGAAGGTCTCCCGCCTCCGCACCTTCCTCTCATGGAAGGACGTCCGCAAAAACGTCAAAGACTCGGAAGACAAAGGCGGCGACGCCGACCTCGGCGCAGGTGAGGACCCCGTGGGAGGGGCCCTTCCCGGCGGACCCGTCGACGAAACGACCAAGAAGAACAAGAAGAACAAGGTCGGCCTGCCGTGGGAGCCGTCCTCCTTCTTCAACCAGGAGGTGCCCGAGCGCGAGGACGAAGAGGACGAAGAGGAGGAGGAGATGAACTACATCACCCTCCAGCGCCTCCGGAAGGCCGACGAGCGCACCAAGGCCATGACGAAGGAGGAGTACGTCACCTGGTCCGAGTTCCGGCAGGCGAGCTTCACCTACCGCAAGGGCAAGCGGTTTCGCGAGTGGGCCGGGTTCAATATAGTGACCGACAGCAAGCCCTCGGACGACATCGTCGACATCCTGGGGTTCCTGACGTTCGAGATGGTGCAGACGCTTACCGAGGAGGCGCTGAAGATCAAGGACCACGAGGACCTCCTCAAGTCGACGGCGCCCGATACCGCCGGCACGAAGAAGCGGAAGCTCGCGCAGGGCGGACTGTTCGACCCCCCCAGCGAGGGCAGGACGCCGGTCGAGCCGAGGCATATCCAGGAGGCGTTTAGGAGGCTTCAGAGACGGCCGAAGAAGAGTCGCGCTATGCTCACGGGCACGAGGATTGCGCAGCATGCTAGCCTGAAGCTTATTTGAGCGTTTGCATTCTGGGTTGAGACGGCTTCCCTTTCCGACCTTCGCCATGGCGTCACGGTTTTCAACATCGCTTTTTCAGCAGTTCTTTCGGCATCAGTTTCCTCTTTCATTTTATACCACTCACTACCCCTAATCAGTGGTCCTTCACCCGTTGGTCTTTGTCGTTTATCTTTCATTTTTTTTTCTCTATCAGCGGTACACAGCATCGGCCCGGCGTGGAGGAGTCGGCGGAGAGCCGTCGTTTTATTGGCGTTTAGAAGGAAGGAACTCACGAAAGGAAGGAGGAGTGTCATGGCATCATTACGAATCACGGATGTCTGTATCTTAGTTTCCTCATAAGCGATCCAACCCCCCAGATGCTTCGTCTTAATTACTCCGTGACTTGTTCACAGGGTCTGGACTCCTATTAGTCTTCACCCTTGTCCCGATCCTCTGTAACACAGCAGGCAACTCGAGCTGATCTTCCTCCTCCTCTTTCTCCTCCCTCCTCCCCTTCTCAAGGCTAATAGTAAACCCCCTCCTCCTAAACGCGCCCGTAACACTCCGCTGCAGCCCCATCAACCCCGAACTCCCCGCCGTCCCACGTCTCCTCATGACCGTCGGCGCGCTCTGAACGGGCGAAATCGTGACCCCCTCATCCGGCTCGGCAGGAGGACCATCGAACCTGTCCCTATCTTCCCTCCTCCTGCCGGGGGGACTGATACGCTCCTCCCCCCTCCCACCGCGCTTCTCCATCGCCCTCAACCGGTCGGCGTAGTTCCGATAGCTAGGCCGCTCCAACATGCCCGACCTGAACGCGTTGACGCCCACCAGCAGCTTGGTCAGGTCGACCAGCTCCTCGAGGTACTCGATGATCTCCATCTGCCCCGCCGCCGCGGCGCTCCAGCTGAGGAACTTCTGCTCCGTCGCGTTGCGGATCATGGTGCTGTCTATCCTCTGCGGCGTGTTGGCGCCGCTACCTCCGCCGGCGGGGGTGTGGGGGCGGGAGGAGGAGGGGGGAAGGGGCCCGCGGAGGAGGGTGGATTGTTCGGTTTGTATGACCTCCCGTACGCGGTTGACGAGGCGCATTTGTGCTAGTCGACAGGAGGGGAGGAATTGCGGAAGGGGAATCTTTGTAGTAAGTGCTTCGTTCGCGGCGAAGAGGGTGAGCGTGATGGCGGCGGACACGTTGCGCCGGTAGGTGTAGACGTGCGGGTTCATGTCCTCCAGCACGGAGCTGCCGTACGCCCGGCGCAGGGAGATGGAGTTGTCCATGCGGTCGATGATCTGGTGCAGGACGTAGACGATCTCCTTGTAGATCGGCTCTAGGGCGCGGAAACTCCCCTTGAGGCGGGGCTCCGAGAGGCAGAAGGGGAGGAATGTCTCGGCTGCGGATAAGGAGTTTTGGGCCTTTTGGGAGGCGGCTTGGAAGCGTGCGTTGAGTTTCTTCGAGCGCAGGGCTGTTGTGACCACTTTGGAGGGCGACTCGGAGCCTGTGGCGAGTAGGCCCTGCATACGGGTTATGTGGTTGATGGTGGAGGAGAGGGACTCGACGAGCCGGTCGCGGGCGCGGACGGGGTAGAGGACTACTGCTACTATTAGGGCGACTGTGCCGCCGACGAGAAATGCGACGAGGCGCTTGACGAAGTTCTCCCATGCTGGAGCTGTTCCGCTTACGGTTGCTGGGGGTGTTAATTGGGGTTGAGAAGTGAGGGGTGGGAGGATAGAACGTACATAAGGCGACGATGCACATTGACACGATGGAGATCATGCCTGCTTTGACGTATGGCGTCCCAAGTTGCACATAGGCGGAGGGTATGATGCCGATGACGAGGATCACGACCAGGGCGACGAGGTTATGTCCACCTATCTCGTAGGACGCATAGCCCCAGAGACAGCCGAAGATAACCCCGAAGGCTCGAACGAAGAAGATCCAGAGTGAGGATCCGATGGCGACTTCGAAGACGAGGACGAGCTGGAGAGGAGCCCAGACCACTCGCATCGAGTTGAACCAGCCGTTTAGAGGGCCGTAGAAGGCTATCCAGCTTACCAGCATGACGGCGGTGGTGAGCTTGAGCGCATAGGCGAAGTGCTCGGAATGCGCGACGCTCTCCATGAACTCTGCGAGTTGACCTCTCCACCAGAGAGCAGAGAATTTCTTGCGCTGGTGGGGTTTGCGGTCTGGCACGGGCGCCTTGGGTTCGTGGGTTGAAGGTGTTGAGACCTGTGACGGGGGATTCGCAGGAGGGTTGGCCTCTTCATCTCCGACAGGACTGGCGTCGTCGTTGTCAGAGTCACTACTATCGCTTTCATGCTCCTTGTGCTTCGGCTTGCTGTCCTTGCTGTCTTTCTTGTTGTCTTTGCCCGTCCGGACTTCCTTCCGTGCATTCTCCGGCAGTGTCATGACATCTTGCTCGCCGCCAGATCTCAGGAACCTATTCCAGTTGATCTTCCTCGGCCAGTACAGACGTCTTCGATCTCTCCTTACTTGTCGCCGCATGACGAGTTTTCTAGCATGCTTGAGCATCGTCATGATCTGCTCGGCTGCCTGGCGGAGGCTCAAAAGGGAAGATGCCAGCAGGAATGTCTCTATGCTGGGCATGACGTCGACCTGCGTGATACAGTGAGCTATATACTCTTTAGACAGTACAACGAGGAACCTGACTTACCTCCTCATGTGCTGCCTCAGCAGCCGCAACTCTCCTAAGCGAGTCCTGAAAACAGAGGTCGTAGAATGCAACAGCACCAGCGAAGGTGTCGACCCGGATATCGAGCTCCTCAAGGCTGATACCGTCTGGGGCGACTGCACCCGAGGGCAGTCTCTCGACATCATAGCAATAAGCCAGACAGGACACAACCAATACAATGGCGGCGTCCACCTGGCCCAGTAAGTTCGATACCGGCTCTCTGACCCGCGCAAGCAACGTCTCCAGCACATCGGGGTCGCCAGAAGCAATCTCCCGTTGAGGTTTGGCATGCTCCAGTTTCGACTCCAGCGATGTCCGCGTCGATATAGGCATTTGGCTGCGACGGCTCGATCGACGTGAGCCCTCCCCATATTCTTCCTCCCCAATATTGGGCGATAGCATTCCGTGATCGGAGTAGGTGGAATCCGATTCCTGACTATCATCATCGCTTGTTTCGTTCTCCCGCTCCTTCGCCCCCATCAACACGAACTTACTCTCGCAGGCACTGATGAGCGTGTTGACGTTGCGCACCAAACCAGCCATGGCAGTGCTGCTGATGGGCTTGAGACTCCGCGAGGGCACAACGGCGTACTCGATCTCGTACGTGCACTCCCGCAAGGCGGACTTACAGCTGCTGAGCTTGGCTCTCAGCTTCCCCTTTGCGCCAGTTAGGGCGGCAAGCTTGGACTCCTGGGTGGTGGCTGCGGATGACTTGGCTGTGGTAGTCGTAGACATCTTCGTCACCCGGGCTCCCTTCTCTCCGTCCTCCTGTGGTTCCATAAACCACTCCGTCGCGGACTTCAAGGTCGTCTGGGTCTGGGACAATGTCTGAATCGTGGTATCGGCCAAGAACTTGCCCGAGAACTCTGGGAAGACTGTCACATTGACTAACAGCAAGACACCCATGGCCGTAAGAATCGGATATATGATGTTGGTGGCCGTAGAGACAGTAAAATGGTTGGCAGTGCCGACTAGCGTGGTGAAGCTGGTAAGGAGGAACAGCCAAACCAAGGTAAACAGACGAGGGCTCTGAGAGCGAACATATCCATGGACTAGGGAGACAATGACGAGAAATATAGCCCGGATGGTGTAGGCCGCCGGCTCGTTGGATTTGAAGATCAGACCGGACAGGTACATGCCCAGAGCAGACCAGCCCAGTCCCAGCATGGTACCGATCAGGGTGAGTACCAGAGCCTGTGCCATCTGTCCAAAGCGCTGCGAGCAGTGGCAGAAGACAGCCGTCATGGCGGCCAGGTAGTTGGCTGGTCCATAGCGTCGGCTGACGGCGGGTATGACGACAATGGTCAACGAGATTGTGACTGCGATCGTATGCTTGACCATGCGCTGCCAGAGATGGTTCGTGTTTAGTTTCGACTTGACGGCCGTATACCGTCGCGAGACACTCGTCCGGAGAGTCATTGTTACCAGAATGGCGCGCGAACTATCCTCCAGGTGGTTTCCTCCTCCTGGTCATGATTCCAGCAGTGGTGATGGACGGTGAACATATCAACTGCAACCGGATGAAGGAGTGTTCTCCCGCTGGAGATGAGAAAGAGCCCTTCAACTGACAAATTGGCAGGAACAACAACCCAAAGGAGAGATAATATACAAGTCATGCCTCCTTCCACCCACTTTTAAAGTTTGCGCTAAACTGCCATAGCTGGTGCCGAGGAGCGCTGACTAATATCAACCCTAACCCTCAATAAACTTTCTTGAACCCCCAAGCGAGTCGCGACAGCTCTCTCTCAGACAACAACCACCCAACAACCTCTGCCACCACGGCCGCAACGCCCGCCATGTCACACCTCCACCTAACCAACCCTCTCGCGACGCCTGACCAGATCTACCGGCGCTCCAACTTCTCCGCCCTGCCCACCGACCTCCAAGACCTCATCTTCTTCCAATCCCAGCTCCTCACCCAAGCCGCCGGCCTCCTTCTCCAACTGCCCCAATCCGTCACGGCGCAAGCGAACGTTCTCCTCGCGCGCTTCTGGCTAGTCGAGCCCATCCTATCCCAAGAATTTGCCCCCCTCTCGGCGGCCGCCTTATACCTCGTCGCCAAACTCGGTCCGGCACCCGCGAGCGCCAGGAACATATGCAATGTCTACACTTATCTCCTATCGCCACACTCAACCCTCTTCCGAGCAACGTCTACACAGCCTACCTCCTCGAAACCACCAGATGATCTATCCAGCTACACCCCCACCGAGTCCGAATACCAATCCTTCCACTCCCACATCCTCCGCCTCGAAGCGCGCATCCTCTACTGCCTCGGGTTCGACACGCACGTCGCCCTCCCCCACCCCTTGGCGGTGACGTACCTCCAGTCCCTCGACTTCTTCGCCCTCCCCTCGCAAGCGCAGAAGAATCAACTGGCCGGACTGGCAGTCCGGTACCTCAGCACCGCTCTGCTGTCTCCGCAGCAGCTCTACGTCACGCACCAACCACCCAGCCTGGCTGTTGCGGCACTGTACAACGCCGCGCGGGACTTGGGGGTCAAGATGCCGGAGTGCGAGTGGTGGGAGGTTTTTGATGTGGAGAGGGAGGAGCTGGGGTTCTTGGTGGTTGGGATGAGGAGTTTGACGGGGTGGGTGGAGAGGATGAGGGAGGAGGGTGTGTGTGGGGGTTTAATTGGGGGGATGGTGGATAGGGGAATGGTGGAGAGCGAGATGGAGAGACGGGGGATGAGAATGGGGAACGGGAGGGGGCAGGGGAGTGGTAATGGGGATGTGATGGAGGAGGAGAGGGAGATGGATGAGGAGGACATGCTGGCGAGGAAGATGGATGAAAGGATCGCGGAAAAGGAGGCCGAGGCGATGGGGTATGGGATGGATGGGTTGGAGGAGTAGAGATGCTATGGGAACACCATGGAGAGATACGGTCTCGGATCCTAAACAGATATGAGAATCTCTGCCTAACTTTTTCATGGCTGGTAGAATGGGTCCGGCTCCCGGTCGACTCAAGTCAGATTAGAAAGGAAGCTCCGTTATCTGAATTGCATTACGCGCGGCATGAGATGCACGGCAGGGGCTGAAGAGCATGCTGATATAGGGGTTATGGTGGATAAACAACATGTCTTCCATGGTCTATGGCATGTCCGGTGTCTACGGGGGTAGAACGCCGCGCGGGAGGCCTCGCTGTCATGGGCGACAAACATATTCATTAACTTACTATAGGCCCAGAGGCGCAACTACTGAGCTCTTGCATCGGCCATCGCTGACAACTCTAGTGCTACCTGCTCGCCCCAGACACGGCTCCTTCCTTAGACCCCTGCCCTTCCCTCCTCGCCTTAGCACCAGCCTTCAGCTTCTCCCACCGATCACGGTACTTCTCCACTGTCTGCTGCAGCTTGGCATAATCCTGCTCGAGCACCTCCATTCGTTGCGCGGTAAGCGCCATCTGCTCCTCCAGCTCCCTGTTCCTCTGCCTGAGCGCCTCCTCGACACCACCGCCACCAACAGGCTCGGCCTTGCCACTTCCACCTCCACTAGAGGACATGGGCGAGCCGGGCCGCTGGAAGCGCAGACTCTGGGCTAGGGCGAGGTGCGAGCTCTGGGAGTTTATCTCAAAGGCGTGCAGGCGCTTGCTTAGTTTGTCTAACATCTCCTTCAGGCTCTGGTTTTCGAGGTGGAGTTCCTCGACAGTATTAGCCAGGTTCTGGGCGGACTTGCCGTTTCCTAGACGTTTGCGGAGGGCCGGAGATAGGGGCACTTGAGATTCTCGGGCGTCGACAAAGTCGTCTTCGTCTAGGTCGGCTAGGTTCTCTGCATCCCCTCCATGGATGGAGGCGGCTATGCGCCGTCTTTCCTTTTGGTCGAATGTCAGAATGCTAGCATACGAAGCCGTATGGCCGCTGGTTGGGACGACGTAGAACGAATCGTTCGGTCCATGATCCCCTCTCAGTGCGCGCAGAGTAGCTTTGGAGTAGATCTTGGAGAGGTCTGGCTCGATGGTGGCCGAGTGTGGGGGCCGGGAGCGCTGTCTCCTCTGAGATGGTGGTTCTGGTGCCGTTGCCGGGGCCGACTCTGAAGCCGATTCTTCTGTTATGAGAGGCAGTCCTGCAAAAGCCAGAGGCGCTGATAGCTTATTGAAGATGCTGCCGAATGTGCTATAGAATCTGGAGAATCCTTCGTCGCTGGGGTTCGGACTGGGCTCCTCCTCCTTGACCGGCTCCATTGTCTGCTGGGGCTCGGGTTTACTCGGTGCCACCGCGCTTGGCGGAACCCAGCTGGGCTTGCCTGGCTGCTCTGACTTGTTTGTTGTCTTGCTGTGTCCGCCGTCTCTGCGCGGGTGAACTTCTATGCTTCCCGGGGCGAGATCGTTGGAAACACTCGGCGTAAGGGCCTGTCCGCGGCGGGCCGTCCGGATGCCCCTGGCGGAGGCAAGATTGCTGGCGATGGATGATGACATGTCCCGCGCGGGATACCTGCGCTGCTGGTGCGACAGCGTCGGCAGCGTCTTGGTCGCAACCGGCGAGCTAGAACGACCTGCCCTCCCGGCCGAGGCGGTCTTCTTCTCTTTCCCATCGTCTGCGGTGGTGGTTTGTTTCTCGTCGCTTTCGACTATATCGCTTTCTGTTGATTGTTGGCTCGTCTGCTCGTAAGGAAGTTTGAGTAGCTCAGAGAGCTTCTTGTGGTGCTGTTCGAGTAACCTGAGGGTCCTCAAGGCTTCGATGCTGCCCGTATTTTTGGCGGCGTTGGAGAACTCGCCAGCGGCCAAGGCATGTTCGTCGACGGCTACGGTACTGTCAGAGCTTCGAGTAGCGTCCGAGGCAGCTTTCGCATGGTCATGCGCCTGGGAAAGGTGGTCAGCAGCTGTGCATACATTATGGATATCGAAGCCGTACTTTGATCAGAGGTGAGGCTTCCATGGCGAGTCAACATCACGGCGCAAGCACGGGGTACAGTATAAGTAAGTGTTGATTAGATGTGCACCGCCAAAGAGATAACCGCGGATTTAGCAAGTGGGGAGAGTACGTGTAATACAGCTGGCTATGGAAGGAAGAAATGTCATGAAGAATCAAGGATGAAGTCTTGAAGTCTCGAAGTCAAAGTGACTGATCGGACAGCCGCAGTGCCGCACGTGGACGGCTGCTTATCTTATCGGGGAGACCTCGAACTTGTGGCTGAAGCTTCCCCGCAATGTGGCGGCAATGCTAGTGGAACCAATGAGAATCCAGTTTCTGGCTGAAACTCCCCGCCCCTTGCTTAACAGCAAACTGGGATTACCTACCCGGTAGGGGCCGGCCAATTCCCCGATCTCCCACTAAAACAAGTCATGACGATGCCCTGGCCTGCCTGTGCTGCAGTTGGTTCCATGTCTCAGACTTACAACAAGCTGGGAACACTTGTCCCAGGCTCAGAACTCTGTTGATCTTCCACAGGACATCATTTACCTTTGCATCAACCACCGCAATCACTCAACTATGGAGGCCAACGGCCTCGACAAGTTCCTCCCCAAGTCCATCGCAGCCAAGCGACGGCGCAAGAAGCGAGGATCTATCGCCGAGACCACGAGCAGCGCAGATGAGGCTGGGCCAGGATCTGGTGGAGCAGCAGCAGATGGAGGAGAAGGAGGAACTGGCAGTTCGGCCAGCAGCTCGACTGCGCCAAGGGGCCGTTCCATCATCAGCCGCGAACAAACAGCCGGCACTGTTACCAGCAGCAGAACCAGCACCAACATCAATCTGGAGAAGAGGACGAGTAACATGACTGATGAAGGCGAAGACACCAGTCTGGTTTCCTACGAGTCAGACCCTGAACTGTGAGTAATAGCCTGTTTCTTTTTGCTCATCGCTTTCTTCATTACCTGTCACCCTCTCAGTGAGAGAACGGGGACAAGAGCTCCCAAGAGTTGATGCGGAGACCCTGAACCGTATCAGGACACTGCATCAGGTCAGGCGTCCCCCGATTCCCTGTCGTATTCGCTACACCCCAGGCGCCCCAAGCTTCTAAATCCCTTCCAAGAATGCATGCGCGGCCTTTGATCTCTATTTACTCCACCACATGAGCTGGAATCTCTTGACATCATTGTCTGCTTCATACACTCACCGCCAAGCTCTCTAATTCCCTAGCACTTGCCAGCATCGTCTTCTCTCACAGTACCTTGTTTCGCTGCTTGTTCCTCCGTTGTTCCATTGTACATAGGTATCATTTTGGTTTTGTTTTCGAAACCTGGAGCTCTAACAGTAACATCAAACACACCTCAGGCCCGACCGACCAACCATTCCTTCGACGCACCACTCTCAGATTGGCTACCTGACAACAAACTCCCCGATAGTGCAGGCTGCTGTCCACCTAGAAACAGAACCTTCGCATACATCAGATACCCCCTCGTCGGCACGATCTTCCACCTTCCCCGTCAACAGCACGCGCACCTACAGCCCCGGCTCTACCGCTGCCCTTGCTACCTCCAAGACGGGCCTGACGGCACCGACATCCCAGGCGCAACGCTCGCCGTCTCCCGTCGGCCGATTCCGCGACGTTTTTAAGAACAAGAGCTCATCTGGCACCGGTAGCCCGAGTCCAGAAAGAGCGCCCTTGGCCGACGCTCTGCGACCAAAGTCCTCTTCGAACGCCCCCGAGGCCGACCTCGAGCCAGTCAGAGTACCCGAGCCCACGAAAGCTGCGGCGTCATCCTCTGAACGGTTCCGCCGTCTCTCGCAAGGCGCCAAGGTTGATACCTCGCGTCCCCCACAAACACCTCCGTCAAGTGAGAACAAGACTCCAGTAATAGTAAACACACCGCCGACCCCCACCGACCCTCAGTATCCGTCCTTCCACGACAGCCCAGTCAAGAACTCCGCCGCAACCACGCCCTTGCCCGCAAATGCATCCCCTCCGCAGAAGGGAAACATGATATCCCAGCGACGCAGAGCTGGCTCAGCCACCCTAGGTCCCAGCAAGCTCTCCAATATCGTCCAGGCGCCCTTGACTCCGACACTCGAGAATCCCGCCTCACCAGGAAATGCGGTATCGGGCTTCTTCTCGTCGATGATGTCGACCGTCCAGAGCACGGCAAATACTCTTAGCAACAGTATAGGCACTGCGAACCTCGGTCAGGGAGCCAGTCGTAATAGGCTGCCCCTACAAGAGGAAGGGCAGAACGAGTCGCAAGGGGCAACAGACAGCGTGGAAGTGGAGTCAGGCACAGGTGCGACAAGTGAGCACTCGATGGATGCGAAGGAGCCCGCGGTCAAGACCCTTGGCAAGGGCGACCTGAGCTTGAGCCATCTGGGCATTGAGGAGCCAAAAAGCGCCGCTGGTACACCGTTAACGGCCAAGTTTCCCGATTTACAAAATGAATCCATGCGGGGGCGGTCCGAGTCTGCTCCGGTCGATAATGGTGCGTCAGATGCGGTAGATCGTGCTCAGGATCGAAACCGGCCACAGTCGCTTTATGAGCCGGTTGGGAATGGGATGGGTGAGCACACTCCACCACAGGGCAGCGTTTACGAGGATAGCTCTGGTATCAAGAGGAGCGGGAGTATTCGCAGCGCCATTGCCGGCCGCAGGAAACGAGGCAGCAGTGTTGCAACCGGCGCAACTGGGAACACCATCGCTGCCGCTATTGCAGCTGCGAATTCCTCCCTCACCCGGCCCCAGACGGACTCAAACGCGCCAAAACTTACCGGGTTCGCCGTGGCGAGCAAGAAAAGGAACCGCGACTTCCACGCTTTGTTCAAGAGCGTTCCAGATGATGACTATCTGATTGAGGACTACAGCTGCGCACTGCAACGGGAGATTCTAGCGCACGGCAGACTGTACGTCTCGGAAGGCCATCTGTGTTTCAGCAGTAATATTTTTGGCTGGGTGACGACTCTTGTCATGGGCTTTGACGAGATCGTTGCTGTCGAAAAGCGCAGCACGGCTCTGGTGTTCAAGAATGGGTTGGAGATTTCGACGCTCCACGCAAAGCACATTTTTGCCTCGTTTACAGGCCGAGACGCGACATATGATTTGATTGTGAAGATCTGGAAACTCGGTCATCCAAGCTTGAAGAGCTCCCTGAACGGTGTCCGCATCGACGAGACTGGAGGCGATAGGACGGAGAAGGTCGATATCGATGCGTCGTCTATCGGCGGTAGTGCCACCATATCTGGGTCTGGAAGTGACAGCGATGACGACGGGGATGATGATATCTACGATGAAGATGAGGACAACGACGACACGGCTGAGATCACACAGGCCACTGAGCCGACGTCTCTCGACGCGCCTCACGATAAGATCGTAGCGCGGAAGTCTTCCGGTGCTCCCTTGGCGAACATGCCTGCAGGGAAAGAGGAGGGTACGGCAGGAACACCATCACAAGATTTCCCAGGCCCAGCTGCCCACGCTCCGACAGACTGCGGAGATGCAGCAACGCATTACGATATAATCATAGGCGACGACGTTATACCCGCTCCTCTTGGCAAGGTGTACAACCTCATGTTTGGACCCGCGTGTGCTGCTTGGATGGGCAAGTGGATTACAGGCGACCAGAAATGCACGGAACTCACTGGCCTACTGGAGGATAAGAAGGGATTGGTTGAAGACAACAAGACGAGGGGTTATACCTACATCAAGCCGCTTAATTCGTCCATTGGGCCGAAACAGACGAAGTGTATAGTGACTGAGCAGCTCGACAACCTGGACCTCGAGAAGTCGGTCAACATCTCTTGCTCGACGCAGAACCCGGACGTGCCAAGCGGGAACATCTTCACGGTCAAGACGAAGTATTGTCTATCATGGGCGGAAAACAACGCGACACGGGTGCAGGCCAACTGCACGATCGAATGGACCGGCAAGAGCTGGCTCAAGGGTAAGGCGACCTCGATGTTCTCTCGTACTGCCATTATGCTAACCATCTTCAGGTCCCATTGAGAAAGGCGCAAGAGACGGCCAGACGCAGTACTGTAAAGATCTCTTCGCCAGCCTAAAGACCGCAGTGGCATCGCGCGCCAGGTCTGGCACGATCGGAGGCGGCGCAGGCAAGACGGGCAGGAAGAAGGGCCGCAAGGGCAGGACTGTACCCTCGACAGCCACGAGTGACGGCGAAGGCGTGCGAAAAACAGTTGCCAAACCGGACTGGGGTTTCTTCGATCCGGTCCGACCTTTCCTCAGCCCCTTTGTCGACATTGTCAAACCTATCATGACGGGCAACGTCGTCTACGGCCTTCTAGTTGGCCTCCTCGTAGCAACATGGTTCGGTTTTGGATCGAACGCATCGTCGGGGCGCTATGGCAGGGACCTAGGATACATCGCCAACGCGGACCGCCATGCAGCTTATGAGGAGATGTGGAGGAGGGAGGAGAGCGAGCTGTGGGAGTGGCTCGAGGAGCGAGTCGGACTGGAGCGGCTCAACGGAGCACCACCGGTGGGCGGAGCTGTGCCACCGCCGAAGAAGGCGGCATTCGAAGAGAAGATGCGCCAGGATAAGATGTCCGAGAGGGAGATCAAGGAGGCGATCCGGGTGACGGAGGAGAAGCTCAAGATCCTCAAGTCGGTTGTTGATAAGGAGGCGGAAGAGAAGGCTTGAAGAGGAGTTGACGAGACACGCACGCACTGCACTGCACTATACCGATACCACAGGGATGCACGCTACTTTGTTTTCCTTATTTCTCGTTTACCAAATGCATACGACGTCCGAGGATGACGGAGTCGTACAATTATGGCATTGCATGAGCGACTGGCGTTTTCACTTTCCTGGGTTATACTGGCTATCGTCATGGATTAGCAATCATACCAAGTATTCCTATCACCGCTCTCAATCATTTCCTAACCTTCCTGGCAGCAACTCGGGACAACTCTTTATTCCGTTGGCCCAACTTGTTCCAGTCAGTCAACGGGAACAACAATTTAGTGAAGGCTTAATAATATCCGCATATTGACCGAGGCATATCGATCGCCCTTCCATCTCGCCGGCACAGCGAACCGTTGCATGCGGGGTGGCATTGGCATTGCGATAGCGGGGTTTGGACTAGTCTAGTTGCCAGTGACGTCTTTGTACTTAAACACTCGCTTGCCCTCACCGTCGGTATAAGACATATGCTACAAGTGTTACGAGGCTACAGAACTCAATTGAAGAGGAACATCATCTACAGCCTCAGACGAACGCATACAACAGTCAACATGCCTCGCGCTCTAACAGTGCAAAAGATAGAGGGCGTCAAGCCGGGGAAGGTTTACTATCCGTATGTCTCCTTTCCCTCCCCTTCCTCTCCTTCCTCTCCTTCCTCTTCCCATGAAAACTTCCCAGCTAACATTATCCCAGCCTGCAACTCACCGAAGTCCCAACACCCACCCCCTCCCCAACCCAGCTCCTAATCCGCATCCAAGCCGCGGCCCTGAACCACCGCGACCTCTTCATCCGCCAGCACCTGTACCCGGGCATCTCCTTCACCCACCCCCTGTTGGCAGACGGGTACGGCACCGTCATCTCCGCCGGCAGCTCCAGCACCATCCCCGTGGGGAGCGCCGTCCTCCTCTACCCCGCCCACGGGTGGGAGTCCAACCCCCTCGGCCCCGAGGCGGGGGACATGTTTTCCGTTATAGGCGGCGCCGCCTTGGTGCCCTGGGGCGCGGGCCAGGAGGTCGTCTGCGTGGAGGAGAGCGAGGTCGTGTTGGCGCCGGAGCATTTGACCCCCGCCGAGGGGGCGGCTCTGCCGTTGGTGGGGGTGACGGGGTGGAGGGCGCTGGTGACGAAGACGGGGGAGGGGAAGGAGGGGAGAAATATATTGATCACCGGGATTGGGGGGGGCGTGGCGCTGCAGACGATGCAGTTTGCTGTGGCCATGGGGTGTAACGTATTTGTTACCAGTGGGGATGAGGAGAAGATCGAACGGGCGAAGAAACTTGGTGCGAGGGGGGGCGTGGTGTATAAGGAGGCTGGGTGGGAGAAGAGATTGAAGGAGATGTTGCCTGCTGACAGGCCGTGGTTGGATGCGGTGGTCGACGGGGCGGGAGGGGAGGTGGTGGGCAAGACGGTTAGGTTGTTGAAGGCTGGGGGGGTTATTGCGCAGTATGGAATGACTGTCGGGCCGAAGATGGATTGGTTGATGCAGGCTGTGCTGAAGAATGTCGAGTTGAAGGGGAGTACGATGGGGAGTAAGAAGGAGTTTAGGGAGATGGTGGAGTTTGTGAGGGAGAAGAAAATTAGGCCTGTGGTGAGTCGGACGGTTAAGGGGATCGATAATCTGGAGGGGATTGATGGGTTGTTTGAGGACATGAAGGCTGGTCGGCAGTTTGGGAAGTTGGTTATTGAGTTTGAGGGGGCAGATAGTCGGTCGAGTTCGCCGAAGCTGTGAAGAGTTGAGTAGCATGTCATCACGAAGAGGGGATATCTAGGTCCATGGTCAATGTTGGTGACATTAAGCGGGTATCATACGGTCTAATCCTCCTCTTACACCTCCAACAACCTAATCTTCTGTCTCTGCGATCTTCCGTTTCTTCTTTGGCTTCGCACCGGGCTCCTCTGGCGGCACGAACTCGGACTCGCGCTCCTTCCGCTTCTCCTCCTTCTTTGCCTTGGCCTTCTCCGCCCTCTCCTGCTCTGCCGTCCGCTTCTTGGCCTCCTTGCCCAGGAAGTACTCGCCGCTCTCGATCTGCATGTCGACCTTGCTCTTCTCGGGCGCGGGCGGGAAGGGCGTGTAGTTCTTCTTGCTCTTGTCCGTGACCTTCTGCGGCACGTAGCGCTTGCTGAGGTTACGCTTCTTGAAGTTGGGAAGGTAGCGGTCCCAGCTCTCGTTGGCCAGCTCCGGGTCCTTGGCCAGCTCGCGCTTGATCATGAGCTCCTTGATCAGATAGATCGGGTGGATGTTGGCCAACGTGTCTTCGACCACCCTCCGCACTTCCTTAAGGCCCTTGAAGGGACCCATGCAGGAGACTGTGTTGCCGTGGACGAGGATGTAGGTTTGTGTGAGGAGTTCGAGAGCCTTGAGTGTGCTGCCGCCGGGTCCGAGAATGCGCTGCCGCCTCTTGATGAATTTCTCCTTATTTCTGACGAGGTTCCGGATCTTGATGATGTCGCAGGCCACGCCGTCTTCGAGGATCTTGATCGCTTGCGGCGCGGGCACGCTTCTGGCGAGGAGTTTTATGAGGTCGCGGGCGTTGAGGATAGCCGCGGGATCGAATGTTTTTCTTGTCGTCTTGACTGTCATCTGACCTTCGACGAGATCGAGGGTGCAGGCAATGCCATACTTCTCAAGGGCCTTGGTGACGAGGGGCCAGGCTTCCTTGAGGTAGACTTCTCGGTATTTGGGGAACAGCGTCGCGAACGAAGACTCCTCGGCAAAAGTGCCGCCGGCATTGTCTTCGGGTTTGAAGGGGTCCGTCTTCCACTTGTCGATGTCGTCGGTATCCCAAGGCTTTGGTTTCTTGTGTGTCGACGGCATTTTGAGAGTCGCAGGGGATGGGCAGTCTTGTTTGTTGTGAGATGGTATTTGGGGTTCAAGGTCACGATCAGCTTCAAGTTGGATGGAAGTTTTCAGTGGAGACTGGAATGGAAAAAGGTGGCGGTTCGGGTCCGTGCGCGTAAGGTTTCCTTATCGAGATAACGGAATGTGTTATCTTGGCTTGTTCTGCATAATTTCTTATGCCATCTACAAGAATATCTGGCCCATCAGCGTCCGAAGCCACTGAATGCAGGAGAAAGCGGTGAATGAACGATAGAGCTCCACCATCACGATGGCCACTCCCCGATTCGCTGAAGTTTGTCCCAAGCAACTGGGACCTGCACATGCTGGAGAATTTCAATGGCCCCCCCTCACACAGACGTCATATCACGAACGGGTTCTGGTGGGCAAAAATGCTTGGACAGCCGCAACACAGCACGCCACCACCCAGACTACTACCTAGGTAGATGTATCCCTACATTCCTGAGGTACATTCTGCGTAAAAGTGCCACTTTACCCTCGTTTTACTTCATAACCGTATCCTATACTTTGATCCATTGAGAGTGGCCAAGGTATACTCGATATGTGCTCTGATATCCCTGAGTGGACGCTGACATGAGGACACAGTCTGATTTGTCGTCTTATCTGGAGTCAAGACTCTAGACGGTGTACAGCAGGAAACACTGGATAAACTGCAAGCTGGAGCCCAACTACACATGCCCAGTGCCTAGACTGTAGGCTTGTGGACACGACATATGGGACCACATCACGCCAACTAGCGAAAAGCCTGTGCCTGCCGCGGCGCCAGGGCGCCATTGTCCAGCCATTAGTACTGTCATTACTCGGTTGTCATACCCCATACATTGCAGCAATGGACACTAAGACGCCGGGTGGGACTCCGCGCCCACAGGAAATACCGGATACGGGTCTAGGCCAGAGTCGCCGGTCCTCAGTACTCTCGTCTTCTCTTCCCGGAACCGATCACATCCCAAATCCTCCCTCTTCCTCTTCCTCCTCGACCTCGACCACCCGAGCAAAGACGACCAGATCGTCTTCGTCTTCTCACCCCCTGCAAAACCTCACCTCGTCCTCTGCCTTTCCGGTGCCGAGTCGTAAGAGTCGCCACGCCGAACCAGGCACGACTGAGACCCACGTCTTCTCTAGAGCGAGTCTCTCCATGCCCCCGCCTGTCTCCCGGCCTTCGACACAACAGCAAGCAGCCAATTCCCAACCATCAAAGAGTCCAAGATCGGTCCTGTCGCACAGTAGGACAGGATCCACCGGCTCAGAGGTTTGGAACCCGAACGAAGACCTTGCCGTCGTACCATATTCACCCCGGGACTTTGCAGTGGACAGTACCAGCACCGGCAGCTCCGTGGTCCCCGACTTACAAAGCCTCGAGACGACTCCCCGTCTACTAGCCGGCTCCTATACCTCGGAAACTCTCCCAATCCGTCACTTACCCGAACCGGCCTTTACGATGGCTTCCAGTCGGTCTTCATTCTCAAACGCGGACACGAACCAGGACACGGGCAGCAAGCGTATGAGCGTTAGCTCCCTGTACAGTCTGACCTCGGCCCGCGGGGTGCCCAGTTCTGGGGCGTCTGCGAACGGCAGCGATAACGGCAATGCCGCCCCCATCCCCGGCTCTGTCCAGCGGACCGTATCAGGGCTGATCTCCCCCTCGGCGGGTGCAGCCGGTGTCGGCAAGACTTCAGGGGGTACTACTCCCGCCTTCCCAGCTGTGCAATCGGAAGCTGTGTTGTCAAACGTAACGGTCACAACTGGTAGCCAGGCTACCGTTACCGGCTCGCACTCCCTCGCGCCGAAAGACTCCTCTATACAGCACCCGCACCACCTCACCGATGTAATCAAGCGAACGCCCCAACCGGCCGGGCCCAAGTCTGACCCAGCGGCTGGCGGGCAAGCCGCAGTGACAACTGCGGCACCAGGACGCCCTTTGCCTACGAGATCCCGAAGTAGGACTAAGCGGAGATTCAGCGGAGGGAGTACTGCTCTTAGCAGCCACAGCCCTAGCAGCGATCGCATGCCGGTGAAAGAGAAGGAGGAAGTGAAGCCGGCCCGGTACGGTACTATTGGCGTTTGCGCTTTGGAAGTCAAGGCAAGGAGTAAGCCGAGCAGAAATATTTTGGGACGTCTTATTGCGAACAGGGAGTTTGATGTCTGTGTCTTCGGAGACAAGGTTATTCTCGATGAAGAGATTGAGAACTGGCCTATATGGTATGATGACCCCCGAGATGATTGGCTAACTGTACTGACATACTATAGCGACTACCTCATTTCCTTTTACTCTGATGGCTTCCCACTCGAAAAGGCAATTGCGTACGTCAAGGCCCGGAAGCCCTTCTGTGTCAACGACGTGCCAATGCAGAGGATTCTCTGGGACCGTCGTATTTGTCTTCGCCTGCTGGACCGGATTGGGGTCCCCACGCCGCAACGCATAGAAGTGAACCGTGATGGCGGACCCAGCATACTAACCGCCGACATGGCAAAGCTTGTTAAAGACGTCAGCGGTGTCGCATTTGAGCCCACAGATCCATCGACAGCCAAGACTGGGTCTCCTCGCAAGATTGAGATGCTTGATGACGGCGACATTCTTTCGGTGGACGGCACTCTGCTTAAGAAGCCCTTTGTCGAGAAGCCCACCAGCGGAGAGGATCACAACATTGTCATCTACTTCTCCAAGTCCATGGGCGGCGGCGCTCGCAAGCTGTTCCGCAAGATTGGCAACAAGAGCAGTGAGTTTGTGCCCGATTTGACGACGCCTCGTGCCATAACGCATCCCGATGAGAGTTACATCTACGAGAAGTTTATGAGAGTCGATAACGCCGAGGATGTGAAGGCCTACACGGTTGGGCCGACCTACTGTCACGCCGAGACGCGCAAGTCGCCCGTCGTTGACGGTGTTGTGCGTCGCAACACGCATGGCAAAGAGGTCCGGTATGTGACGGCGCTAAATGCCGAGGAGAAGGAGATTGCGAGTAAGATCTCCAATGCATTCGGACAGCGCGTCTGCGGATTCGACTTCCTGAGAGCTGGCGGCAAGAGCTACGTCATCGATGTCAACGGTTGGAGCTTTGTGAAAGACAACGATGATTATTACGATCATTGCTCAAGTATCCTCAAGGAGCTGTTCATCAAGGAAAGGATGCGCCGGACTGCATTGGCGTCGCCAATGCCTTCGCCTTCGCTATCCGAGGTCGATCCCATGACGGGAAAGTCGCCGGTGGCAGTCAAGGAGAAAGACCAGACCGCTTCTGCCTCCGGACTCGGCATCCCAGGCAAGGCGCCCGCAAGTGGTGTCTCGTCTGTGGGAACCGACGTCCCAGCGCAATCTGATGCTGGCTCGTCTGTAAAGTCGGACAGCGTTCTGCTGTCGAAGCTGCAGAACGCAGCGAGCGGTCTACACCTACAACCGAAGGGAGTGTCCCCGGAGAGCAAAGCCCCGCCAAAGCCAGCAAAGACTGTTCCGCCCACGCCAACCCTCATTGCCAATGCGGCAATCGCAGATTCCCACGATGGTCACGAGCAGACAGCACCGCCTCCTCCGCCTCCGAAGCACTCCTGGAAGCTGAAGGGTATCGTGTCCGTCATCCGACATGCGGATCGTACACCAAAGCAGAAGTACAAGTTCACCTTCCACACCGAACCGTTCATTGAATTGCTCAAGGGGCATCAAGAAGAGGTTCTGCTTATAGGGGAGGCAGCTCTGGGCAGTGTCATCGCCGCTGTTGACCAGGCGATGGTTGCCGGTATTGAAGACAGGGCCAAACTCAAGGCGCTCCGGAATGTACTTGTCAAGAAGGGTGGATGGGCTGGTACCAAGGTCCAGATCAAACCTATGTTCCGCAAGCAAAAGACCGAAGTCAAGAAGAAGGACGAAATGGAATCTGTGGAAGAAGGTGTCGCCAAGGGAGGCAATAAGTTGGACACACCAGGTGATGATTTCGCGGTTCATTCAGGAGAAGATCAACCTGGTGAATCTGGAAAGGAGGGGACCGAATACCGCCACCAGGCGAAGCGTCAGGACTCACTCTCCGGTGTCACCATGTCCAAGTTTACCGCCGCCGAGAATAGCCTCGTCCTTGACAAGTTGCAGCTTATCGTCAAGTGGGGAGGTGAGCCTACACACTCAGCCCGATACCAGTCCCAAGAATTAGGCGAGAACATGCGGAAGGATTTCCTTCTGCTGAATCGCGACATTCTCGACGAAGTACACGTCTTCAGCAGCAGCGAGCGTCGCGTGACCACCAGCGCCCAGATATGGGCTGCCAGCTTTCTGGAGCAGAAAGAGCTGCCCGAGGATTTTATCACGATCCGCAAGGACCTGCTCGATGACTCAAACGCAGCGAAAGATGAGATGGACAAGGTAAAGAAGAAGCTGAAGGGGCTCCTCCGCAAGGGCAACGAGCGCCCGCCCCAGTTCGCCTGGCCGGAGAACATGCCGGAGCCATCCGAAGTGCAAACGCGGGTTGCGCAGCTGATGAAATTCCACCGCAAAGTGATGCACAGCAACTACAACAAGCTCTACAGCGGAGCAGTCAACAGCCTCAACGCCATCTCCAACCCACCATCCGTAGAGAAGACGCCGGGCGAGAACTCACACAGCCAGTCTCGCTTGCACTCCAACTCGCACTCGCACGCTCACCTGAGCTCTAGCCTCTCTCAGGTCAACGCAGTGAACGAGATCCAGGCGCGTTGGTGCTGCGGCGAAGACGCGGAGCTGTTCCGCGAGCGCTGGGAGAAGCTGTTTACCGAGTACTGCGACGGAGAGAAGGTCGATCCCAGCAAGATCTCGGAGCTGTACGATACGATGAAGTTCGACGCCTTGCACAACCGTCAGTTCCTGGAGTGGGTGTTCACCCCGTCCAAGAGCATGCTGGAAGAGGAATACGGCAATGTCTCGGCTGCCAGTAGCATCAAGGAGCCGAGGACCAGCATATCGGGGGCAGCTGGGGCAGCTGGCGTCAAAGGAGACGCCGAAGAAGTCATGGCCGCACCTCCTCCTGCAGGAAGCAAAGCTGCGCCATCCACGGCCGCCGAGGACACCAAGCCAGACAAGGTACACTCCAGTGGCTCGTCAGACAAGACGGAGAAAGGCGGCGCCACAACGCCCGAAACCAACCCCCGCGTAAAGCGCATTTTCCGTCGACGCTCATGGATGAACGGCCTCCGCCACGCGGGCGAGACGGCCCCGGGCGAGCAGTACTTCCACCTCTACAAGGGCACACCGCAGCAGCAAAAGGGCAAGAACAAGATGGAGGACGCGCGCTTCGAGCCCCTCCGCGAGCTCTACCAGCTGGCCAAGGTGCTATTTGACTTCATCTGCCCGCAGGAATACGGCATCTCAGACAGCGAGAAGCTCGAGATCGGCCTTCTCACCTCTTTGCCTCTCCTAAAAGAAATCGTGCAAGACCTCGAAGAGATGCAAGCCAGCGACGAGGCAAAGTCGTTCTTCTACTTCACCAAGGAATCGCACATCTACACCTTACTGAACTGCATCCTCGAGGGCGGGATCGAGACCAAGATCAAGAGGAGCACCATCCCGGAGTTGGATTATCTCAGTCAGATCTGCTTCGAGCTGTACGAGTCCGAGACCAAGGTCCCCAGCGGCGTGGGCACGGATCAGACCTCCGCCTTTGCGTACAGCATCCGGATCACGATTAGTCCCGGCTGTCACGTCTTCGATCCGCTGGACGTGCAGCTCGACAGCAGGCATTGCATCGGGTGCGCGCCGAGGAGGAGCTTGACCGCCCATGGGGACTGGAAGAAGGTTATTGAGACGTTGAAGACGAAGTTTCACACGTAAGTTGTTGTTTTCCTTCGAGCTTCAGTATTTGGTTGGTGTATGAAAAATGGAATGGATATGCTAACATGCGATGCCATGATGCGTAGTGTCAAACTCCCCAAGACGTTCCTCGCCGTCAACCTGTCGGACGCGTTTTCCTTCCAGGAGAAGCAGAACAACAGCGAGTCGCAGGAGACGACGCAGAACGGCGGCGGTGAGAGCCAACAAGAGACAGAGGCAGCAGAGACGACGCAGAACAGGGGCACGGATGACTCGGAGGGCCTGGAGATGAACAGCCGCGTGGGTCGCAGCGGTGGAGCGCCGTCGTCTACCGAGTCACCTGTGCCTAAGTCAGAGCAGCAGCCTGAAACCGCGACTCTTGAACCGGCCAAGGAGGTTGAGGCTGCCGAGCAGATGTGAGGGGGTGGTTAGTTCTACGGTTCGGAAAGGTGTTCCGGGGACGGCATATTTGTTGTGGATGGGGCATATGGGCATCTGGGCATGATGTAGATGGCGGTTGTACCTGTGCGTTATAGTTGTTGTAGACCTAGTTGTATGAATGCATGGATATGGTGTACAGCGGACAGAGAAAAGGGCAGCGATTGCGGGAACGGGTTCGGAACGGACCAGCGGTACTAGAAGCGGAATCAAGCACTCACTTGCCTCTACAACCTCTGAGCGACCTACCTGGAGAAGACGACTTTCAAGAGTGCATCAACACATGCGCCAAGACTGTCGAGGAAGACAGAGAGCGTTAGAGCAAATGACGCATTATATCAAATGGACCGGAACAATGCCGAGAGATATTCATCTCCACCTCTCCCCTTCTCTGTGATGGATGTCCTCCGTTGATCAAGCCAAGGCATCCATCCATCTGTCCGTGACAGACCGGTCGGTCCACACCGCAATCTCATATCAACCAAGCTGATGTTATAGAACCTGTTCGTGATGTGGTCGTGAGGCAGATCATAGTGACAGGTGTCTATGCGTTCTTTCTTGCCTTGCTTTGCCTGCCTTACCATCAGGTACCTCCCTGTCTCCTTGGCTTCCATTCATGCTTCTAGCGTCTTCTAGTGAGAGATCTGCTCAAATAGCTCCGTTTGATATCCCTGAGATTGGCGCCGGGAGTGGACGTGCAGGAGGTGGTACGTATGCACCAATGTGACTGCTCATATCAATCAGAGCCGGTCCGGTTTCGCGGGAGAGGCTAGTTGAGATGAAGTACGTAGGCTGTTGTAGATTTGCGGCTTTTCATCGGCCGCGGTCGGAGTTAAATGAGGCATTCTCGATGGCGTTCTGCACGGTTGGTGAGGTAGGGCCGAGTGTTCGTGGTGGAGGGGAAGCCAGCGACGCTCGCCTTTAGACTTAGGGGTACCTCGTGCGAGATAGTTGCTAGAGAGGGGTCGATGAAATGCCTACCACCACTCGAAGTTGAGGGGAAGACACACCGCGGCTATTCAGCCATCCACACCTTTTCGCGAACACTTCAACTGCAGGTGATGCTAGGAAGGGTTAGCGGATCAACGACCTGGCGGTATGATCATGTGGGAGCGTTGCGAACGATCTGAGACGGGTGGGGGGACGCTTGCATCTGGCCGAATGCAACGAACACTTCAGCCTAGCAGGGGGAGCTGGTGAGACAGTCAGTTTTAAGATCTCGAATTGGTCTACCGGATCTCGGTCCAACATCTAGACTGTTATGTATTAGAGACGCAAGTTGTTACTGATGAAGCTACGTACCCGGTCATGGAGACTTGACCCTGCGCTCAGGTGAAGTCGTGACTACACCCTGGATCGGAGCCATCGACAGTTCGGACGTCGTCTCACTTTTCGATTGTGACGGAAGGCGATCGACCGTCACAATCTACCCATGTGAGATATACGAGATGCCGATACAGCCAATGATGTATCATTCATGGATCCAAGTGTTGGAAGTCATGCCAAGGCCGAGCGTCAATGTGTAGGGTCGCGTAGGCCTGTCTTCGAAGTTCATGCTGTTGGGAATGATTGTCATCAATCTCCACAACTTCAATCATATGCCTTCGATTTGAGTTGTTGTGACGGACGAGACGACACACCGGCGCCCAAGACGAAGCTCAACGGTGAAGACCATGGTTGCATCCTCCATCCACTGCTGCTTGAGGACAATGTGACGTCGGCTCGGGACTTCGGCCTAATTGATGCGCTCCGGGTGGGCGGCAGTGTACCCGGCACGGACGTGTCCCCATTACCACACCGTTCCTCTAAGTCCAAATTTCGAACGGTCATTCCGTAATAATGGCAGGAAACGATCGAACTTCTGAAGGCAGCCCGATTGCCGCCTTGATCCAGGTTTGTGGTTTCAAACCTCCTCTTGCGGCACTCTCACCGCCAGACAGAACAAGGTGGAAACCACGCGATGCACGCTGCTGCGGTTCAACAGCCTCGGAAGCCGTGATATGTATCTTGCGACAGACGGGGCCTCGGCCGCGTGGATCCAGGCGTACTGAGAACACACGATTCTGGAACTCAGAGCAACGCGGCAGGGACAGTTGCTCGGGTCGCTGTCTCCGGGCAGCGAAAGAGCGCACTGCTGGCGTTTGTCTTGAGAGCTGACATGTGAGCTGCAAGTGAGATATTGACATGCTCACCGAGAAGACGGGTCGAGATCAGACTGCCATGCCACTTCACATGTCGGTGGCACAAAGAATGCTCCGATTAGGAAGCGAAGATTGGTCGATATTTGGTGGTGGTCGCAGTTGTAGTTGTGAGAGGGCGACCGTTCAGCATGTCGTCAAGGTCAACCAGACCTTGAGGGTGTGTGGTTAATAACCTGGAGGCGTTTGACAGTCTGTGAAGGGTCATGCCACTCTGGAAGAGGTTGGCCGGCTGCTCTTCCGCTGTAATCCTGGACGCGGCTCTCTTGTCAGAGGGTATATGTGACGAGCGCTATTCTGTTTGGTAGTTCAGCAGCCACAACGTCACAGTACCCAGCAATGGATGTGAGTATCCGAGGCTCTTCTGCTGGACGCCGTGTCAAATCAAGAGTTGACGTTGGCTTTTGGTTTGGCTGAAGCCGCCTGGCCACTGATGCGAGGTGGTCTGAGAGGCGGTCGCATGGGCTGGAGGTCAGCAGAGTCCAACCGTCCTGCATTGCGGTTGGGGAAAGACGGGATAACGACCAATGCTGCGCACAGGGCAAGTCTGCCGTTCGGTAGCGGCCGGCAATCCAGAAGTCCAACGCGGCCCGTTTGCGGTGATGGTCTTGAGAACGACTCCGTTTAAATCCTTGCTTGTTGGTTCTGGATTGGTGGCCTTTCGTCCGTCCGTGCTCGTCTCTTGAAGGAGCAGATCTGAGACGATGATGTCGTGGAACATCAGCGCTCGATTCCCCCAAGTTGTGGTGTGAAAACCCCCATGTACTGCGGTACGTCACGCCGCTAAATGCCACGAGTCGGATCCCTGCAAGGCGCCCAGAACGGCTTTTGTCGACAGGGGTTGAGTTGCTGCAGGCAGTTCCCCAAGAAGCCTAGGGCCGGCTCCTGTCAGGGCTTTCTCAGCATTCTCGAATGATGTGTCGCAGACCGAGATGAGCACTGTGTTTGATCCTGTGATTGAAGGACTGCGATATACGATGGTCCTGAAAGTGAGAAAGAATGTACTAATAGCCTAGAAGATGAAAGAGAGAGGGACCAATGTTAAGGAAGTGCTCGGCACTGAAAAGAAGGTGCAGGTGCCGAACGGCAGGTACGTTCAAATCGAAATGTAACTTTGCATCGTCGTTAAAACTCCAACGTCTGTCGACGAGAACGGTACCTAACCACTGCAAGCACGTGATGTAAAACTCCGCTTTCTGCGCGATAAGTGGCAGTTTTGACAGTGAGGACTTCTGAAACTCTTTTATCTCAACTCTTACCCTGTCTCGGTGTCCGCAACCCCCGTTTTCCTTCCAGAAGCCCAAGCGCAACCTTTTCAAGCTTGGGATTCCTCTGACAAGCCTCTCCACGCCAATGAAAACCTGGATATGAGATCACATACCTGCAAACGCTGGGCCACAGTCCTTCCGGCACGTTTCTTCTTTCCCGACTTTTGTTGTCGGCTGAAATGCTTGATGCATCATGCCGAAATAGGCAAGCAGATGCTTTTGCATCGAGCAGAGTCTTGTCAAGCAGCATCATCAGCCGTTCAGCAGTTTGCCCAAAGCCGTGTCGGTAAGGTAGTGCAGGTTAGGTACCTGGACAGCTCGGCTGAACCCCCTTGGAAAGTCCCACTTCAGCACTCAAACGCCCTACGGGTACCTGTTACTGGAAAGTCTAAACCGGCATGCATGCATGCAGCGATATACCCAGACTGCCGGGCCAATGAGGGTCCAATGGTACCTCGGAGCGTTGTGCTGTTCTCCTTCAGCCTTTTGGGGGTCGCTCAAGAGCCGCTATCTACTTATTCCCAGGTGATCCCGTTTGTCACAAACTGCGACTTCTATCCGGACGAACCAAAGAGTCGATGGAAATACACAGGGCGCATACAAACACGCCTTCAAGCGGAAAACGCTTTAGCCGTTGAAACCTGGACTAGCATCATCTACTATACCCTTCCCAAAAGGAACTACAGGGGTCACCTTTCAGGAAGTCCAACGCGACAGGGAGCCAAACGACCCGTACCGAGGACAGAGCTGACGACGTACTGTACAACAGTAAACATGTGCTGCAGACAGCGAACGCAGTGCCGGTTAGTGTATCGGGAATCGGATGATGGCGTTCCCAGACCTAGACCCAACACCATCTCTCATCGATCTGTCTGAGGATCAGCATGCATCTGTGAGGGCATAAGACTCAAGACACCTGCTTACGTACTGTGTCCTCTGAGCTCAGGGAGATGCCTGCTGCATCTCATCCCTCACTGCGGACGGCTCGCACTAGACTCCACCGCCAACCAACAAGGTTCGAAGCTAGTCCCAGCGGTGCCGGGAAAAAAGATGGTTCAGGAGGTCAATGGGCGTCAGAAGGCCAAAAGGAAGCCCAGGGAGCCATTCCAGAAGCCTGCTGCTGACGAATGACAAGCCTGCGCAGGGGTGCCTCGGAAGAGTCGACGGCTTTGGTCTAACCTGTTCCAGGTGTCTTCCTTGGTTGAAACAAGAAGATATAACTAAGGTACGGAACAAACGCGAAGTCTTACCTGCCCTTCCCTTTGTCGGTTGATCCAGCCGTCACTGCCGTCATTTCTTCATGTTGTTATTACTCCGTAACTGGTGGGTTTCTGTCTCGATCGGCTCACATCCGTCTGGGCCTTCCAGCTGAACTGGTTGACCGACTTACACCAAACACCTACAACCCTGGCGCCGGTGAAGACCGGTGTCATCTAAGTACTGCGCACGTCTATTTACTGGTTTCGTCACCTTTGAGTGCCCTTAAACTGGATAGGGAGCAACCGCTCCGCATACGGGACGGCGCTTCCCCTTGTGCCAGGCCACCCAACCCGTACAAAGCTCTGGCCTGTTCGCTAGGATCCTCGACCTCACCATCTACCTTATGCAGGATGGATGCCCAGTCACCTATACAAGTCACCCGTTCCCGAGACACCCACAAAACAGCAGAGGAGTCGCCTCATGCCGCACGGATTGGACAGCCCTACTTACATTTTCACATCCCATCGTGGATCCCGCGTACAATCACTCGGATTAAGGGACCTTGCTCCACATCACCTGTCGTCTCTGCTTGATATAAAGCTTGCCTCTGCCTAGCTTTCGCCGGCCTTCCTGCTCTCTTTGCGTCTTCAACTTGGCAGTACAGATACCGAACGACCTACACCATCAGAGACAACTGGTCACAACTTCTCGAACTTCACGTTCAGTCTTCTACTACTTCGTCAATCTCAAGGCTTCACGCGCAAGTCTGCTATCCAGACTCAACACTCTCCTGCCTCCCATATCTTTCCACTTCACTGGGAAGGTAAGCATACTAGAAGACTGCCGCTTAAGCATTCGAACTCCCTCTTATCACGACGGAAACTAATACTGGAGTCTAGTTTGGACCCTCCGCTTCGCCTCTGCAACCGGTTCCTTCTCCAGTGGACATACGGTCAAGGCGGTTCTCGCCTCGGGTGGACCGACACACGAGAAAAAGCTCGTCAAAAACACTGCGGTTGTGTGGTTCCGAAAATGGCCATGGCTCACGCGTGTGCCCACTCGTTCAAAATGATCAAGTCCGATAACACCTTGGTCCAGTGGACTTGCCAGTTATGTCACTCTGGGCCGCATTGGTGGATCTTTGAGTGTCGGTACTGCAAGATACATACGTGCCGGCCATGCACACAGTCGGCCTGACCAAGGTCCACGTTGCCTGCAGTCGCAGCGAGACCCAGCAACACCTGGCGTGTATGTGAATGGACAAGACGGCTTGGGCTTCGGCTTGCGTGGACTTGCTTCAGTGTTGGTAAGTGAAACTCCCAGTTTCCTTGGACAACTCAGGTGCCACTATTACTCGGGCTTCCATCAGAGGCCTTTCCACGTCGACCTGGAGGCTTTATATGTGTACACCGGGTCCTTGTGGCACCTGAGTCGCCGTATTAGAACTTCAGCCGAGTGGCTGAAAAGCAACCGGCGGAACGGCCACGCGGCGCTTCTAGGTTTGGCCAGAGCATGCCAACACCGGATCACGTTACACCAGGCTTTTATTTGTCCCCTTAGCTTTGCTCTTCACAACCATGCTCAAGTGCCGAATCCCAAGTCGTCATCTGTGAGGCGGACAAAATGCTGACAGTCTGCAGCCACAGATGGAGGGCAAGCTCGGCCTTCATGCCCTTGGACGTATGAAACACGAAGGTTGCCGGCGCACTTCTGGGCGTGGACGAGACCCTCAAGCAGCTGGACCATCGGTTAACACGCGACCAAGCCGGGCCCTATTTGCGATTATTTCACTCAACATCAGTCTCGGATTCTACTTCCCATCTCTCCTTTCGGCTCTCTCCTCCACACCTTTCGCACGCAAGCTTGGCGACATCCGTGCTGTGGCCTGCCGCATCGGCCGTTTTTTTTCGCTTACCTCTTTCGATTCGCTTAACGTCAGGATGTCTGGGACATATTACCATGGTTGCGCATGGTCGGCTGATGATCTCCCGGGCTCCAACTTCGGGCATCCCAGTTCGGTCTTTGGGCCGTCTTTGGCCTTTCGATCTTCAACAGCACAGCAATCTGACGCTTTATATCTCGTTTGTCTCAACTTTATTTCAGCAACACACATTACAGCAGCATTATGGAAAAGACGATACTCAGCATGATTAGACACAGGATAACGAACAGGCAGGCTTCTGGAACAGCGGGTATGGGTTTGCATTTCTCTCTCATTGGCGGTTACTTCTTTCCTACACATGCGTTAGACATGGTGCAAGCCAGGTGATATCCTCGAATATCTGTTTTTCAGTCTTTTATCTCTGGTTCTACAGCAGAGTTGGGCTCGCAAAGGAACCGGTGACCGGACCGTGTGGAGAAGGGGAACGGGAGATAGACTGGAGTCAGAGAAAACAAAAGGAAGATGTACTACAGGCATCACTGCCAGGGAATTTGGATTTGCGGCTTCTTTAGGCTCGCTTGTGAGATATTCTTCTATGGAGAAGAATGCTTTTTAGTATCGCAAATTGAGGAGTCACCACTATCTCTCGCGTTTGCGAATGCGTATACGACCCTCCCGGTTGACAACCTTCCACCTTGGATGGCGTTCCCTCAAGCAATATGCGACACCTGGGTCACAGTCGGCCGATACTATTCCATGACTTGCTTCAATCCGGAAAGACATACAATCACGGGGCCTTTAGCAAGCAAGGTTTGTCAAACATGCCATCAATCACCAATCACACGATGCAGCATGTCCGGATAGAGTCTTTCTTGACGCATCCTTAACTATGGAGAAGCTATGCAAGGGCCCGTACATGACAGGCCCAGCGTACCGCCAACGGTTAACCCCCAGGCCATGACGGATGCTGCCGTGGCAGAATGCCTCAGTCAAAGCAAGCTGAACCACTGATCCCCCAAGCCTCGTCCGGACCGGCCGTCCCGTTGCCAACTTACCGTTGACATTCCGCGCCGCCACGCATCTCGTACGCATATATATGTCATCCAACACTCAGCAAGGCCCCATCGGATACTGCACCTCAGCCTTACCCTACATCTACTGGCCCAGTTTCCTTCCCATAACCTCAAAGCCTCGCCAACGGACACCGTCGGGTAGCGTCTCGATCTGGCCTTCTCCGTCCAACGTAGCACCGACACGTTACTTGCCTTGCACGTCCCGGACCCAAGGGAATTCCAGAGTGCAGAACATCATACATTGCACGGGAGATATGTACACTGATGCACCGGTTCACTCGCACGGAAACGACAGGATCTCATGGCCAAACATGGGGCGCCTACACGGGCCGAGCAATGTGTGATTGCTTGCCTTACTTGCACATTACGCAAGCAAACGCGCGGGACAACGTGAGCCCTCGTACGGGAGACATCACAGCTCCGAATGCGCTCCAATGAATCCCAGATTTTCGACTTCGTAGAGACGCGTAATCCGATACCAACGCAGCAGAGTAGTAACGTTTGTCGGAAATCACAGTCTCTGTAGACTACTTCTCCAAATCGTCGGATACCGTCACCATATATCGCTGCTCGGTCCCAAGTATCACGAACAGTCCAATTCAAAGCAGCCAAACAAGGTCACAAAGTCGCAAATCCATTCCAGCGAGGAAAGCAGAGTTGAACTCAATGAGACGTAAGCCCTTCCTGCAAGACACCCCTGCTCCCCCCCCCCCCCCCCCTCCAAGGACCCTGCCGCCACGGCACTTCCCATCTGAGCGTCGTGCATACAGCCTTATGCAGGACAAACTATGATTCGGTATTCGCGCACATCCTTCACCTGCAAGGGATGGGAGGATCATCCTCCAACGGCCACTTACCCCTATTTTGACAGACTTGCACGTCGTCATGCATGTCGTTGCGGGACATGTGATTGGGAGGATTGAAGGAAGTAAGACCCAGAAAAAAATTCGGATATGCCAAAAGCCCGAACCTAGCACTCTTACTCTACTTAATTGGGAGATTCATGCCCGACTTGATCGGTGAGAAACAGAGAGCGCCCTGTCCGAAGAGCCAGATCCCGCACCCGGAGCAACACGGAACCATCAACAACGCCGGGACCCGAGCCCGCTCGGTGTGGTCGGTCCGTTTCCGATACCCCGGAGGATCCGCCGAAACGGACCGGGGACGGCGACAACGAACCTCGGTGTGCATTGTACCAGGCCTGGTATATGCCGCAATGTCGAGGATGATTATCTCGCAATTCTTGAAAGGGAAAATGGTCTCCCTTACATCAGCATCGCAGCCCCAACAGCCCCGAGCTGCATCACAATGCCACAAAAATATAAGCTCCAAGACCCTTGATCCCAGGATATTTCAGTCACCGTACGGCCCCCCCTTTCAGACTCCTGCATTTGACACCTGCGACATCCGGCATTACATCGGATTTATCGAACCACGTCCCCCCTTCCTCCTGGCCGAGATGGGTCGAATTGAGGAGTTTGCTTTACGAGACGAGGCCGTATAGACCACATAACCCTTTCTCGCTGTGCAGGGATGAAGCATCGTCGCGATAAGATCGGTCAAGTGATGCGGCTCAAAGCCGCGCCAACACGATATCAAATTAGTACCGTACGCTCGGCCCTCGGTCATCATCGAGACCGTTCGATAATCTGCCGGCATGTGTCTGGAACGTTCGTCCGAGGTCCTTTGACAGCCCTCGTATGCCCAGCTGACCTGAGCGGAAAAGTCTGAATAGATGAGCAATGGCTACTACCGGACCTCACTTCAGCAGCTTCAGGCGAAAAGGTGTACATATGCCATCAAGAACGAGAGACGTCAAATCAATCCAAAAATATGGCCCCTTTTATACTCAGTACCTTATGCACATATCCCCTCACAACCCATGTACACTCCCCTCTCTCCCACAATCTACTTGATTTCCAACCTCAGAGCATCGTACTGCACATACACGCTCTGCGGCAGGATAGCACTCTCGTAATCCGTCGCATTGTACGGCAGGCTGAGCACGATCTTGTTCTCCCCGGCCTTCAACAACTTCGGGTCGAACTCGAACTTGTTGGCCACCTGATAGCAGATCACCGCCGACCGCACGGCGCAGGAGCTGGACTGGTGGTATCTGTTGTCCTCTGTGTTTTAGCTTCCACCCCGTAGAACTGAAAGAGAAAAATATCGGCGGAAGTCAGGGTAAGGCAAGAGGGAAACTCACGGAATAACCCAAGGCTCCAGATCCTTCCCATTGACATTCACCGTATACGGCAGATTGGCATATGGTTCGCTGGCGTTGAACACATCCGTGTTCCCCGCCGCCGTCTTGGCCCCCGCGAGCTGCACGGTGAACGTGGCCAGCCGCTTGCGGTTGATCTGATCCTGCGTGGCGTCGAAGATGATGGTCCAGTTGTTGACGTCGCCGTTCCCATAATACGGCACAGGACGCACGCTGTTGGCGTACCCACCAAAGACACTCCACTGTACGTAGTTCCAGTCCGAGGCCGGGTCGCTCTCGCCCACCTTGTACGTCACGCCCTGCGGGAAATCGGTGGGGAAATCGTACACGGCCCAGTAGATCCTGTACTCCTCCGGATGGAGGGGGTGCGTCGGGTCCCGGGCGTAGCCGTGGCGGTATTCCCCAGAGGACTTGTCCGGCACACCGATGCGGAAGAGTTCCGTCCCGGCATTCTCCTCGCGCCAGCGCGCGTGCGTGGTGTGCACCTTGCCGTCGACCACCACTTCAACATCGTCCTTGACGTAGTCACCAAAGATACCCTCGGCGTAGATCGTCAACCGGTACGTCCCTGCCGCGACGCGCGGGATGGTGGCGTCCCCCGTGTCCGGGTCGACGTCGGTCCAGTACTGCAGGGCCTTGGTGTCGAAGACGTTGTCCTGGAAGTCGAGCTTGTTGGCCGAGAGGACGGCGATGGGCTTCTTGGCGCCCTCGGGGAGGTCGACGTGGAGCTTCCAGGTGGCGCGTTGTGCGGAGGTGATGTAGTTGGGGACGTGCTCGGCGATAGAGTCGTAGAAGGCCGCGTTCCAGGTCGGGTCGGCGTATTGCGCTGCGTCCTTGCGGAGGGTGAGCAGGTCGCCGCCTTTGTTGAAGTGGTAATATTGGGGGCCGAAGGTGCGGTCGAAGCCGTGCGTGATATTGGGCGTTTGGTCGCCGTGGTGGTTGGAGACGATGTAGTTGTACACGATGCCGTCAACGACCAAATCAGAGTGGAGGGGTCCGCCGTAGTAGGTCTCGCGGGTGTTCATGACGAGCCAGGCGCCGAAGGTCGAGTGGTCGTCCGTCTGGGTGCCGTCGGCGAACATGCCGTGCACGTCGTGGTCGCGCCATGTGTCCTGGAAGGTATATTTTGTGAAATAGTCGGCTTCTTGCTGGACGTAGGGGTCGTTGGGCGTGTTGCCGAGGTACCAGGTAGCATCCTGGACGACGACTTGCTTTGAGACTGCCTCAGCACCTGGAAGTGGAGCATATTGCTCCTCGTTCGTGAGTAGATGGGTCCAGATCTTGGAGTTCGGCCTGAACATGGTCCGGAACTCCTGCAGGTTCCGAAGAAAGGGGGTGGTCTCGTTGTAGTAGGCGATACGGCTGAATACATGCAGCCCCGTCTCGCCTTCTCTCAAAAACCAGTACTGCTCCAGGACCTGACCAGTCGGAGTGTATGTGTCGGACATCTTGATGCCTCCATACTTTGTGCCCGTCGAGTCGGTGCCCGAGTATAGCTGGAATGTTGCGGCTGTAGCACCCGGCGTCCAGAAACCGGACGGCGTACTATTCGCTTTATTAGTCTCGCTTTTCTCAGCAAGAATATCTGACGCAGCTGCCGGCATACCAATAACAATCCAGATACGGACCGATTCCCGTGCTGCCAGACTGAGTGCCAAGGAGGTTCTGGCCGTCCAAGGTCAATGTGACTATGGCACCGTTCTTCTTGCTCACCGCGGCGTAAAGTCGTTCATTTCCGATGCTGAGGAGAGTCGAGGTCTCGGTCGCGTTCAGTAGAGCAGACACACATTGTGACAGCGAAGCCACAAGTGCCACCGACTTTGCCCACTTGAACGGAGACATCTTTGCGACAGTCCCTTTGACGAGGCAGTGGTCGCGATAGTCTGGTCAAGGAACGAAAGATCGGCGCTCCTACGGAGGAGGAAAACAGAAGACATCTCGTCTTCTTGGTAGGTATATATGGCGAACTCAGGCACAACAGCGCAGCGTAGCATCAGACCGATAACCTATTTTTCCGCGATGGAAGATGACGAGATCCACCGAGATGGCGTCGTGAAGGATGCGGAGAAAGCTGGTAAAGCTGGGGTAGATCAGGGTCAAGCTGCGGAGAACCTGGAGAAGTCTGGAGAGAGAAGCTCGCGATGGACTCGCTTCGAGAAGACCATTTCGGTGTTCGGGGCATGTCGCAGCGACCTCCAAGGCTCACAGCAGGGCACTTGCCCCTCACGACTGCGTTGCCGGAAGCGATGAACGAAGGATCAAAAGGTTGATGGTCAACCAGGAGTCTGAGAGATTTTTGGGATTGGGGGTTCAGGAGAAGTGTTGCCGTCATTCCGCAAGCGTCTTGAAAAGGTCCTTCCGGACATTAATCGCTCGTAGCTGCGACGCGAGCATCTTGAGAGGAGCGAGTGCAACAGACTTCCGTTGATGGAAGAGTCGGTGTAAATGCAGGAACAAGAATTGACGCGATAAGAAGCGCAATATGCTATAAGGAATACGCATTGCGCGTTATGGTGCTTAAATGCACATCTCCACAATATTGGCTTTTCTCAATTGTCATACAACTTCCGCATCACCTCACCTCTTTCCTTTCCCATAGGCAGCCCATAAAGCTTTATTATTTTTGGCATCTCAATCTTGCGATCGACACGCGTATGATCGTTGTTGACGGGGATGGCACCGCCGTGGACTCTAGACGCCGCCTGGGCCAGCATTCTCCTTATTAGTCTCCGGCGTGACTGAAGACCACCCTCCTTGGTGTTGCCTCTGTGTCAACAACAGGCCGAACGCATCGCCGAACGACGGAGGATTAATCAAGACATAGTGCCCTCTGTGATGCCCACTACATCACAGATTACATCTTCTGTGCAACTTCATCTCAGTCAGTTCGGGAGGTTATTAAGGTTGTCCTCCCGCCCTGGATCCGAGCTGGGTCGCACCGCCAGAGCATAAACGTCAATCTTATCCTGAAACGTTCAAACCATCGCCTCACTGGTCACCCAAGCCTCGGAACTCCCAGCCCAACTTCGCCGCCTATCCAATTGCGGCTCATAGAGCCGCATCTTATAGCCATGTCAGCTGGGCTGTACTTCTTTCCTGGTTCTTACACTGACCGCAACCTGTTGGTCATTGACAGGTACCAGCGATGTCGTATGCGTCTTGGAATGATGGTGTCGACCCTTGCGCGCCAGGGATGACCTCACGTTGGTGGATGAGCTGGCAAGGTCAGGAGCCTGGAATACGCAGAGACGATCGCGGAATTACAGGTTTTCGAGAAGAGAAGGATGCATCGACGAGGGCGCAGGTAACGTTGGCTAGCCTGGTTGCAGTCCGAGATGGCGACCGAGACCTTGATGGCGGCCAATTCAGGGTCACCCGGATCATGCGATGGCACTCTGCCAGTTGTCCTGTGCTCCGAGGTGAACGACGGAGACGGAGGTTTCTGTTTATGGCTCTGTTCGCTATTCTCATTCTCGGTATATGTTTATATACCTCTTGTTGTCCCCCGTGTAGGCAATTGACCTTGGTCTTGGGCATCAAACCAGTTGAATTGATCTACACCTCTCAAGGCCAGAGAGCGGTTGTCTCAAAGTATCTGTCTATCACCGTTTATTCAATTGTCAACATGGTGGCTACACACTGGGGCGGGCTTGTTGCCCGAGCCTCCATGCTCGCCTCTTCAGGCCTGGTCGAGAGGGCAGACCAGGCCACGTACACAAGGAACAACATAGCTGCCATTAAGACGCTCCAGTCATGGTACCGCAGCAACACCGGCCTCTGGGACTCAACAGGCTGGTGGAACAGCGCCAACTGCCTGACCGTGCTTGCCGACTTTGCTTCGGTCGACCCGGCCGACGCGAACGGCCTGAACATCCCCAACATCATGAAGAACACATTCACGAACGCTCAGAAATCCACCTCGGCCAAGTTCGCACAGAAGTCGATTTCCGAGGGCGGCATAGTCGTGTCCACATACACCGTGCCTTCCGACGTTCAGGCAAACGAGTTCGCCGCCCTTGGCTTCAGTGGTTTCATTAATGACTACTACGATGATGAGGGTTGGTGGGCTCTCGCTCTCCTTCACTCATATGACATAAACCATGACCCTGGCTTCCTGGATATGGCGCAAAGGATCTTCGAGGACATGAAAGCCGGCACAGACAACACCTGCGGCGGCGGCATCTGGTGGAGTAAAGACCGCAACTACAAGAACGCCATCGCCAACGAGCTCTACCTCAGCGTCGCCGCCAGCCTAGCCAACCGCGTCCCAGGCAAGAAGAGCTACTACCTCGACATCGCCAAGAGGGAGTGGACCTGGTTCAGGAACAGCGGCATGATCAACGCCCAGAACAACATCAACGACGGCCTCAACATCAACGCAGACGGCACCTGCACCAACAACGGCAAGACAGCGTGGAGCTACAACCAAGGCGTCATCCTCGGCGGCCTTGTCGAACTATCCAAAGCCTCCGGCGACTCCTCCTTTATATCCCAGGCCAACACAATCGCAACAGCAGCCATAAAGCTCCTCTCTGATAGTAGCGGCGTCATCCACGACGGGGGGTGCGAGCCGAACTGCGGCGGCGACGGGAATCAGTTCAAGGGTATCTTCATGCGGAACCTGGGTTACCTTTACGAGGGCTCCCCGCAGGCGGCGTACAAGACCTCCATCGAGAAGAACGCGGATGCGATATGGGCGAGGGATCGAAACGCGGCGAATAACCAGCTTGGTGTCGTCTGGACGGGCCCGTATACGGCTGGTGGGGGGCCGACGGCCGCGACGCAGAGTTCGGCGCTTGATGCGCTTGTTGCTGCGCTGAGGGTTGCTTGAGACTTGTATCAGCATAACATAAAACTTGAAAAGTACGAATACACGACGAGTTGTGTCTTCCCATCACGGAGACTTTATAACCCTAACCCTGTCTTGTCAATACTGGGCTCTCTCCGGACTGTGGAGACGTTCAATTCTTGGCAGCATGAACCGCGGACCCTCGAAGATGCATCAATCCTGACATAAATGGCATTGTCGACGGATAACTCTTGTCGATCTCACAGAGGACCTTATTCGCATTCAAGATGGACGCCCCGGAAGAGGAATCGGACGTCAAGCTGCAGCTGGCATCGCATGAGTTCATTGCCGACTTCGACCGCTCTCTCGTCCTCTATCTCCGCAAACAGGACGCCAGCGGAGGAGGGACATCACTCCGCTCAAGAGTCCGCGTGCGCGAAACAACGAGACTCATCTCACTCCTGGACCCCTTTCAAGAATTGCCACAGCTCCTGGACCAACACCTGCCCAAATGGCTGCCCCTCCTGTCAGAGAGCTTCCTGGAGTACCTCGTCTCCCGCAAGCGCAGCCGGGCTGCGCGGTCGACAAGGTCGGATCTGCTCATGCCGCTGTCTACTGGCATCTGTAAGATTCTGTACACGTTCTGCAAGATCCGCGGGGAGAAGGTTATTGTGCGGTTTCTGAACAATGAGACGAAGTACCTGGAACTGTTGGTCACCGCACTAGAGGAGTGCGAGAGGAACGCTGCCGGTCCGGATTCGCTTCAGTGGAGCTGGGAGGAGAGATACGTCGTCTTGCTGTGGCTATCGCTGTTGTTGATGGCGCCCTTCGATTTGGCGACTATCTCCTCGGCTGATGTTGACGAGGAAGATCTACCCTCCATCCCTGGACTCCGATGGCCGGCCAAACTCCCCGGCATCACGGTGAGAGTGTTGCCCCTGGCCATCAAATACCTCGCCTCACCAGGCAAAGAGCGAGATGCCGCCAAAGCACTACTTGTGCGCATCGCCATGCGCAAAGACATGCAGGCCCTCGGTGTCCTAGACGCTCTGGTACAATGGTCACTCCAAGCCTTACGGCCAGGCAAAGACGACGAGTCCAAAACACCATACTATTACATCGGCGTCCTGTCTTTCCTCGCCGGCATCCTCGCCGCCTCATCCGACACCTCAGACATGGTAAAGTACCTCAACACAATCTTCAATACCGTCTACCAGACATCGTCCTCAGACTCCTCACCCATAACAGCCTCTGCCCTGGCACGCAAGACGATGATCAAAGTCATCCGCTCTATTACAATCCTCATCCTCCGGCAGCAGCACCTAAGTCCTAACCAAATGGCCGACACGGAGCTGGTGGAAACGACCATAGGCTACCTCCTCGAAAGTCTGGCGGACAACGACACGCCTGTCCGACTCGCAGCGTCAAAATCACTGTCAATGATCACGCTGAAACTAGACGTCGACATGGCCTCCCAGGTAGTGGAAGCCGTAATCGAGTCCCTGGGCCGCAACGTCCTCTGGTCTAGACCGACACCCACATCCCCTCGCGTCCGGGACCTCAGCGCCGTTAACCCGTCGGAATGGCACGGGCTGATGATGACGCTTTCGCATCTCCTCTATCGCCGCTCCCCGCCTGCCGAGAACCTAAACGATATTATCAACGCCTTATTGATGGGGTTAAGCTTCGAGCAGCGCTCCTCCTCGGGCGGGAGTATAGGCACCAACGTCCGGGACGCGGCGTGTTTCGGTGTCTGGGCTTTGGCGAGGCGGTACACGACCAAGGAGTTGCTGGCTGTGCCGACGGAAAAGACGGTGTCGCCTGCAGCGAGGAATTATGCCTCTCCGCCGTCGATTTTGCAGATCCTGGCTAGCGAGCTGATTATTGCTGGCTCGCTAGATTCGGCGGGCAATATCAGGAGAGGGAGTTCAGCCGCGTTACAGGAGTTGGTAGGTCGCCATCCCGACTGTGTGACGGAGGGGATCAGGGTTGTGCAGACCGTGGATTACCATGCTGTTGCGCTGCGGACGAGGGCGATCGGGCAGGTCGCGCTGGAGGCGACGAAGGTGTACGGGTTGTATGGCGAGGCAGTGCTGGATGCTTTGTTGACGTGGAGGGGGATCGGAGACCCAGATGTCGCGGCCAGGAGAGCTGCGGCGGGGAGCTTTGGAACTGTTAATGCTGAGCTTGCGAGGGAGGGAAATGCATGGGGGAGGTTGAGGGAGGCGGTCAGGATTGTGATGGGCAGGATGAAGGGGCTGGCAGCCAGACAGGTGGAGGAGCGGCATGGGCTGATACTTGCTCTGGCTGCTGTGCTGAACTACCTGCCTTCGTTTGTGGAGGGCAGAGTGAATCCGGGGGAGGAGGCTGGGTTGTTCATCTCGGAGGCACTGGCGGCAATGGAGGAGATCATGGTTGATTGCAAGGAGAAGAAGTATCGCCGTCCGGAGTTGGTGGCCGAGGCAGCTGGGCAGCTGGTTGTGTCGTCGCTGCCGCTGCTGCAAGCCGCCGCACTAGGTCTGGAGCAAGGGAGTGTCTCGTTGTCACCCGGGTCTGTCTTGGTCGAGACAAATGGTCAGACGATTACGGATGTTGTGTCGACCATCGACAGAGCAGGCGAGCCGGGCAGAGCGCGTCTACAAAAGCTCATACCGATGGTACACGATAACCTTCGCGAATGGCTCAAGAGATCAGAAGAAGAAAATATAACGGTCGCAGCTCGCGCAGGTCTCGTGCTGCTCTGCTTCTGCGAGCCTGCACTGCGCGAGGAGATCATCAAGGGCTGGGCGTTATCCGTGAGCGAGGTACCGAAAGGCAATCGCGCCGGATCAGGAACCTCAGGTGGTTACTTCGCCGCGCTGAGCATGGCGTATCCAATCACTGCAACATTCCAGAACCAAGAGCAGGCGAGAGAAGACAGGACGCTGATATGTCGGACAATCCAGGAGCGGTGGGCCGGTGACAAGGACATCGACACCCGAGTTGCTATTCTGAAGAGTCTGACGGGTACAGAGGTGTTAAAGCAGAATGCCGTGGAGCTCCTGAGCGTTATAGAGGAGGGCCTGGACGATTATACGACCAATGCGAGGGGCGACGTCGGTTCGCTTGTGCGGTTGCAGGCTATCCGAGCTACCAAGTCGGTGTGGCAGGCACTCAAGGACCAAGCCAGTGACAAACATGGCCTGTCCCACGAAGTGGCCAAATTGTTCCCGAGGATCTTGCGTCTGGCTGCCGAGAAGCTGGACCGGGTTCGCGTCGAAGCGCAAGCTACTCTGGCACTGGCACTCACTGAAGAGTAAGTTCCCTCGACCACCGTCACCGGCTCTCCAACAAAGCTAACGCAACTCAGCTCATCCTCCCACCTCTCGAAACTAACCTTCTCCTCAACAACCTACTTCCGCTTCCTCCTCGACCTCCTATCCTCCTCCCCATCTCCATCTCACCCAACGCCCAACCCAACATTCAGATCGCAAACATCCTCCCCAGCCCAACAACAAGCCTGCCTCTCCTCCCTCCTAGCAGGCTACGTAACCTCAGCCGATACAGGCAACGAGGACCTAGTAATCAGCTCCCGCGCTGCCCTCACATCATTCTGCTCCTCCTCCACTCCCAACTCTACTGCCGTTACATCCGCACTAGTCGATAACCTCCGCTCCTACGCCGGGGTAGACCGCGTCATCGTCCCGACACTAGAAGTCATCGCCTTCCTCTTCCACGTCGGACTCTTCGGCTCTGCGGGGTACAACTACAAGTCCCTCTGCCTGCTCGTCCAGAAAGCGGGGTACAGGTCCGGAAATGTGAGGAAGATCGAGGCTTGTGTACGGGTATACGGTGCTGTGGGCGCGTTGGAAGGGCAGACTACTGGGGAGAAGGGGCAGGAGGAGGGCGTGAGGGAGGCGAGGAAGAGGCTTGCTGCGTTGTTGCTGCACCCTTGGCCTAGGGTTAGGAGTGTAGTTGTTGATGAGCTGTGGGGACTGTTGGTTGTCAGTGAGGCTGGGAAGAAGAAGGGGGAGAAGTTGATGGGCGTTGATTGGGGGAAGGCGGATAGGGGCGCTGTGAAGGGGTTGGTTGAGGAGTTGGGGTTGGCGTAACTGTACAGCTCTTTGGGAATATCCTCGAACTCATGCATCGTGTCGTCTTAGACTGTTCGACGATAGCTACTGTTTTGGTAAGTATCTAACATATGGCGACCCATCTTTTGTTTTGTTTTTGTTTTGTTAAGAAACGGACGGACTACTAACTAGCCCCCCATGCCTTTCCGCTCAAAAGGAGGTGATGCGGAAGCCCGTTGGTGCCTGAAGCTGGTCTCGCACCATCGAAATGAACCGACAAGAGCAACGCGACTATCAAACTGGTTGCTTGTCGTCAAACACCGTCTGGTGGCTGGTTTACTGCGAGGCAGCGGCAGGGCCCCCACCACCTCCCAGGCGGCGTAACGCCTCCATCCCGGCCTCGCTTTCCTTTATTCTCTGCACCGCCTTCGCCAACATCTCCTTCCTCTCCTTCTTCTTTTTCCTCAACTTCTCCTTTTTATGTTCTTTACACATCCAATCCTTCTCGTTGTCTGCAAGCGCGACCGTCTCAAACTCTGTATTTGGGGTCGGAGTGCATTCGCCGTTGCACATTACGCCGTCTGCGTTTTCGCTGGGAAACTCGCCGACAGCCAGGAAGCAGCCGCAGGCCAGTTGCTTCTGCTGAACCACGCACATGTCTGGCGATGTTGTTCTGAGGTTGTATCTTGGTTAGTGGCGGCCACGTAATATGTCGTTCTCTCGACGGCAGACACACGTCCCAGGTACGGGTGAGAAAAGCACAGGGTGTTGGGGATGTTCGTCGACGACGGAATGGATGTCTCCAGAGACGATAATCTGATGGTATGATGGGTATTTGCCTGTCTGTGCCTTGAGTCTTCGAGTCGAGGTGCTTGACACAGGTAGGGCATATTCTCAGCAGGACCGGTGCATTATTTATAGTTCCTCGACACTGCTGTCCTCGACTCAGCCGGCTTGGGTCGTGAAATGGAGTGACTTAATGATGAAAAGGAGCGGTTGGTGCAAGAGGGTTTCATGGTTACAAGATTGATTCAGAACCAAGGTGGAATTGCTCATTATTAGCTGTGGTGTCCTAATGGTGGTCACGATGCTGACCTGGCAGCGAGCGGACAGGGCAGCCAGACGTCTCTTCATGTCCAGCGGTACAGCATCTAAGGCTTCCATTGTATCGTGTGTACTAGACAAACAGAGTAGTATCTCTCAGGTCACATACATGTAAAGCTGTAATAGCTGACTTGTTGTCAGAGGTGTCTCAAGAAGGAACTGGTGACGCAGCTCCAAAGAGCGAACAACGATGTTGGTTGGCATAGTCGCCAACATTGCTTAATCTTGGTACCATCTCTTTGCGTCCCTGTCCATGGTGGCTTCCGAGCACGCGACGCACTTTACAGATGTCGGGGTGAAGGTGAATGCTGGCCGACAGCTAAGGTAGCGGACGGCGACTATAGAGCAGAGCGGTCTGTACACTAGAGTCTCCAGCGGGTGGTGGAAGTGGTAATGCCCTGGCTTTTCAGCTGTTTAATAAGCAGCAGCGCGCTAGTCCAATCTGTCTCATCGACTACACACCATTAATTCTTGTTTTTTGTAGTTACTATCTTTTATTTACCTGATGCATGAAGGCATCACCAATGTGATGTTCGCATTATTGCATATATATTCCTATTGTGCCTTGAGACCGAATGCCAAGAGATCTAAAATAGATTGCTACCACTATAACGGTGCGAGCCGTGCCACAACCCCCTGTTCTCGCTTCTGCAGCTGGCGATGGCGCTGCGGACTCCATAATTTTCAGTGTGCATTTTGTCATCTTCAAGGTTCGTTAGTTGAAGCTGAGGTGATCTAAGCGTTGAGCAGTCTGTCATTCTGTAACGGTGGACTAGTAATCATCCTGAATTACTAGCTGGCCCTCTCCCTCAATACAAGGGCTCTGTCAAACCGAGTCCGCTACAATCGTTCAGCTGTGGATGCATAGCGTGACTGTGGCTGCGAGGAGCTTGCGCATAGCAATCGGTAGCCTTCACTGCCTTCGCGCGTCCTCGACGTCCAGGACCGCACCTTCCATCCCATCTTCTAGACTCATCTCAACTGCACCAACCTGGCCCCAACTGGCAGGTCCCTCACCAAATCTTGCATTAGCTCGTTGCTTCCATCGATCTGCCATTTCGTCAAACCAGATCCGCTTCAAATCTATCTCGACAACCTCGACCTCGACCTCGACCTCGACCTCGACCTCAACCCCATCCTCCACAACCTCCCACAGCCGGACAGCTGAGCTATCGAGCCCAGCTTCCTCTACAACCCACAAACCCGCGACCATGAACGGCGCCGCTACCACCGCTTCGCTGAAGCGCAAGGGAGCACCCGAGGGTCTAGGCGGTCGGTTCGCGAAGCACCACCGCGGCCTCGGAGGCAAGGAGTCGGCCGGAGACAACACCCCGGACATCGATGACGAGCTCGAGAATGGCGACGAGTACGAGCTGGACGATGCGCGCATCCCGGCACTCCCTCTCGCAGGACCGGATACAGCAGAGTGGCAGGCGACGATCGAGAGCGTCGTGCGCAATGTCGTGTCCATCCGGTTCTGCCAGACGGCGTCGTTTGACACCGACCCGGCGCTTACGAGCGAGGCCACTGGCTTTGTGGTAGATGCAGAGCGAGGGTGCGTGCTCTACCTTCGTTTCCTGGATCTTGCAGTGGTTGATGACTGACAACTGTGGCTGCAGATATATCCTGACCAACAGACACGTCGTCGGCTCAGGTCCCTTCTGGGGTTACTGCATCTTCGACAACCACGAGGAGGTCGACGCATACCCCGTCTACCGCGACCCCGTCCACGACTTCGGTATCCTCAAGTTCGACCCCAAAGCCATCAAGTACATGGATGTCGCCGCGCTCCCGCTCCGCCCCGAACACGCCCGCGTCGGTGTCGAGATCCGCGTTGTCGGTAACGATGCCGGAGAGAAGCTCAGTATTCTGTCCGGTGTCATCAGTCGTCTCGATCGTAACGCACCCGAATACGGCGACGGTTACAGCGACTTCAACACATCCTACCTACAAGCCAGTGCGGCCGCGAGTGGTGGTAGTTCCGGCAGTCCTGTCGTCAACATTGACGGTTACGCCGTTGCTCTACAGGCAGGTGGCCGATCTGACGGCGCTTCAACAGATTACTTTCTGCCGCTAGACAGACCCCTGCGCGCGCTGAAGTGCCTGCAGGAGGGGAAGCCTATCACCAGAGGCGATATCCAGTGCCAGTTCTTACTTAAACCGTTTGACGAGTGCCGGAGACTTGGCCTTGGTGCGGAATGGGAGGCTAAGATGCGCGCTGAGTTCCCCAAGGAGACGAACTTGCTCGTTGCCGAGATAGTTCTTCCCGAGGGACCGTCGCACAACAAGATCGAGGAGGGTGACGTTCTGCTGAAGGTCAATGGTGAGCTGATTTCGCAGTTTATCCGCCTTGACGATATCTTCGACTCCAACGTCGGCAACACCGTCAAGCTCCTGCTTGTCCGAGGCGGCGACGAAGTCGAGGTTGAGGTAGAGGTCGGGGACCTTCACAAGATCACCCCGGATAGGTTCGTCGCTGTCTCGGGTGCGAGCTTCCACAACCTGTCCTACCAGCAGGCACGGTTATACGGCGTTGCCTGCAAGGGAGTGTATGTCTGCGAGGCGACGGGCTCCTTCAGGTTCGAGAGCAGCGACAACGGCTGGATCATTCAGACAGTCGACCACAAGAAGACGCCTGATCTCGATACCTTCATCGAGGTTATGTCGGGCATCCCTGACAGGGCGCGGGTAGTGGTGACATACAAGCACCTCAGGGACTTACACACTCTGAACACTACGATCATCTACATCGACAGACATTGGGCGATGAAGATGAAGCTTGCCGTCAGGAATGACGAGACAGGCCTATGGGACTTCAAGGACCTCGCGGATCCTCTACCACCTGTGCCTGCTGTCCGAAGGTCTGCCGCCTTCATCCAGCTCGAGCACACATCACACCCCGCCGTGGCAGAACTCGTCCAGAGCTTCGTCCACGTCAACTGCACCATGCCCGTCAAGCTCGATGGCTTCCCCAAGAACCGGAAATGGGGAATGGGCCTGGTCATCGACGCCGAGAAGGGCCTTGTCATTATCTCGAGGGCTATTGTGCCTTACGACTTGTGCGACATCACAGTCACCATCGCCGAGTCCATCGTAGTTGAGGGCAAGGTAATTTTCCTTCACCCGCTACAGAACTACGCCATCATCCAGTACGACCCGTCGCTTGTCGATGCGCCCGTTAAGAGCGCAAAGCTTAGCGCCGAGCAGCTCACCCAGGGAGCTTCCACATACTTCATGGGATACAACAGAATCGGCCGCATCGTCCACACGGCCACGACGGTCACCGAGATCTTTGCCGTCACCATTCCCGCCAACAGCGGCTCTCCGCGCTACCGCGCCGTCAACGTCGACGCCATCACTATCGACACCAACCTCTCAGGGCAGTGCGGCAGCGGCGTGCTAGTCGGCCAAGACGGCACCGTTCAGGCGCTTTGGCTCACCTACCTCGGTGAGCGCTCTCACGCCACCCACCGCGACGAGGAGTACCACCTCGGGCTCGCCACACCCACGCTTCTCCCCGTCATCAAGCAGATCCAGCAGGGCATTGTGCCCAACCTGCGTATGCTTTCCGTCGAGTTCCGCGCAATCCAGATGTCCCAAGCCAGGATAATGGGGGTGACGGAGGACTGGATCGCCAAAGTCTCAGTAGCCAACACCTCGCACCACCAGCTCTTCATGGTGACCAAGCGCACTTTTGAGCGCAACGGCCAAGAAGGCGCCGATGCCTTGTTGGAGGGCGACATCCTCCTCACACTAAACGGCAAGATGATCACGCGCATCTCGGAGCTGGACATTATGTACAACCACGAAGTCCTCGAGGCCAAGATCGTGCGCGACTGCAAGGAGCTGACGCTGTCGTTGGCGACTGTGGCTGCGGACGACGTCGAGACGGACCGCGCCGTGTCGTTCTGCGGCGCCATCCTGCACCGGCCGCACCACGCCGTCCGGCAGCAGATCAGCAAGCTCTACAGCGAGGTGTACGTCTCTGCTAGGACCAGGGGGTCCCCGGCGTACCAGTACGGGCTTGCGCCGACGAACTTTATCACGCACGTCAACAACAAGCCGACGCCGGATTTGGAGAGCTTTTTGGCTGCTGTGGTGGATATTCCTGATAACACTTGTGAGTTTCTCTTCCACACTGTGTAGAGGTATGATGCTAACGAAAACAGACTTCCGCCTCAAGGCCGTCACATTCGACAGCGTCCCCTGGGTAGTGACGATGAAGAAGAACGAGCACTACTTCCCGACCATGGAGTGGCTCAAGGACACCAGCGACCCGTGCGGGTGGCGCCGGGTCACGTACGAAGGCGGGAAGCAGGTGCAGGGCGAGGGCAAGGAGGCCGGGTTGCCGACGGGTGCGGCGGACGCGGAGCCGGATGTTGACATGGAGGCTGCTTGAACAGGATAGACTCGAGTTATGGGGCGTGGCATTGATTTCTGGGACCGTGTGTTTGGCTTAAGTCTTAGATGGTTGGACAGCTTGAGGAGGACAGCTTCGAGGAGGATATCCCATCGGTTGTACCATATGGCTGGCTGTAGGGCATATTTGTAGAATAAGGCGCGGGCATGGCAACCTCGGAATTGCAAACGAGGGGATAATACGCATGCTCTTCACGTTCCTGAAGTGGTTGGTGCATGAGCGACCATGAACAATCGAATGCAGAGCAACAGAGTTTAAGTTGCGGTACTGACCAGCAGTACAACAGGTCTTTGCGTTAAACCAACCCCCAGTGGGCCCACGAAAATAAAGACCTGAACCCTACCTCAGTCGACATGAAGAGAAAGGAACGCACCTGTCGCACCTTCCAAACATTCAGCATGTAAAAGAGTGCGATGTCTCGTCTCCGAATAGCTTCACATCATTTAATCGCCGCGAGAACGGCAAAAAGACGCAAAAACAAGCTGGTCCCATTGGGGGTTGAACCCAAGACCTTCGCATTACTTGATGCTCACCGTCCGAGGACAGGGGAGTATTAGTACGACGCTCTAACCAACTGAGCTATGGGACCGATGGAAGCTGGGTTGTTAATGGCGAATATGACACGCGTGAGTGCGGATACACATAGGGCTGGTGGCGGGGGGCGGAATGAACTTCGGAGAGTCGAGAAACCTGAAAGCTCAGCCTCAAGAACTGAAGTTCGGGGAGGATGAGCGGCCGCAAGCAACAACACGGGGGATGTTATGACGACCTGGGCATCTGAGCTCTTGACCTCCCTTCAACTGCTCGTCCACTGGGCAGGACGGTGCACCGATTACTGTCAGTATGTGCGAAGCACAATTGTGGAAGGGTGACATATGTTAGCGCGGTACTGGAACAGACGATTGGGGGATCTCACGATTAGCCGAACGAGACGACCATCAGCGTGTTCCCGCACTAACATGCGAAGGAACCTACCAGACGAGTAGGTTCTCTTCGAGATGTCATGCGGCCCAAACCGTGTTAAGGCTCGCAGATTTCGGCTTAGTCTGCGGATCAGAACTGAGAAGGGCCGCTTGCAAGTTGTAGTGAGTCGAATGTGTTTTCTGACCGAGATACAGGGCAGCTGTCAATCTGGAATCTGGATGCCCCGCTCTTTCCTCCTCACCGTATCTCACTGCATGTTTGTGTACGGGCTTTGCAGCTGCTCCTCCTGCAACTCCTCCCCCGCGCTTGCATGTAGAATGGTGACATCTCGCTCTAGTACTACAACATTGAGCAGCGGCGGAAGGGGGGTTTCGGCTTTTGGAGGCTCACGAAGGAAGAGCAACGTGCATGCCGCCATTGTGAACGGCAGTCCGGGAGATGCATGGTCCATTCTCATGCCAGCCAATCACTGGCGCCAGTCTGAGTACTAACGCTTGCTCCTGCAAGCCGGAACTAAAACTGGATACTTTTGAGCTCTATCCATCGCACCTTGCGTGGGGCCGCTGTCGTTCGACCTCGACATGCAGCTGTTGTTGCAGGCATGAGCCTGGCATTCTGGCAGCGAAGATGGCAGTGAGATGTTCCTTCTGTGTTGTTGTTGCTGAGGTAGCGTCTCCAGTGGCATCTGTCACCTGAGGTGATGCAAGACTGCAAGACAGACGTCCATCTCTGCTTTATCTATGTCACCATCCCCCTCCGCTCCATCTTGCAGCATCCCGTCTCCTCCATCTCTTCTCTTTTTCTCCCCGCCTCTCAGCTCGTCCTCTCGTCGTTTTACTCGCTTTTATTTTCCCACTTGGACGGCCTGCCCGGGTCCAGCTCCTCTCGTGTCTGTTGGTTCCTTGTCGTACTGCTCTAGAGCTAGAGAATCCATCTGCCCACAAGCTGAAGCCCGCCATCTCGATTCTCGAACCTCGTCGCCAGCGTATCCACTTGATTGCTTGCTTGAAGCTTGAGCTAAGATAGTCGGTAAGCTTGGTTCCCCTGCTGCCCACGTTGCCTCAGTGAGACCAGACCATTGCTGGACCGAGTCGATGGACTTCGAGCTGAGAATGTAGCTACCCCACTCCCCGCATCATGCCAGCATTCCAGGCCTGTCGATGGCCAGCCAGAGCTGCGGTGTAGAACCTTTCAGACATTGTTATTTATCTTGTTTCTCCCTCGTTTGTTCTCATCCTCTTCGTGTTGCTTCGTCTCTACTCCCATTGGAAGCTATTCACATCCGCTGACACACCCCCTCCTATCAGCAAACATGGCGTCTTCCACCACGGAACGCATTCCATTCAGGGAGCGTCGCCCCTCCACGGGAGCTCCCATCGTCGACATCCAGGGCTCCGTCAGCCCGGCCGGCATCTCGCGCCCCAAGCACAAGCGCACCTTTACCGGCTTCGGTGCCACCGAGATCAAGAGCGTTGAAGGTGCGTGAAGCTCTATTCCCTCGATTGCTTCATCAGACAGTTTATCTGTACTGCTGTTGCTTGGTGGGCATCCCGCGTGGCATGATCCATGATCCAACAGGCGGGGTTGATAAGCCATGCAGCTACTGTCACCGATGACCACCTTGTGCTGCACCAATTGAGACACCCAGCTGATGTTATGTCACACAAAACCAGCCTCGATCCCCGAACCCCAGCGAGTGGCATGGACGAAGCACCAAGTTAGTGGCTTCAAGGACACGGACGAGTTCGAGAAGGAGGTGGTCCGCCATGTCGAGACCACCCTCGCCCGCAGCATGTTCAACTGCGACGAGTCCGCCGCCTACTCGGCCACGAGCCTGGCCTTCCGCGACCGCCTGATCCTCGAGTGGAACCGCACCCAGCAGCGCCAGACCTTCGCCGACAGCAAGAGGGTGTACTACCTCAGCCTGGAGTTCCTCATGGGACGGGCGCTCGACAATGCCATGCTCAACATTGGTCTCAAGGATGTTGCCAAGTGTAGGTTTACCATCTGCTATAAGGCGTGGTGAGGGTACCTCCATTTTGCTGACCTGTGATGATGACTGTTAGCTGGACTGGCCGAGCTCGGTTTCCGCGTCGAGGACATCATTGAGCAGGAGCACGACGCTGCTCTCGGCAACGGTGGCTTGGGTCGTCTCGCTGCCTGCTTCCTCGACAGTCTCGCCTCGCTGAACTATCCGGCCTGGGGCTACGGCCTGCGTTACCGCTACGGTATCTTCAAGCAGGAGATCATCGACGGATACCAGGTCGAGGTTCCGGACTACTGGCTTGACTTTAATCCGTGGGAATTTCCCAGATACGACGTCACTGTCGATGTAAGTGCTGGTGCCGGATCCCTTGACGTTCCGGTCACGCATGTCGGTATGGCATATCAAAGGACGGTTGGGTGATGAGGCGAACACACCGTCGCACGATTAGCCGAGACTGCCGCCCGATCGTCCGTTGCTACGCCAGGCCCATGCGTGTTCTTATTGCCCAAGTACTGTTAGAACTGGCTAACAGACCACAGATCCAATTCTACGGCCACGTCCACAAGTCGCAGGATGACTCCGGCAAGACGATCTCCCACTGGGAGGGCGGCGAGACCGTGAGGGCCGTCGCCTACGACGTGCCAATTCCCGGCTACGCTACCAGCACGACAAACAACTTGCGCCTGTGGTCCAGCAAGGCGGCCAGCGGCGAGTTCGACTTCCAAAAGTTCAACAACGGCGAGTACGAGAGCTCCGTGGCCGACCAGCAGCGCGCCGAGACCATCAGCGCCGTCCTCTACCCCAACGACAACCTCGAGAGGGGCAAGGAGCTGCGCCTCAAGCAGCAGTACTTCTGGGTTGCCGCGTCGCTGTACGATATTGTCCGCCGCTTCAAGAAGTCCAGACGTGCGTGGAGCGAGTTCCCCGAGCAGGTCGCCATCCAGCTCAACGACACGCATCCGACGCTCGCCATTGTCGAGTTGCAGCGCATCCTCGTCGATCTCGAGGGCCTCGACTGGGAAGATGCGTGGAGGATCGTGGTCGCCACCTTCGGATACACCAACCACACCGTGCTTCCCGAGGCGCTGGAGAAGTGGTCTGTTGGTCTGTTCCAGCACCTCCTCCCCCGCCATCTCCAGATCATCTACGACATCAACCTGTTCTTCCTCCAGACTGTGGAGCGCAAGTTCCCCAATGACCGTGACCTCCTTCGCCGTGTCTCCATTATTGAGGAGTCTCAGACAAAAATGGTCCGCATGGCGTACCTTGCCATTGTTGGGTCTCACAAGGTCAACGGTGTGGCCGAGCTCCACTCCGACCTGATCAAGACGACCATCTTCAAGGACTTTGTTGAAATCTTCGGCGTTGACAAGTTCACCAATGTCACCAACGGTATCACCCCTCGCAGGTGGCTCTACCAGGCCAACCCGCGCCTGTCATCCTTGATCGAATCCAAGGTCGGAAGCAAGGACTTCCTCAAGGACCTGACGCTGCTCAACAAGATCGAGCTCAGCCTGAACGATAAGGCGTTCCGCAAGGAGTGGGCTGACATCAAGCTGGCCAACAAGGTCCGCCTGGCCAAGCACATCAAGTCTGCCACTGGGGTGACCGTCGATCCCACGGCCTTGTTCGACGTCCAGGTCAAGCGTATCCACGAGTACAAGCGCCAGCAGCTTAACATCTTTGGTGTTATTCACCGGTATCTCGCCCTCAAGGCCGCAACGCCGGAGGAGAGGAAGAAGGCACAGCCCCGTGTCTCCGTCTTCGGTGGCAAGGCTGCTCCCGGATACTGGATGGCTAAGCAGATCATTCACCTTGTCAACAAGGTGGGCGATGTAGTCAACAACGACAAGGACATTGGCGACCTGCTCAAGGTCGTGTTCCTCGAGGACTACAATGTCAGCAAGGCCGAGATCATCACTCCCGCTTCGGACATCAGCGAGCACATCTCGACTGCCGGTACAGAGTAAGTCGTCTGCACTCAAATTGGAATGTCGCGCAATACTAACATGCAATAGGGCTTCTGGTACCAGCAACATGAAGTTCGTCCTCAACGGCGGTCTCATCATCGGCACCTGCGACGGTGCAAACGTAAGTCGTCTTACCTATCTGCATAAGCAACCCACATGGCTAACGTGAGACACAGATCGAAATCACGCGCGAAATCGGCGAGAACAACATCTTCCTCTTCGGCAACCTGGCCGAAGACGTCGAAGACCTGCGCCACTCGCACACGTACGGCTCGCACACCATCGACGCGGACCTCGCCAAGGTCTTCCAGGCCATCGAGTCGGGCACCTTCGGCAACCCGCAGGACTTCGCGTCCCTGATCACCGCTATCCGCGACCACGGCGACTACTACCTCGTCTCGGACGACTTCCACAGCTACGTCGAGACGCACGCGCTCGTGGACGAGGCGTACAAGAACCAGGAGGAGTGGATCAGCAAGTGCATCACGGCCGTGGCGCGCATGGGCTTCTTCTCGTCCGACCGGTGCATCAACGAGTACGCCGAGGGCATCTGGAATATCGAGCCCATACGGGACCAGGGCGACAAGACCACCGCGGAGGGTACTGGACTGCAGAAGGGGGAGCTGTAGGACAGCGCCCAGGAGGAAGGGAAGAAGAAGGCGGACGCGGCGTATCAGCATTGGTGCGAGATCTTTCATACTCATCCGTCTGAGTGAGGTGGTAGAGTAGAAGGCGTTTTTTCTTCTTCAAGATGTTGTTGATGGCGATGGCTTTGAGTTAGCAGGCGAGCAAGTTGGACCCTACAAGTAAGCACCTTGGACGACAACCTACAGCAGAAGTAAGGATGCAGAAATACGATGACATGCTTCCTTTTTTTCAACAACCTCGATCGCAGGAGCATGTGATATCTGAGATGCTCGAGGGTCTAGATGCTACTAATATATCGGCCAGGTGTACAGGATCCGGGACAGTGTATCACCACGCGGCGCATCGCGAAGGTCTCTTGACGGGCTGCATGTCTCAGTCCCCTTGCCGTGTGATTGACAGGGAGGAGCAGCCTAGACTTTGGCATCGAATATTTTTGCCCGTGTCCCGATCTGGACCGCCAGTCAGTGTTCCTAGTACGTACTGCATGCGGGGGAGGAAAGTCTCCGGTTCGTGTCGTGATACCACGAGGGCAGTAAGGTATGCCCTGTCCTACAGCAGCCCGACCGGTGTTGTACGCTCAGACTTCATCACACTCACACCTCACATTTACACACATTTGAACAACGGCATGGTGTGTGTTCGCGGCGCCAGGTTCGTGGCCCCGGCCTGCCACGAACCTCCAAGCTCGCTCGTGATTCCGCGTTTTCGATGCTCCTCCAAAAGGCCTAAGGTCGGCGGGGTCCAAGTTTAGCAGGTACCCCGCCAAGCAGCGTCGGACCCTGCCGTTCGTGTCGTGTAATGATGTCATTGCGGGCTTCATCCACGTCCTGGCAGCGGTCTGGGCTGCTAGGCCTACAAGTACACGTAGGTACCTTAGGGAGGGGGAGATAACTTGTTTGACGTGAAGGCAGTCTGATACGGTATCAACACTGAACATCGAACGTAGATGGTGGCTGGATGAGGGGGTGTGCTATTTGTAGTGGCACTGGCGGGAGAGTGACAGTCGTCCCTGATGATCAATGGGGGCATCCTTTTCCCTGGAATGAAAATTGTTTCGAGATTGAACACAGGTATCCTCAGTATCAGTCATTCAGGTTCACTATTTACTTAGTAACGTCCTGGCTTGAGAAGATCTCCGAGTAAGACTGATGCCGTACCTTAGTGATTAGTACCTTGGGCTTACCGGAGTTCCTATTCCATGTCATGTTGAGGAGTGTCCCGTGATGGCTTCAACATTCATTCGGCAGGTCAGATCCGGTGGGGCACCGCCACTCCTACTGCCGAGTTAAAAAGCCACCCAGCGGACTTTACCGGTGCCGTGCCACAGTGCTGGGCAGGGAAAGCGGTTAACTGGGGGCTTAATAATACCGGAGCTTTACCTGCGGGCTCTCCTCACTGGAGCGGTCAATATCACAGCAGGAAAGGGGCGACACGTAAAACTGGCAGCAAAAGTCTCGATCCCCTAACAGAAAAGCGATCGTGGCGGGGGCCAGTTCTCGCGGGGACAGGATTTCCTGCAAGCTTTCTGCGGCCCTAGCCTCGACTGCCCCCGCTGGCGAGCCCTTGTAGGCTGAAATGTTAGCATGACGTCATTCGAATATCTTGAGGCCGCGGTCCGCTCCAGCTCTCAGGGAAAGGGCTAAGAGCAGAGAGGGTGAGGAAGATGAAAGAAGGTACGAATGAGAATAACAGGAACAGATTCCGTATTAGAGTGAGCGAATGAGAACGGAGGTGTCAGTCATGGCAGAAAGTTGTAAACATTCCCTAGGAAAGGCGGATCGTCACAGGAAGCGACAAGCCACACAGGCTTGTGATACCGCACTACCTATGTCAACACCGTAGCCAGAAGGTCTGTGGAAGCCAGCAAAAGGACATGCTGATACCGAGACGACAAGCAAGGAACCAGTAGCAGGATAGTGGGAGGTACATAACAGCTTCGACGCTGGTGGGGTTCCTGTGGCTTGTTGCTGTCTCGAGCATGGAGGGACAAGAGGGCCATGGAGCATGGAATTCTTGAATCCTGGCCCTCGACAAGTTCACATATCCCTCCCCCATGTCCATGCCAGCTTCCAGGTTGTCCTGGTTTGCCATCAATACCCATCTGCCATAAAATTTACACCTCCTTTTTCTCTCTCCCTCTCTCCCTCCCTTGCACCTTTTGCTCTGCTCTCTCGCTCCCATCGGCAACACTTGCATCTTTTTTGATCAGTTACTCGTAACACACATCAGACCTCTTCCATCGCAATCGCCAGGCGACTGACTTGTCTCTCCGGTGAGACAACAGCAACTCTGCCCGACGTTTGTCGAAGATCGTCGTGGAGCGCGTCTACCCTTTCCAAAACGGCACTTGGGAAATAGAAGAACTACAAGAAGACGCTTGACTTGTCGAACCGTCGCCTACAAAAGAGAACTATCCTAACTGCTATTCTTCGCTCCGGATTTACCAACAAAGCACGGCTTCTTCTCTCCTCTTGACATTTGCTCAACTGGAAACGCCCGGACTCCAGCAGGTAAGCATTGCCAGGTGGCTCCAGCGCCCTCGCAGCCCGTCTGTTTTTCCACGACAAAGTTCCAAAAGAAAGGGTTGTCTCAGGGGGCCTTCTGGGAGCGCTGTGATTCTGTGTTATTTCAGACGAGTGACAACCTGGAAGATATTCATTGTCTAACTTGCAGTCATTTCTGACCAGGAAATAAGAAAGAGCACACCGAACGGATAGACCAGCTAGCCGCCCAACAAGCCAAAACGCCCCTCGGTCCACTATCGCTCGAGCGCCCCGTGCCCAACCAGCGCCTACGGAATCGCCCCGCGTCGTTAACCTGACAGTGACAGGACAGGACAGGACAGGAACATCCGCTCCTAAACCATAGGACTTTCCGGGAACTACTCGCTTTTAATCCTCAAATTCATCCGCCTTCCACATCGCCACAGCCTACTTACCACCTTGCCCTGAATCCCGATTCCTGCGCATCGCATCTGCCAGACACCGTCTTACCTTGTCGTGCAAACCATTCACCCCTTTCAAAAGCGACAGTTTCCATATTCTGGCATCTGTTGGCCCATTTCCTGGACAACCCCTCAGACCTACAATTACCCCTCCCCGAAATCCGATTACTGCTTCATTTAGCATTTGCACCAAACCGCAACCTCGATCGACACCATCAATCACATCCTCGCCGTCAAAATGGCAGAATTCATTCGCGCGCAGATTTTCGGGACGACGTTCGAGATTACCTCGAGGTATTCGGACCTGCAACCGGTGGGAATGGGCGCTTTCGGCCTCGTCTGGTTAGTTCTCCGGCTCCCCCCAGCATCAGGAACAGCAACAGCAGCCCTGGGGCCGCTCTACGTGAGATCCGCCATTCTAACTGTATCCCTTCGCGAGCTAGCTCTGCCAGAGATCAGCTCACAAACCAAAATGTGGCCATCAAGAAGATCATGAAGCCCTTTAGCACGCCAGTCCTCGCCAAGCGCACCTACAGAGAACTGAAGCTGCTGAAGCACCTCAAACACGAGAACGTCCGTAACCCACTTGCACCGAAGCCCGCGCGGGCGTGCCCCTGCTGACACCCATTCAAGGTCATCTCCCTCAGCGACATCTTCATCTCTCCTCTTGAGGACATGTAAGCGAATCCATAGCCAGCAGGGTTGGAAGACGTGGTATCTAATACGGCGTTCTGGCAGCTACTTCGTCACTGAGCTCCTCGGCACCGACTTGCACAGGCTTCTGACCTCACGGCCACTCGAGAAGCAGTTCATCCAGTACTTCCTGTACCAGATCATGGTGAGCAACCTGGCTGCCCCCGACTCGCGTCCTGTGGCCTTGGGCTGACAAGACTATCTAGCGTGGCTTAAAGTACGTCCACTCGGCGGGCGTCGTCCATCGTGATCTCAAGCCCAGCAACATCCTGGTCAACGAGAACTGCGATTTGAAAATCTGCGACTTCGGCCTTGCCCGGATCCAAGATCCCCAGATGACCGGCTACGTTTCGACAAGGTACTACCGCGCGCCCGAGATCATGCTCACGTGGCAGAAGTACGATGTTGAGGTCGACATCTGGAGCGCAGGCTGCATCTTCGCCGAGATGCTCGAGGGCAAGCCCCTCTTCCCCGGAAAGGACCACGTCAATCAGTTTTCTATCATCACCGAGCTCCTCGGAACGCCGCCTGACGATGTCATCAACACCATTGCCAGTGAGAATGTGAGTTGGGCGCCTCTGGAGAATCCGCCAAGCGGGGCTAACCAAGCTGCAGACGCTACGATTCGTGCGGTCTCTCCCCAAGCGCGAGCGTCAACCGCTGAAGAACAAGTTCAGGAACGCTGATCCTCAAGGTAAGCCAAGTCCCAGGAGGCTTCGTTAAGCAAGAAACTGAATCCAAGCGCTAACTCGCACAAGCTATTGACCTGCTGGAGCGCATGCTTGTCTTCGATCCTAAGAAGCGGATAACAGCGACCGACGCTCTGGGGCACGAGTACCTGGCACCCTACCACGATCCCACCGATGAGCCAATTGCCGAGGAGAAGTTCGACTGGAGCTTCAACGACGCCGACCTCCCTGTTGATACTTGGAAGATCATGATGTAAGCGTTCCCGCCTCTCCCATCAGCTGGCATTCTTTTCTAACTCGCTCTGCACAGGTACTCCGAGATTCTCGATTATCACAATGTGGACGCCGGCTCTGTCTCGCTAGAGGACTATGCTCAGAATGGCGGTGCTATGAGTGGTCAATAGGAGCATGAACAAGCCTTCACCGTCGTCAGCGTCCCTGGGCGCGACAAGGGCGTCGAATACGAGCGGTCCCAGTGACGCCGTGACGTTACCACGAAGACTTCTATGGGCGTTCCGACCGAACTGTATACCATCGTGGTGTTTGGAGAAAGCGATCCTTGCTTAGCCGGGTGGTCGCGGAGGTCGCAACTGAATATACGAGGGGTTTTGCAGCCGAACAACGCGAGTCTACACAGGTCGGGAGTTTCTCTATTTTCATTTATGCGTTAGAGCGGGGAAAAGATGGTCTCCGGGTCCCATGTGGTCGTAACCGGAGGAAGCACAGGCTCAGCGGTCAGCAGCAAGACCAGCAGAACGCGTGGGCGGAGGAAGGGGCAGATGAGCACGAGCCCGGACTGCAAATGCGGTAGTCCGAGACTCTATACGTCGACGAGCTACACCGTGACAATGGGGCGTGCTTATTGTGGTCGGAGGTTACAGTGGAGGAAGACGGGATGCTTGGTTTAGACCGGAACTGTCCAAGACTATTTCGCGCACCGGTGTCGCCAGAGAGGGTCGTTTTCCTGGTACGCTTCTCGTAACACCAACTGCAAGCCCGGCCACGATAGCCGGCCAAACAACAAAAATAGAGATGAGCTTAACGTCGAATCGGTGCGCTTCTGAAGAACGAGACACGTGTAGAGGCAGGACCCGGGATTGCTGTCTGCTACCACACTGCCCGGGCCACTCAGCTCAACATCCGCTGCCCCAAGCTGAAGGGCAGCTCCATTTGCTTGCCCGTGTATGCCACGGACAGCAGACAAAACAAGGAAGGTCGATGAGATGCTTTCCAACCCCAATGGACCTGTGACTATGACACGTCTGAAGCATTTGGACAGTCCAGTCCAATGTCCGCCACTCTGCCGCATATTGCAATCTGGCTTGTACCTAGTTCTCTGAGGCCTAGGGAAGTAGCGGGATGCAACAACCCCAGCGGCATGGGGATGGGACGGATCCTGCTAATGACATGCTTGCTCATGCAATGCGAGACACGCTGGCAGGTTCACGGTGGCGGCGGTCTCTCGAGTTTCGCCTGTTCGAGTCCTTTGCTGTTCTCCTTTACAGAGTAGTAGTATGTGCTGTCCTTCAATCTGTCACAATGGGGTCCATCTATCTGCGCCTGAGCCCCTGAGAGTGAACGCTACAATATTCCAGGTATATCCTGTCTTGGAAGATGAAGATGGCCATGTCGAGCTGAAGTCCAAAACATCGAATGCCATCTCCAAAAGCCAGCGGGAGCACGTGATTCGCAGCGACACCGACGAATTGGATCGCGCCGCGCGCTTCCATGACAGCGGGGCAGACGCTAGAAAGTGGAGTCCCCGAGCTTGGACGGGATCTCACGAGCGGTTCGGTCCAAGTTTCTTTGGCGGGGGGAAGTGCTAGACTACTGCCCGCAAATGACGGACGGCATCGAATTGTTCTACTCGTTATAGCTAACCCCCTTCGCCATTGATTCATTACGATTATCCCGCTCGCGTTCCACGATATTCTCCCCGTGTGGACGAGCAATTTGATCCGGTCTTCTCCTTATTCTTTCCCAGTCCTGACTGACAACTGTCGTGTAACGCGAGCAGTGCATGACACGGCGACCAAAGCTGCTGGCAAGCTGTACCACTAAGACTCGACGGCGCTGGCTGGCTTCTCTCTTGACCGCCCCTTTGACGGTGACGAGTAGAAGGTTTGGGTGGAGGGTTATAAGAGGGCGTCTTCGGGAAGGTTGCACTTCTGCGAAGCATACGACACTTTTACTACGCTACGAGTTATCGATTGCCATTGCAAAGCTACGAGCTTCTGCCACGCCGAATACCTTAATCAGCACTCGAGCCTCGGCACTACCCATCGGATAAACCAATCCAAGACGACCATCCAGCCTCGACATACGACAGCAAAAAGAAAGCCATCTGTGCCGGCTACAGGGCATTCGATCCCCTGCGGCGGTGGTTGATGGAACACCCCTAGCGAGACACATCCTTGCCGCGCGCAAAACACGGGCAGAACAGCACCCAACGAAGCAACATACATACACCGAGCCGAGAGAAAGAGAGGCGAACGTCATGTCTACACCAGTTACACCGACCAACGGCTCCGCGCCGGGCGAAGCACTGGGCACCAAGTCCGGCTTCATACCGCTTGTATCCGTCGTAGACTTCCACCACGCCCGGGGGCCCGAGGTCGAGAAGTGGTTCGGCGCGGAAGAGGGCCGGGACCCTGCCGTTGACTACGACTGGGGTCTTCTCCCCTTCATGGCGCTGAGCGACGGGGCGCATGCGTGAGTTCTTACCCCCTCCGCCAGTTTATGCTACCTTACTTCAGCTAGAGGGCATTGGGGCTAACTACTGGCCAACCAACCGCAGAGCAACGGAAGACTTTTCCTACTTCACCCTCCTCCGCCCCAGCCTAGACGACGACCGACCCGCGACCTCCCTCTTCGGCATATCCTGCACGCGGCAGATGGACGCCTCGCAGCTGCTGGTGCGGCCGGCCGACGTGACGCGCTCGACGGTGCAGAAGGCCGTGGTCGTCATCGCCGACAGCCCGCAGTACTTCGGCATGCTGCGGGAGCGGCTGAGCGTCGTGACGAGCGCCTGGTTCGCGCAGCGCGAGTTCGGCGACACCGAGATCCTCCGCCGGTTCCAGGAGAGCCTGGCCGAGGAGAAGAGGCGGGGGATGACGCTCAGTGGGGAGGAGGAGGACCGGGACTTGTATCTCGGCATGAGTCTCAGGGAGCTGGTGAGGGAGTTTAGGAGCCAGACGCTGGTGTTGTTGAAGTGCTGTTTGTTGCAGCCCAAGGTGAGTGACGACCTGGGGACAGTATGGAAGAGTTGGGCTGACTTGGCAAAAACAGATGCTTTTCTTTGGCTCGCGGTGCGAGCGGCTGTGCATGATGCAGTTCTCACTAATTTCTTTAATACCGGGGCTTCTTCGAAATCTCCAGGACTGCGCCGGGCCGGAGTTGGATAACTACGAGAAGAGGTTGACCAAGCCGACGAGCTTGAGGACTAGCGACCGCAACTCCCTGCTGGCTTACATGGGGTTGCCTCTACAGATCTTTGGGAAGGTAAAGAGACTTTCGCCTCGTAGCTGGAAACTTGGTTACTGACGAATGCTTAGGGAAGCTTATTCGGCCCCTACACCCCCCTACAACAACTAGACGTGCTCGCAGACTTCGGCACAAAATCATACATAGTAGGCAGCACCAACTCGCTCCTCCTACAGCAAAAAGACCGCTACAGCGATATCTTAATAAACCTCGACGACGACACCATCAACATCACCTCCCCCTCCCTAAAACAAGCCCTCCAACTATCCGTCCCCGACAGGCGATGGATCGACTTCATAACGCAAGAAGTGAACGACACCTGGGACGACTCCAACCCGGGCCGCCCCAAAACAATGGGCTACGTCGGCAGCGAGGAGTTCATCCGCCTCCAATTCGAAGAGTACCTCCTCTCTCTCATCTCGTCGATGAAGTACCACAACTACCTCCTCCAGCACAACCACAGCCCCAAGATGGCGCTCCCCCACATCGAGGGCGACCCGGCGGCCGACTTCGGGCTGGACTTTCTGGAGGCGTGGTCGCGGACGGACAACCACCGCATCTGGGACCGCAACACGGACAGCCACCTGTTCGACATCGTCGAGCCGAAACACCCGTGCGCGGGCGGGCTGACGGTGGACGACGTCCAGCGCCGCATCGCGCAGCAGGTGCAGGACCTCCACCTCGACGAGCGGTTCGCGCAGGGAAAGGAGGTGCTGGGCCGGAACCTCGCGGCGGGGAGGGAGAAGGCGAGCACCATGTTTAATAAACTGTACGCCGACATGGAGGCGTTGCGGGAGGCGCAGAGGAAACGGGCCGAGGAGGCGAGGTTGCAGCAGCAGGGCGAGAACGAGAATGGCGGCGGCGGCGGTGTCAACGGCGGCGGTGGAGGAGGGGGCGGTGGAGGAGGGGGCGGCGTGGTAGATCTCGGCAAGGCGCAGGCGACGATGCAGACTGTTGGGGCTAAGGCGGGGAATTACATGAATAGCTGGGCTGTCTGGGCCGGGGAGAAGAGGAAAGCTGCTGGGTGGGGGAAGGGGGGTAGTGCGGCGCAAGCAAACAATCATGGTGGTGGTGGTAATGGTGGTGGATGGGGAGCGGGTTGGGGCAGAGGGGGGAAGAACAGGAGCTCCATCATGAGCGGGCGGTCGGAGCAGAGTGTGTCGTCCGAGAAAGAGCTGCCTATGGCGCCGGTTGGTGTCGGTATGGTGAGCAGTCCCAGGTTCTCGTCTAGTACGAGGGATACCACCGTCGAGGATAGTGATGGTGAGGGGCTGCTGGGACGCGAGCCGGATAGTCCCGGGAGTTCGGTTGCTTCGCCTAGGAGGAAGAGGGATAGTAGTGCACGGGGTGATGTTGCTACGGGTGTGGGGAATAATGCGCAAAGTACGAAGGCTCCGGGGGATTAGGGGGTGGAATGGACTGGTGTAGTTCCGGGATTGGTGAATGGGGCCTGGGATGGTATAGATAAAGAGTATGGGATTATGAATGTTATGATACCATAACTGTTCCCTCCGTCTAAATGTCAAGCAAACACCGGCATTCGGGGTGATTGTCCGAATCTTGATGCTATCTTGTCTAGTCTAGATGTGTCTGTCACGACAAGTCATCCGAGCAGTCTAGTGTATAGGGTAGGTCAGCGCCACGGACGCGCCACCCGGCCTCATTGTCTTCCCGAGTCCGAGCGCCAGTCCGTTATTATCCAAACTACCAAGTCCCATACGGTAGTTCATCTCAGCATTAACGAAACCGGTGTTGAATTGGATTCCAGCAATGGGATATCAAACTTGCAGGTATCATGACGTCGTATTCGGGGCCATGTCGTGGACTTGCGGTTTCAGCTCTTGGTCTTGGGATCCGGGGAAACCAAAGGGGGGAATGATGGAATCTTCAATGGACGTGGTGAGGGACAGACGCTCGGACGGCATTTGCTGAGGACATTTCTTGATCGTCATGTCGGAAAGCTGGTATGCTACGAGGTGGATTGCGGAGGATACCGTAGTACGGTACGTTGAGGTTTGACGGAGAATAATAAGCACGGAGTTCTGGAAGGTTGTGGTCGAACCGGGCTGTCTGACAGATGATCAATCACATATTTTTTCTGGGAATATTGAGGATATGGAAACAATGAACAATTCTCTAGAACAATCACAGCCTCAAAACCGTATTGAACTATTGACAATTGAATCTCCTCAAGCAGTCAGGGTTCTGCCTCCCCTCAAATCAAACAAAGAAAAGAAAAGACTCGGTTGCGCCCAGCTGAAAGAGAGAAGTTTTGACAAGTTTGCTTGAACAAGGGGTCGCGCTGCATGAGGAGCAAGGGGGCCATTGACAGATGCGACTGGCCACCCACCTCTCAGGTTTTCTGGCCCTTTCATTACCCCGGATGTGGAGGTCCATCGAACACTGGCTGAATCTCGTCGATCATGGAGATGAGTTTCAGGGGATCGGGGAGCATCCAAATGGTAAGCTTGGACGGTGTGTTGTCCATAACTTCCAGATTGTCGTTGATAGTGGGACAACCTGGTACTTCCTGCTTGTTGGTCTGTGAGCAGCACAGGTGCACGATGTGGAACGACACGTGGTTGAGCCATGATCTACACGTGTAGGCCCATTGTCTAAGATCTGGGCTGCTCTGAGACGTCGTGCCATCGTGCAGTCGGGACCAATATGGTCCCAGGTCTCGATAAATCTCGACAAGGCTCACATTTACATATTTGATGAATCTTGGGACAGCCGAGCAGCGTACGCTCGCCAATGATCTGGCAGGGACCGCAAGGCTGGGGATCTTGGACAAGCTTCTGACTAAAATTGCGATGCGCACAAAGCAGGGATGGCGCCGTTTCTTTCAGATGAAGGCCGCGAACTGCTCGAACTGCGGATCGGTCCCGGTTGGCGGGCTTGGGGCCCATCGAAGTCGAGTCCAGGCCCGAGGGACGGGAATGGGAGATCCGGGAGAGACAGAAAGAGACAGGTTTCCCCGGAACAGAACAAGCTTGCGATGGCTGTGATGCGATTTCTCGACTTTGGCATTCTTGACCCCATCCAGCGCTGGGGGTGCTTGTGCATCACGAAATGCGTCAGAGGGCAAGATGCCATAAGGTGAGACAACCCGCCGGAGAGGACGGTCTAGATCTTCACTTCTCGGCATCGGGATTGTCTAACGAGAGGGAAAATCTGCTATTCGCCTAAGGTAGCCCCCGAGTCGTGGTGATTCCCGATGAGTGAGTTCCCCCTGTTTTGCTCGTTCCGGTGTCTGGGTCTTGGATAAAAATGCTTTGATTCTACATTCCTGTTGAAGATGACCATGTGTTGGCTTTTGCACTCCTGGCACTCCCGGTCGGAACCAGGGATGAAAGACGGATAGGCAGCTAATTATGGAGTTCGATCGAGCGGTTTAGCGGTGATGAAGTCGAGTGCGGAGACGTTTAGGCGCTTGCCACTTGCCGCTTTAGGCCCTAGCGCCCGCCCTAGTGCCATGAGCTCCAAGCCACGGAAAAGCAAGTGCAAGCAAGCTGCTCCTCGGCGACATCATTAGCGCGGTACAAATACGAGAACGAGGTTTAAGTGGACGTGGCTGGTAGCTTCCTAACATGATGCTCCATGCCTGGCAGGCCATCATCATCAGGCTAGACCGGAGCTTGATGCGTGCTCTCTCACTTTGTCTTTGGTTGATCTTGATTGATCGTCTCTTTTCTTTCTGCTGGTGCAATCTGCAACATTGCATTTCTGCAGCGCTTCCAGGTTCCTTCTCCTCATCACCCGCTGAGATCTTGAGCGCATACGGGATGGTACCAGCATCGTAGATGGTTTTTGAAAGTTTGCGGAGTCTGGATTCCATAGCAAGCAACTTCACACTTCACACTTCTTCCCCGCAGTCTCACTTATTACGCATTTGGCTGCCCATTCGTGCATTTCCGCCGAGGAAGAGAAAGGTACTTACTGTATCCATTTGATCCCGAAAAGCCACAAGCCTTCTTCGCATCTCATCATCTGCACACATCCACCTGGGGGCACCGGCCATCCATTCATCCTGCGCTTCACCTCGGCAGCACACGCCTCCTTCACTTTCGTACATGTTTGCTTGCGCCGCCCATCCCACACAAGCAATTCAATCCACCTTCAACGTTCGCCGCCTACCGCCCACCACACCACCGTTTGGGCCACAGCTTGCTATCTTGTACCACCCATCTACTCTACCGCACCCCGTGTCAAACCGAACCACCTGCTCGGATAAAACACACTTCGCAATCTCGAGTGTCTCGACAAACATTTCCCTCTCTTCCCGCTTCTTTACCCTCCTCCCGGTCGATCTCGGGAGAATAGACGGGTCGGTCGGAGAGAGAGAGACGACAACGACGGCATCGAATTCGACACGTCGGTTCCACCAACATCCAACCTCCACCGCCCATCTTGGACGCCGCCTGCCGCTACCCGTCTCGACACAGCAACCGATTGCAGCTTTCTGCAGCGGCCCCCTTTATCACATATCACCTCCTTGTCTCGGTCTTCCCTCGAGGTCAGGCCAAGACAATCACACCGCCCGAAGACAACAGTTTCGAAGGAACAATCGCATCCGCTCTCATGGGGCTCTAGCTCGGACCCGGCCAACAAACCGAAGAAAGAACCGTCGAGGATCGCGCACCGATACATCCCGTCCCGGCCGTACCGGAATACAACACAACACGTAAGGGGTTTCGCCATTCGAGCCGTCGTAACCCATGACCATGGGGGCATGTATGAGCTCAAGCAGCGAGGAGGCCGAGTTGAAGAAGAGGAGTCAGAAGATTGATAAGGATCTCGAGGAGGACTCGAAACGATTGCGGAGAGAATGCAAGATTCTACTATTAGGTATGCCACCACACAACTGCAATGCGGCCGTCGGATTGCTGGAGGGAAATGCAGACCTCAAATGGTTACTAATACCCGGTTCCGCAGGCTCCGGCGAGAGCGGCAAGTCGACCATCGTGAAGCAGATGAAGATCATCCACCTGAAGGGCTACAGCGAAGACGAGCTCTACAACTACCGACCGACCATCTTCAAGAACCTGATCGAATGCGCCAAGGCCGTCGTCGGCGCCATGCGACAATTCGAGATCGACCCAGTAAACGAGGTCAACAAAGATTACAGTGAGTTCTTGCTCAACTACACGCTCGAGCCCGGCCCGCAGGCCGAACTGGATCCCAAGGTTGGCCAGGCGGTGATATCGATATGGAACGATCCCGCCAAGGACCAGCTGATGGAACGGCAGACGGAGTTCTATCTGATGGATTCAGCGGAATAGTAAGCATACCACTTGTTAGATGGAGATAGAGGGCGATTGCTGACCCCATTCGTGCGACAGCTTCTTCCAAGAGGCGGAGAGGATTGTGAGCCCCGACTACCTCCCTAACGAAATGGACGTGCTGCGGGCAAGAACGAAGACGACCGGTATATACGAGACACGATTCCAGATGGGGCAACTTAGCATACAGTAAGTCGGCCCAGCGCCGTTTCAGCGCGGTGGAGGTGACTAACACGACCTTCAGCATGTTCGACGTCGGCGGACAACGGAGCGAACGCAAGAAGTGGATTCACTGCTTCGAAAATGTCACTTCCATCATATTCTGCGTCGCGCTCAGTGAATACGACCAGGTGCTGCTGGAAGAGAGCAGCCAGGTAAGCTTACGAACGGCACCCACGAAAAGCGAGAGGACTCTAACACACTGGACAGAACCGGATGATGGAGAGCCTGTTGTTGTTCGACTCAGTCGTCAACTCGAGGTGGTTCATGAGGACGAGTATCATTCTCTTCCTGAACAAGGTCGACATCTTCAAGCAGAAGCTGTCTAGGTCACCGCTGGGGAACTACTTCCCCGACTACTCTGGCGGCAGCGACGTCAACAAGGCGGCGAAATATCTCCTGTGGCGGTTTAACCAAGTTAACCGGGCACATCTGAACCTCTATCCTCAGTAAGTAGCAGTCGGCAGTTAACTACAAATGATGCACAAGCTAACAGCCCCCAGCCTCACACAAGCTACCGACACATCAAACATCAGACTAGTCTTCGCCGCCGTCAAGGAAACGATTCTAAACAATGCCCTCAAGGACTCAGGCATTCTCTAGCAAGAGGACGAGTCGCTTTGGCCAACAGGGCTGGCTGCACTTTTGCTACGAAAAGCACGATTTTACCAATCACTTTGGGTCCGCTTGGTAGCGGACACTCCACGAACATATTTAAGGCGTTCATAAAGGGGTCATAGCGGGCTTATGACCGCTCACATACAATGCAGGCGTTTAGATGACAGGAACCGTCCGTCCGCCCGATCTTCCGGCCCGACGACGATACTCGGCTTGTTCTATTTGATTCCCCACACACTCGTTGAAGATAGGGGTCGGAAATGCAGGGATTGCCCTTACTCGCTCCGTTAGGCACGCACGATATTGGGAATGCATCGGGGCGGCGAGACCTATTAGCTGCGGCGTTGGGCGTTATCCGCCGTTTTGGCGAATGGGACGATCGACCTCCTTTGTGGCCGAAATAACCACTCACGACGCACACGATCTGCCCGCCGCCGGCATTGTTCCGGCATTTCTGGACCGACGACGACGGCGCCAAGTACGGTCTTTACTACTCTACTCTGGAAAGTTGGTATGTGGGAATAATTGGAGAAGAATGGGGGTCAGTGGTTAGACAGACGAGCGGTGACTGATACAGCTCTGAGGGGAATGAGCAGTCTTGATATCCCAAGCTGTTGTAAATATTGGGACAGCAAAAGAAATGGACGAAGTGGCTGTGTTGGCCGCGGCTCTCTCTCCCGGGCTGCATGTCCGCGAATATTGATACCACTCTGAGGCTTCTCTAACTCTTCCTCCCTCTGTTCCTCCACGTCTCCACCCGTCTTTCATACTCTTCCATAGTTCACATCCACCGTCTCGTCCCCAACCCTCTCTACCTACTAACCGTCCGGCGACTCAGGGAGGGTATCCACAACCGCCAATAACGTCCCCTGCTCTCATCAAATCAACAAAGGACAGATGGCCGAGCGGTCTAAGGCGCTACGTTCAGGTTATTTCACCCTCTCCAGGTGATCGACCTCGCTTTCGTAGTCTCGCAAGAGGCGTGGGTTCGAATCCCACTCTGTTCAACTCCCGACTTTCTAGTCGCTTATCGGGTATGGTGTAGCGGTAACATCGATGACTCTCACTCATCAGCCCGGGGTTCGACTCCCCGTATCCGAGATACTTCTTTTGCCTCCTACTACGAACAACGACACCGCTCGATGTGTTCAAGTTCATTCTTTTTGCTGTCGACCGCATCTTGGCCAGAATGAGCAACAAGGAAACAACCACTTCTCGCAACCGTCATCTCGACACGACGCCATCTCCCCCGACTCAATGACACCGCTGCTCTCACTCCACCCCATCTATGCCCACATCTAAACCACAAACAGCCCAAGAAAGAGGAGAGAGAAACGGCAGAAAGAGTCGGTATGCTCCTCGATGTGTGATCCGACCCAGGCTTGAACTGGGGACCTTCACTGTGTTAGACTGACGTTGTAAAACAAACTACACCATCGGACCGAAAACGAGAAGCTTTTGTTGATAGTTCTTACGAGCGCCCCCTTATCCGACCATGACAGATCGACCTCTTTCTCCGCTACACATACCTACACCGTCGTTGTTCACTTAGGCAGGGACGGGAGGATGTAAGGGTCACAGCAGGAAAGACTTTTGGTAACCTGACTTGACTCATTTCCATTGTCTTTGGGTCTCTTCTGTCTTCTTTTCCCCCCTCAGGCAGGCTTCACCCTCCGGCACGGGCGTAGGTGGGCACCTCATGTTCAGAGATGCTACTGCCCGGCGAGGTGAGGAGGGTGATAGAGATGCTCGGCAGGAGGAAGGTACAATGACACTCCTCGCCTGGCGAAGAAAAGGGGCAGTTGCCCAATCAGGGATATGCCACTCAGCCAACGGCGGGGGTTAGTCTTGATATCCACTGGATGTCGAGGGGATGGGACTCTTTCTTCGACCGGGCCCATGTGAGGCCATGGTTGCAACCTCCGAGAAACAGCCAACTTCTAACCCTTCGGAACTCACGTCGAGGAGGCAAGTGGACATTTCGGACTGCTGCTGCTGTGGACATGCCTTCCGTGACGCACAAGGGGCCTGAAATAGCACCTTCTGCGGGATCTTGAGACGCTGAGATCGCGCCGGGGGGGGGGGGGGGGGGGGGGGGGGGTATCTGACCACGGGCGTATGAGGTAACTCGTTCCTTCCCCGGGTGACCGTGGCGTCCCTTTCTCGTGTTGTCTTATGAGGAAGGCACTCTGTCAGTCGGAACTGGAGTGCCCGTCTCCTCTGTTTATCCAAGAATACTCTCGTACGCGGAAAAATCGTTGTTGAGTTTGCAAGCCAATGCCCGGCATTGCAGGAAAATAGCAGTCTCCTTGTGACGCATGACCTCAATTGCAATTCTGCACCTCTGCACACACGGAATGACATCTGGGCATCCGAGCCCCTCCCCTGTCTATAAATAATGACTCTTTCGGATTTTCTTGCCTCTCCTCTTCTAACTGTTCTCTTCCACAAACCGTCCAGGCCATATATTTCTACACAAACGCCAACAATCATGTCTTCTTTCTTGGAATCTTGGTCTGCCGTCGGGCCACCATTGGTGTCCTTGTGGCGACTCTGAGCGCCTGGTTTTTTCAAGCTCCTCTTCTTTGGGTGGTTCGTACCATTCGTCAATTCCGTCTCCGTGACGTTAACCGGGCACCGACATCAAAGTCGGACAAATCCTACGACGAACGTTCCCTGGAAGCACTCGTCAACATTCAAAAGCTTCTGGGGGATCTCCGGGAGCAAGGCAAGACAACCCTCCAGTTGCAGACCGATACCAAAAAAGAACTGGGGGAGATCCGGAACGTGGTCACCGTCATAATGGCTCGCCTCCAAGACGCACCCGTTCCAACGGAGTTCGTCGCAGAAGTGCGCTTTCGTCGCCCTGGGTGTGCAGACCTTGCCGACCAAACGCAGTCCCAGAAAGCTGGCGGTTCTCGTCAGCCTTCTGATGTTGCCACGACCTCTGGCTAGGATAGCCCGCAAGGGTCCGCCACGGTTTGACCGAACAGAACCGTGGGGCGGTGCCGCAAGGTGCCGTCCCCCAACGAACAGCTCGCACCTCACCGTGGTGTTGGGGTCTAGTAGCCTCCCGAAGGCGAAGCTTAGACGAGCTGAAATCACAAGGTGAGCTCGCCCTCCTGTCGCTCTATTGGCTGTTGACCTCACTAATCTTGATTTGATCGCACGAGTAACCTTGGTGTTTGATCAGGGTTGTCCGGCCACTACAGCTTCACTGTCTAGATCGCCCTTGCTTTGCTTGTGACATTTCCGAGTCATCCTCAAGTCCCTGACGTCCGTTACCGCTCCATGCCAGGTGAACAGGTCGGCCGGACCGTCTTCTTGATGAGCCTCTGCTTGCCACGATTGCTTCACCCATCCGGCCGGGAATGCCACCATATCCCGCCCGCCGAGAGCCGCAGAGAAGTCCTCTCCTGGTCCCGTGTTTTCGCCGACAATGCTCGCCCAATTCCAATCCTCCGCATCTCGACACCCTCCAACGCCATGGTAGGCCGTGATGACAACACGCCGCCCACCGACGACTGGTCCGACATCTGGCTATATCAAGATCAGCGGGGGTTCTTTTCCGCCACAATGGTCTAACGTGGTGATAACTTACCTCAATTCCTATCTGCGGCAGGGCAAACACCTCTCTCACCTCACCACGCTCAACAGAGGTGGTAAAATCAGTCAAGCATGCAGTGCACGACTGCAGCACATCCCGACACGTCCGGAAAACGGACGGTCTGCCAGCCAGCCACAGGCCGAACCATCTTTCCTGCCCGCCTTCTTCCTCCGGGTCCGTCAAAGCCGCCACCCTCCGCATCCCGTTGCGGTGACCGTACCCATCGGTCGCCGCGGGCCTGACGTGGGTGCAGATGCGATAGGTCCCACCCAGTCTATCGATCGCCTCCCGCAGACCGGTCTCGGTCCCCTCGAACACGTGCGTTATGCGGAGGAAGAGTTCGTCGTCGATGATGGGGGCGGAGAGGTACTGTCGCGCCAGAAGGGCGCGCGAGGTGGTGTAGGTCCACGCGAAGCCGTCGCAGTTCGCCTTCGTGTTGCCCAAAGTAAGGCTCGACAGAGGCAGGCCCACCGGCGGGCCGTAGAGGTGGCGGTTCATCATCAGGCGGGCGTGGGCAAAGGACCTATTTCGTGGCGATTGTATGTTTTAGCTTTCTGTAGTATAAGGAGCCAAGGCTTGAAACAAGTTACGCACAGTTGAAGGTCGGAGGTACCAGGACAGAACAGCTGGCGGGAGAGCTGTGTTAGTATGGTAGCAAAGGGCCGTGAATGCTTGATCCGGCCGTTGGCCTCGAAGCGATCTAGTTGGAGGCATATGGAGCAGTAGAAGAGACTGTCGCTGAGGTCCCTCTCTAGCAAGTTTAGAAACTTGCCCTTCCACTTGAGATTGCTGCCGTGGGTCGTGAGCTTTGCTACATCGTTCTGTAGGATGGCCGACAGAGCTTTGCATGCTAACGAGAGCGCGATGATTGACTCGGGAGTGAGAGAGAGATGGTCCGTGATCGCCAGGAGCAGTTCGACCGGGAGATTCAGAAGCGGCGGCGCAGTCGACTGTGCTGTTGGCGTTGAAAGTGGCGCCGCGGAACCACGGACATGAGAGTACGGCTGACCCATTGCGGAAACATATGAGGTCGAAGAGCAAGCTTTAGGTTGTTCTCAACGGTCCCGCGAGACTGATCGACTGGGGAACCATGGATGCCATGCGAGGTCCAAGGACCCTCCCTTCCCCGAAATACTCACATGGAACCATACGGTAAGGTACCTTACCTTACCTTACTCAAACAAGCACTGGGCGGAATGGTGAGTACAACAAAAGTTCGCACGACAGTTGTACGCAAAGAGCCAGGCAAGGTAAACTTAAACCCAGATCATGACCAAGGTCGTACTGTATTTGATCCATCACCCGGCAGAGCTCGGGCATAAACTCTTACGTAGGCACGGCACTGCAACATACAAACCTTCCCTGGTTTTATTGTTAGTATAATACCGAGCGACAGGGGGTTTTTAAGAAGAAGCTTCGCACTCAACTCAACCACCACCGGATTTTCCGCTTGAAAGACGAGCTCAATCACTTGATAAACGAGAGTAAATCTTCCCTATACTGTTTATTAGGATGCTCTAGTGTTTCCGAGTGCGAAACTGTTGTATTTCCGTTTCTGACAAGGGCTCCCTGTCCGCAGTTCCAAATTAACAATAATTCCAGGGATCAACTGTACTACTTCGTATAACGATCACTGTTCGAATCGAAGACCCGTTGACTGCTTCATAACATGAAATATCATAACTACCTCACACTTGATAGGGCGAAGCAAAGTTGGTTTCGCCCAGAAGTTCACAAATATACGGAGAGTAGAAAGGGACCAGCAGCCATTTGTTCACGGAAAACAAAAACAAGACGACTTCCAGCTTACTACTAGTGCCACTGAGAATCCATTGCCTGGTTGAAGTATAATCTATCTTACCTCAACCGCCAGCCGCCAGCCGCTTATATCCTCCCCCTATCCAAAAACACCTTGGGCACATCAACCGTCTTGGACCGGAGATACTCCCCAGCCAACTTGCCCAGCGTGTCGTAATTGCTGCAAGCATTGTACCCCCTGTCCAGATGATCGTGCAGCAGGAAATGCACCGCCCTGATGCCGGGGATCTCGAACCGGTCGATGGGCTTGCCCTTGTACTCCTGCTCGCCCAACAGCTCCTTGATTTTGTCGACGGTGAGCAGAGACCGCAGCCACTCCCACTCGTCGTCTTGGCGCACGAAGAAGCCGACGTTGCAGTCCGACGCCTTGTCGCCCGAGCGGCCGTAGACGACGTAGCCCAGGGGTGCGCGGACCGTCTCGCCCCAGGTCGTGAGGGGCAGGGGGGAGGTGGTCTCGTAGCTGGGTTGTTGGCGGGGGTAGGTCTTTGTGACCTTGGGGGCGGGCATGGTGATGATCTTGGTGGGGGCGTCGAAGAGGAGGTGCACGCGGTGGTTCAGTTCTGACTGCGGGAGGAGAGAGACCCAGTACTCGTAGTAGGGCTTGGGGACGGTCTGGCGCAAGTCGTTGGAGAGAGACGCGCCGGGTACGGACTGGAGGAAGAGCTCCAGCACCCAGCGGTTGAAGCCGTTGGGGACGTCGGGGCGGAGCAGCTCGGGGTCTTTGGTCTGGGCGAAGATGCGGAAGTCGACCGTCGCCAGGTCCTGATTCGCGGCGTCGATGGGGGATGACCCGTTCTGGTGGAACTTGAGGGTGGTGAACTTCTTGATGTTCTCCTCGCCGATGGCGTACCGGACCTGGGCTTCGGTGACGGCGCACTTCTCTTCCATATCGATGCCGCAAAGGTAGATATGCCATTCAGCCTGGAACCCGGCGGGGGCCGTGATGCCGACCTTGGTGGTGGGCGGAGGGGGCAGGCCCTTGACGCCGCTGACGTGGACGCGGTCCTCGCCCAGTTGGGTCATCTGGATGCCTTGAAGGTCGGCGACGACGTCGCAGTTGTAGTACCATCTGTTCTCTTGTCAGCATCTTTCCGCTACCCCAATGACGGAAATGAGGTAGACTTACGGTCCCTGAATCTCATAAACTAACTGACTCGTCACACTCTGCACCGTAACGCAACCACCCGTATCCTTCTCCTTCGCAATGACACACTCCCCCTTATAATCAACCTCAGCAATGGGGAATCCCATATTGACGTGCTTCCCGCTCTTGATCAGATCCTTAAACCCGCTGTAGTAACCACCAGTGACATACGCCGAGCACTCGATCAAGTGGCCCGCCACCAGCGCGCCCGCGAGCTCGTCGAACTGGTCCGCCTTCCAGTCGTGCCACCACGCCGCCACGCCGATGACGGGCGCCGCATCCGCGACCCGCCCGCAGATCACGACGTCCGCGCCCTGCCGCAGCGCCTCGGCAATGCCCAGACCACCGAGGTACGCCTGCGCGCAGACGGGCTCGAGGTTCCACTCCGCCAGCGTCTTGCCGTGCATGAGGGACTCGAACTTCTCGCCATTCCCAATTAACTTGTTGACCGACTCCGTGACGTCGTCGCCCTCAACCCACGCGACTTTTAGCTTGTGCCCGCGGTCGGCGATCATCTTGGCGCAGACTTGGGCGAGCAGCTCCGTGTCGCTGGCGCCCGCGTTGACGGCCAGCTTGGCGCCGTTCTTGACGAGGTTCTCGATGGCCGGCTCAAAGCACTGCAGGAAGGTATCGGCGTACATGGCCGTCGCCATGCGTTCTTCCAGGGTCGTGGCCGAGGCGGACTTGGGGCTGTTGAGGACCTTGCCGCTGCCGTGGACTGTCATTGTCTGTTCTAGAGGTTAGACAGTGGTGATAATGATGGGGAGGGAGACAGGGGAGACAAACCATCTCGGACAGCCAGTCGCCTATCACGGCGTCCACTTCGGGGTCGGCTGCCAGGCTAGTGATGGCGCGGGCGCGGTCGGTGAAGCCGCCGGAGCAGCCTGCTATGCGGACCGGCCGCTTGTTGGAGGTTGAGGGGGACATGGTGAGAGTAGAACTGCTCTGGTGTTCGCTAGATCACAAAGACTTGTTTGAGGGAAAGATAGCATTCACTTGAACGCGGGAGAAGAGAGAGAGACATGCCCTTCCTACCTATATACCGACCGGGCCGTCCTCCTAGGGGCAACGGGAGCAGAGTAGCGGGATCGTCATATTCTGCGGAAAACGATGTCCGCTTGGCGGGCTTGTGGTGAAGGGAGGACGGAGTCGTTCCCGGGCGGATGGTCGGGAGAAACTGTGGGGTCCGGAATCCGGGGTGGGGGGGTCGTCGAGTCAGGACAGGGGTCTGGGTACGGTATTGTGAGTCGCGCGTTTCCTATTGTGATGCCTCGGTCCTTACGAGCGAGTTTAAGCAGTGTATAGTCTATGGGTACATGAGGGATCAATGCAGGTTGGTCGTGAGTAGGTTGCTACTAAAGTCTGATCGTCTCTCATTAACGCGCCTCCCTAAGGTATGTTGCCCGATAAGCAGACCAAGCTACCGCCACCTCGCCAAGATCAGGAGATACTGTGATCAGGCACCAACAAGCCAGCAACAAACCCCCACGGTCTGTACCAGGCACACATCGCCGCTGGTCGGACGTGCGAACTGCCTTCGTCCGGCCGGCCACCTTAAGCTCGATCGATCTATGTGACCCAGACACCATAGCATCCATGAACGATGCTGCCAGCAGCGCAACTGATACTATGCAACGCAAAGCAACCACACGAAGACCGGATGCTGAGCTGCAAACCCCGGGCACATGACACAAGCCGGGTGTCGTCGAGCCGCTCCCTGATGATTCCCCATCTTAGTTGTACAAACAGTAACGTACTCCCGCGCGCTTAAGCCAGATAACCGAGTTCGTCGTCCTCCAGGCGCTCCAGGTACTCCTTGTCGAGCAGGATCTCGATGCACTTCTTGATGTCGCCGACCTTGGGCATGAAGCGTTGCCGGATCTGGTTGATCGTCTCGCTCACGAGTTGTTGGTGCTTCATACGCTTGCGAGCCTTCATGATGCGGACAATGGCGGACTGGAACTAAGTTAGCAAAACTTGCATGCGTTGCATGAATGACCAGATGGAAACGCACCTGAAGAAGAAGCTTGCGATCCTCCTCAATCGTCTTATTGGTCTCCGCCTCCTCCTGCTTCGTCTCCGACTTCATGCCCACGTTCAGGTTCACCCGCAACTTCTTGCTCTTGAAATCGTAGTTGAGTGCGAAGTTGGCTCCCGGACCGACCTTGCCCTCAGGCTTCATGATCAGCACCTTGGCCTTGCACAAGATGGAAAGCGATGGGTCCAGCGCCTCCGAGTTGAGTTGGGTCGTCGAGGCGATATCGTCGTATGTCTGGTTGTCCTTCTCGTTGAAAAGAAGGAGGATTGCCATCTGGTAGGCCGAGACCTGGAAGGTGTACGGCGTCTTCGTGTTCTTACAGTAGGTCGCCTTGACCTCGCCCTTGCATAGCTGCCACAGCCACGTGAGCTTTCGGCCCTCATGCTTGTTCTTGTAGAAGCGGCCGAAGCGATCGCAGTCGGCCTGGATGTCGATGGGAGGGTTGAAGGTTGTGTTTGGCGCCGTCAGAGGCCAGAAGCCGGTGCCGAGGATAGAGTACTGCGAATCAAGGACCTTCGTATCCAAGGCCTTGGTGTGTTCCTTGAACCCTTCGTTAAGGTCCTTGGAAATCTGCATGTCCTGGAACATTCTCTGCAACTTGTTGGTGTACTCGAATCCACAAGCTTCCTTGAGCTTGCTGATCATGCTGGTCTCCGCGTCGTCTGAGGAGGAGTTGCTGTGCACCAGTCGCCGCGCCAGCATCCTGGAGTAGAACTTCTGGAAGACGTCCTTGTCCTCGATATACTTGAACACAGTCATTATCTGAGTCAGAGTATTCTCCAGTTCGGCCTCCTCGATGCCAGTACCACTCTTGCGGAGCAGAACGTCGGTGTACTTGGCCAAAAGCTCAGGCGATTTGTTGGATCCGGACTTGCATACGTCATTGCGGTTGACGAACTCCCTACAGGCGTTATCGAGAGACCTTGTGAACTCGGCCTCGTCATTGAAGGCCCTCTTGACCAGCCCTTGGTACTGTGTGTGTATCTCCAGCAGCGCATCGACGTAGACCTTGGGTTCGAGCTTCTCGACATCTGCAGAGACCTTGGCGACGGCAGCCAAGCCGGCCTTGCGGACATGAGCCTCAAACTTGGATCGCAAGGGGTCGAGTCCGTCTGGTATCCTCGACAGAAGGCTGTACATTCTGGCCATGTCCTCTTCCCGGTCGTTGTCCAGCAGGACCTGAAACTCGTCCCTGAGGAGTGCCGAGTGGTCGGCAATAAGGGCCTGATTACAAGCCTTCTTCAAAGGCAACGCGATGTCTTGATGGAGGTACATCTTCACCCGCTCCTCCTCTTCATCAAGGCGGATCTCGGCCTTCTTCATGTACTCCACCACACTGTTCTCGGCCACGAACTGTTTGCTCTCCGCAGTGTAGAAATTCTTTGTCGCCTCCAAGAACGGCCGTTCGAAATGGTACCTGTACACGTCCAGCGTCGTCTTGGTGGAGTCCTGGTCATCCAAGCCTAGTGAGACAAATGACTCAACTACGGCCTTAATCTGGCTGTGCTCGATCGTCTCTCCGTTGCGCTGCTTCTCCACGAGCTTCAAGACCGCGGCCATAACTTTCTCAGAAACTTTCTCGAAGAGAACGCTGCGCCACTGCACCAGGTGGAGCGTGTAGACGTCGTATATGTGCTTCTTGCCCTCGTCCATTTCGCGCTTGACCCAGTGTCTATTGAGATATCGGAAGAGATGGTGGATGTACTTGGCGGCGGTCGTGTATCGGTTCCATTGCTTGATGTAGAAGGCAAGCAAGGCTTCGTCCTGGTGGGTGTTTGACTCGGCCACAAGCTCGTCGAGGTGGTTCGTCAGATAGTCGATCAGCTTCTTGTATATGTCCTCGCCGAGAAGATGAGCTGCCCGAGGTTAGCAGTGCACAGGCGGAGAGCCGCGTTCCAAGAGTACCCTCGTGAGACATACCGCCCCTGTGAGCGCCCGTGTGCATGTTCTGCTGCGGGCTGAATCCCACAGCTTTCTGCGAGGTGCAGAAGTTGTGAATAGCGCTGGAAGGAAGTCAGCTAGAGGAACGGAGGGTGAGTAGCGCATGTGGTGGTAACTGACGTGTAGACCCCCATATACTGCAGAGAACACAACAGTTAGCAAAAGAATCATTGATCCCGAGGGAAATGCCACGTACGGTCTGCATATCCATGCCTTCATGGAGGTTGTCCATAATGCGGTCGATACCCGCCTGGAGATACGCCCATCTAGAGAGGTCAGCTTTGATGAACGACCACGGCGGCGAGGGTGTCTAGGCACGCACGTTTTATCGATATCATCCCGATCGGGGGACGGGGGGAAGATGTTTCCCCCACGAGAGGGTGGTGGCACCATCGTGGTAGAGGTGTGATGGCTTCTAACGCCTTTCAGCGGCTCAGAAAATGGTGACCGTCGGTCAGGCTGGAAGGGGGTCTGGAGGCAGGTTCCGGATTGTCGCTTTTCGATATCGGTACGCGTGGACTATGGATGGACCTCGTGGTAGGGCACGCGTTGCTATCTCTTCTTGGTAAGATGCAGTGCAAGGTGTCGGGGTGTGATGTCGTGTGGCGGAGTTGGTTGACGAGGCGGTTGTGGGAATAAATGAGGTCCGGGGAAGGGAAGTAGGTTCGTGGCAAATGCCCCACGAAGGTGCAACGTGCTCTACCCAGTGAAAGGACCGGTGAAAGGAAGATACGGACGGCGCGGCTCTTTGTGGCAGAAGTGGAGAGACTCGGAAATTCAGTCTCTCACATATAGAGGCAGGTGGTAAACGAAAGCAGGGCAAAAGATCCAAAGGGCGGTTTGGTGTTTGTAAGGTTTGCCTTCCGTTGCTCATCCCGGCGTCAGGTTCAGGCAGTGGCTCAGGCCCCAGGCTTCCAAGCCCGGCCAGGCTGCCTGTCAGCCGCCCCGCCCCAGTTCGCAATTGCTCCACCTCAGTGACTGATTCGCCGGTCTATGCGTCATGCCGCTAAGCATGGACTAGTGTCGCGGCTGCGCTAGTTTAGCCGGCAACAGCCGCGTTTTGACGCCGGTGCTCCAAAGTCCGGTTAAAGGAATACAAATATGCAAATATGCAATCTGAAGAAGAGGCCGGACATGAACGACGTCCCTAATCCGGAATCATTTCAAGATTTGTCAAACGACGCAATGCTAGAACTCTTTTCCGTCATGGAAGACTTGAAACCCTCCTCCTGGGTTTAGGATACTTCCACCGTCTTATTTCTAACGTTATTCACAGCCAGCTCCTCACCTTTAGTGCGCCTGCATGGCATAATCTCTGGCACAGGTTGCGGGAAATCTTGAAGTATTCATAATTCATTCAAACAGTAACGATACTGCAACAATTACACCCTCGCATGCGATGCCATACAAAAAGAAAAAACTAGCCGCCGTGGCTGTGGCCGGTCCACACGTGTGATTCGTCCTCGCTCCCTCCCAGCCGCTGCACCAGCCTGAACACATTGACCGTGAACGTCATGGTCCACGATATCAGCCCCGTAGTCTGAAACGCCGCCAGAGCCCGCGAGTACTTCCCCACTACATCAAAGGCCTCGAAAGACATGTTATGATATATCAACGCCTCAAACGCCAGGGTGGTGCTCGCCGACTTGAAGATGATGAAGAACAAATCCATCAGCACCAGCGACACCTTGTTCGCCGCCGTTCTCAAGCCTAACGGCTTGCCCGTGTACTCGTCCCACGTCATGTAGCCGATGTACGGGATGGCCACGCAGTCCACGACGATGGCGACAACGGCTTGTGTCCACTCCGCTCCGCGGTCCGGCTTCCCCTGCTCGGCCTCGAGGATCTTGATCCCCAGCGCGAGGGCGATGACGCTCGTGATCAGCACCGTAAGCCGGAAGGCGAGCGGCACAAGGGGATGTCGCAGGATACCGTTCCAGAACCGCTTGTACAGCGCCGCCGTCCTCGTGGCGCGCGTCCTCTTCAGATCGTTCGATCGCGGCACGTCGACGGGGTTGTTGAACCCGGGTTGTAGTTTGTCCAGCTCGTCCACGTCCACAACCTGCGCCTCCTCGTTCGGTAGGTGTCCGTAGGCGCTAGACCGGACAAAGTTCCGCCATGGAGAGCGTGCCTCAGCCGCCGCCATGAACTTGGAGACGATGATGGGTTCGGCGGAGCGCAGGTGGTCCCATTTCCGGCCGCGTTCGGGGCCTCCTTTGCGGAGGATGGTTTGCTCGACGTACTTCAGGCGGGATCGTTTGGCTTCGACCAGTGCCGGATCGCCCGGGTCGATGTAGCCATCTCGTGATACGCGGCGTTGTGGCTCGGACGGCGTATTGTTGTGCTGGGGAGTTGCGGCTTTAGGAGGTGGGCGGTTCAGAGCGCGGATGGCGGCTTCGTTGGGTTCTCCATGTCGCACTTCGTAAGAGTCGATCCAGGCTGGTTATATCTCGGTTAGTACCGCTGCTGTAGAGCCCTATAGGAAGAAGATAACGGCTTACGTGGTATCGTTCGTGGAGCCCTGAGTCGCGGCACATGCGCATTGACAGTCGTGCCCGTACCGACCGAGATTCCGGCATGGGGAGAGTTCGGGTCGGAGGCCGTCTCACTCATCGTGTCTTGGCAGGATGACGATGAGGTTCCGGGGAAGCATCACCGACTTGCAATCGACGACAACGCCCTCGGAACTGTAAGTGTGAGGTTATGGCGACCTCATGCTGGTTCTGAGGGAAGTCTTGGAAACAGGAGAGAATGAGGGCAAGACGGAAACGCGGGCAATGCGGGCTTGTCCAACGGTTGGGCGGCTAGTACGGCTGCAGGTTGATCACTGGTTCAGTTCAGCGGTTTGTCCCATCGCGCAGGGCATCGGACAAGGAAATTTAGCGTGTTGGGAGCCAAGAAGGTTGCTGTTAAGAAGTTACATGACAGACAGCTGCCGGACCCGCCTGCGGGGAGATCGACAGGGGCTTCTCAGTGCTGCCAAATGCGGCTGAGCACAGTCAGCAGAGGTACCTCTTAACAACCGTGCTCTCAGAATCTAGGCCCGTCCAGTTAACGACGTCACTGCCGCGCTAAGACCCAGCTCCAGCAATCAGGTTCAATTTTCCAGGGCAGCAAGGTCGTGACGACCTCAGGTACTGACACATATCCTCCCTTACATCGTCGACCTTCTTACTCCCTGATCCCTCCCGCCCCTCTTTTGTTCTTTCGTCGCGTTAGAATTTGTGTTTTGGCCGTTAGCATAGAAGAACTAAGCTCCATTTTGAGGTCCCAATACCTCCCCAATCGAGGCCTCCAGCCTCCAAATCCCTTCCTCGCGATGCGCCTTTACCTCCTCCCCATCTCGACGCGACGCACCCTCCTCTACTGCCAACGCCTAGAAGCCCAAGCCGCGGGCTCATCAGGCACGAAATCCTACTCGGAGCGCGTCCAAGAGAAAGCGGCCTCGACCTGGGCGAGCTGGGAGAAGAAAGACAAGGGCTGGCAGAAGACGGTGGTCACCTACGGCAACCGGGCGTTGCGCAGGATCCCCTACGAAGAATGGGGTCTCAAATCCGTTCCTCCGCTGTCGGAGAGGAGGAAGACGCAGGAGACAGACGGCACGGACAAGGTCGAGGTCGTGTTCCCCAAGTCGCTGATACCGACTGACAAGGTGTCGGGTGTGATACGCACGCTGGCTACGGAGAGGGAGGCGCTTCACAAGAGGAAGTTGATTTGGTGTTTGGTTGGAATGCCGATTAGTGCGCCTGTTGCGTTGATTCCTGTGTAAGTCCCCTTGCAAACCCCGGTATACTACACTCCCCCGCTCTAACATCTCTATTCTTACAACAGCGTCCCCAACATCCCCTTCTTCTACCTAGTGTACCGCGCATGGTCGCACTACCGCGCCATCCAAGGCGGCCGCCACCTGCAGTTCCTACTCAAGTCCAACCTCCTCTCCCCCATGCCCTCGCCCATAGTAGACCGCGTCTACGCCACGCAGGAACCGCCCCTCGAGTCCAGCCCTAAACCCACGACGACACCAGAGACGGACATGTCGGAGAACATTACGCCGTTCCCGCCGCCGGCGATAGAACCCCCTTACCCGCAGGGGGAGACGATGTTGCTGTCCCAGGAGAACGCGAAGAGGATGACGCAGGAGCTGAAGCTGCCCGCGCTCGAGGTGGAGCTTGAGAGGGCGATCTGGCAGGTCGAGACTGCTATCCGGAAGCAGAAGGAGGCAAGTCGCAAGGAGGAGGTGAGGGAAGAGAAGGACAGGGAAGAGAAAGAGGGCCATAAGGGAGGTGTGGCGGGGACGGGGGTCGAGATACCAGGTCCGGAGGAGGATAAGAAGACGAGGTGACGAGGGTTTCGAGCTGGTGTCGATGTCGATGTCGAGGCGAGATGACGATGTACGATCATGTGCCGTGAGCGTGGCGCACTGTACAATAGAAGCCGGCGAGCGAGCGAGAGGTAGGCGTACCCCTCTCCGTTACCAGGCCTACCTATAGGCCTTTCTTTTTCTCCGTTTAGCGAAAATGGAAATACCCCCGTCCGGTTATCGTTGCCTTCATCCCTCACTCAAGAATTCACCGCCGCAACACCCTGCCTCAGCCCAGGTCGATATCTCATCCCAGGCAGAAGACAGTAAGACAGACAAAGCAGTCCGATCACCAACAGCACCCGTCTCGCGACCTTCCTATACTCCGTCCTCACTTCGGCCGTTTCCTGTGGCTGATACTCCGGACCCGTAACGGCAGACAGATCAACAGTGAACGGCTGCAACAGCCCGAAAGCAGGCTTCTCCTCCATGCCCGGATGATAAGCGATGGGATCCAGCCCCAAACTCCCCTCCAGATCAACAGCCGTCGCCCCCGTTGGACTGACGTGGTCACTGTTGCTGTTCGTGCTGGGCGTGTAGGGGGGGTACATATCCAGCGCCGCCCTCGTCAAAGGACAATCCGCCACATCCCTTTCCTTCATATCTGTCCCCTGTCTCCCCCAAGGGTTCGCATCCGAACTCTTGCTCGGCGGGCTATGCGCAGCACGAGCGATACGCCTCAGGTGCTCCGTACGCCACGCCTCGGCGGCTTTGGCGCGGAGGATGTGCTGCGCGTAGGACAGAGTTGGTGAGGTTTGCCGGGTCCTCGGGCGGGGAGAGTGTTGTGGTTTGGTTGGTGTGGTGTGAGGGGGCCGGGAGGGGAAGTCGTCGTAGGCGTCTGGGTTTAGTGGGGAGGGGATGGGGGGGAGGTAGGAGTATTGCTTGTCGAACGGCATTGTTGGGCGTGTAGGGGCGTTCTAGGGACAGTAAGGGTAGGGGGGTGTGGTGGTGGCTGTTTGTGGCGGTAGTTGACTGGTGTGGTAAGGACGGTGGTGATAGTGACTGTGGTAAGCGGGAAGGACAGTGGCAGAATGAGTGATAGTAATAGTAATGAGTGAAAGTAGTGAGCGAGAAGGACAGTGGTGACTTAGATCAGTCAAGTGGAGAGAACAGATAGATCAATGACAGGTGCAACTCCGACTCTACGAAGTTTAAAACTTGAGGGGGAAGGGGAACGACATTTATCATGATTATTTCATACAGAAGAACAGAAACAGGAAGTTTGAGGTTCTCGACTCTGGTGCGCCGAGACACACAACGATGCGTTTCACGCGAATGAAATGAGAGAAAAATACAGGAACGTGATGTACAACACGTACGCGCAACCCTTTGGCATGTTGCACTTTCGTGTCTCCAGCGCCAGAATGTCTTGGATTTGATTATGGTATCTTGTGTCCTCGACTGAGACCGTGGGAATGGTCCAACCAGGTGCCGGTACTTGGCATTTTGTGGTGGGCTAAGACCGGGCAGGGGAAGCAAGGGATGGACTTCCCCTTCTCTGGGAGAATGGGGGACGCAATTGAGGCTGAAGAGGTAATCTGGGGTTGGCATGAAGTCGTTATTAATATTGATTGTCATTGGAGAACTTGACGTATGTTTACTTTCCTCGTCAACAGCTGAGCCGGTGGGCGTTTATGTTGCTGGTATAGATCATCCCTTTTTTTTCTCCAGGGCTCGTGGTTGGCATGTCTCTCGCTTTTCAGCTAATAAGTTGAGGAGAGTGCCGTTCATAGGTATCTAATTACTGGTAAGCCTCAGACCCGCAGGTATCAACATATCTAAGCTCCAGTCGCCATCGAAAACACCCGAGGCTGCTGTCGTAGACAGTCGCTTGCCCCAGGCACTGTTGCCCAAGATCTATCTGCGCCGCAGCTCCTGGGGCATCCAACCCCGTGCGTTGATTGCCATGCTATGCCCGTGTCTATGATCGTCTGAACCCAACACCAACCGCTATGTGAAAGGAAGAGAGTAAAAACACACCCTTGCGCCGATTATGCAATGGTATGATGCCCAGTATATCCACACGATCTTTCCCGCAAAGCAGCGTAACAGTCCCCGACGTCTCCCTGTGAGCAACCATCCCAATGAGTCTGCACTCCTCCTCTCCGTCTGCACCCCATAACACCTCGTTGACATTTTACATGTCTTCCTCGTCGCAGAAATCAGGACAATTGCGTCTACTGCAACATCTTCTCCCGGTACTTCAGAAACTCCCTGACGCGCATCTCATGTGCCTCACATGCAGCCATCCACTTCTGCCGCACGATCTTGTCCTCCTCGCACCACTGGAGGTACTTCCGGAGTCCGGCGTCACCACGCGCCTCGACCCAGTTGAACCTGGTCTGCCGCTTGCTCTCGTCGATGATGTTCTTCCTCGCGACGAAGTGGTTCGTCACCGAGGCGTTCCAGTCGGCAAAGTCCTCCATGTACTGGTGGAACTCGTGAACGTATTTGGCCCAGCTGTCCTGGCTGGGCTTAAGGGTCGAGACGGCGAGGACTGGTGGCGGGCGCGGCGACTTCGGACACGGCGGGACGGGCACCGATGTCTTCGTGGCCACTTCTCCGAGGTTGAGGGTTGGAGCTGCCTTGCTCTCGAATGGCAGTGTCGATTTCAGATCGCCGAGCGAACCTAGGCCGCTGGATTGCGGTGCAAAAGCGTTCTTCAGGTCGGTGAAGAGGAAGGCGCTAGTATCCTCCGAACCCATCCTATTGGCGTCGGGGGATGTCTTTGCCTCCTCTGCTCCAACAGCAGCCACACCCGCGCGCCATTCCGGCTTCGACGGTTCCACGGGGATGTTCCTCGCCACCTTCGGCTCAGTGGTCTTCTTCTCTGGCTCCGGAGGCGGTGTGTCAATGTCCATGGCAACGGGACTATCTGCCGCGGCAGGTACGGTGTTATCGGCGCTGCCCATTGCTGTGCCTGGTCGCGTCTTGTCCTCACTACTGCTACTCTCGTCCTCATCAACTAGACCTGCCGTGCCAGCCGTCATACGAACAGGTTTCGCCTTCTTGATTGGGCGATTGAGCTTCGTGGGTGATGATGAAGCGTTCCTAGGTGGTGGTCGTGGAACAAAAGCCTCGGGGCCGATCTTCTCAGTCCACTGGGCAGCATCAAACCCGCTCTCCGTCTGTGGCTGGCCATTTAGCTGCGGGTCAGGTGCCGACTCTTGGGTCATGATCGGAGGCACGTCCTTCCTAGGGGACTGTGTCCCACGGCGCGTAGCCCTCTGCGCGCGCTTCTTAGCAGCGATGAAGGCATCCTCATCACCCCGTGGGGCATTGAATTGCCAGTCGTTAGCGGAAAAGTTGTCAGCCACAAATCTAGTGTTAATACTGTCGGCACTCTTCCGCATGAATCGCTGTTGCTCGGTCGTCGGGGTAAATGTATCGTCGTCGACCGTCATTCCGAAGCTATATGGCGCACTTCCGTCAGCATGCTTCTTCGCTGGAGACTGCTTTCCCGATGAGGAGTCTAGCGGTGACTTTGCAAAATCATGGGATCTCTTCTTCATGTTCAGAAGCTCGTGTAGCTGCCGCGCTTGTTTGGCTTCGACAGACTCATTGTATGGGGCGCTTGCTTGAGGTGAGCCACTTGGATAGACACTTGTGAGCAAGCCATGGACATCTTGGGAGAGGCCGCGATTCTGGGGGCGCATTGATTCCGCCTCGGCGAACTTCTTGGGGTGGTAGGTCTTCGAGCGATGGCCACGGCCGAGATGACCACACGAAAAACCAAACTTTGACTGCTGGGGAACGCGCTGAGAGGAAAGGGGAGGGCGCTCATACACTGTAGGTCCGTTTGACGTTGTGGTTGATGCATCTGCAGTATGGGGATCTGTTCGATGTGTCAGTATGCATCCTGCAAGCCATAGTTCAAGCAGAAGTTCAAGCCAACTCACTGTTCTGGTTGACAGGATCCGCCCCCGGCTTTACACCCGCATTCTTGGTAGGCGTGTACTTGTGGTCAGCTCGGCTCCTGCCGGGAGAACGCACAGGGTCTGACTCGTCCGGAACACTCGCGCTCCGTCGCCTAGATGGCGGACTGGGTGGTTGGCTGCTGTGGCCCGAGACTGACCCATGACGAAGGTTGTCTCTAACACTCCTTCCGTGGTTAAGGTTGGTCCCGTCGAATGGGTTGAACTTCTCGCCGGTATGGGCGGAATATGGCGTCCTTTGCCGGCCATCGACGAATGTCTCCTGGAACTGCTTGCTCAGCGGATCGATATAGTCAGATCCTGTTTCGGCCTGCTTGGCTGCTTCAGCTGCCTGGCTGAAGACATTGGTCCTTCGTGTCGTATACGAGCTACTGGAAGCAGGTCGCTCGTCCTGCGTTGAGTTGGTGAAATTCGTCCTCCTCGTGCCAAAAGATGCATCAGCCTTCTTCTTCTGAGCCTCTGACCGTGGAGGTGGCGGCGGCGGGTCCATCGGCCTGGTTGGTGTCCTACGCGAACCGGTGTTTGATGTGGACTGCGAGGCAGATGTGGCGTGATGGCCCTGCCTGTTCGAACCCGGTCTCATCCTGTCCCATGCGCGCGCTGCGGCGTTCGGATCTTCGCGAGGAGACCTCTGTGGTGCCGGCGGTGTCTGCCATGAAGTATATCGTGAGGCAGCACTTGGGCGTGTCGGCATCGGTGGGCGCCTCGGTGGCGGAGGGAAGTTGCTGCCAGCATCTGACCAGGGATTGCCCCTCACTCCAGACGCTGTCGGGTAGCGGGATCCTGTGCTCTTCCGGTGCGCATCGTACTTAGCCTTTGCCTCCGGATTGGTGAGGATCTCGTGGGCAGACTGGATAGTCTGGAACTTCGAGTTGACCTCGGTTTCCCTTCCCGGATTTCGATCTGGGTGGTATATGAGGGCTTTGTCTAGGTTAGCCATGAGGCGTGCGAGCAAGGAAGATGTGCGCCGTACCTAGTTTCCGGAACTGCTTCTTGACTTCGATGATGTCAGCGGTGCGCGGCAGCTCAAGGTCCGCATAGTAGTCCCGACTCATATCGGGCTTCATTTTGTCCGATTCCTGCGACGCCAGCTTGGGACGTCAGATGAGAAAGTTGCGGGAGTTGACGGTAGGAGAGATTGGATATTGGTTGTGATCGCTTGCTCGTCATCGATGTAGCCGTAACTGTGTTACTCGAATGAAGAATGACAGATATATGCTTCAGGTAGTTGCTCCCATATCCGGCGACGGTAGTGTCCAAGAAGCCCCGTTGTTGACCCAAGTTACAGGATCTAGCGATATCAGATGAAGGCTGATGTTGGCAAGCCTCGGAATGGTTCGGTGCTAGAAGCAAGCGGGCGAATATCGGACTGAAAGAACAAGGGTCGCGATCTCGTCTTGTTTGTATCTTGCACTCAATCTCAGACAGCTACGGCGCTGTTAGCAGCTGCGAGACCTGGGACGAACGCTCGGAATGGCGGTTAGCGGCGGCAGACGGAGGCGCTTGGTGAACGGCGCGAAGTTGAAGAGTAAGAAGGTTAGGGAGAGTTGGAAGAGGGCAAGAGAAGGGTTCGACGTGCTTCTCGTTGCGGTCGCGAGGTTGAGTTGTAGCAGCGTAAACGAAGCGATGGGGAAGGTTAAGCTTTTCGGTCGTCGAGTAGGAGAGTTGAAAGATGGTGAAAGGTTGCCGGAAAGAGTTGAGGGGTCGGGATCGAAGGCAGAAGTGATTGATGTGAAGCAAATGTAAATGCGAACGGATCCCGTGAACTATTGTGCCAGCAGCAAGTTGTCAGCAGTGGTGAAGAGAAGTTATTGGTTCCTCACCGTCACTTGAGGAAGTGCGATTCTTGGTGAGACTTTGTGACTCTCTGATTGGACAGCGCCAGCTGCTGAAGGGACGAAGTGAATCTGAAGACTCGGGATGACGTACTTACTGCTTTCCGTGCTCCAAGCACCTGCAGAAGAAGGCGGGATGGATCTGTCCTCTGTCCTACAGCAAGGTATCTGATGGTTTGCTGCAGTAAGGTCAGGACAGCGTGAAACCACTTCAGATCACGGCAGTGGAAACGAAAACCCTTCGAGGTTCACTTTTCGTTTATTTACCCCCGGAGAGCTTTACATAAAGCTTGTGACAAGGTGGGGTCATTCTAGGTTGCCGGAGGGAAAGCATGGGCGGGGCAGGGGTCTTTTTTAGATCATTTTAGGCTCCATGACTCCCGGTCCTCCAACAACTCCATCTTCCCCTAAACAATAGGACTTGTGAGCATTGCTATTGTCCAGACGAGCCAACTGGCGAGAGTCTCCATAAGGTCTTGGGGATTGTCGTGGTCATCCTCAGTGGCATAGCCCCCGTCACGAGCGTGTATGTCGAGGGGCCGGTCCGTTTTCGAGACCCTCCTTTTCTCTCTGCCTGGAAAGCAATGCCCATGACACTCGACATCCTTCCACTTCTTAACACCAGCGGGGCCTTTCAAAGAGGTGAGATGACGCTTGTCACATCTGCCGCGTCCAAGAGATATGTCAAGATCTCATCCCTGTTGGTGATTGGTGTTCGGGGCTTCTCGCAACGCCTGGAACTGCGAGATCCCGCACTGAGGGAACCACCAACGTCAGCGTGCATGTTGGAGACGAACCATGAGCTGAGAGATATTATCAGCTATTCTATACCTGAAGAAGCCTTGTTTCTTCAGTTACCCAACCGGCTTTTTTCAGCCTTGTCGACGCCAAATGACGACCGGATGCAGCTGCACCAGATCCGGAGGTTACACCACCGGCACTGGGAAATGCAGTGTTGTTGGCTGTTCCGGAGGTACCGTGCATTGATGACTTCTCACACCGCCTTCTGGTCATGACCTCCTAACGCAAGCTTCAAATCTCGTTGTATCAAGAAGCGGGAGGGAGCTGGATTCATTCGGCAGCCCAGTGCTGGTGGATGTCACTGAACCTGGCCCGGTGCTTAAGTGGCTATCTGATGTTTTGACACAATACTTCGACATGGTAGAAGGCTGGCCGGGGCAAACAGATTGAGCAGGCCAGCATGCAAAATCGTGCCTGTCGCACGCCACAACTGATGAAGTTTATCACCATGTTCTCATTCCAAGTAGTCAGCAACCACAGGTCGGCCTGGTTATAAAACATTTGATAAAAAAAAAGAGAATGGAAAAGGTGAAGAAAAGAAGTCCCGAGTCCAGGAATCGAACCTGGTCCTGCGACCCCCGATGAAGGGCTTGGGATACTCTCCCAAGTGCCAATCCGCGATGCACCATCACACCAACTCGAGTTGTTGAAGAGACTTCCCAAGTCAACCCTTATGCGTGGTAGGGGCCTCCGAATGGCAGTTCCGTCCGTCTCATTTTCGTCTGGTTTCCGCGCCGATGACTCCTGACTTCGGATTGTGTTTGCTCTGCATGAGTACAGTTATGCGTTGGTAGGACTGATTAAACCCTGATGGGCAGTGGGTAGGTAGGCATGGGCTAAGATGGTTGTTAAGAGCTACGCTATCCGAGAAAATGAAAGACAGGTACAGGTAAGGTATACCGGATAATATCATTTCAAGTAATTGACCGGCGCAGCAGCTTTGGATACGCAGCTCGTTAAGGGGGTGGATGGTGAGATTAGACCAGTTGAAGTCCCTCGTGAATGGAGAGATATGTAGAGACGAGTGTAGAGGAACCTCGGGACTTCAATAACAACAGCGCATAAAAGGCATCGTAATGCCGTCAATTCTCTAGTCATCCGATCCGATCCGTACCATCCATCCATCCATCGCATCCCGATACCAAGGTATCTACAAAGAGCAGCGGACAGCTTTTGTTTCCTTTTCCGTGTGTGTACCGTCAAGGACAAGGCACACAGACCATGCCCTCTGTAACTCCCAAACTCCGTCATCACGCAATCCCTCGCAGTCCTTAAGACTGAAGTCAGAGGAGCAATTCCACCCCCTTTCTGAAACCCGCTCGCAACCGCAAAGCAATGAAAAACATGCTTCTTAAAGAGACAAGAGACGTTGATCCTGCCAGAAGCCAGAGCAAAAGCCTCCCTCCGGACATTACCCCGCTGTCTTCCTCGTTTCGTGCCAGGTCAAACATTATAATTAGAAAACAACGCGGAAAAACAGAGTTCTGTTGCCAAACCGGGACCAAGCAACCCTGCCCGCCTGGTCTTTTCGTGAACGTACCGGCGCTAAAAAAGCAAAATGAGAAAGACAAGCCGCATAAGAGAGCACATTACTGCAATGCCCATTGAACACCATGCTGAATGGCGAGATCGAAACCCGCGCCAAAAAGGTAAAGTCGAGAAGTGCTTCGTGCCAGTCGGTTCTCAGCCGCCAAACCCCCTGGACTAGTAATACCGATAGACAGTATGTTGGGGTTCGGCTTTAACGACCACAGCCGGGACTGGCTGCGGGTTCTCGACGTCGGCGGACGAGGCCCGAGAGGCATATTCCTAGGACGCCTCCGTGGGAGCATCCGCCGTAACTTCAGGAGTTTCCTCCACAGGATCAGCGGCAGCATCGTCGAGACGGGCTTTCTTCGCAGGCCGGCCCTCCTCGGCGAGATCGGCTTTGATGGAGGTGATGCCCTTGGCTTCGTTGAGCTCCAGCTCTAGTTCATCGAGACGGCGCTTGAGCATGTTCTCGCGACGGTGACTCTCCTCAAGCTCATTGCGCAGATTAGCCTCGCTTTCACGAAGCTGAGCCACCGTCTGTCCCACATTGCTCTCGTCGTGCTCTAGCTGCTGGAGGCGGCCGCGATACAGCTCTTGAATGACCTCGAGTTCGCTAACGCGCGTCTTAAGGCTGGCGTTCTCTGCAAGGATAGTCTCCTGTGTGGGTGGGTGGTCGCCGTTCAGATCGGTAGCGACACGTCCATCGGCGGCAGACATGGCGAATGCCATGCCAGACTGAGCCTGGAATTGGCCGTCCATGTCCGGATAGACCATGTTGTACATGTTCGGTGTGCCGGTGCGAGAGATGGGGGAGTTGTCGTCAACGTGGCCGTTTGTGGACCGGCCTGAGGGGCGCCGGCCGCCGAGACCATGCGTGCCCGTGGGCATGGTGGCCCCATTGTTATCGGTGCCGGGGAGGTCTGAGACAGGTGGGAAGGTAGGCGCCTGTGTGCAAGGGTTAGCGTCGCGTCGCCAATCACGGATTGATGGGAAGGAGCACTGCAAGGTACCTTTTTCTGTTTGTTCAGCTCGTTGCGCGACGTCTTGACGCGATTTCTGCTCTTGATCACGTCCGTTTTCAGCGAGATGGGACGAGGACGACCGTGCAGCTTCAGGAAGAGACCGCAAGCGTTGCAGAGGACGGATCCCATCTCGTCGCGACGCCATAGAGGCGTGGTGGAGGTCTGACAATTCTGGCAGGTCGGCTGCGTGAGATCGCGATTATCGTTAGCCATGGTTGCCATGTTGGGCAGTTTGGGAGGTTGAGGAAAGCAGGTCAAACAATCGATATCGCGACTGGGAAGATGGACGTGATGATTATCAACGAGGGTCGATGGGTGCGAGATAGTGATAAGGACGTGATAAGGACGCAAGGTGGAGGTTTTTTCTCGGGGAAAATTTTGGCAGTCGCCCCCAGGTTCTGACGATAAGAGCCGTGCACGGGCCACTGGACCAAAAAACAAATGGACGATGTCGAGTCTGCGACCAATGAAACGCCAGCGATTTCAATCTCTTATCGTTGTGCTTATCAAAAATGACGGAAAATGCGGGATGGGGCATTTTGAGGAATGGCATTGACGGATAAGGAGTCGCAATGCCTGTCGCAAGATGAGGATAAGAAAATAAGGTGTGCATGGACTTACCACTCCATTTCCACCAGGACCTGCCGTGCTGGCTGGTGATGACCGAGTGTAATCGTTATGTGGCAGGAATGGGATAGACTTGGACGTGCTGCGGGTGAACTTGATCAGCAATTGCATCCTCTCAACCACTTCCCGAAAATATGCAGTGTCTTCTCACATGGGCTGCTGGTAGTTGCCAAGGTGCTGCTGGTTGGTATTCGGAGTGGCCTGCAGCGAAGAGATGCCGGGGAGCTGGTTGAATGCGTGCGAGGCGGACGTCTGTGTTGATGTCGAGGCTGGTCGTGAGATGGGCTCAGTCATGGCAGCCATTGGAGCTGGCGCATCGGTCCTCGACGGTGGTCTCGATAGAGGTTCGACAGCAGGCGGCTCGGGTGAGAAAGTGGGCGCCGACTCCGGTGCAGAGAGCTGCTCGGCCACGGAAGCCGGCGGCGCCGTGGAAAGCTGATGCTCCTCCATCTTATGTTCGCTTGATGCACGTCAATATCAATACCGGGGACTCGATCGGACGGATAGATAAGGCCTTCGGGCAGGCGTTGTCTTTGGACTTGCGACGACGACGCGGCTCGGCGGGGTATCTGGTCAAGACGCGATCGAGGGCCAGATAGATTCGGTTTGACAGATTCGAAGGTTTCGGGGTGAAAGCAGGAGCAGATCCACTTCGAGTGCAGCGACGTTATGGCACGGTGAGCAGCTATGTCGGTGGGTGAAGCGAGGAATGTACTGAAACGAGTGACTGTGGGTGAGTGTTGGAAAAGAAATGACAATCTCCTCAGCTTGTTCTCTTAAACATGGCCGGGGAGTATATTCGATATCTGTACTAAGGTATCTCTGAATTTAGGGGAGAAGCAGAAAGGAGATGTTCCAGAGGTAAAGTGTCATAGACAAAGCAACCCCTTACAGATGCCGGAAGATGAGAACGTGTGCGACCCGGCCGTATTTTCATGACAAGGATCGCGTTCTGCAATTGCTGTAATCGTCTATTTCCGGCTTTCTCATTGGTTCGCCAACTAAGCCGCCCCTCGCAGTCCCGGCCTCACGAGCCATGACAGAGGCGCTGGACACTACAAATACGGCTCCATGTAAGTCCCGAAGTTCTCTCCTTCAGGAGAGTCTAGACACGAAATTCATCGAGATTTAGAGCAAGTTCGATTACAATATTCTTGCGTCTTGAAATGCAGCTAGGCGTCCGTCGCAACTAGCTGGGCCAATCAATCTTGATGAGTAGAAACTGATAAGATAATGATCGGAAGGGGATGAGCTAGGGTCCTTGTAGCGGGGCAAGGCTGAGCCTCTCGAAAGTCCAGTTACCTCCATTAATTGGTTAACAATGTCTGGGACGCCCCTCCGACTACAAGGCTGACAGGAAATTTTATGCTGCGAAAGAAACATTTACACCCCAGTTCGAGAACTGGATTCCGGCCTGGTAGTTGCCCACACCTTCGACTACGATTAACCGAATTCTACAGGCACCGAGTTCGAACTTTACAGGCATACACTCCTGCACAGGAGCCATGCCTCATTCAGATCACGACGGTCCTCTGGTGAAGAGGCAAAGGACAACTGCTGTCGCAAAACGGCAACCCGCCTCTACTCGAGGATCTGCCATCTTCGCCCCTTTCAGGGTACGTCGCAACCATTCTTTAGCTCGGTGACACTATGTTAACCACCCGCGCAGACTGTAGGACTCGTATCTCCCACCGAGGTTCCGTTCAGCTCCATACCACTCGGCAAGACCACCTTCCAGATCACAACATCCGTCGGCCGATCCCTCCAGACGTACGATCTCAAGCGCGGACTCAACCTCGTCTTCATTACACGACCCCAAGCACCTGCCGATATCACCGCGACTTTCTCATGGAAGAAGAAAGTCTTTGCCGCCTGGGGCGACAAGACCAATGGCGGTTCGCAAGGGCTCTGGATCTTCGAGCGCGGAAAGAAGGTTGGCGAGCTCCAGTTACCGGATGACCTGGACCAGCCCATAAAACAGATACTCATATTCGGGTCTTGGATTGTTGCTTGCGCTCGGACACGGATAGAAGTCTGGAAATCAGGCGACTTCGAGCACTACACGACCCTGCATTCAGCGGCCAGCACACGCGGAGACAACGAGCTTACCGGCGGCATGGTAAATATGCCAACATTCCTGAACAAAGTATTCGTTGGTCGGGGTAACGGTTGGGTTGAGATCTGGAACATCAGCACAGGCAAGCTGATCTACACCATCCTGCCTCCGGCACCAGACTGCGGCGCAGTGGTATGCATGGAACCTACTCCTGCGCTCTCGCTCCTTGCGATCGCCTACTCCCGCGGCCCTCTTGTAATACACAATGTCCTCCTCGATAAGACGGTCCTGCGACTCAACACTGGCAACGAGGACGCTCCTGTCAACACGATATCGTTCCGCAGCGACGGTCAAGGCGCAGGACACGACGGCAGAAAGGATGGTGTCATGGCCACCGGAACGGCTGCCAGCGGCGATGTGACATTTTGGGACCTGAATAAGGGGGGAAGGATTATGGGTGTGCTACGTAGCGCTCATAACCCCCCTTCGCATGATGGGCCCCTGGTCCGGGGAGGAATTTCGAAAGTCGAGTTTCTCTCCGGTCAAGCAGTTATTGTGACAAGTGGACGCGACAACTCGCTCAAATCCTGGATCTTCGACTCCACTCCCTTCTCCCCTGTTCCTCGCATTCTTCACACCAGAAGCGGACACGCCGGCCCGGTTACATCTCTTCAGTTCCTGCCCTCCGACTTCGACGGTGCCGAAGCAGGCAACAAGTGGCTTCTCAGTGGTGGACAGGACAGGAGTCTTTGGGGCTGGAGTTTGCGCCGGGATGGACAGAGTACGGAGCTCAGCCAGGGCAACATCCGGAAGAAGGCCAAGAAGATCGGTATCCTCAGTACCTCAGCTCTCAGTCATGGACCAACGACTACTCTCGACGATCTGAAGGCACCGGAGATTACCTGCATTGCCAGCTCGCTGAACAGAGACGGCGGTATTGGTGCGCTACCCGGCAACCAGCCAATATGGCAGAAGGGGCGCAGCAAAGACAAGCGTTCTGACGCCGAGATCAGCGGTATGACCGGTTGGGAGAGTGTTGTCACCGCCCATAAAGACGATTCATTTGCTCGGACATGGTTCTGGGGACGTAAGAGGGCCGGTCGCTGGGCTTTCCAGACCGGAGACGGCTCTCCAGTCTCGACAGTATCTATCAGCTCATGCGGCACCTTTGCAGTTGTTGGTTCGGTCAATGGCAGCATTGACATGTTCAATCTGCAATCAGGTCTGCACCGGCAACGATTCCCGTCTCGACTTACGCCTGCGCAAGCGAGATTAGTCAAGATTCAACAGTTGAAACAGCTAGACGACGTCACGCAGCTTCAACTACGAACCGAACACAAATTCACGCCTGGCACCGGAAGGCACACGAGGGCTGTTACCGGCATCGTGGTGGACAACATGAACAAGATGGTCATATCCTGTTCATTGGACGGCACCATCAAGTTCTGGGACTTTCTCACCGGCAACCTCGTCGACGAAATCGACTGGGCACCAATGACCGGCGTGACCGGCTGCCGGTACCACGCAGCAAGCGACCTGATCGCCTTCTCCTGCGACGACCACTCGATCAGGGTAGTCGACATCGAGACGAAGAAGACGATCAGAGAGTTCTGGGGCTGCCAGGGCGACATCAACGACTTCACCTTCTCCAACGACGGCCGCTGGATCGTCGCCGCATCGCAGGACTCCGTCATCCGCGTGTGGGATCTCCCCACCAGCCATCTCATCGACGCCTTCCGTCTCGAGAAGCCGTGCAAGGCCCTTGCCTTCTCCGGCACCGGCGAGTACCTCGCAGCCGCCAGCGAGAACGAGCTCGGCGTGCAGATCTGGACCAACAGGACGCTGTTCACCCACGTCCCCACCCGCCAGATATCAGAGAAGGAGATTAGCAGTATATCCGAGCCCACGAACTCCGGCGAGGGTGGCCAGGGCTTATTGGAAGCTGCTTTCGAGGATGAGGCTGAAGTGGAGGAGGACGATTCTCTCGCTGCTCCGGATCTGGATCAGTTGAGCTCGGACATGATGACGCTCAGTCTGGTGCCTAAGAGCAGGTGGCAGACGCTGCTGCATCTTGATCTCATCAGGCAGAGGAACAAGCCGACCGAGGCACCGAAGGCACCTGAGAAGGCTCCTTTCTTCTTGCCTCCTGTGGGTGAGGTCAAGGAGGCGACTACCGAGTCCGCTGAGCCGGAGTCGAGAATCACGAGGTTTGATCGGCAAAGGTCTGAAGAGGCGTTTTCTGCTAAGTTGCGGAAAGGAGCTGAGTCTGGTGATTGTAAGTTCTACGCCCATCTTCCGTTCCCTTTGTTCATTGACTAACCAACGAACCATAGACTCCGATTTTATCGACCACCTGAAGGCCCTCTCCCCTTCGACGGCAGACCTCGAGCTCCGTTCCCTATCGCCCAGCGAAGACGTTGATTCCAACGAGCTGGTGCACTTCATCCGCGCCATGACGCAACGACTCGTCGAGAGGAGGGATTACGAGCTCACCCAGGCTTGGATGACGGTCTTCCTGCGGCTGCACTTCGACATCGTCATGGAGAACGAGGATGTCCTTGCCGAGCTGAGGGCGTGGAAGACGCACCAGGAGAGGGAGAGGGATAGGCTTGATAACCTTGTTGGGTATTGTGGTGGTGTTGTCGGGTTCTTGAGGTCCCCTCGCACGTGATAAGGTTGGATGCTGTGGCGGGAGCAGGAGTTAGGAGAGGGAAAAGAGATGTAGATCTGGAGATGAATATACCAAGCTATCAATACTGTTGGGCATATCGATATAGCCTCTAAGGCGTTAGATTCGTTCCATGTCACTGTCCGTCCCAGTAAGGGGAATAGATATGCCATGCTTGCTCCTCCACTTCAGTGAGCGTGGTTTGTTCATATTATCATGCGAGTGGCTCTCTCCGAAGAGCTGATGAAGCAGAGTCCTGGTACCAACAGCTGTTGGACCTAGTCATGCCTCTAATCTCTGGTTGCTGTCGAGTTGCCACGCCGTTCGGACAAGACAAATAACTCTTCGTCTCCGGGCGATCAAGATATACACGTTGAACCTGACTGGTATAGATTCATTATGGCACGAAGCAGGTATATAAAGAGGCCCTCTCCTATGCTACCCAGTGTCGAATTCTGACCTTCACTTTACTCACTACCACAACAGAGCTACCCATCATTCTAACCATCAAACGTTCCAAATCACCCGAGGGGCCAGGCAGATAGCTAGCCGTCCTACACAGAAACTCAAGTCACATGACCATATCTTCTAGCAACCGTGGGGGAGGAAGTAACCCTGCCGCCAGAAGCAGCAGCAGCGGAGGAGGTAGAGGAGGAGGTAACAACACTGCCGCCTCCAGCAGCACTAGAGGAGGAGTGACCACTACCGCCGCCAGCAGCAGCAGCAGAGGAGGGGCCAGTGGCAGTAACCCAGCCGCGGCCAGCACCCCTGGCGACGGAGGCAACAACAACAATCCCTCCCCCGCCAACAGCAGCGAAGATTTCTTCGGCACACCTGCGCAGAAGAAGCCCATGCCGAATGTGCCGGTCTGGTGGTCGACACCGGAGGAGCAGGTGATAAGTCGACCGGGCAGCATCAACTAAGGCACAAACCGAAGATGGAACATTCGATGCGGATGGACTCTGGGTTCGCCGCACAGGTCAGCCACGGCGCCAAGGAGGTCGCGAGACAGACCTCGATAGCCGGCCACACGAGCCCCCGGATGGGCTTCATCATTGCGGAGGATAATAACAAGGGGGGTGGCAATGGCGGGAACCAGACACGAGATAGCGAGAGCTCGCCTTCGGAATACTGAGCAGACTCGTAGAAATATGGTGGTGGAGAGGATGTGTTGAATGACACTCGTTAGTATCCCATGCACCTACAATGTAGTCTTGGACTACCACCTCCCATGTTGCCAGCGAGACGAATGGGGTTTCGACTTGTGCAGACTTCAAGCCCCTATACGTGGGTACAGAATCATGTTCACACCCATGACTCCCAGTGGGAGATATCGTACACCTGTAGAAGACTTACGCATGGAAGCGCGGTGACTAGACTCTAGAGCATCATTATCGCCTTAACCGTGTCGTCTATTCGTCCAATCGTGAGGTCAAGTACATGTATAGATTTTCAAAACTGTCGCGCTGGGATATATCTATACCACCGTCGGTAAAGGAAGAACGCAGCCGTGTCATCTCCACAGTCCAGCAGTCGAGGGTGAAGTCTGTGGCGGTCAAGCAGGGACCATCCGTGAAGATTGCCAAACCAATTTAACATTGCCTCGAGATGCCTGAGGCGGTCCGATCCATGTCCTTACTGAGACTGACGACTATTAAGCACAGAGTCCATACTTGATATGCCGCTTTACAGCGGATCAACTGACCTTGCGAACACCAGTAATACTTAAGTTGGACACACATAATCATACTCGAGTCATAGCTTCAAGATGTCTCCTCCGCAACCGGGATAGGGGCAATTCCGCCCCCGGTGGCCGAGAAGAAGACTGCAAAGGAGAAGGCACCACACGGCAGGGAGTGAAGCGCAAGGGCCGGTTCGACGGTTCACTGCGCCTCGAGTTTGGGGAAGACGGAATGTCATCAACGGACGTCGGGCGAGGTTGAAAAGTGAAACCGATGGCTGAGGGTGTTGTTCTATCCGCAAGGCTTGGAACCAGGAGACACCATATTCCTTGTATGGGCCTTGCCAAGCTCTGCGGCGTCGGGAGGACATACAGCATGGCCAGCCTGCCGAGACCGGATCAACCTATAGACACTCGATGGGATAGCATTCGACACTGGCCACTCATAGACGACTTGTACTGTTACTACTGTAACTTGACCCTGCTTGTTGTCAGGGCCAATTGAGGTTAGGCTCAAGGCCGTTTGATCCCCTGTAGATAGGCGTAATATTCCGTATACCTTCCTCTCAAGCTTGGACTTACGACTTAGATATTGTACCACTTGTTGTATAATTAAATAATCAATAGCATGGTCACTGACTGGCACACGATTCGACAAATGCACGAGTAGTGGGCGGTATTACGATCGTGTCTGACTGGTCACGTACTTCCTACGTCCCGTACTTTAAAGGGTGTAGTCGTCGTGAAATTGCCGTGTCACGGGGGTCAGGGGCATGTCAACATGCCGCACATCACAAGAATCAGTCACGAGCATCAAAGCATATTGCTGTCTACTTCACCTGCTCCTGCCCCGGGAGTTGCTCGCATTTAGAGGGAAGATCCTGCCCCCGACGTGCTCGCTAGCAAAAACTCCGTGGTGATTCAAGTTGCTCCTGAGTCCAAGCATTAACCCAACATCCGGATTCACTCCCAGATTAGAAGTACAATCACCATGACGAACCCGTGAAGCAACTTCGTCGTTCTCTGAATGCTCACTACGACTGGCATTCACCATGCCCCCCCAACACGAGTATATAAAACCCTCTCTCAGAGACCGATCTTAGCCCCAGACTATACCAGGAACAACAGCATTCCAAACCAAAGCAGTACTATCATAAGACCACAATCCAACTCAAAAACCAAATCTAAATAGCCCTCACCAGTTTTCAAACCGACACGCTCATCCAGAATATCCAAGATGTCCTCCTCAGGCCAGAAGACGATCAAGCTCCAGCACAAGACGCCCAAGAAGACGGTCCAGCTCCAGCCCAAGGGCTCGGGTTCGTCGACGGGCGGGACCATCAAGCTGCAACCCAAGAAGCCGCAGAAGACTGTTAAGTTGCAGCCCAAGTCGAAGTAAGGCGGCGGCATGGAGATTAGCCATCTCGGAGATGGGCAGGCAGCATCTTGCGTATCGTATGAGAAAGTTCAGGCATATGTTTCTGGACTCTTAGATAGGAATACATCACAGTGATTGAAGACCGGTCCTCCCAAGGTTTGACCATACAGGAAGTACTTAGCCATGTGTGACCGAATAATCGGAATATTGAAGTTCTCAATGTAGATCTTATTCAGCTGCTGGCGTACTATTCTACTCTCTTCCTCCGGCCTCGAACCGGCATATATCTCGCCACTCATACAACTCGCTGATGGACGTTGTCCGAGCCATCGTCTGGGTCTGCCTTCTCATCCTTGCTGTCCGGGTATCGCCCTCCAGTCGACTCATACTTCCAGACCATTGTCCTCGCCAAGTAAGATATCATGGTATCCAAAAAGATCATTTCAAAAAGTCATAAAAAGCCGCTCCGTGCACTTTTCCGCCGTAGACCTGCGATGACATAAGGAAGAAAAGGAGAGAAGTATAAAACAAAACGCCACCCACCAGCGAGACTGAGATCTCCCGTAAACGCCGGCGCTGTTGTTGCTAGATAGGTCGAGGTATATAATAAATCTGACGATCGGGGGTTGATGATATATAACGATGCGTAAATGGCAAATGATGTCCAAGAAGAAGAAGAAGGGTTGTGTCGGCCAAATGGCGTGCTCCGCCCTCACAGAGGTCACCTATTGTCGTCCTCCCAGCTATATCTCTTATCCGCCAATTGCGGAACGTGTACCAGCTCCGAGCCGCCATCGATGCGCTCCATGCTGCGCGGGCTGCGGGGGAAGTCGTCCGAGTCTTCGCCCTCTGCCTGCTGCCTCACGCTGTCGTCTCGTGATATGTGCTGTTGTATATGTATCTCCTCGTCGACGGTGTAATTGCTCCCCAGCGTCGAGGTGGAGCGTCTCCTATGACCGCCATGCTGGAGTGGTGGGGGTGGCGGACTTTGCGGCGGACTGACGGTTGACGGTCGGGGATCGAGTGCTCGGCCGTCTGGAAGGACAAGGCGGGGTATTGAGGGGTGGTGGCGCGGGAGTTGGACGTTCTCCGGAAGGGGTCCAAGGCATATGACTTTGGGCGGGTCGATGGGGGTGCGTTGATAGGTAGGTGATGGAGGTATGGGCGGCGCCACTGGAGATACGGGGGAGACGTTGACGGAGTCGGAACGGCTAAATGGGACTTCTGGTATTGATGGGTGGGAGCGGAGAGAATGTGGCGATGTGGGCGATGCGGGCGATGTGGGTGATGTTGGTGAGGTAGGCGAGGTAGGTGATTGGGGGGCACGGGTAGAGTAAGTTGCGGCGCTGCGATCAGAGTTGGCCCCTGTGGGAAAGTGTGGTGATGGGAAGGGCGGCGCGACCGTCATGGGAGAAGGAAGGTCAAAGTGTCGGTTGGTCCAATCCACGGCGGGATGTGGCGACATGGGTGAGGGGAGTGAGTTCGGCAATGAGTTGGTATTGGCGTAGGTCGGCGAGGATGCCGGCGATGGTTCGTCCGCTGGTCGATAATGAGCAACAGGACTAATATCCTGTCCCGTCTTTTGATCCATGGGAGGCGGCGTATATGTCGGCACCGGACCCTGCAGTTGTCTTTCAAGTTTCCTCCGCGCTAGCTCGTACGCGCTCAATCCCCGGCTACTCTCCGTTCCGAGTTCTGTCATCTGGTCTGTGCCCTCCGTACTGTCCAGCTCGACAGGTTCGAGCGACACTGGCAGTTCGTAAATCTCGTGGTCCTCATCTGCTGCTGCCTCGGCCAACTGCCTGTCGTGGCCGTGAACTTCGTGGACCGCCGGCTTCCTCGACCTCTTTCGCCTGATGATGACGGACAACATCCTCCTAACCGGGCTCCGCGGCAAATCTGACTCGACAGACTCTGAATCGCTCTTGACCTCTTCCACTTGCGCAGCTTCCGCGTTCGCCTTCTTGACCCTCCGTCTCCTGCAACAAACATATATCGTGACAAACACAACACTTCCACCAAGAACAATTCCAACCACTATCCCCGCAATTGTTGGGACTGTCAGGCCCTTCTTCTCTGTCGGTGGCGTATATTTCGGGTACGGACTAGTCGGTGAACGGTCGACAGTGACAATCGAGATATTGGTGTTCGGGTTTGTTGGGAAGACAGCATCATGGATAGAGAATTGGGCAGTCTCGTAGTTCATAACCATGTACGCAGCTTGCATGAAAGCACGGCCAATGATATAGGGCCCTCCTGGCGCAGCGCGCTTCAACGGGAAGTAAGGGATACTCGATTCGTCGAACTTGATCACATTTGCGAATGGGTAGCGTAAGAGCTGAGCGAAGGCGGCAGAAGGTATCGTGATGTTAACGACTCCGGGCAAGGCGAGCGGTTGGGCGAAGTTGTCAAGGTAGTCGTAGCTTGAGATCGAGAAGGTGAACGAAAAGGGCGCGTCCTGGAGGTAGGTGTTGTACTGGTCGCCGTCACCGAAGATGTAGACGCCTAGAGTTTCATTCCATTTGAGGCCCAAGAATGTCGCGAACCGATCACAGATGGAGGCCGGCAGCCACAGGTAAGGGGTGGACGTGTCGATGACTGCGGTGACAGATTCGTTTATACTTAACAGGGGCTGAGAGGTCGTGTTCCAGTTCGACGGCTCAGTGATGTCAACGTTCGGCCTGGTGACCGTGATGCCTCGGAGATTGACGGATGGGATTCGGTCGTTTGGGTTGAGATGGAAGTTGACATCGTGAGGCTTGAACCGATTGGCGTCATAACCTCCCAAAGTCAATGAGCCAGGCGTTTTCCCAGCTTCGGTACTGTTAGTACGATTTCGACACGACGGTAACAAGCCACAAAATGGAAACGCGAGGAGAAACCAGGCTGAGATGAAGGCATAATCACATACCGTAGTTAGCACCAGCCGTGTAGCCATAGCTGTGGCTCGGGATGAAGCCGTAGGTCTCGACCAGTTGAGTGATGAAGGGGTTAGTGACATTCTTGCCGAAGCGACCTTGCGCGACGCCGACACCGATGAAGCCTTGATAGTAGTCGGTGCTGTTGATGGCGGCTATGAGAGCCGACTTTACGCTCGTCGTCTTCTGGGTAAGGGTGTCTGAGAAGGCTATGCTCTCCAAGCCGTAGTCGCCGTTCCCCCCGTACGGGAGGTCCTTCAACCCGAGCTCCCATGGCCCTAATGACTGCCAACTCGATGAAACGTAAGGGTTGAATACACCTCCTCGGGCTTGGTAGCATAAGATATCTGCGAAAGGTTAGAGAGAGCGGCGGGGAACAGGACATGCGGCCGGTAAGGCGCATGAGTTGAAGACTTACTTGGACTGCATCCGGAGTTCTCGACGACCCATATCTCGGACAATGCGGTGCTAACAGTGAGTTCGACATTCTGCAAGGGCGAACCAACGCCAAAGCTGAATGTAGACCAGTCACCATCTATCCCGCGCCTGTGTTATGTCGACGTCAGAAAGTGGAACAAGTCGAGACGGAATACGGCCGACAAAAGAAATGGGACAGGTACGACATCACATACCAGTAACCGGAGGGTTGGATCCAGAGAGCATCGGCGGCGGCGGCGACGGGTCGGACAGCGGAGAATAGAGCATCACCCAGAATAGCAGCTGTGAGGCAGGACAACCGCATTTTCAGAAACAACCCAGCCCTGACGCCCCGATCTGGCGCTGGCTTTGGCCGTTCTCCCAGGTCGCGTCGAGGTTGAGGTCACCAGAATAGGCGAAGGCGGTGGTTGAGGAAGACCGTAAGGCGCTGTATCCCGTCCATGAGTTGTCGCTGGTGTCGCCTTGCGCCGCACGTGAAAATCCCCTTCAGAAATTAATTGTGCTGCTTTGGTATCGCGTCCACGACAGCGATGTCGTTCATCCCCTCTCGCGGTTCTCAATTCTGTCCGTCGCGTTGATGATTCTCCAAAAAAACCAGAGGTTGGTGTTGGGAACTGATGTGTTTGCGCAGGATCCGGTAATTTTGCCCTGCGACTTTGCGTGTTCCCTGTTACCGGAGCAGATTCAAAGGGTCTGGCCGGCTGTCTAGGACTCCAGCTGCTTGCTTGATGGCGTTGTGTGTGAGGGGGAACGGGGAAACAAGAGAGACACTAATTGGATCTGACCACTCGGGACTCGCGCATCCCCAGCTGCAACGAACTGTATCTTTCCGGTCTGGTTTTGGGTGGCTCGGGACAAGAACAGCGGAGTTTGAGCAGAAAGTGTACACAGTAGGACCAGAAGTGGCCATTCAGCCATTGCACAGATATTTCCCCGCGAGAGATGGGAAGGTACAAGCCAGGTCTGCAGTCCCCCGGGGTCTCCAAAATGTCGCTCTCCATACCTCCATTCGATTCTCCAATGGCTGAGATGCAGCGATCCACCCCGCTCCTTCCAGACATCCAGGACACTGCACTCTCTCTCCCGCAGGAAGGAAGGAACGACTCCAGCCTGGCACTTGGCACTTCTGTAGTGGTACGTACCTTACTCTCAACCACACAGGGGCCCTTTTTATTATTCTCACCCTTGGTGGCTAAACGGGTCCAGAAGTCAAGCATCACTGGTGCTGTCTGTCTGAAGTACCACGCAACGTAAGGTACAAAGATAAGGTATGTTTCTCAACTCATATTGCTCTCATAGTGCACAACACCTACTTGTGGTAAATACTCCGAGATCAAGATAACACCAGAAATGTGCCTCAGTTGTACAAGTTCTACAAGCCAAGACAGACCTTCTCCGTCAGCCAAGTCCTTCAGAACATCTGACATCCAGAACTTCTTTGATGATGAGTCCTTGTTGAGAGCTTGAGCGAAAAGAGATAAGGTTGAGATGACGCCAGGGGATGAGATGCCGCCAGAAATCAATTACCGAGACAAGGGTTTCAAGATGATGGGATGGCCTGAAGGGGCTTAGCCTTCACAGATCATCGCGCATTGACGGTTCTGAGTGTCTCGTGCTGGCAGCCTGGCAGGCCTGGTTCGACCCTCGTGACCGCCGTCAGCTCACTGCTTTGCCCCTGAACTGGGGGCCGAAGTCCAGAAGTCCAGCATCGAGCCTGTCAGAACTTCCTCGTGATATAACACCTGTTCTGATGTATAACTGCGAAGAATCGAGATTGCTAACATCTGGAAGAGACAGAGGGCAGACCAGGAGGGAATATTTGCCGTTTGGCCGGGGGCTTGTGACCTGTCAATTGTAGTCCCCGAACCGGCCTCCCACCACGGGCAAGCAGTCCAACAAGGGGTTCTGGACAGCGCTGAAGATCTCCGTTGATCGATGTCCATCAGCCGCATCTCCTGCCAGTTCAGGCCTCTTGCCAAGTGCCAGCAGTCTTTATCATTGCCTCGGTTCACCTGACAGTCGGAAAAGCTTGAGGGTGCTTTTTTTTCTCGAAACCAGAAACCAACGAGCAGAATGCACAAGTCCCGGAGACTCGGACGATGCGCAACAACGGACGCAGAGCCCGACAGAGCAACCAGCTCGGCGGAACAACTCGAGCATGCTGCACATTAAGTGAGGCAGATCCATGGGAAGGAGAAGGGAGCAACTGCTGGTTCACCGGCTGATGATATACAGATAGATTGCATGGCCAATCATCTGAAGGCCATCATAATGGCTTCCCCACCCCACACGAGCTGATACCCGCGAAAAAGGAGCATCCTGGGCATGATGGATGGAAGCACAAGACACGGCAGAGATATTTCACCACTCCTGACTTGGCCTGAGCACTCTGGATAAAGGTAAGCCGTTCGATTCTGCCGACCTCTTGCAGTTTACTGAAGCCATTCCGTGCCAACCGTCTACACGTCAGCCACATGACACAGGCTGCAGTAAACTTGCTCCGAGCACTATCGACGGCGAGGTGCGACGAGTTCAATGTTTGCTCCAGAGTTCAGTCTGTTGTCGTTGGTTGTTGGGATTTTCAAGCAACGTCGAACTCAATCTCAAAGAGGAAGGAAGGACCTAGGTATGGATCGGGGTTTCCTCCAATTGCCGCAGCCATGCGCTTTCCCCATGTTCTAGAAGCAGGAAGTGTTGCGGCATTGCAGGGTCACGTGAAAGACTAATGATCGTACTGTGCACAGCTGCTCATGGATGATTACCTTAGGTAAATCTGTTTCATTCATTTGGACAATTTCCTTCTTTTTATTTCCGTGTTGTACGCTCGCACGATCCTTCTTTGGAGCGAGAACGAGCCCACAGCACTTGTTGAATGACCTTCTTTGGAGCGAGAACGAGCCCACAGCACTTGTTGGATGATGCGATTGCTGCTGCTAACGACCCCCTCTTGACAAGCTTCTGATATTCCCCGCCGTCTGTTTTATAACTAATCTCCAATGCTACATACCAAATCGTCGAAGCCTGGGAGCATCGCTAGTGGGTTTCGGCCGTTCTTCGCTTGTTCGCTGGCATCATTGGCCAAACCTGGACCATGTCATGCGGCTAAGCCGGAGCTTGGTACATCCGATGTCCAGCGGCCGCTACTAGAACCGGAGGTACCTTCCCGTCTCTCCGTGGGCCAAGTTAGAGCTTAATGATACTTCATGTCGAGGTACCGCTTGTGGCCCAAAGGCGTACCTCGCGATTCGACTACCGACGGCGCCATCTGTCTCTTTTAGGCGGTCTGGGCGATTTCCTCGCCGTTGAGCAGTGCATGCTCTCCTCAAGGCTTCTGCTTGAAGACATCCCCTCGTCACCACCCGCTGAAGCACTGCCAAATGGCTCGTGCGTTCGAATCTTCAGAAATTCGTTACGGCCGGCAATCAATCCCGGCCACGGATCTCTTCTCCACGTCCCCGGTCAGCTTCACAAGGCCGGACAAGGGCTATCCGCAGCTCTCATTGGACGCCACCGGCAGTGAGCCATCTCCACCAGGAGATTTTTGCCGGGAGATGCATTTGCTTCAATGCACGCCTCCGACGTTCCCACAGAGGCCTGGGAGGCACTGTTTCTGTGTTTTGTTCATTGCATGAACGTCAGAAATGACATTTTTTCCCCACGGCCTCCTGAGCCACGCTTGAAAAGTTGAAGACATAGAATACTGCATTCAGGAGTCGACCTGTTCTTCATCAGCGGGACAGCGATTTGTCGACAAATGAAGGCCGGTATTTGCCTCTCGCTAACGTGCAGCAAGCGATCTGGTGCTCGTCTGAGCCGTCTCTCGATGCAAGACGCTGTCCCGTCCAGACGGCTCAGCTGCTGTTCGGCAGGAGCGCAACATGGAAACGTGGGTGCGGATGACAAGGCGACGCTTCGACGATTCTGGGCTTCTCAGCACATCCTCGATCAACACCTGCAGATGGCCCAGCCAGTCGAGATCGAGGTCCGGCACCGAAGCTTGGAATTGTTAGGCTCTGACTGGCCACCGCCCTGGACAATGCAACACTCCCTTTGGGGTCTGGGCTGAACACACAGCACGCTTTCTCACTGGTGGTCATCACGGCAGATGTCGCCTGCCCAGGCCTTGGTTGTTCGTTGCATTTCATGCGCTGGCTTCTTTGCCTCGTGTGGTCGCATCGAACAAGGTCCATCCGGCGACCTTCCCACGGCTTGTTCCACTGAACTCGAAGGCACTTCGACCGCAAGAAATGCAAATCATGCGCCATTGACCGTGGTCCGGTACCTCCTACGGCACAACCGTCTCTAGCTGGAAGCTAGTCTAGATACCGAGCGGCCGTTCTGGCAGTTGTCCTTCCGGCATCTTTTACCTTACTTAATCTAGCCACGGCTCCGTTCCCGATGCGGGAGGAGGTTGAAGACCCTTGACCTGTCTCCGAGATATCCAAACTCTGAGTTTGATCGGTTCAAAGGCGCAGTGCTGTCCTCAAGCTGCTTCTCCTTCAGCTTCTCGAAGGCCCAGTTGCCTGGAAGCAAGGTGGTGACGGTCATGTTAGGTCATGATCATGGTTGGAATGTGCAACGCGACGGCTCCCGGGTCGAAAGGTTGCCAAGTGGTCGCCCCTCCCACCGGACAAGGGTCGATCCTGGCAGCATGGGAGCATATCTCAATCTTCCCCTTTACAGGTCGGACCCCTGCTTCGTGCTGCCAGCCACGACTTGTCGACCCCGGCTTGCTTGTCGGGATCCTTCAAATGAACGTCCTACGTTGGTTAATTAGCCTCTAAAGCTAGCGTGAGGTGGCTTGCGGCGTGCTTGGTCTCGACGACTCGCTCCCAGAGGGCTCCCTATCATTTTTAGCATGAGTTAGCACTGTTACCTCGTCGGCCAGGAAATTTCAATGTCCGTCCTGCAACTTTGGCTCCAGAATCAGTGCGCCCTGCGCCGTAGTTTGCGTAGCATCCAGTCCATATTAACCCCTCTACACCGGGGATCCTTCGCTTAGTTTTACTGTCTTTAAGTCACAGCTTGCCGCATTTCTTCGAAATGGTACAGCGTCTTTGCTACATTCCAATCTTGTGTTGGCAGCCGTGTTTGACACCAGTCGTTCTGAGACCATCGGATGACTGCACAATCGCGGTACTCTCACGGCCACACGTCTCGATACTCCAGGCTGTGAGCGTCCAAGATGGTGGCGGCTGATTTCGCACTGCTATCGTTTGCGGTGCTGTCAACAATCGGCTTTCAGCCGGTCAGAGGCGGTAGGTTTCCCTCACATGGCCCTTCATTATTCGGATTTGGCTTCTGACATTCCCCAAGATGGACGGTATGCACGGTATCGGCAAAGGATAGCGAATCGAGACGAGAGCGAGACACTCACATATGCGACCCTACAAGCCGGGGACAGTGTCACGAGCATACCGGTTCTAACGGGCACGCCGACACCTCCCCAAGGAGGCCCTCCGAAAAGGCCAACCACCACTGGAAATTCGCCGCCCATACCAGTATCACCTCTCGACCTTGGGCATTCGGCGTCCAGTCAAGAAGGAGAAGGTGGAAGTCCGAGTTCCCACTCGAGTTCGAGCATCAGCTCAAGCGTGCCTAGCCCAGATCTACAACCAAGTTCAAGCGAGGAGGAGTCAACGAGCTTGATCTTCAATACGCTACAAGTCGATACTGCAAGCGTAACGAGTACGGCAACAGCGGCGCCAACGGTGAAGCCGCCCGGTCTACCGGTGCGGCCAGGGAAGACTACAACTGCGGGGGCCGCCGGGCCTGTGATCCTCCCGACCATCCAACTTGGAGGGGGTGGAAACCCAACCGACAACACCTTCGTCTCCATTGTATCGGAGACGCTTTACAACACGCTTCAGACGCTCAGCGATAGCGTGACTTCGACAGCCTCGCTCATACCGACCATTAAGCCTACTAGACCAGGGCAGTCACCGGGCACAAAGGACGATGCACCCACCTCAACCGATTTGGGCATCGATGGAGGAAGTACTGAAACGGCTGGGTCGGACTCGCCGACAGGCACGATAGGGGTGAAGGCGACACCCTCGAACTCAGACGATTCGAGCTCCAAATCTTATATCGACCCGGAGCAGTACGGGGCGGGTGGCAGTTTGACGACTGACAGCAACGCGCCCTCGCGGACGGCCAACCCTACGCGACCTTCCGTCATCCCGGACCCAACTTCGAGGGCTGGGCCACCACCCGCAGACACGTACGTCGCAAAACCCCCGGCACCGCCAATCGTTTCCGAGTCATCAACGGATGTTGTTGCGGACCCCACGAGCGCTGCTATTGATCCTCTATCATATCTACCACCTGGCGCCGGGGTGGCGGGACCAAGCTTGTCTTCCAAGCCTTTCCCCAGTAGTAAGCCTGGACGACCAACAAAAACGGTGTCTCAGGTGACACTCACGACCCTCGACCTTGGCCATACTGCACCCTTCCCCGATGATGGTGGCCCTACTCCCACTTCCTCCACGAATTTCCCTGTGATCACGCCGACCGGGCCCTTTGCCAACGGGACCTCCAACTCGACATGGATCGACTTATCGACCGTCCTGCCTCCGCTCACACAGTGGTCCTTCACCATGGGCGAGTCCCTGACCACCGACGAGCGAGGCTCGACCGGAACGATCTGCATGCCGAGCGACGCTCTGAAGCCAACCACAACCTACGAGGTCGTCTACACCTCGACACTCACCTGGTGGGGCAACCCGGAGGACTACACAGCACCATACCCGTCCCTCACCACGCCGGCGCCCTGCATCACACCCAAGGACCCTCTCCGGTTCACCGCGTCGTACTGCACGGCAACCCGCACCGCGAGCGGAACAGACGCCTCCAAGTACGCGACGTGCGTGACATCAACCGTGGCCCTGACCTACTCTTTGGCAGAACCGGGTTTCGAGGGCCCTCCCACCATCACGTTCGTCACGACGGACAAGAACCCGACCGTCGTGTACTCCACCATAGAAACCCCGGACTACGGCGTCAGCCAGCCCGCCACGCGCCAGCAAGACCACACCTCCGCCGGACCCTCGCCGGACCCGCGCGTCAACACGCCAGAGTACCAGAGCCAGGCTCCCACCGGTAACGGGAACCAATCGCCAGGCAACAACAACGGCGGCCCAGGTTCCGGTGGAAACGGTAACGGCCCTGGCGGCGGTGGGCCCGGGAACGGTAATGGTAATGGCGGCAACCCAGGTCCAACGGCAGTCAACGGTGCAGCAGGCAATGGCGGCGGCAATGGCAATGGCAACAACAACAACAACAACCCGGGCCACGCGCCCGCCTCACCGACGCCCATAACCGTCGGAGTCCAACCCACAGCCGTGGTTGTCAACGGGAACACGATAACCGACATCCCCTCCTCCCCAACGCGAACCCTCACCATCGGCGGGCAGGCGGTAACCATCGACCCCACCGCCGTCGTGGTAGCAGGCCAGACCGTCACCCGCACCCCTATCGTGACGCCGGGAGGCGTCTTCATCCCCACCCCGACCTCGACCCAAATCCAAGGCGTACCCGTGGTGGTATCCTCCTCAATCGCCATCATAGGCGGGACATCCTTCACCCTCGGCCCAACGCCCATAACAACCACCGTCTCCGGCCAGCCCGTAACCCTCGGCCCCTCGGGCGTGGTAGTAGCCAGCACCACCATCGCCGTCACTTCCTCCCCCAGCGCAACCCAGGTCGTCGTCGAGGGCGGCGAGCTGATAACGGCAATCGGCCCTTCCGTAGTCGTAATCCACGGCACCACCTTAACCTACGGGCCGGACAGACCAGCCACAACGACAACGGTAGACGACGACACCATCACCATCGGCCCCAGCGGGGTGGTGGTGCACGGCACGACCCTGGGCGGGCCCAACGCCCGATCGTCCCAGACGCAATACGAAATAGTCGGCGGTGCTACCATCACGCAGATCGGACCTAGCGTGGTGGTCATCAACAACGCGACATACACCGTCGGCCCCGGGACGGGGAGGACCACTACCGTGATAGGGGGCGAGACGATCACGATCGGCCCCAGCGGCGTGGCGGCGGGCACGCATACCATGACGTTCCCCTTTGGGCCGAGCTCGACGACGACTATCACACCCAAGGCTACGGGGGTGGTGGCTACTGCTAGTCCGACTGCTAGTAAGGATGCTGCTGTTGGCGTGAGGCCCCCACCGGGGGTTTGGGCCGGGGTTGTTTGCTTCGCTGTCGCTTTGGCAGGATGGGTTGTTTAAGCCATCCTAGAGTGCGATATCATGCATTGCCGACCTCACTTGCGGTTGGTGTGTGCCGGCGTTTCTTGGTTCACATTTCTACATTTCTTGTTTCGTTTATGGCGGTCAGGTCAGGCAACACAAAAACATGGGAATAGGTGTTCATTAGCATGTTTTGCTTTTTACCCCTTTTGGTTCTGGTTCAGCAAGCCCGACGGTGTTAATGGGACGGAAACAGGACATAGGACGATGGACGCTGTTACGATACCCTATGGTACATAGTCCCTGCATACTGGACGATGAAGTCAGAGGTTAGCTACATTGGCAGGCGGCTGGAGCACATCACTGACTGATGCTCGCCCCTTTTTTTGCTCGGCGGGATGGTGCCGGAGCTCGAGATGGAGATGACTTGGATATACACGATGAGGATGAAGGTACATACCACTGTATATTACGAGATATGTGAATACATGGAAACGCATATTTACCTCTTGCTTTCATGTCCCTGATACAATCACCAAGAGCGTACAGTTGATTCTCAAAAATTAAATGCTCTGAGCCAGCCGGGGGCTTACTCCGTCTCACCATTCACAGTTCGTCCCAGCCGCACGGTTTGGCCAATCACGGAGAATGACAAGAGCCAATAGTTCCGGAATGTCTCACACTCTGTTCGTCGCCAAGATGGTTCTGTGAGACAGACAGACCAGCCTTTACCCCTCGATGTCTTGGACCTTCTCGGAAGATGGCGAATCGTAGGAGGGGCAAGTTTCGATTTTGACACAGACACTACGTGTTCTGAAATTCGGAAAAGACGCTGAGAAGAGAGGGGGCAACACTACATCAGCTCCAGCGAGCAACGACCACCGACCCCCGACGCAGCCACCACGCCGGAGGCAAAGTATCCTTGCAATAGACTGATACTTCCGGTGGTCCACCGGTCCGGGCAGTGAAGCGGAAGCCGGCGGTCCCTGGTGACGACGCCCTCGAACTGGCCGAGCTTACTCGTCCTCCTCAATCATTGAGGAACGTCACGTCTATTCCGTGGAGCCAGATACTTTGACTGCCTGTATTTTGCTACCTAATATGAGGACCTTAACGCATAGCTAAGTACACAGTGGGTAAGCTCAGCAGTATTCTCTTCCTTCTAATGTCCACCAATCTGTCAGTTACAAACTCGTCTTCCCAGATCAAACATTCTGTCAAGGATTAGACTTCAATACGCGGTATTCCAGCCCAACAGACCAGACCACATGGTGAAATTGAGCAACACAGAGCAACACATCGAAACCAACTGGCAGACGGTCAAAGCGCCACGCAGTTCCTCACACAACCAACAACTCCAAAAGGGAACAATCTGAACAGTCGATGATAGCAGGGGAAGAACACCCAGTTAGAGAAATAGGTACTCGACATGGATCTCTAGAAGGAGATGAGGTCCTCTTCGTCGTCCCCACTGTCGTCACCCTTGTTCCCGCTGACCTCGTTGATCGGCTGAACAAATTCACCCTGAGGCATATCGGAGTCGGCAGCATCATCAAGAGACGTCGGGGTCGCACGTGCGCGCGGAGTGGCTAGCTCACGACGAGCAGCGACGATGGCGGCAACGCGGACGAGAAGTGCGGCCTCGTCGATAGGTTTCTTAGACTGCGTGGCAATGGCATTCTCCGAGGGCGTGTTTGCCTCCTCAACGGGCTCCTTCCGCAGACTGGAAGGCACATCGGGCTCGGCCTTGACAGGAAGGGCCTTGACCTTGTCGGGGTTGGTCTCCTGCAAAGCAGCGCCGAATGATCCGGTCACACGTGTCTTCTGCGAAGTACCGAGAGCACCAGGCTCGCCTTTGCTGGGAGTGGGCTTGACGTTCTCGGCCATCTTCTTCCGAGGAGTGGTGGGCATATCGGCCACGTCCGTCTCAGACTTGACGGAAGCGGGCACTGCTTTCACAGCCGCGGGCCTGGCCACCGGTCCAGGGGCCCTATGGCTGTTGGTAGGGAACTGGGCGGCCCACTTTCTGCGCTGCTCCTTAGCGGCAGCCTTGACGTTCGCCTCATCCTCGGGTGTACTAGCAAGCGCAAGCGCTCTGATCCTGCGAGCCTCAGCCGCCCGCTTCTCGACGGCGGCCTTGAACTCTTGAATCGTCTCCTTCTTCTTGGCAGCCACCTCCTGGTCTGAGAGAATCTTGTTCTGCTCTGCCGCAATCTTCTCAGCGAGGACAGTGGCTTTACGCTCTTCTTCTAACCGGCGGGACTCGAACAGCTTCTTCTCCGCCGCGGCGAGTTCCTCGTCTTCCTTCTGCAGTTGCTCCTTCTGCCCGGCATGAAGCTTCTCCAGTTTCTTCTTGAATGTCTCCAGGCCCTCGGCAAAACGAGCTTCCTCGACAGCCCGGTTCTCCTCGTCTCGCTTGCGCTGCTCTTCGAAGAATCTCCGAAGAATTGCAGCCTTCTCTTCCTGATGTCTAGCTTCATCAACCTGAGTAGCCCTCGCAGTCTCGGCGTGACGAGCTTCCTGGGCCTGGCGAGCTTCTTCTGCCTGGCGAGCTTCTCTGGCCTGGCGAGCTTCCTGGGCCTGGCGAGCTTCCTCAAACTGACGAGCCACCTGAGCCTGACGAGCGTCCTCAGCCTGGCGAGCCTCCTGAGCGAGGCGAGCTTCCTCTGCTCGCTTTTGCTCGCGAAGCTTCCGCTCGGTAGCTGCCTGGGCTTCCTCGGCCAGTCTAGCCTCCTCTGCTTGCCTTATGGCCTCAAGTTGTTTGGCCTGCTCAGCGAGCCTGGACGCCTCGGTGAGCTTGCGAGACTGCTCCGCCTGTTCTTGCTTCTTCGCTAGCTCCTGTTCATGAACCAGTTGGGCCTGCTGGGCGACAGCGGCGGCTTCAGCGCGGTCCGGATCCGCTAGAGCTTTCTTGTCAGCCCAAACCTTCTGCCATGCCTGCATCACGGTATTCGACTCCATTCCATCCGTGTGCTTCGGAGCTTCAGTCTTAGGAGGTAGGTTCTTCTGGAAACGAGGCTTTTCGTCAGCCAGGCGGACGTGCTCGGCCAATCGAGCTTCTTCAGCACGCTTTGCCTGCTCAGCTAGTTTCTTGTCCAGCAGAGCTTTCTCCTCAGCGGTGATCCTGTTGAGCTTAATGGTAATGTCCTCGCGGTTGTGCTTGAGAGTGACAAACTCAGCCTTGTTATGGGCCTGGAACCGGGCGCTCTTCTCCTCGCATGGGTCTTTGAGCAGGTGGGTGCTGAGCTGTGCCAGCTTCTGGTCCAGGCAGGCCAGCTCCTTTTCGAGCGCCTGACGATCAGACCCCGTCCGTTCGTAAGCTGGTTTGGTAGCGGCTCGACAGTTCAATAGCGCCTCCGTGCGCTTCTTGCCTTGAGTTTGCATCTTCCACTCGAGTTCCTTGCGGGCATCCTGAAGACGCTTCTCCGCCTCGAGTTTCTTCTCAGCCTCGCGTTTCTTTTCAGCTGCTTCGGCTTCGAGTCTCCTCTGGGCTGCCTCGGCTCCAGCCTTTGCGGCGAGTTGCTGCTCAAGAATGGTTTGGGTCAAGTTGGATGTGTTGCCACCATCTGCACACACGGTGTCGGTCAGTTTCGACCGTCATGAAACCAGAGTAGAGTCGGGAGAGCGGTGAAATGGAAGTCAGGGCTGAACTTACGCATCGTGATCAGATGAAAGGCGAGGTCAGTCACATTGTCCCATGAAATAGCGCAGATGGGACACTTGACTGCCTTGACGTCTTGGCTGTTGCTTCCGGTGTTGTTGCTTGGAGCCATATCCTGGTGTCCGTTCTCCAGGTGGTCTATGTCCGTCGAGTTGCTGCACCGGCCGCTGTTGGTGTTGGCGGCGGTCGAGTCTTGGGGAGTCATTGTGGCGTCCTTGAAAACGGTCTTGTCGAGTAGGTTACAGTAATCATACCACTTGAGACTTTGAAGATGAAGTACCGAACATTTAAATCCTTGGAGGTGGTCTTTCAAATCAGTCAAGGTCGACGAGAAATGCTCACAAACTGGGCAGGTGACCCAGCCCTCAGCCTCGCGCTTGAAGGTGTCAGTGGAACGTGAAGAGTAGGTCAATGCTGAAGACACAGAAGTGTGACTCACTTGATTGAAAGAAGAGGATTGGGTTGCGGGGGGAGTAGAGGTATGGCTGCAATTTCTGCAGGCCTTTTTGATGTCTTTCAGGGACTCGGCACGATGCTTGAGAGGTTGTCAGTTCCGTGATCCGGCAGTCATGGAAAGATGTGGAAGTAAAGGAGAAGGAAGGGCTGTAAGCAGATCTGCACTGGCATCCTTAAGAGCTTCGCGGGTACAGAAATTTCTGTCGCAAGTAACGCAGCGTGTTGCGAAGCTGTCCTGCGAAGCATACAAGCCCTGGCGGCTATCCGCCTCGGCCATGCAAGCTCGACAGATTCTCCGCATCGGGTCGATTCTCTTCTCTGTTAGAACCGTCTGAGCAGTGACTGCAGTCGAGAGGGATGGCTCGATGGTGGTGGGGTTTGCGATTGCCTCACTTCGCATTGAGTGGTGAAGAGGGGCGATCTCTGCAGGAAGGAACGAAACAGAACTTACCAACTGAGTTCTATATCAACAAAGTCTCCACCGGGTTGCATGAACCCGTCGATGCCGCCTCAGACGGGCAGATGGGTCAAGGCCGGGGAGACAGCTCCTGACGACTAAGCGGCGGCGTCTGGCGGAAGGGGGCGGAAGCAACACAACGCGATGGACCACGGAGACACCTGAAGCCCCGACACAGACAATGAAACCTGAAGCGGAGATGTACACAAAGAAGAGGAGAAACGAGAACAGGGAACTGCCGAATATAACCTATTCCAGAGCGCTGTGGGGTGACCGGTGTGTTCTGGAGGTCGACAGGAGAAAGGAAAGTCTCCGGTTTCTGTGCGGCAACTCCAAGACCTAGGTTGAACTCTGTAGGTACCTTAGTACGGCTTCAGGAAGGTACCTCACGTCTGTGACAGAGCACGGAGGAAGATTCCTTCCCAGCTGAACAACAAGGAACGACCAAAGCACCACCTCACTTGACAGTCCAGGCAGCCATGGCAGTGACTGCCGGATATAAGGCATCCAAGGACTCGGAAGGAAGCTACGGCTGAAGACAGCACTGAGAAGAACAAAGGTCCAACCCCCAAGGCGTCTTTGACCGGTATGTGAATGACTGGAGACTCCCGTCCTCCCTTGGCAGAGAAACACCAACTTTTGAGGCTCTCACCAACATCAATGCAGTCTCTGAGAGCTTCACACGAGCTGGGTATGCCAGGGTCTCAGACAGCTATGTGCCGACCGAACCCGCATGTCCTTGAACAACCCGGGCAATTACCACAAGGGTTGGGGTTAAGGGGCTACTATCTCCTGTAAACAGTTCGCCGAATGAGGCATGGTAAGAGCTACCTCCCATCGCCCTCACCTTTACCATTCAGCCTCGGGACACAAGTGAGGTCGGTCTGTCTTAGTCATGGAGGTCAATGGCACAAGCAACAACTGCAGGTTGTACACCCAAGGTTTGGCCGCATAATAGGTCCTACATGGGATCTTAGACTCTGTTGGGGGCCAAATACATGTGATTAAAATGGATGTCGTCCATCCTTGTGGTAATTCCTCCATGTGAGGAAGGAGTCGAGGTTGAAAAGAAGCATCGAAGTGCAAAGTGGATCGCGGTGACTGCCGCTAGCGGGCCGCATACTCCAATCCAAAATTCTGGCCAATGAGAGGCGTCAGATGAGTTGCGGCAGCTCTCACTGGCTGTCACCCGCATGAAGAGTGTTACGAAGCTGGAGTTGCACCTTCAATCGCAACAATCTGCTGAGAATTCAAGTTCGATGATCATGTGGACAATATCCTAAACTCTGACCTCGTCTAAGTTTCTCTGTCTTTCACAGGAATTCCACTGATTATTTGGTCCTCATGTGCCTATGGGAATGGCTGGCCTTCCATCGCTGCAGGTGAGACTGGCTGATGCTGATATCAAGCTCACTGAGGAGCAACTGCTGCCCAATCGCGGCTCTGAGCTGCCAAATGTCCAGAAGATGTCGGGCGGCTAATTGATTGACACGGTCTCTCCCTCAACCCAACTCGGTCCTTGTCCGGTGTCGATGTTACCATGTACGAAGCTTCTTCATGAGGCTCCAAAAGACACATTGCTCGGCGGCTACCGAGTATCGCTCTGTTGCCGCTGCCTTCTGGATATGCCCAGTCTTCAGTGAGCGAGCTTCTCATCGTGTAATAGACTTGGGCTTGGTTATCTTCATGCAGCTTTTGGATTTGGAGACTTGGAAAGCGCTGGCATCATCACGTCGCTTACCTTACTCTTCTAGCGGACTAGACATAAGACTTACACCCCAAGGCAGCTTTAGAATAGGGGGTATTCAACGTACCTACCCAAACAACATCAGTTGACGATAAAGACGGCCTAAAACTCACTTCAACTCTAGCCCAGTATGCCGAAATTTACACAGTAGAAATATTTGAGCGAAGTGAATAAGGTATCGCTGCGTCGTAACTTGCACCACGTCAGGAATCCCGTTACTGCTGTTTTAGGCCACAGCCGCTCTAGGCCCCGCCGCATCATCTCCCCCCACATCTCCAAGTCGCCAACGTTACCGGCACGCTGCATCTCTCCGCAACCAAAAGAGAGCTCCGACTTCTCAACAACACATCCTCTTGGTTCTCTTGGTCTCTCTACTTTTGCGGTTGATCAGGGACAGCACAGATTTCGCCCAACATGGCGCAGTCTCCCATGATCGCAGTGCCGCTCAAAGCCACCAACGAGATCGACTGGATAACACCACTCAAGTCGTACATACAGCACACCTACGGCGACGACCCCGAACGCTATGCAGAAGAATGCGCCACCCTCAACCGGCTGCGTCAGGACATGCGAGGCGCCGGTAAGGACAGCACCGCTGGGAGAGATCTGCTCTACCGGTATTATGGCCAGCTGGAGCTCCTCGACCTGCGCTTCCCCGTCGACGAGCAGCACATCAAGATTTCCTTCACATGGTACGACCTCCCCCCTCCCAATGACCTACCGTCTTGGTGCATGGCTAACTAGTAGTCCAAAAGGTTCGATGCCTTCACCCACAAACCCACCTCCCAGTACTCGCTTGCCTTCGAAAAGGCGTCCATAATATTCAACATCTCCGCCGTGCTCTCCTGCCACGCGGCTCACCAGACGAGATCCGAGGAGGCCGGTCTCAAGACAGCCTACCACTCCTTCCAAGCCTCCGCCGGCATGTTCACCTACATCAACGAGAACTTCCTCCATGCGCCCTCCGTCGACCTCAGCCGAGACACCGTCAAGTGCCTGATCCACATCATGCTCGCCCAAGCGCAAGAGGTCTTCCTTGAGAAGCAGATAACGGACAAGAAGAAGGATGGACTGCTGGCAAAGCTGGCGAGCCAGGCTGCTACACTCTACACACAGGCTATCGAGGGCGCGCAGGACAATGTTGCCAAGGCCATCTTCGAGAAGGTCTGGGTGCTGATGGTTCAGGTGCGTCTGGTCCTTGAAAAGAGATTGATCGTGAAGTATAGCTAACGTTGAATTCGACAGGTTAAAGCAAGCCTTATGACTTCCATGTCACAGTACTTCCAGGCCCTAGCCGACAACGACGCCAACTCGCCAGGCACCGCCATTGCACGATTGAAGATCGCCGAGTCCGCCGCAAAGGAAGCACAACGGGCTGCCAACAGCTTCCCCGGCACCATCCCGCCCATTGCGAATCTCCCAGCAGATGCAGGCACCGTCCTTGCAGATACTGCCAAAAGACACCTTGCTACGGTGCAAGAGAAGCTTAAGGAGATCACAAAAGACAACGATTACATATACCACCAGCCGGTCCCGGTGGAGGCTGCTGTGACGCCTGTGTCGAAGCTTCCGGCGGCCAAGCCCATCCCGGTCAGCGAACTGTATGCAGGCCAGGATATCCAGAGGATAACCGGACCCGACCTGTTCGCCAAGATAGTGCCGCTGGCTGTTACGGAGTCGGCAAGCCTCTACGATGAGGAGAAAGCGAAGCTGGTCCGGGCGGAGACAGAGCGGGTCGATGCGGCCAACGGCGAGATGGCAGCGAGTCTGGACTATCTGCGGTTACCGGGAGCCCTCCAAGTCCTGAAGGGAGGGTTCGACCAGCAGGACATCTCGCCGGATGAGGACTTTAGGACGTGGTGCGTGGATGTGGCCGACCATGAAAACCCAGGAGAGATACTGGGCTCCCTGAAAACACAGAAGGATTCCATCGGGGCAATACTGGATCAGAGCACGAAACAACTGGATATGGAAGAGAGTGTTTGCGAGAAGATGCGGTCGAAGTATGAGGGGGAATGGACGCAACAGCCGAGTTCAAGACTGACCACTACCCTACGAAATGACATCAGGAACTACCGAGAGGCGTTGGAGGAGGCGACAAGGAGCGACGTGTCGCTTGCAATGAAGCTGCGGGCGAATGAGAATGAGCTCGAGGAGATGCGGTCTGCAGCACAAAATAGGGAGATCGATGCGCTGTTCCAAAGGGCAGTAACGAAGCTCAGGGGAAAGTCCGGCAGTGGACACAGCCCAGCAGTCGAGCAGAACCTGCTGGATGCGGACTTTGACGAAGGGTTGCCTAGTATCACGGATCAGATTGCGAAAGTGGAGGACGTCCTGAAGAAGCTCAATCTTATCAAGCGCGAGCGCATCCAAGTACTGAAAGATCTCAAGGAGAAGGTATGTCGTCCGACCGCAGCTTTTGGAGGCCTTGCCGCTAATCATAACCAGGCACACAATGACGATATCTCACAAATCTTGATTCTGAACAAGAAGTCCATTGCCAACTACGAGCAACAGCTGTTCCAGTCTGAACTTGAGAAGTACCGGCCACACCAGAACAGGCTCATACAGGCGACGCACAAGCAAGCGGCGCTCATGAAGGAGCTGACCGTCACCTTCAACAACCTCCTCCAGGACAAGCGCGTACGGTCAGAGCAGAGCAAGTACGAGTCCATACAACGGCAGAGAGCCTCCGTAATCAACAAGTACAAGCGAGCGTACCAGGAATTCCTCGACTTGACAGCCGGTCTTCAGAGCGCAAAACTGTGGTATAAGGAGATGAAGGACACGGTGCAGAGTCTGCAGAAGAACGTTGAGACATTCGTCAACAACCGGCGGTCAGAAGGAGCGCAGCTACTGAAGCAGATCGAGCAAGAGAGGGCAGAGAAGGCTGCTCAGAAGAGCTCAAAGGCGCAACTAGAGCAGGAGCGGTTACGAGACCTGATGGAGAGGATGCACATGGAGAACCCAACCGCGTCGCCGAAACAACGAGGTGTACCGACACCGCTCAACTTCCAGACCACGTCCCCGCTGTACCCCCAGCAGAGCTTCAACGGACAGTATCAACTGCCAAGCTCGCCACCACCGAACCAGTCATCGTTCTCGCAGCAGAGTCAGACCTTCAGCCCGCAGTCATACAACCCCAGCAGCCACGGACGTATCCCCGGACCGGCGTCCCCACCTCCGACACAAACTACCTTCGGCATTGGTGCCTTGCGGCCTGGACCAGCTTCGCCACCACCGACACAAACCGCCTTCGGGCAGCAGGCGCGGCCGTTCAGTACGTATGGTAACCCCCAGGCACCTGTGCAGCACCAACAGCAACCTCCATCGAACTACGTCCCGCCTGGATTTGTGCCGCCTCCACCTCCACCAGGTCCGCCACCACTCGGACCGCAGCAGACATTCCACTACCAGAGCAACGACTACTACAACGGTGCTGCTGGTGCGCCAGCGAGACCAGGCTCGGCGCAGCAGGGGCAGCAGAACCCGGCTGACCCGTGGGCCGGGCTCAGTGCTTGGAGGTGATTATGAGGTGGGCTTATGAACAGTGGATACCTCAACAGAGGCACAACGAATATACTACGACAAAGCAGGTTGCGACTTTATCATTCACTTAGCGAGGCGTCGTTCGATTTTGCGTTGCATGATATTTGGAGTCCAGGGGATGTCGTATCGATAGGTGGGATGAGGTTCGGGATTGCGGAGTGAACAGACAAAGATAACCATTCTGGATATGCATCCCGTCTGCTAGACAACTTGATCATAGTATATCGCAATCGGTACCCAACTCTGCATGCTATATAGGTCTCGATAAAAAAGGGGATGGACTATGCTGTATATATAACCCTAACCTGATACTGCCGGTATAAGACGCCAGCCAGGCTCGCTACCTAGTCTAGTGGTGCACTTAAGCTTTTACCCCTGACGTCGCCCCACCCAGAAACCCCGAGACGCGATGCGGAAAGTTGGCCAGAAGAACCGCGTTGCCAAACTAGATCGAGATTCATCAACGACAAGCATCGATTTCGATGTGCCCATCTTGCGCCATCTGACAGTTTGATCTGTCCTTCCTGTCCTTGCATATATCACTCTGTTCTCGTCTCTCCTTTACTGACTCTTTGCGACTGCGCAATGGATGAGCGCGTCACGACTGTACAAACGATTAACCGACCCTTCCGCCCTATCCTATCCAAGACACTGTGTACATATCGACGACCTACAAGCGACAGCTAGCTACAACATAGCCCGACCTCGACAAGCCACAGCCCACCATGGCGTCCTTCCCCCGCGCGCGCTTCCTCGCGATAGCGGTGATCTTCCACCTGATATACATCTACTCCATCTTCGACATCTACTTCGTCTCCCCCATCGTCTCGGGGATGCAACTCTTCCCCTCCCGACCGCCCTCCTCGCGCCCCCCCGCCGACCGACTAGTCCTCTTCGTAGGCGACGGCCTGCGTGCAGACAAGGCCTTCCAGTCCCACCCCGAACCATACCCTTCCTCCGAAGCCGACCTCACACCGCGACCCCTCGCCCCCTTCCTGCGCTCCCGCGTCCTCGACCACGGCACCTTCGGCGTGTCGCACACCCGCGTCCCCACGGAGTCGAGGCCGGGCCACGTGGCGCTCATCGCGGGGCTGTACGAGGACGTGAGCGCCGTCATGACGGGCTGGAAGCTGAACCCCGTCAACTTCGACTCCGTCTTCAACAGAAGCCGGCACACCTGGAGCTGGGGCAGCCCGGACATCCTGCCCATGTTCGAGAAGGGTGCCGTCGAGGGGCGGGTGGACGCGTACAGCTACGACGCGGACTTTGAGGACTTTAGTGCCGACGCTACGGCGCTGGATTACTGGGTTTTTGAGAGGGTGAAGGGGTTGTTTGGGCGGGCTAAGGAGGATGAGAAGCTGGGCACAGAGTTGAGGCAGGATAAGAACGTGTTCTTTTTGCATTTGTTGGGGTTGGATACGACGGGGCATGCGTACAGGCCTTATTCGAAGGAGTATCTGAATAACTTGAAGGTGGTGGATCAGGGTGTGAAGGAGATTACCGAGATGATCGAGGAGTTTTACGGGGATGACCGGACGGCGTTTGTCTTTACTGCCGACCACGGGATGAGCGATTGGGGTAGTCATGGGGATGGACACCCGGATAATACGCGGACGCCCCTGATAGCTTGGGGATCGGGCGTGGCGAGGCCGGAGATTTATCTGGAGGAGACTGCGCCGGGACACAATGATTACTCGGCGGATTGGAACCTCGATGCGGTTAGGCGGTACGATGTCGAGCAGGCGGACGTCGCGGCGCTGATGGCGTATCTGGTCGGGCTGGAGTTCCCTGCTAACAGCGTGGGCGAGCTGCCGCTGAGTTACCTCAGTGCGGACATCAAGGAGAAGGCGGAGGCGTATCTCGTGAATGCCCAGACGATACTGGAGCAGTACCGTGTTAAGGAGGAGCAGAAGAAGGGGAGTGAGCTGAGGTATCGCCCGTACAAGGCTTTCCAGGGCGAGGGACATACGGTTGAGCAGAGGGTGGGCGAGATCGGGAAGCTGATTGAGGCGGGGAGGTATGAGGAGGCGATCGAGGAGACGGCGGTGTTGATCAAGATTGGTCTGCAGGGACTACGGTATCTGCAGACGTATGACTGGTTGTTCCTCCGGGCACTGGTTACGATCGGGTATCTGGGCTGGATCGCGTATGCGCTTACGACTGTGCTGGATCTGCATGTGCTGCACTCGAGGGTCAAGCCGGAGAGGACACCGGCTGCGACGGCGGTGGCTGCTGCTGTGCTGGTCGCGCTGTATGCGAGCTTTGTGGTGTCCAAGTCGCCGGCCACGTACTATGCGTATGCATTCTTCCCTGTCTTCTTCTGGGAGGAGGTGTATGCACGCCGGAACAGCTTGAGGGAGGGAAGGAGAGAGCTGTTCGGACATATCCAGAGCGGTGGCAGTTTGGCATCGCTGGCGTTCAACTCGGCCGTTTACGTGGCGGTGATTGAGTCACTGGCTGTGGGATACATCTACCGAGAAATCCTGACGGGCCTCTTTGTCATTGGAGCATTCTGGCCGGCTGTGTATGGTCTGTCGTTCTTGCAGGATCACATCGCGCTATCGGCTACTTGGTTCTTGTCTTGTCTGGCTATGAGCACGTTTACGCTGTTGCCGGCCCTGAAGACAGAGAGTGTACCGTTGGTGCTACTTGGCGGTGCCTTGATGGTTGTCATTGGCGTGGTGTACCTCCTGTTCCAGGACTTCATCCTCGCCGACTTTTCCTCGGCCATGAAGTTGCCCAAGGCGCGGCGCAACAACGACCTCAACAGGGTTCTTGTCGGAATCCAGATTGGACTGACTGTCTTGGCCATGATTGTCACCCGCTCTAGTGCCCTGTCATTGCAGGCGAAGACGGGACTCCCGCCCGGCAACCAGATCATGGGGTGGATCGTGCTCAGTAAGTTGCCTGCGTATCCCCCTTTACGCCAAGACATACTAACAGCAGCAGTCATCTCCCTCCTCATGCCCCTACCCTACCGTATCCAGCCGAACAACCACTACATGCACCGCCTCCTGGTCATCTTCCTCACCTGCGCGCCCACCTTCGTCATCCTCACCATCTCCTACGAGGGGCTCTTCTACGTCGCCTTTTCCGTCACGCTCGTCTGCTGGGTCAGACTAGAGCACGAGATCTTCCTCTTCACCACCTCCTCCACCAACCCTTCTTCCTCCACCGTCTCAAAACCCACCACCACCACAAACGGCACCGCAGCCGCCAAGAAGGAAAACACAACCCACCTCCCCGCCCCCTTCCGCCCGCTAACCCTCCACGACGCCCGCGTCTCCCTCTTCTTCTTCGTCCTCCTCCAGTCCGCCTTCTTCAGCACCGGCAACGTGGCCTCCGTCTCCTCCTTCTCCCTCGAGTCCGTCACGCGCCTCATCCCCGTGTTCGACCCTTTTAGCCAAGGCGCCATGCTGATCCTCAAGATCATGATCCCCTTCGCCCTCATTTCGGCCAACCTCGGCATCCTCAACCAGCGGCTCGGCGTGGCGCCGAGCGCGCTGTTCATGCTCGTCATGGCTGTTAGTGATGTGCTGACGCTGTACTTCTTCTGGGTGGTCAAGGACGAGGGGAGCTGGCTTGATATTGGGAGTACGATATCCCATTTCGTTATTGCGAGTTTGCTTTGTGTGTTTGTGGCTGTGTTGGAGGGGGTAAGTGGGTTGTTTATTGCTGGGGTTGAGGTTGATGGGCCTAGGGGGGTGAGGGTGGAGGTTGTTGGGATTGGGAAGGAGGTGGGTGGGAAGACGAAGGCGAAGTGAGTGGTAAGTGTTATGCACATTCCTACCACAGGGGCGTGTGGATATGTGGTTGAAAGGAGGTGTACGTACGTCCCTGTTCAATATTATGTACATATCCATCTCTAGATAATGTGTTGATTTGGTGTTAGGGTATGATCCAGGATAGAAAAGCGATAGATCATCAAATGTGCCTTTTCGCGTTTGCGACGGGTGTGCCTTGCTGTTGGTTTCACGCATAAGCAGCGGCCGGTCACAGCCACGCGAGGCTGCGCCGTCCCTGGCCGTCAAAACTGGCCTCGCATTGACTCGGGAACCAACAGCTCCCAACAACTTCCAGCAGCGACCATTGAACACGAGACAAGAGCCTCCCCTTTGCTTGACCCATGTGCTGTAGCCTGTTCAGGGCTCTTCTCGTTTACACTTCTGCTGCAACTCGCCGAATGGCGGTAGCAAACGGAGCTTAAGTCGATGGGCCTCCGACATGATGGCTTTGAAGCCCTCTCATTTCCCTCTTCAATGAGCGGTATGATCCTGCCGGAGGCCTTCCGTCCGATCCAGCAAGGCATTTTCTAGGCTGGACAACCCTCCGTGGTCTTGAGATTTCAAATTTATAAGTACAGCAGCCGTTCTCGACTTGTAGGGTCTTCACACCCCAGCCCCTTCTCCATTGCGTTTGCAGTTATACATGAGAAATAAGCACCTCATTGCACCAACCCGAGCAGCGGAAGACATGGGTTCTTTCCAGGACATTGACCTCGATCTCTCGCCTAAGAAGGGTAAGGCGAAGATCGAGGAGGATGATGGCCTCGGAAACCGAGCGCTGCTCGACAAGATCGACAAGCTCCGAGAACTCAATATCGGAGCCAACATTGGGCTGCCACAAGTAGGTACTCCACGGATATCACTTCTACAACTGCTAATATAGACTGCAGCTCGTCGTTGTCGGAGATCAATCAACTGGCAAGTCCTCTGTTCTGGAGAGCCTGACTGGCTTTGCCTTCCCTCGCGACCCCGGACTCTGCACGCGATATGCCACGCAGATTACCTGCCGTCGCGAGCCAGAGGAATACACAATCATTTCGATCATACCCCCGTCGTCGGCTGGCGAATCCGAGTACAAGCGACTCCGCAACTTTCGCCGGCGTGTTGGTCCAGGTGAAGCCCTCGAGCTTGAGCAGGTATTCAGAGATGTCAGTGTCCATCTTATCAGTATCATGTATATAACCCCATTGGCTAACTTACTAAAGGCAAACCGCGAGATGGGAATTCGAGGAGCCGTAACTAGCGGGGGAGAAGAGGATTTACCGACTTTCAGTGAATGCATCCTAAAGATCGAGATCTGTGGCCCCAAGGTAAGTCTGCGCAAGCCTTTCAAGACTGGTGACACTAACTCCAAACCCAGGAGGATCACCTAACGGTGATCGATGTTCCTGGCATCTTCAGGACTACGACTCCTGGTATGACACACTGCAAGCTTGCGCGTTAACTGGTGGCACAGGTTGACGATGAGTAGGTGTCACTACCGACGACGACATCGAGCTCGTGGACGAGATGGTCAAGAAGTATATGCGGGATTCTAGAACCATGTACGTGATGCCCCAACCGGTCTCTGCATTCTTTGGTTAACTAACTGTACAACAGCATCCTTGCTGTCATCCCCTGCAATGCCGACATTGCCACACAAGAAATCTTGAAGCTTGCCAACAAAGCCGACCCAGCCGGTGTTAGAACGATGGGCGTCTTGACTAAGCCAGACCTTGCAATTGAACACGCCATCCAGCAACAAGTCATGAACCTTGTCCTCGATAATAAACGTCAGTCGCTCAAGCTGGGCTATTGCGTGGTCAAGAATCGAAGCGCGGACGATCACCAGTCTACCTTGAATCAACGGCACGAAGCCGAAAAGGCTTTCTTCCAGACGAGCCCATGGTCGGCCCTGAAGGGGCAAGACCGTACTGGCATTGGATCGCTGAAGCGACGCCTCCGCGACCTACTGACGCTCATCAGTAAGAAGGAATTTCCTCATCTGAAGACCGACATCAGGGGACTGCTGAACGACCGTCGCCGACAGCTGGATGGGCTTGGAGAGCCTCGTGGCGACAGTCATTCTCAGCGAGCTTACCTTGGCCGCCTTGCCAATTCGTTTCAGAGAATAGCCAGCTGTGCCCTTGATGCTCACTATGTCCGCGAGCCCATCTTCACTCAACAGCCAAGCTTGCGACTGATCACTCGTATCCTTGAGCTGAACGATGCCTTCGCCCATACATTCTGGGAGAAAGGCCACAAGCGCAAGTTCGAAACGACCTCTGGACGAGATGACGAGGAGGCGCCCGGAGCTGGTCGGGGCTGGGTCAATTTCATTATCCCGTTCGAAGACTACCCGGAACTTGCAGACTATGGTGACTTCGAGTACGAGAGCGGGTTTCCACTCGAGTCCTCCATCATGGACCATATCCAAGAGGTCTACGATAGTAATCGGGGTCCGGAGTTGGGAACAGTGAGTAGTATTCCCAAATCAAGTACAGTTGACAGTTGTGATTATGATACTGATAATGTCTCATACAGTTCGGCGGTAGTATCCTGGAGACGACCTTCAAGGAGCAGTCAGAGCATTGGGAAGATTTAGTCATCTCCCATGTCGGCACTGCCATCGTCATCGTCCACGACTTCATCTACAGCGTCTTGCAGACGGTCATCTCGGACGACACTGTTTTTGAAGCGCTGTGGGACAATGTTCTCTGTGAGAAGATGTCACAGGGCTACCAACGGGCTATGAAGCATGCTCGCTTCCTGCTTGACATCGAACTCAGGGGCAAGCCTTACACCTACGACGCGTACTTCGCAGCCAACCAGAACAAGCGCAGACTGGAGCGTTTTGAGGCAGACTTCAAGGCTCACGGCAAGAAGTTCGAGGACTTCGACAAGCATGGCGATCCTCATTACGTGCAAGGCATCACCTTCGCAGACTTCTGCAAATTCACCGTCCACAAGAGCAACGCGGAACAGGCTAAGGACGAGATCCACGATAGTACGTTGCCCCTTAGCGAACTTGCACAGTCAATCAATGCTGACCTTTGCATGTAGTCTTGCTCAGCTTCTACAAGGTGTCACGCAAGCGCTTTGTTGATGCGATCTGCTTGCAGGTCATCGACCACTTCCTGCTCAACGGGGGCAGGGATGACGACCTTGACAACAAGAGTCCCTTGAAGGTCTTCGACTCCGATCTTGTTATGCACCTGAATGAGTCCACGCTTGCCAGTGTTGCCGGCGAGGACGCCGCTACCAAGCGCACGAGGGAGAGCTTGGCCCTTGATATCAAGAAACTGGAGGAGGCCATCAAAGTGTTGCGCGTGTAAGGTAGACATTGGCTAGATAGTTCACTTAGGCTTGATCTCCCTAGATCAAGAACCTGGTGGAGGCTACCATGGTGTTGCGCGGTTGATAACATGCTGGATGGGTGCAACATGTGGCATCCTGGCGGACAATTTGGTACATCGGCGCACTGCTGGAAGACTGTGGGGTCAAGCGATGGAACGATCAGCCAAATAGACTAGACTTAGCAGAATATTAGACGAAGACACTAGGCTATCACAACCGACTCTAGGCTGACTCAAGATTCGTTGCAGTATACATATGCCCGGCCATTGCTTGAACTTCTACCCATCCAGACGCCAGCCTCGGAGCAATCCCAGTCTAAAATGGAAGAAATCACTACTCTAATCGTGTACACCAGTCTACTTCAACAAGCTCCCGACATCATGTAGCTGAATATTCGCGCCTCCCGGCGTTCCACCTTCTACCCTTCCCCATCCGGCTCCCCAACCAGGCAATACAGTCGTCCTCGGAACAGCATGACCACCATCCTGTGATGCGTCCCCAACAATCGCATGACTGCTTTCACCACTCCCCCCACGACCTGTCCCACTACTGCCCATCCACCTCCTCTTCTCTTTCCTGCCGCCATTCTCCTGCTCCCGCGCAGCCAGTTCCGGGCTCGTCATGATCCCCATCCTCGGACTCCTCCCACTCCTATAACTCCCACCGCCACTACCACCCCTAGCAGCCCACCATCCGGCACGCTGCCCACCTCCAAACGGACTCCACCTCCTCCACCCCTTCCTCTCACCCTTCTCCCGGCCCTCGTAACCGCTCGGCCGCTCCCCAGCCAGTTCCTCGAGAGTCCACCCTTTCGTCTCGGGCACCAACAAACTCACCGCCGTGCCGGCTAGCATAAACAACGCAAAGATCTTCATCAGCCTATCCAGCCACGGCGAGCTACACCCCACCCCGCCCTGACAGGCATCTTGTTTATCCCTCGCCAGCAGAGGGATCGAAATAACCTGCGCCACGATCGCCCCAATCTTGCCCATGGCCGCGGACACACCGTGGCCCGTTGATCTGTACCTCGTGGGGAAACACTCCCCCGGTATGATGAACGTCGTCGTGTTGGGGCCCCAGTTGAAGAAGAACTGGGCGATGATGTATAAAGCTAGCAGTGAGCCTTCGGAAAGATGCGACCAGGAGAAGCCGATGATGGCGAAGAGGATGGTGAGCACTATGAACCCGATTATCTGGAGGGGCTTCCGCCCGAGGGTGTCGATGGTCAGGACTGCGGTCCAGTACCCCGGTAGGCTACCCGCGCAGGCGAGGATGATCATGCCCACGGCGTTGTTGTGGAGGGTGTGGTAGAGGGTAGGCCCGGTGGAGTAGCCGATTGCTTGGAGGACGATGGTGTTGTTCAGGCCGAGGCCGTAGAAGGCCAGGTCCTTTAGGGGGTGTTAGACTGGCAGTGGCCGACCAGGACGGGGTGATTGGTTCACTTACAAGGAAGAACCAGGATAATGTTGTGCCTATGAGAACCTTGAGATTGGCCCACTGTCCGAAGTAGGCGAGCATATCCGCCATAGAAGCGGCGGGTACTTTAAGCGTGAAGGACGTCATCTGGAGCATCCTTGCTTGCAGCACTGGGTCGACGTAGCCTTTGGACTTGCTGTCTAGATATGCTTTCAGGTCGGCGGAGGCCTGCTCTACGTCATGTGCTACGTCGAAGGTGTAGCGAGGTGTTTCTGGGATGGTGATACGGTAGTACATAGCGAAGATGGCTGGTAGGGCCCCGACGCCAACGATAATGCGCCACGACCGGTCAGCAGCCGTCTGGCAGGCGTAGTCGCAGCTGTTGACGTTCTTGATGTTGATGAATGAGTCTTTGAAGGCGACTGTGACGATCAGGGCAACGACGGCACAAGCGAGTTGTCCCACGCCCTGCATGCTGAAGACTGCTGCCATCATTGCTCCGCGCCATCTGGTTGGGGCAAATCTGGGCATGAGGTTAGCATGTGCTATCAAAAGGTTTCAATTTGGGCAGTATGTTAGGGTGTACGGAACTGAAGAAGTGAAGACTCACTCCGACGTGATCACCGCTGATAAGGGGTAGTCTCCGCCGATGCCGCATCCCTTTTGGCCGAGTTAGTATCTCTTTGCTTCCAGGATATCTGACGAAGTCAGGGAGGTCAAGTCCTACCAAGACGACCCTCCAAAAGGTCAACAGGCCAGTCGAGGTCATGGACTGGCTCGGGCTCGCCAGCGCACAGTTCAGGGTCGACAGCACGATGATGCCCAGTTCGATACCGTACATCCTCCGTCGCCCATACACATCGGCCAGCCAGCCGAAGAGCACTTGACCGATAATGATCCCGGCGCTGGTCGATGCCTTGAGTGCCTGGCTAACCGACGTCGGCAGAACCCCGTTGTTGCCGCCGAAACCATTGGTGCTGTCTGAGCCCTCCCAAAATACGACACCGAGGAAGATGGTAATGAGATTGATGGCGAATATGGAATAGCTGTCTAGAAAGAAGCCAGTCCCGGCGACTAATACGGCCCGTATATCTGTCGCTGTTAGTCTCGACTGGCGTATGATGGAGAGTATGTGGTACCCACGATATAGACCGAAGGGGACCTTGTCAATGTCCGATAGCGCAAGTCGCCTTCTAAGGTTGGGATCGGATATATGCGAGTAGTCGTTTGCTGCGCCGTGTTAGTCTAGATCCAGGAGCACGGCGCGTTTTGTTAGACAACTGTACCAAAGTTATGGAAAGCTCGGTTTCCTCCAGCCGTTTCATGTTGGATGGTGGTAATCATGGGTTGCGGAAGCATGTCCATCTTGTCGGTTGACGTGTCGTAAAAGCCATCACAAGCGCAGCTACTTTATCTAGAGTAGCTCCCTTTGTGGCATCAGATAATCGTACATTCGCACAATATTGTAATGCAGAACGAGAAAACGACGGTAGGAAAGGAGGCCGAGACAACCAAGAGATATCGTGCGGCTCTTTTCTTTTAAGCTTTGGAGCGGCGGCGTCTCGGGAGATACCACGGACAGCTACCGACACAGCGCGGTAGCTTGGCTTTAAGAGATGACGAGAGACTCAAGGACCAATAGCAAAAGCTTCTTTTGACGCAAGCACGGCTGAGGGTTGCTTGGGAATCGTCCCAGCACAAGGGACACTAGGGACCGCCATCCCTGAATCCCTATTATTCACGAAACACGTGGGATGCTTGCGTCTACTGTATGTGTGGTCAGCACACTGGTGCCATGTCCAGACGGGATACTTCGCAGCCAAGACGGGATCTAGACCGAGGCTCTTGGGGCCGTCGACTTGACTCGGTTATGAATAGAAATTCCAAGACAATGGCGATATCTCGACGACGCCAGGATTCGTTCATGGCGGTAATAAGAGGGATTTGCGTGGGGGCAATGCTAGGCATGTATGTGTCATTGTCGCTCGCGCTGGAAAGGCACTCACTGGTCACCATATTTTCGGTACTCGCAGAGCTCTCGTGCCAACCTTTCGTAGGGATTGTTGTTGGAGGTTGATGTGCCGCATGAATTCGTCGAAGTGTCAGCCACCCATGTCAGCATTAGACTAAACCATTGCGCGACTGCCTCTATGTGGCCAATCATTGAGCTTTTCGATGGAACGTGCTCCTTCACACCAATCATGCCCTTTTGAAGGGTTTGGATGTCTGTAACTTCCAATATTCGGGCGTCCTTCGGTAACCTGAACACGCGATCAGTAGATCAGAATACTAACACACGACAAGGCGATGGGCTGGGCTTCCAGGTTCTTACCGGACTAATATGCATAGTTTTCTTGCGTTTCAACTCTCAACAAAAAAGCAATTACAACTTCGGTGACTGTCAGCCCCCAGATCATTGTTCGCACGTGGGGTGTGGTGATTCTGCTACACATCAACTTCCTAGACCTCTTCTGCCTCCTCCCTACCTTAGAGATAACTCTCTCCTCCAACCACCCCCGAGCCCGCCAGCAAGCAGCCGCCATGATGCTTCGACGCGCTCTCACAACAGGTTAAGCGTACCTTAGCCTCAGCAACGTGTACAACAGGTTCCTCCTCCCAGTCGTCCTCCTCTCAACGGCCATCTCCACGTGTGCCTCTCCCAAGTGTGCCTCTCCCAAGTGTGCCTCTCCCAAGTGTGCCTCTCCCAAGTGTGCCTAGTTGTATGTGAAAAAGAGAGGGAGATTTTCGCGTTCTTGGGACTTGCAAGGCCAGCGTGCGTGCGTATTACCAGGGGCACAGCCTAGCCCATCGAAAGATACTGCGGAAGGCAAAGGCGATGCGTCGAAAGATGGCTCGTCACTTTGATCTCCAGCGGCACCCTGGATCTGCCTCATCTGGTGTGAATATAATTTTCGGAGAATACAGTCGAGTATCGAAAGGTATAGGTGATTCTGGCTGAGGCCCAGGGATGTCAATGGGGTGCTCCTACCTAGGCAGAAGCAAGTCTATTCGGCGAGGCAGACCTGGGAAGCTCAATCTCGACAATCCAAGGCAGTTGTGCCTTCTCCTCCTCCAGTGACTCTACAGCAGCATTGACAAAGAGTGTGTGCCGGTCGGGGGTTAGCGGGTGTTCATCGCCTAAACAGTGACTGGTACCTCGGAAACCGTCCTTCACCAGTCGTTGGTACCGTTCCTCCCTTTCCCAAGCTTGTTGCGGCGTGTCGCTCTCTATAAGCCTGATGGTAGCCCATCTCTCAATCAGGGTGAAGCGCCGTTATCGATCTCGGGAAACTGTCGAGGACTCGTACTGGCCTCGTCTCCCTTCCAAACGACGAGCATGGCGCCCCAGCCTTCGTAGATGTGGCCAAAGCAGTGCAGGCGCGGTCGTACCTTTGCGATCGCCGAGAAGAGATGATCGCAGCCACCCCGCTGCTTGAATACCGTACGATCCAGGTATCCGATACCTTTCGGTGGGCCGTGTGTAACAAGGACGTCGACCTCCTTTCCGATGGTGTACTCATGGCTTCCCCCATATGAACTGGAAGCCCCAGTCTGCTGCTAAGGACGGCGTGTAGGGCCTGGCGTAAACGGTTAGTCTGGCGCCGTTGGAAAGGTTGAAGTGGTGGATACCTTCGTCAAGAAATAAAATGTCGTCTGAAGCGGAAAAGAGCTGACGGGCCTCACCCGGCTCGCCGCACTCCTTCTTCATCAACTCTGGATCTACCGAGAGGGAGGTGAAGGCGTGGTCGGCGATCTTGCGGAACGTAGGGGTGTCGAGCGTGAAGTCGTGGTCGCCGGCGATGACGAGCTTAAGCGGTGCCTGGGTGCGCTCGAGTTGGTCGATGGACTTCCGGAATTCCTCGAGCTTGGACTCCTCTGTGAGATCGCCGCAGTGGATGGCTACGTCGACGGGGTCATCTGGGATCCTAAAGTCCATTGCGTGGGTATCGGAGAGATGATGAGGAATCTGGTCCTGACCTCCATCGTGGATTGTCTGATCAAAGGGTCGAAAACTATAAACGGTGGGGAATACGACGAGTTTGCGGATTCCTGGAGTTGTTTCTAGATTTAGGGATAGAAGCTGTACCGTGACCACAGAGAGCGGTCGGCTAGCAGGTACGCTGGACAGTCACGGTTCAGGAGAAGGAAGTATGTTAGTCGCAGCGGGCAAGCCAGACATACCTTGATTAAGGGGTTGTGACGACGCCTCCCGGCTCCCGTTGACGGAGGACACGGGCCCAGTAGCCTTTGGTTAAGTTTGAGGGTGCAGTACCCCGTCAAGTGCCCAGATGCTTGTTTGATATGAATTCAGACGGTTATGGTACTTGGACCCCTCTCAAAGCTTCGCAGACCATAAGCCTAGGGTAATAGCGTCTGCTTCAATCCCAGCCCGGTATTTCCTCTCTTGAGCTATCAACCTGCCTCTCTCCCTTTCCCGTTCGTCCATTTCATCAGAGATACACTCGTACTGACAGTCTCCCGGAGATCCCTTCCCATACCACTTCTCCCAAAAGTCAATCCAGTTCCATATAATACAGTCTTCCATCGCCTCCTTGTCCAACTCCCACGCCTTGAAAGGCGCGTCACAAGTATCATCTTCTAACCACCATACAAAGACCTGATCGACGTCGTCCTTAAGGGTACTGAAAGAGATCCCGTGTGGTCGGCAGTCAACGAAGAGACGATACGCTATCCAGCCGAAAGGCGCTCTGTAGCCAAACGATTTGGCGAAGAACCCGAGATACAACCCACCCTCACCCCAGGGGTCGGACTCGATATCCTCACGGATACAGTATTTCAGCGTCTTTGCCGACGAGGGCGGCAGTGGTTGGTCCTCCTGTAGATTGTGATCCCAAAGACCGTGCTGCATCAAGGCCGTAACTCGTGAGGGGCTTTGCAGGATATAGCCTCCAATCCCTCTGTCCAGCAACATTTGTAAAGAGACTCCATGCAGCACGTATTCCTGAGGTATCTCCCATTCAAAAAGTCTCTCGTATTTGAACATCCCCACCTCCTTCACGCCACTTTTCTTTGCCAAACTTTGAGCCTCATGAATCCGTACAGGCGCCGCGTGTTCGGCATCCGGAACTTCGATGAAAACGATCAGAATATCTTCGGGGTCGTTAGTAGCTTTGGCTGCGTGGATGCTACAGTTGTCTGTTTCGTAGTACATCATTGCGAATGCGCGTTGGACGGTGTCGATAATGCGAGTGCTGACAGACACAAGCGCCGTGGGTTCCGGACACCACTTGTTCGAATGGTTCGAGAACTCGGCGAGAAGCTGCTGGTCGGATAGCTGAAGGCGTGTGGAGCATTGCAGGCCCTTGCCGGAAACGAGTCGCCTCGGGCTATTAGCCGAGTAGGTTCGTGTGTAGATCGTGCGATTCGACATTTTATCAGCACCTAAGATATCAGGTGCAGCTTTTCTCAGAAGTAAAGGGTGAGTGAGGAGATAGAGGAGAATGAAGCAAGAAGGAAGAACCCAGAGCCCCGTGCGAGAAGAGTCAGATGTCTGCACCTCGATCACCTGCACCAATTACACAACGCCACGCCTGCGTTGATGCAACCACATCAGAGGATTGGTTTGCTCGAAGTGCAGTCCAGTATGCTTCAACGAACAGCCTGATCTCAAAATTGGTTCATTGCGAATAGGGGCCTCTATCTCAACGGGGAGATGTTATTGTATAGGTAGCTTACCCCACAGCGAGGTTCATAGTTGCAAAACAACCGCGGGCCCTTAAGTAGTATAAAACAACTTTCCGTTTTACCGTCTGAGTACCCTGTAGGGACCATTAACCAGTCTTTCGGTACGATGGTTACCACTACCGCCGACTATTTCACCACGCAGTAATGTCCTACAAGTCTCAAGTTAGGGAAGGAGTCTGTAGACGCGTCGTGGGTTGATCTTACCTCAACCTCAGCCTCCCCAAATGTACTGGACTTGGTGAGTTCTCCAACATTGCTACCGACCGCAGAATTGCCCGCATCCTTGTTCATGATATCGGGCAATACCTCGTACAAGAAGCCCAATATGTACTCTGACACCTGTTGGAAGGAGATCAAAAAGGAATCATGGCCCTAGAATGATGGTCAGTCACGTTAAGAAAGGTTAAGCCAGCGATGGGGGTTGGAGGGAAGGCCAACCTCAGGAGACTCGATGCGCCCCAGCCTGGCGTTAGGGATGTGCTCAGCAAGCTCCTGTTGCTCGGCAAAGGTAAAGAGGCCATCGCTCTCAATACCCAGCACCAGCGTTGGCTGCTCGATCATCTTCAGCGCCTCTGCCACATTCTCTGCACGGCCACGGCTAACATCGTGCGTGTCGAGCTTCCTTGTCATGGCGATGTAACAGTTGCTATCAAAGCGCTTGACGAACTTCTCGCCTTGATAGCGCAGGTAGGACTGCGCGGAAAAGTGCCCTGATCCGTTCGGACCCGGTTCACCTCCAGTCAACGTCCCCTTCTGCGGTCCATGGAACTGAGGATCCGGCGTCATGGCCCCTGAATTGGCTGGTGATGAGTTCGCGAGTACCGGGCTGCCGACCTCGCTGCTGGTTCGAGACAGACTGCCTCGCTTCACCTTGTGGCCATCGTTATGAATATGGAAGTGAGCTTCGTTTGGTGTGGACGGCGTCGGCCTCTCGCGGATGGTCTGGCGCCTAGAGGCATCGGGTATGTTGCGTCCGAAGCGAGCCTCGAAGGAGTTCCGGCTTCGATATGTCAACAGAGCAGCCATGCGGGCTGCTCCGAGACCGGTCACGGGTGGGTCATCAAAGGGGTAATAACCGTCGTCGTACTTGGGGTCGGCATAGATGCTCTGGCGTTGAGCCTCACCCCAGCTGATACACCAGGCACTGTGTCTGCTCGATGTGGCGATCGGCACGATGCACCGGACATAGTCCTTGCCAAAGTATGCCCACTCCAGGACGAACATGCCTCCTAGAGATCCACCGATGCATGCGGCCACCTGGCGGACGCCCAAGTCGTCCAGAAGAAGCTTGTGTAGCCTTCAGCCAGTTAGTAGGGGTTTCTTTCTAGCGAGAATGAGCCAGGCACTAACCTAACATCGTCCCTTATTGTTGTGAGGGGAAACTCGGGACCATATCTGCCCTTACTCGGGTCACCGTCCTTAGCCGTGACCGGACTTGCGGTTCCATATGGGCTGCCCAGGCTGTTCATGCAGACAACGAAGAAGCGTGAGGTATCGAACGCTCTTCCAGGGCCACCGAGCAGAGGCCCCCACCAGTCACTGACATCTGCGCTTCCAGTCAGGGCATGGCATATCACCATGGCATTGTCTCCATTGGGAGACAGCTTGCCGCGAGTGGTGTATGCCACAGGCACATTGGTGAGAGTCACCCCAGACTCAAGGGTGAAGGACGGTATTATGGCAATCTGTTGGTCCGGGATGAGAGCAGCAAAGGGATTCTCCGGCTGACTTTGGGTTCTTTCTTGGAAGTATTCAGTCACTGGTCTCGGAGGAGGATAGGTTCATGTGTCCACATGGGGGAATATTTACTCACCATATTTGCCAACCAAGTTCGGACGGTCTGCCGTCATCTTGAGCCGCTGTCTTTCTTTTTCTGAAACCCTTGCTTAACAGAAAATGCTCTGCGTCTGACCTGATAAGAATATAGTGACTTCTGCTATGCTAGATAGGATTGGGCGGTATAAACTTTAAGCGATTTAGGAGGTTGATCTGAGTCAGAAACAGTCAGACAGAATGGAGGCTCCGTCACGGTCAGTCGGTCACAGCTCCGAATTGCGCAATTGCTTTTGGTAAATTCTTACACCATATGTACCGAGGTCCTTCTTGGCGGTCGTCAAAAAATGTAGGTCCGTGCGTTTTCCATTCTGGCGGAGCCTCACCGTTCGACGGGGTCCACCCAAACACTAGGTCTAAACGGCCCCACCTCTGGAGCCCTGCAGTGAGGACGGGAACTGCAGCTTCTGGTGACGCGACAAGCTGACGTCCAAAATCTGAACTTCAATTCAGACAAAGGCCGCCGGCCGTTTGATATTCACCCATCTCTTTTCTTGACTATTGTCGCTCATTCACGGTCGCCTGACAATTCAGACCGGTCTTGGATGCTTACCCATTCATCACCCGGAGCTTGCCTCTCTTGCTTTTCTGCCACCTTATCACAGACGAGCCTCGAACCAAACCACCACTTGCGACGATTCCCAAACCGACATCGCCTCTACACCTTACCAACATCTCCTTCATCTACCATTCTCTCTTGTTGAGCACACAGACAGCAAGCCTCATTCTATTTCGAAAGCGTCGAGATCCCCCTTCCGAGCTTTCCCGCATCGCGACCAATGCAATCCGGATCACATCGCTTTATCTGAGAGAGCAACATGCCTCCCAAGCGGAAGAGGGTGGAGAGGAATCCCAGCGATGCTGGTTCCAACCGGCCTTCGCCTCACCGGCCCGCCGAGACAAGCCTAGGACAGCACGATAGAAACAATAATATGGACAGCCCAAGAGGTGGCCGCGGAGGTCGCCCGGCCCGCAGGACTGACCGGCGCGACTCCTATACCAACTCCAACTCGGCACCGGCCTCTGCTCCTTCGAACGCTACGAACGGTGGTCCAATATCCCCAACCCAACCACGGCGGCCAAGCCTCGACAAGACAGCTACCGCAACCCCCGCCATACCTGCTACCCCGACCTCCCCCGTGCAATCTTCCTTCGACTATGCCGTCATTACCAGTGATCGGATAGCCAGGTGGTCTCGAAATGGACGGGAAGAGGTTCTTCAGCATGGCATCCAGTCGCGCATTGATGGAGACGCCACGGAAATGGCCATTGTCTTCCAAGAACTCTTCCACTCTGTTGTCGACCTCCGACTTGGAGGCGCTGACGCTGGCACGATAGTTAAGGAGATTGTCGGCCCACCAGACGCCGATAATGACGGACAAGCTCCCGCCTTCGACACACGCACTCTCTTTCTCGACACCGTCTCGGTAGAGGCTGTGACGTGCGAGTACCACCACGGACAGCTACGCGATTTCATGATAGCGACAGAGATTTCGCCCATGCTCATGCGGGAAGTGCTTGACTTCGAGTTTCTACGGGACATCGGTCTCGTACGGCCCACCTTCGCCAAAGTCGGAATCCGTTTATCGACCAATCTCCTCTACCGGCAAGCGAACTTCAATCTGCTCAGGGAGGAAACGGAAGGCTATTCCAAACTCGCGACGGACCTCTTTAACACCGCTCATCGAGAGATGCCTTATTTGCCGGCAGTTCGGAGAGCATTCGAAAGGGTCAAAGGGCTCATTGGCACATTTGATCTGGATGTCGGCCGCGTGTTGGACGTCACTCTTGATGTTACCGCTGCTATCCTTGTTGCGCGTTTCCGCTTCTTTGTCAAGCTACTGAGAGTCAGCTCATGGTGGCCCCGGAGCCAGATCGAACACGCGACACGGACCTACACTGGCGGCCTACCACCATGGGCATTCCCTGATCACGACCATTATCTCAACAAGGAGGAAGATGAGGCCTGGATGGCGTCCGAACAACAGAAGCGCGATGTTGCTTTTTGGGACCGTGCGCGAGAAGCACACCTTGATGCTTTCTTCGAGCTTGGTGGCCGGCAAGTGGTGACGGCGGATGATCTTGATCAAGCTCTACAGCCTACAGACAACCCGGAGCTCGATGCTGAGCGGACGTGGATTGCAGAGACAAAGACTCTTCGGTCTCCTGGAAACCGTGTAGCCGCCCAGCTTCTAGGTTTCAAGATCCGGTTCTATGCTTCAGAGGCTAGGGATGCTGATGATGTCCTTCCCGCAAACCTACTCTATTGCGCCGCCCTTCTTATCAAGATCGGATTCGTTTCTTTGCCTGACTTGTGGGCCCACTTGTGGCCTCTCGATGAGAACATGGGCAAGATCCGAGAAAAGCGGATGGCCGGGCTAGAGGAGGAAGAGCGAGCGAAACGGCCTGGAGGCGCCGTCAATGCGTTGACCAGGGCCGGTGCTCTGCCTGATGACACGGCTCCAGGACCTGCAAGAAGTCGCGATACTGGCAGCAAACCTGAAGTGGCTGAGAAAGCGGCCAAAGAGAAAGAAGACGACACGGCACTTCCCGACCCCCTTGATCAGAAGGTACCGCTTCTTGAGCAGCTTCTGACTATAGGCGCTATCCCGGAAGCTCTGTTCATCATTGGCCGTCACGACTGGATGCTCGAAGCATACCCCGACAAGCTCTATCCCTTGATCCACCGAATCATACATCATTCGATTGAGAAGGTCTTCCAGGCCAGCCAGGCGAAGCCCGGTGTCAACTCGACATGCGCCCCCAAGCCTATGCCCGACTTGGACCAGACAGGCGTTCCGAAGGGTAAGGTGAAGCTTACTACGCCAGTTCCCAAGAAACAGCTGAGGTGGCCCTTCCCGGATGATCCAGATCACCACGGCCAGGCATATCGCTTCTACTGGGATGAATGGGCGGACAATGTCCCCGTCTGCCAGACCGCGGACGATGTCTTTACTCTGTGCAGTACGTTCCTGAACATTTCGGGCGTCAACATTGGCAGGGACCCTCCCATTATCATCAAGCTCTGCACTATCGGCACAAGGAGCTTGGCGGAGGATCGGTCCGAGCACAACTTTGCTCGTTGGCAAGATTTGCTGCGTCGTGTGCTCGTGCCGGCCTTGAGTCTCACAGAAGCAAACACAGCAGCTGTATCCGCAGTTTGGGCACTGCTCAACCGATTTTCCACTGCGGTCCGCTACAAGATATACTCCGAGTGGTACGAAGGCCCCATATCCCGCCTTAAGCCCATCAAGGCTGCGTTTGACCGCACTCGCGTGGAGACCATGGGCTACATGAAGCGTCTGTCTCTCGAGAACATACCGCAGATGGCGAGAGCTCTCGCTAAAGCGGCATTCTCCTCCCCGGGTGTGGTCTTCAAGGTCGCGCTCGATCAGATTGAGTCATACAGCAATTTAATCCAGGTGTTCGTGGAGTGCGCCAAGTACTACACTGACCTGGGTTACGATGTACTCTTGTGGTCGCTTTTGCGCTCTTTGGGTGGAAAGCAGCGGAGTCGGACCCAGGAGACATCCGTCCTGCTGACCAGCAAGTGGCTTCAGGCGCTGTCAAGGTTCTCAGGGGCAGTCTTCAAGCGCTACAGCGTCATGGACCCATGGCCGATTCTGCAATATGTCAACACCCAGTTGTACAGGGGCAACTCGACCGACCTTGTCATTCTCACGGAGCTCATCTCAGCCATGGGTGGGGTGGTGTCTGATGTGGACTTCAATGATGCTCAGTTACGGGCCATGACTGGAGGAGAGGTTCTTCGCCGCGAAGTGCTGCGGAATTTGGGTGACAAACGGGAGGAATCCGCCAGGAGCTCAGCGCGCCTTATGAAGGCGCTCGTCGATACCAAACTCGCCGGACAACTTCTCGTCAACATTGCCCAGTATCGTCAGTCAGCCATCTACAAGGTTTCCGACGACGAGGCCCATATCAAGTTCTTGGCGACCATGGTGGACGATGCTCATCAAGTCTTCGTCCAATATCTCGACCTTCTCCGCAGCAACGTGAAAGCGGCCGACTTCGATGCCATTGTGCCAGACGTTGTTCAGTTAATCAGGGATTACGGCCTCGATGCCGGCCTTGCTTTCATGGTTGGAAGAGCGAGTCTGATCTATCGCATCATCAACCCTAAGGCCCTGTCACCGCCCTCCTCTCCGGGGGCGAAGGCGGCAACACCTCAGGTCGTCGATAATATAACACCGGATACAGATGGCGATGTTGCGATGGAGACCGCCGCCCCAGACGACAAAGTCACAGCCGAAAAGGACAGCAGTGATACGCCCGCGCCAGTACAGTTGGTGAATGGCCGGAAGCTCGACCCGTTCTTTGATCCGCTCCGACCTATCATTGAAGCGATGCCAGATTTGATTCCCAAGGCAGGCGTCTGGGATCGAATCAGCCCGGAATTCTACGCCATATTCTGGACTCTGCAGCTGGGTGATCTCACCCTCCCACAAGAGAGCTATTCGGCAGAGCACCTCCGGCTCCGCAAGCAAGCTGAAGATGTCATGAAAGATCGGTCCGACATGACCAGGGCTGGAATGAACAGGAAGGATCAGAAGAAACGGGAGCTACTTAACCGAGCTGATGCCATCCACGGCGAGATGAAGCAGCATCTCGAGCGATACAGCAAGACCAAGGTGAAGCTCACGCAAGGAGCCGCCCTATGGTTCCCGGGTGCTTTGGCGAAAGTCGACAGCACATCGGACGCCATTCTCGAGCAATGCCTACTTCCGCGTCTGCATTTGTCGGCTATCGATGCAGAGTACTGCTTCAGGATGGTCAAGTTTCTACATGAGAGCCAGGCGCCGAACTTCAAGCTCATGTCTCTCTATGATCGTCTCTTCAACCAGAACCGCCTGCGGTCGTTGATTTTTGAGTGCACTGTTCGCGAGGCCGAGCATCTCGCAAGATTTCTGAAGTGCATTCTTGGCGAGCTTTCGGAATGGCATCGCAACAAAGATCTCTACGAGAAGGAAGCTTTAGGTTCAAAGATCAAGTCTGGCGTTAAGACGAGGACATACCTTGGCTTCGCAACTGAGCTCGGCGACGATGGAAAGCCCACCGCGTTTGTGGAGCATGACTCATTCCGCGATCTGTTGTTCCGTTGGCACAAGAACCTGAACACGGCTCTGAGATCCTGCCTCGGTGGGATGGAATGGATGCACATCCGGAACGCGATCACGGTCCTGAAGACCGTCATCGACTTCTTCCCTGCCATTACATTTATGGCCGACAAGTTTCTCGAACAGCTCAAGACCATCACCGAGCGGGAGTCAGCCTCCAAGACAGGGGCAGACACCGGGGAAGGACACCGGGTCGACCTTTCGGTCACGGCACAGACGGCGTTCTCGGAATTGCAGAAACGCAAGTCTAAATGGATTCTTGTGCAGGCTTTCAGGCCTGGCACGGTAAGCTCAGAAATGGATTTTTTGCGCAACAGGATACGCAGTATGGAAAAGCTAATAAAGGCGAAGACCGGAGACGAGCCGAGACAGTCCACCGCTGCCGGAACGGCCCTTCGACCCAGCGCACCGGAATTCAGGCCAGGTCGTCCGCTACGAAACGGCGAAGTTGAAGACGGTGAGGTTAAGGGTGGGAGGGATGGAAAGGACAAGAAGACGGCGCCTTCGACTGGCCCAGCTTCTTTACCGACGAAACCTTCAGTGCCAGCAAGGCAACCGCCCAAGGAGTCCAGCAACGGGCCTCCGAGCAGGCCATCGGTGGATAGCAGACCCGGCAGTCGACCCTCCACACCCAAGCCCCCACCAACGACGACTATTACTAACTCGACAGCCCGTTCCGAAGCTCCAAGGCCTTCGCCTCTTAGCAGTGCTCATGGTCTTCCCAGTCGTCCGGAACTTCCAGCCCGTCCTCCTGACGTCCCGTTCGCTGGCAGGTATCGACCAGCGCCTAATCCAAACGAACGACGCGAGCCGCTGCCTCCTCGAGACGCACCCCGGGACCCGCGGGAATCCCGTGAGACGAGAGACCACAGGGAGCCACACCCACGCGATGTTCGTGAGCCTCGCGACAACCGAGATCTGCGCGATTCCCGACCGTCTGAGACGTCACGTCAGGAGCGTCACGAAATACCGGACCGCCCCGAGAGGCCAGACACAAGAGCAGATAGACAACCGGATCATCAAAGGACGGGAGATCGACGTGGACAAGATACCGTCTCGCGTGAGCCGCCACCTCGTCCTGCAGAGCGGACCATCCCAGTTAGACCAGAGCCACCCCCACGGTGGAAGGAGCCAGTCCCTGGGCCGGAGCGGGATGGACGGACTTTGAGAGAAGCACGCCCTGCTTCGGGAGTGCCTCGAGGCCCCGATGGTAGGATGTTGCCAAACCCACCGGTGACAACGGCGCCAAATTCGAGACCTGCCTCTCAAGGCCCTCCTCACAGCCAGGATAAGGTCCGCTCATCTATGGATGTAGATTCAGACATCCCCATCAATCCTGCTCGTGCCGCTTTGATCGGCGTTGGTGACAGCCGGGATGCTCCGTCGCGTCCGCCTCATGATTCGCACGGCCGCGATCGAGCGCCCAGAAGGGACTCGCCTAGACGATCCGACCGTGTCCCGACACCCTCTGGTCCTTCCGATGCTGGGAGAGATGAGCGGGATAGCAGGCATCGTCACACGGATCCTCGTGGCTCCAGCAGAGAGACCCATGACGCCCATCCCACACACCCGAGGTCAGAGAGGCCATCCGATCGTGAGACTGATAGGCACAGCGACAGGTCGCGCGACGCAAGCAGCCATCGCGGTTCCCTGGCTCGCCCAGCTGACCATACTGACCATAGCCGTGTGAGCCAACAAGACCCGAATTATGGGCGTCTCAACGCAATCCCGTCTACCGCCGATTTGCCCGCCGCGCCACCTCCATCTGGCCCTCGTGGCCGTGGTGGAGGCAGAACCCAACCTAGCAGAGTCGTTCCAGCCAACGGCCCGTTGCACCCGACGCAACAACCAGCTCCCTCAGTGCGAGCTGATGGCCGACTTGGCGGCAGTGATACAATTCGGAATGACCAGGCTGATCGTCAACCGCCAACAGGACCTTCTTCGGGTAGAACCAGGCGAGGGCAGCATGACGGTAACAACGGTAACATGAACCCTCCGACTGCTGCAGCTCCCCCAACAATGGCTCCTGCTATCCATCCCGATCGCCTGCGTGCCATAAATCCTTCGCTTGCGGCACCAACAACGCCGAGCGGCCTCCCCGACCGGCCAAACGCGCCCACAGGACCTTCGTCTGTCGGCACACCGGATCGGGGACCCAATGCCGCTGGTCCGCCAGGATCACGGCCGACGCCCTCTAACTTACCACACACTCCGCATGGAGACGGCCCGAGACAGCACCAGACACCCACTGGTCCAGCTTCCAATGACAGCAGGTCGGGCCCAGGAAGCCATCGTCAACTTCGTGGCATTCAGAACATGCTCACCCAGGCTCAAGCGGACATTGGAGGTAACGCTCGCGGTGCTGGTGGTCTTCGTGGACGCACCTCGGCATCGCGCATAAACCTGGCCGGGTCTGATGCTATGGTTCTTACTGGCAGCTCCCCCATCACCACTCCGGTACAAGAGCGCTCCGATCCAGTGCGCCGTGACACCCAAGAACGGCCCTCGAGACCTGAGCCTATCCAGACGGTGTCAGACAGCAGAGCTCCCAACGGCTACGACACACCATCAGGAAGGGTCGACCACGAGCGCGGCAGCAGTAGGAGAGAGCACCGTTCCGACCGTTCCGACCGGGGCGATCGCAGCGGCCGTCCATCACGCCGCAGTAGTCGCGAGCGAACCCCGGGTCGTGGTGAGCGCGAGCGCGAAGCCAGACCAGAGGAACCTCGTGAGCATCGAGACCGACGATCTGGCGCTGGAGGCCCTCCTCCTAGTGGTCCCGGGGCGAGTCACAACCCACGCGATGTCGAGAGGGATCAAGGTCCGCCTCGCAGGTCAGGCCGCGAGTCGATGCCGAGCAGCAGGGAGCCACTACCTCCACAAGGTCGGGGCGATCCCAACCGTGACCCGATCAACCCCAGCCGGGAGTCGAGCCACCGCAGCCATAGAGGCGAGAACGGTCCAGGCGGTAGCCGTCAGGACCAGCCGCCGCCGCCACCACCGCCTCCCGGTCGTCCCGGCGGCCACCCTCGAGGTGATGAGTACGGCAGCAGCAGCAGGGGTGGGCCACGAGGAGGTGGAGGAGGAGGCGGATCGTTCAGGGAGTCTCGGTCGAGAGCTGACGATCGCCTCGAGCCGCCTATGCGGGACGATAGGAGTCGGAAGCGGAGGAGCGACGAGGGAGCTGGGCAGACGGGTGGCGAGAGGGGTGAGAAGCGCCCGAGACGTTAGGAGCGTGGAGGACGAAGTGATGGGAGGATGGCTCCCCCGAGAGGAGAAGCCGCTATCGTGAAGAGCACACCAGCGGTGGATGACGCCGGCAATTACTGAGGGAGGGCGTGAGACAACGACATGCGGCAACACATTACAATTTCATATTTTCATTCGATAACAATTACGGACGGTCGGCACTTTGCTTTGAAACTGGAACATTGGAGCCGGAGCGAGAAAAGCAGGGACAGAAAAAGAGGACATCGTTATTCGAGCCGAGGAGAGCAACGCGATACTATCATAGATTGGCACCTGGCAGGACATTATTCATTTCAAATACTACCAGCGTTCTTCCACCTTGGACTCGGCGATACATATGGAATCGGTCACACAATGATAACTCGACAAACCCCCCCGCCTGCTCAGCGGGATCGTCACGAGACAGGGTGCCCTGCAACAACAAGCATGAACCACCCCTTGATCCTCATTTCCGCTGCCTTGTACAAAATGTCTCTCATATCATCTGCATCAACACCAACATCGGCGTAACGGAAAAAGGGAAATACTGGAAAAGCAGCATAGGAGGCATCATGAGGGTTGGAATAGCATAGCATCACCGGATAAGCATGGCGTTGGTGGTCTTTTGGAAATCAAGCATCGTAGATCGGCATCTTCAAAGTGCATAAGTTGCAATCCGTAAGCGCCCTACAACTTTGACGAATCGAAAATGTGAACTCTGTGACTTTGCATGTCTAAAGCAATAATGCTATCCGTGTATCCATCCGCAAATGCCTTTCAAATCAGGCCATTGCCATCTCCAGCCTTCCAGCAGCCGTTCTACCTAAGGCCAGCCTATTGAACAGTCCCAAGGGGGTATAAACAACCATCCCTTCCTTCTGCCATCCCATTCATGCATGAAGTTCAACGCCTGCCTGCCCTATCCCTAAACGCCAAAGTCATTTCCCTTGTTGAGATCATACATTCCTCCCTCCCTGCCATTCATGTGGTATCTTGCCGTCATCTGTCCCTCCTCCTCCTCCTCCTCCTCTTCATCACAGCCGCTGGGCTCATCGCTGCTCCCTCTGCCCGCCCCAAAGCGCATTCCCAAGCTTCAACTGCGTCGAGTTCCTCGGGTTTCCTCCCCGACCAGCGGAACCGTGCTGGCCCGCCACGCTGCCCGCGCGGGAGTAGCTCTCCTCTTCCACCGTCGAGAGACTGGTCGGTCTGTCGTGCAAGGGATATGGCTGCTCCCGTTGTTGTGGCGGAGCGCCGTATTCCTGTGGTGCTCCTCCGTAGGACTGCTGTTGCGGCGCACCATACTGCTGCTGTTGAGGTTGATACGGCTGATAGGGCCGGTCGTACCCCCCATCGTACTCCTCCGGAGGAGGCCTCGGGGGACTATGCTCCATAGGCTGCGCGTGCGCGATCAAACCCGCGTGTTCCGCCGCAGCACCGCCGACGGTATCATCGCTTCCCCTCCTCTCGCCCTGGCCGGGTCTCGCTCCTTGGTGGTGGGGCTCGTTCCCGGTGCCAAACCTACTCCTCCTGAACTCCGTCGCGATGGGTAGGTGGTCCGTACTCTTCGCTCCGGCAGGAACGGCACGCATACCGCCGCCTCCGTACGCCGTGTTGACACCACCACCCAGCTTCGAGGAGGCGAGGTCGTCCATGTCCATCATGGCCAACGCGGCGCTGTTCTTCCGCGCGGCCTGGTACGAGACGTCGTCGTGGCGGTGCTTAACCCCCACGAACAGCCACCTCATGCCCCGGCCGAAGGCCTTCACCACGTCCCAGAGGTTGACGGCGTCCCAGAGGGCCTTGACGCCGCAGAACCCGCCCTGCTTGGGCGAGTGCTCGTTTTCGCGGGGCGGGAGGCCGCCTGCGGCCGGGTAAAAGGCGGGCTTGGCGTTGTCGAGGTAGGGGCGGTAGGGGAAGGCCCAGAGGTGCAGGATGGCGAAGATGGCCATTTCGAAGCAAAGGAGTAAGGAAGGGATGCCGACTTTGAGGTCCGGGTAGGCGAGGAAGTCGTTTGGTCTTACTAGGTTAAGGGTCGAGGTGCCGACGGATATGGCGGCTGTCTGCCAGAAGGAGAGGAAGATGACGAGCTTGATGGCGAGGACTTTGAGGAAGGGGGAGTGCTCCGCCAAGGGGCCGCGGAGTTGCACGTAGAACTGGATTAGGCAGTACATTGCTATTGTTACTGCGATGGCGTTTATGCAGATGATCTGGGACAATGTTAGAGGTTGGGACGAAGGGGCGGCGCCGGATAGGGAAACATACCCAGATGTGTCCAAATACGGGAGAATTGCTGCTCTCACAGTATCGATCAAAGTACTGCGACCCCACGGCACTGATAGTCATCGCCACGCGGATGAAGCAGTAGTGGTAGATCCCAATCCAGATGATATTAAACCACGTCAGCCCGCTTTGGGGCGTGCGCCAGGGACCCCTCTTGCCGCAGCAGCAAGCGGCGAACCAGTTGAGCGGCCATACCCACGGCTTTATGGGCTGCATGAGGCGGAAGTACTCCTTCTGGTCGTGCAGCGTGGGCGCCATGTAGTGGCAGAGCAGGGCGAAGAAGGAGGATATGGCAAACGCCTCGTAGCAGTCGCATATGACCTGGAAGTAGATGGCGTGCCAGTAGAAGCGCAGGGAGAGGAAGGAGGCCGAGGCGTATATGGGCACCATGAAGAGGATGCGGATGATGTGCTTCTGCTCGCGCGGCTTGGTGTAGTGCGTCGCGTGCATCATGATGAGGTAGAAGGACATGACGACGGCGACGAGGGTCGAGCCGGCGGCTATGATGAGGGCGAGCTGGTGGAAGTTTAGGGAGCCCGCTATCGCTTTCTCGGAGGTGGGCAGGACTGTGACATGGAGGTTAGCGAAGGTCGAGACGCGGCGCATAGAGAGGCGGACACACTCCTTATCTCCTCCAGTGTGGAGTTGCAGGTCATGTTGAACTGCATCTTGGGCAACTTGTTCGCGCGCAGCAGTTCAGATTGCTAGGACGGGCGGCGTCGCCCTCTTGGTTGTCTCCTCTCCGCCTTCTCAGCGGCGGTGGTTATGCCTTTTTTCCAATACTTGTTTGGTTGCGACGCTTCTCGTGATGCTGAATAAGATCGTGGTTTGGCGACGGCACCTTCAATATGGGGACGTTGTTACGGGGAATGTGGCGTCGCAAGCTCGCGGGACTGGGAAAGACGTCAATCTTTTTGAGGGCACCACCTCTTTGAGCGGCGCGAGAATCGTGAAACGCCTCTCGGTTGGCGATCGACGGCGGTACGGAGCGAGCGACAGTTGGAATCCGCGGGTACAATGGCCGGGATTCAGGACTTCTATTGTCGCAACTCGTCTCTTGCTATTGTCCAGAAGCCGTGAGAAGTTTCATTGAGGAATAGTACAGCCGTTTGGGACTCAAAGTCTGGTGTTGAAGTCGACAACCTCCGGTCCATCACAGATCTTGGCAGGGGCCCTTCAATGTTGCCAAGCGGTGTTTCGAGCGGAAGAGCGTCGTCTTTCGTGAGATTGCAGGGGACAACCACAGCCGACTTGGCTGGTCCAAAGGTGAGCGCAGGTGGCTCGTGTGACAGTGATCCGTCCAATGATACCAGGGCTCTTCAGCTGGAACAGAGCATGATTGGCCCTGAAATCGGCAGCTAAATGTTGATCGATGAGGCTGAGCAGAAACCTCAAACAAGCTTCAGTTGCGACCCAACTCCGACGATCTGCCGAACTTGAAGGTGTGAAGGAGGAAGGAGCGATGGACTCATGTTTACGTGAGTCACGAGTTGGATGGGTGTCTTAATGATGCCTTCTCAACTCTACAATAATTATGTCAACTGTCTGTCCGTCCACAGCTCAAACCGGCACGCCGTCGGAAGGTAGCTCGGTATCACGCTCAACAACCATTCGCCCGTCTGCTCAGCCCGCCACGTAGGCGATAAAGCAAGCAGTCCATCCCGGGTAACTATCGTTTCCAAAATTTCCTCAGTCAACACTAGAGCTGTGATGTGGCCCGGGTTAGTTCTGTCATGTACCATTTCTCACGGTTCAGTTTGTCACCAAAGATTTGACGGACCCCTTTCCGCACACCAGTGACGTAGCGCCCCCACGACGGGAGTCAAGCGCGTCAAAACAACAACTTAGAACCGCCCCTTTTAGCCCACAGCGATACCGTTTCAACTTTACAGTAGCCCTCGACTTATATGTTTATCTCCATCTACACAGTATTCTTTTTACACAAATCTTCCCCGGCGGTGCCGCATCGTAATATCGGCTACGCACAATGACATCGACGGTGTGTCCTCCAACAAACTGTATGTACTGTGATGGCAGAGTTAAAAGTGCGATCTTCACAAGGCGCACATCGTCAACAGTGAAAAGCGCAGAGAGACGGATGATCTCCCCGCCTCCCCAGCCCCTTGCCAAGCAGAAGATCCGACGAATGTTTTTCGCAAAGATCATCCAGCGCCAGTTGGACGGCACTGAGGATGGAGAAGCGGCTGAGGTACATCTGTGAGATGGGATCGATACCGCATAGAGAGACTGTAATCATATATGCTTCAAAGCACGACCGAGAGTTATTCAAGCAAAACGTCAACTGCCATTAATGCCAATAGTCCGCAAACCAAGGCACGCATGCACGCTGTCTATGCACATTTTTGCCATCAAAAGTTCAATACTTTTTGTGCTTTTCCCACCCTTCCATCCCCTTTCCGCTTCTCGTGTGTTGACGATGCGATGTGATGCGATGCGAATTTGTATATGTACATCCGGTCCGTCCGGCAGGGCTCCCGCGTTCGTTCCTCGTCGTCGAAATTATGCGCTGTGGCTTGTTTCCTTTTGCCTTCCACACCTCTCACAGCTCTTCCTTCATCTCGGGGGAGCCCACCACCACTCTCATCCGATCTATACACAGAATGTTTCCTTGCCTGTAATGCTTTGCGCTTCATTTCATCCGGGGGAAGAGCGGTCCCCTCATCCTGTAAAATATCTCTTGTTGCCTGACCTGACCTGACCCCTTGCCCTCCCTGCCTCCTGGACCAATGGACCTTAGAAACGCCGTCGTTGTTGTTGTGTCGTGGTATCTCGAAAATGCAAATGCAAGCAGTAGTAGCCCCAAACTTTCTTCCTTCTCCCTTCTTTCCTCTCGCGATCGTCGGATCCGTGGGGGGCAAAGTCGTGTACGTCATGAGATAGCCTCCCTCCCTTGTGTTCTCGTGGGAGACACACATCAAAAATCAAAAAAGCACGCGTCGCAAAGAAAGAGCGCAAACGAGCAGAGAGAGAGAGACTTTTATGGATCAAACAAATCAATCAATATCCGAATCCGGGTTGACGGCCCTCAGCACCCGAGGCGGATCCTGTATCTTCCTCGAGTAATCATGGTCGTCCCGTATGGTATTGACGCTGTCGTGGCTCTTGTTCTCCGCCCTGTTGTAGATGCCCTTCGCGAACGGGTCCAGCCGCGGGTCGACCGGCATGAGCGTGCTCCGCCTCCGCTCCGGTGGAGGACGGTCCCCGCCGCCCATGTAGTACCGCGTCTCCGACATCTCGCCGGTTTTGGGGGCGGGGGAAGTCATGCCCGCCGAGCTGCCCCGGTTGCTGGAGAAGTTGGGTCCTCCGGCGGCCTCGGCCCGCTGCGCGCGCCGCCGCTTGATGAACATCCAGGCCAGCATGCCACCTACGAAGGCGAAGGCGACGATGACGGCGACGGCTATGCCTGCTGCTGCTCCGGCGCTGAGGCCGCTTTTCTTTGGCGTTGGGGTGATACTAACGCCCCCTGCGCTTATGGAGTTGGTGGCCGATGGCGGGAGCGGGGTGACTGTTACTGTCTTGGTCTGGCCACCCGTTGTGAGGGTGGTGACTGTCGGGGTTTCGGTGGTTTGCGAGGTTTTGTCATCTGTGGTTTTGGATGTCTGTCAGGTTGTGTTAGCGTCATGGCCATCTGCATAAAAGGGGGCATATGGATCATCCTCCTCAGAGCGCCACCGCAAGCAGAAAAGGATAACCATACTGTTGTCGTAGTACTAGGATCACTTGAGGTTGTAGAGGAGCGACTTGGAGGGGTCACTGTGACCGTGTTCTGGACAGTATTCTGTACAGTAGTCGTGGCCACGTCCGTCTGATGTCGATTTGTCGATGGTTAAAAATAATTGTCCTTCCTGACGCGCGCCCCCTTACAACCCCAGAACGCAAAAATACACGGAAAATCAAAAGCCAGGAGATAACGGAGCCGGACGGGTAGGAGGGGGAGACGGGAGCAGAGGGTATACATACTGAGGAGGTTGAAGAAGTCGACTGTCCGGTGCCAATAGTACCGGAAGGCTTTTTGTTGAGGCGCATGTAGCCGTAGAGGCCGTCGCCGCCACAGACATCGTCGGGAAACCCGGGACAAGGCTTATTGCACTGGCTCGTGGCCACCTGTATTTCCTTACTGGGCTGGAGGTTCGAGCACCAACACGAGTCGGAGTGGACGATGGCAAAGGCCCAGTCCGGCGCGCAAAAGGTGTTGCATAGGCCGTCGGATTGGTAGATACTGTGATCTGCGATCTGGTCAGTACGAGAAATCTACCAAATACGAAGCTCCAAGGCCTGCGCGGGAAACTCACTTGCGGGCATGGAGGCCGTGTTGATACTGGAACAGTAGTCCATGGGAATAGAAGGCTTAGCTTCTACACGTGCCCATAGTAGGAGGAAGGCGAGCAGGATGCTGCTCCAGAGCGGAGCAGCACGCGTCGAGGTCGCCATGGTTCTTGGTTGAGGTCGCAATACGAGCCTAGATGGATGCTCTAGTTAGACGTCTTTTTGCTGCCGTTGAGGAACCGTATTCGGCAAGGGTAGAATATGCAGGTCGAGAAAGCCGGGTAGATGGTGATCGTATGGCGGATATGTCTTGTAACGTAGGTAGGTGCAGATGCATGTCACGTACCAACCCAAAGTTCCCAAGCCGTCACACACACACACACACACACACACACAACGAAGGGGGATGACAGAGTCACGTCGACTAAGCAGCCATTGAACGGTGAAGGTGTCGCGTAGTTGTTGATATGGATTCAGCCAAGATTCCCCAGGTTTTGTTGACCCAAAACACTAGTGACTTGGGCCGACAATTGGTTGTGTTGCTGCCGAGACAAGTGGTGAATGGATTGCTGGAATGGAGTTCGATTGACCCAAGACTTGGGGGTAAGGTATCGGGTGATGTGAGCGGATGGCGGTAGGCGGTATGTGAGATTTGGAGATTGCCGCCGAGCTCGTGTGAAAATGCTTGGAGCTACTTTCTTGGGGTTGTGCAAAACGAAAGGTGGTGTCCAGACAGCACAGAACCACTACCGATGTAGCTACCACAGCACACAAGGTAGGTGGTGTCCAGTGGTGTCCAGTGGTGTCCGGGTGATCGGGCTGTCGAAAGAGGGAAGCACGACTGGCGAACGAAGGGTATTGACGTCCAATTGCGGCCGGAGCAAAAGATACAGGCGAGTGTCAGCTCCCAACAAGCGGTTTTCGGTAGAAAGGACGCGAAGAAGAAGCGAGAGCAGTTCAGGGGGAGGCAGTAACAAACAGCAGCTCCCACACGTCACGCCCAGACTAGAGACAAAGCAACTTCCAGTTAAAGAGTCACTGCTCGCAGCCAAACAAGAGTCCTCGGGCCGTCGTCAAAAGAGAAAACGAGTGAGATGGGGAAAGAAGGGCGGAAGAGGGCTGGTGGTGAGGTGAGGTGAGGATTATAGTCGGATGCCCGGTCAAAGAGTGAAGGTTGAAATCGGGAGAAGACACAAGAACGAAGAAAAAGCGAAGATGGGGTGGGATCCATGTAGGTTAATAGCCGCAGATGGGTCGACATTCACTGGCGGGAACAAGAACAACAACTGTCACTGTGAGTGGGTGGACAGTGGGCAAAGAAGGTGGAGTGGGCGACTAAAACAGGCCTGTTTATTTAGCTCGGGCTCAGCTATCCAGCTATCGTGATGATAGGCAGTGGGAGCAATTGCGAACAGTCAGTGCAGTGGAGTGCTGCAAGCGACCACAGCACTGTGCGGTGTTAAAGTTGAAAGGTTCACGCCGGTCGCATTTCTCCGCACCCCATCCGGGGATCCGGGAGACTTGTGATAATGCATCTCACAAAGCCAATATACAGCCCATTCCACGGTTCCAACAAACTGGATGTCCGGATGGAGACATCTGTCATGATGTTTTGATCCAGTCTTGAATGTTCTTGGTGTCTTTTTACACAGTATGTTTCGGCCCGGTAAACTGGTAGAAAGTACATCATCTTCTCGCCAATGACGGCTGTGGCCGCAAGTACAGCGACTTCCACTTAATGGGCCGAGGAATTCATCCGTTCAATGAGCTGTGCCTTGTTCCTGACAATCTTTACTTCAGACGCGTGTTTATCTCAACCAACCAAACTTTCCACCACATTTGGATGGTGATCGATCCTCTGGCCTCAACCTCAAACATTACACGTGCATTTGGTGATTTTGGTAAAAGGCTACGTCCTCCCACGTTGGGGTAACACCGAGATATCGACAAGCGTACTCCCCTGTAACCTGCAGCAAGTCCCAAGTCCGTGCGTTCCCTGCCTCCTCTGGTCTCGGCATTCTCTTGGCCAGCCCAATGGGTGGGACTGCCATGGAATTTCTTCAAAATCAAGGCCACCGACATCAAAATTGATTGAAAAATCAAAGATATCAAACATCTAACTGTCGGCTCTGCCGCCTTATCTTTTCTGCCGGAACTACCATGTAACGCAAAAAGGAGCAGGAGCAAGAGCTTGAGATCAACAGATTCAACAACAGACAAGATCGAGGATATGCCGGAGGACAAGTTCGGGGCGGTCAGCGTGAGGTCGTCTCGCTTGTGCCATTGCATATCATGAATCCATGTGAATCTAAGACTTCTCCGCAATCCGGCAATGCCGTCAGCCACCAACGATCTGGGAAGTTTCTGGGAATCTCTAGTACGAAAACGGCCTTGGTGGTTGCTCACCCTGCTCAGTTAGTTACTCCTTTTGGCCTACATACGGGTATTCATTGCCCCCTCTAGCAATGACAATACCTTATCTCTGCCTGCCGCAGCCTGCAGACCGTAGAGGCTATCACGGAGCATCTTGTCCAGATTGCATGCAACCCGCAGGCGGCGACTTGCTCACTCTTTCGAAGCCTATCCGCTACGGATACCGGCACACCTGCGGCCCAGCACTCACATGTCTGTCTTCTCCGGCCAAGATACTCGGCCATCATGTCAGCACATCGCCGCCCTGGTGTCCCTGCCTCCCAAGATCTACTGATGTACCACACTGGAAAGTCTCTGGCGAGTGGATAGCATCGACGCCGTCCAGTACCGTCGTCGACTACAGTGAGGTGTGGTCTGATATTCTCGTCATCTCGTATCCATAACGGTGGACCACTCCAAGCCACGACAAGAGATGCTAGTGAGCCGCGGTTCCCGAACTGCCAGCAAAGCATTCATCACCAAAATGCCACGCTTACCACCTCACGGAAGAGTCGAGAAGTGTCTGTCCATGACATCTGCATGGGGAACATCGGCCTCATCATCTCTACACTACCTACCGGAGTGGCATGCTAAGTTGCATGCAACTCGTAAAGTATGCCGGCCACGATCTCATGTGATCGGTCCAATGCAAGCTCTCGTATCTCATTCTGGCGAGATCTCCCTTCAACGGCATCACATTCTATCCTCCTCCTCCTCCTCCTCCTCCTCCTCCTCCTCCTCCTCCTCCTCCTCCTCCGCCTCCCTCTCACCCCCGTGTTTATACCCGGAGCCCAGAGAGGTGCTCGCTGCCTCAACACCACCACACCTTTTCTCATGATACGAAGCTTTACCCCAACATCCGAGGGGGTGTGGTGAGGTTACCATCCCACTTTGTCAACCCTATCTTTCACCTCTTCCTCATCACCTTTCTTGACGTCGACTCCCGCGCTCTCAACTCTTGCCGGGTTTCGCCTCCGGTACGAGGATTCAACCCGGATGCGGATGCACAACCGTACACCACCACTGCCACCACCAAGTTAAACATGTCCACGGGAAACACCCGAAATCTTCCAAGCCACCTCGTCAACGAACGCGTATAGTTGGTTTCAAGACGTCGTACATAGCTGCTCACGGGGCCGTGCTCTGTTCTCCCCTTCCCATCTATACTGTCCTCCTGTCCTACGCTGCCGGTGGCTCAGCAAGTTTCATACTGGCGACATCCACGATGGGACATTCCGACTTCTTTCTTCGGCCATGCCACCAGACTGGGGTGCAGTCTAACAGATCCTTCAACCAGACTCCGAGAAACCTAACCTTCATCGTTACAGCGGACATTTTCCCGAAATCCTACGGCTTCTACAAGTCCCGACGTCTCCTCCTTCTGCACTAACTAACTGCCGCTAACCAAAACTTCATGTTCACTAAAGCCACCAGATATTCTCACTCATGATGTCATCTATCCACATCGTCCGTTGCGAGAGCTTTCACTATTTATACTGTGCGCAGTAGTGTCCTCCGAGCTCCGGGTCCAGCAAGTTTTCAAGCGCGCAAGTCAAGATGTTAGCGTACCAAAGCTGCGCATTTGAAACACGCTGCCCCGGTGTAAAAATGAATCACGGCCACCTCGGCTTCCGACCGTGGCGCCGGGAACGACCACTGCCTCAAGGTTGAGATGAGGATCGGCCCCGATCGGCTGCTTCCGGCGAACGGGAGCGGAGGGGGGGAAGGTAGTGACGTCGGTGGCCGGTGATCGGGAATGTGGATCGGCGTTGACCCCTTATGTTCCCCCTTCTGCCCCTGAATGCCTAGGTCCAGGGGGATGTCTTGACGTCAAACAACAACAAGAGGTAGCTTCATGTTGACAGCAACAACTGGGTGACCCGAGTCATATCTGACCAGTTGTGCCATGGGCGAGGACAGTGTGGTGGTTGCCGAATGATACCTATACGTACTTCTCCATACCAGACCTGCTACCTAGGTACAATGAATATCACAAACCAAAACATCGATACGCCTAGATTCCATCCCTAAGAAGTCATTGCCCAGTAAATCAAATCCCAAGTTTCCTGTCCCACTATTGTGCTCCAGACCAGCCAAAACACCAGTTTCCCACACCTCACAGCATCGTAGCTCACTTCCTCCGCGCCGGACTAGTCGCCGGACTCCCCTCTCGACTGAGACTCTCGATGCTCTCCACCATCTGTAGCACCTTCGTTTTCGGCCTCTCCAAACTCTCGATGCTATCAATAGTTTGCAGGACCTTCGGCTTAGGCGGCCTCTCCATCTTCACCATCTCAGCGGTGTGGAACGTAGTCGGCGTCATGGGCGTGCTCGGCCTCCTCTCCTGCTCCGGCGGCGGCACCTCGAGCCTCGTCTCCCCCCGCACCGTGCTCTCCGACCACCGCGACTCCCCGTCCTCCCTCCTCAGCGCCAGCTTCTCCTCGTCCTCCCCGGTGTAGTGCTGCTCATCGGCAATGTCACTCTCCATCCTCAAAGGCATCTTCTCCCGATACCCTTCCTCCTCTTCCGCCTCCTCATCCCGCCTTCTCAACGCCATCTTCTCCTCGTCCCTAATACTACCCACCACTTCCTCCCTCCTATACCTTCTCCCCGCCTCCCCAAACTCCCCATCATAGTCATCATCACCATACAACCTCTCCCTCTCAGGATCGACAATCTCCCCGACCTCCTCCTCCTCAACCTCGGCGTTGACAACCCTCAACCGCTCCTTCGGCACGGTAAACATGATCTGCACAAGCCTCTGCTCAACAGCCCGCTCGACATCCCACTCGTCCTCCTCCTCCTCCTCATCGTCCCGTCCCTCCCCCCGGGCCGCCCACGCCTCCCTCCCCTGTTTCCTTCTCAGCAACCTGCCACCCGGTCCCATACCCACGAGTCTAGGCTCGTAATCGCTCCCGCTCCCACCGCCCTCGCCGTGCGTAGGTGACTCCCCCCTCGAGCTGGAGCTCTCCGTGATACTCCCGCTGAACACGCGCCTCAGACTCCCCAGCCAAGACCGGCGAGGTTTGTGTTTGCTCGGGCTGCCCGGCGGTGAGCCGTCATCGTCGTTATTGTGCTCGGGGCTGTACCCCCTGCTCGCGGACCCGAGCAGCAGACTCGGCCCTTCCTCCCTGAGGTGGGCGAAGTTGTTGTTGTTGTTGCCGGCGTGCGTCCTGGCCGTGTTGTACGTGTGGCTCGAGCTGCTGCTGCTGCTGCCCGTTCTCTTGACCCCGCCGGAGTCGGCTGTCCCTCCTTCCCCTCTGGTGGCGATGCGTACCGAGTCGCCTCTGGCGAAGGAGAAGGTGCTCCTCGCCGACTCGCTGAGGTTACTCCCCGTCCTCGCTTCGTCTGTCCCGCCCTCGATAAGACTATTCCTCCTCGACTTCCCTCCCGGCCTGGCCGTCTTGGGCGGAGTTGCTGGTGTTCCCGACGGCCCGACGGTCGTGGTCGTCCCGCCGTGCGGACCGATTCTAGCGGTCAGCACGGCGTCCGCGGCGTCAACGTCGGAAACCCACTCCTGCACCTCGGCGTCCTGGGCCTGGTAGGTTCTACTACTCCTGTGAGGATGTTCCGGCGGGGGCGTGGCAGAGGACCTGTTACTGTGCGGAGCGGGGAAATAAACACCCCCTCCCGCTCTAGTTGGGCCATATCCCCTCGGCGTCGAGGCGGGCGTGACGAACGGGTCCGACTCCCCCGCCTCGGACGGGTGCTCGGGACTAACGGACGTAGACCTCTGCGCCGTCGCAGCAGCAGCAACAGCGGCAACCTCCCCGTCCTCGTCCTCCGCTTCGTAGATGGTGGGGTGTATCCCGCCCTTCCCGGCACCCCCGTTCCCAAACTCATACCCTCCGCCGTTAGCAACCGCAGTAGACGGGAGGTAAAGTCCCCTGGCCGCGCTCCTACTCCTCCCCAGCATGCCATTGCCCTGTCCTCCTCCAGCACCACCACCAGCTAAAGCAGCAGAAACAGGAGGCGGCATCGGCACCCCCGCCATCCCGTTCCTCCCCCGCAGCGTCTCGTACCCCAGACTCCGGCTCCCCCTCTGGTACGCGTCGCCGCCGCCCGTGTACCAGTGCTGCGCCGCCGTGGCGTTCCAGCCTGCGGCGGCGGGGAACCACGCCGCGCTGAAAGCGTCCGATTCTGACATTTCTCCGTCTGGATCGTCGTCTGCCGACAAGAAGCGGCCGGCGTCTTGGGAAAGGTCCCGCACGATCTCGTCGCGACGGAGACGGTTGAGGCGGCGGCGGCGACGGAGGAAGAGGATGGCGGCTACGAGGAGGGCGAGGAGGGGGATGCCCAGGCCTAGGCCTAGGCCGAGACCTAGCTTTGATGGGGAGGAGGAGGAGGTTGTGGAGGATGACGAGGTAGAGGCTGATGGGGCGGTTGAGGTGCTGCTACCCGGGATAACGGTGCTGCTGCTCGGCGGGGAGGGGTTGGTGTACTCGTCACTCCACGTAAGGGAGGTAAGGTTCAGGAACATTGGCTGCGTAGCCCTCTTCGCTGTCCCCGAGGTAGTTGCATACCCCCCGTAAACCGTCATCACGTTCCCCGGCAGCAGTACAGCACCGTGGCCATATACCCCCGGACCACTAGGCTGCAGGTCGGGGATAGACCACCTCCACTCTGCCAGACTCCCTCCCATCTCCAGAATAGCCAGCTGCGGCGACGCGGCCCGACTCAAATCTCCCACCCATCCCCCAAAAACGACGAGCGCCGTGCCGTCCTCGTTCAAAACCGCCGTGTGCCCCGAGCGACTCTCCACGCTCCCGGCGACGGTAGTCGCCTTGACCGCCAACAGCTCAGTGTTGCCGCCGCCGTAGCTGCCTTCCCCGTCGGTGGGCGGCGGGTTGATGTGGACTATGTTCCACGTCTCCTCGGGCAGGTTCCACACTGCCGCGGTGGACATGTTGATGAACGCCCCCTGGGTGTGGCCGCCCAGCAGCACGTGGCTGATCTCCTGAGAGACCGTGCCGGAGCGGTTGGACAATGCCGGCGTCAGGGCGGTAAACGTGAACCCCGCTTCCGCCCTCGGTGGTCCCCCCGCGGCCGTCGTGGTGGTGGTCTCGGTGGTGTAGATTGTCCCGTCGCGGCTTTGGTGTTGGGAGACCTTCAGCATGCGGTTGGAGTAGGTCGCTGCCGACTGCCATGTTGGTGTGGTCGTGGTGTTGGTCCAGGGACACATGCCGCCGTAGATGTAGGATACGGGAGGGGATATGTCTGGCGCGATGGTGGAGGAAAAGGACATGCTTCCTCCTAGGAGGTAGGGTGCTCCGGGCGTGGCGGTTGTTGTGGTAATACTAGATTGAGGGGCGGCGTGCTTCACCCATCCGGGACCGCTGGAGGTTGAAGCCATTTGGCCGTATACCCAGATCGCTTCGCTACCGGGGAGGGAACAGTCCCCCGCAAAAACGGTGAGGGTGCCATCGTCGGCTATGGAGGGTGCGAAGGCGGATGTCCGAGATTGGCTGTTGACGAAAGGGAGGCCGGTGGTTAAGGTTTTTGGTTTTAGGGAGGACGCCTTGAGAGTTGACGATGTGTTTATGAAGAGTAGGTCGACCGATGTATCTGTTGGCGAGAATATGTACAGTCCCCTGTTGGTGTGGTTCTCGCATGCCCACGAGTCTGAGAGAGGGAGGATCGTCGTTGGGGTGTATGGCAGTGTCCCCTGGGCCGACGCCGTCAAAGTCAGGAAGACGATGGTTGACCAGAATAGGATTCCTCGTCGTGATGATTCCATCATTGAAGACAATATTGACATTGGGTGGATCCCCATCGATGAGCACTGGAATGTCGAAGACTCTGACAGAGGAATGCAAGGTCGCGGGCAGGGTCTCAGATCGACAACATGGCCTCGTATCGCAGTCCCCTAGCTATCCTCAACTCGGTAGTTGGCGTGTGCGCTGTCGTGCTGCAGTCCAGACTGCCGTTGCTAGCTGTGATAGTATGAGAATAGCATGTATGTTGTAGAATATTAAATCATTTGTTCTATTATAGCTGGCCACGTATCACGACGACCTGGCAAGGTGGGCACGGAAGACAAACAGCAACAAGCGAACAAGGCAAGGAATGTTGATCAAACAAAGAGAGTTGGGAAACTGGCGGGGTTCTGGCCAGACAAGCATTTGCTGGAGAAACAACCCTTGTTTGGTGATCCAAATCCTGGTGTTGGCCGAGCAACGGTAAGCCATCGTCAAACCCCGCCCTCTGCAGAACTCCAAGGATCCCTGTCATCAAATCATCGGCTCATCCTTCACCCCTTTTCCATGTCACCGACTCACACAAGCCACAGCCACGTAACCGCAGCAGATTGCAGTGCGCTGGTCTTGGGACCCGAGCAACGTTCCGCCGACATCCTGCTGCAACGATGGAATTAGACACAACGTGCGACTGCGATATGCGAACTGGTTTAAGTCAAGACATCCGGAGTAAAACACACTCGATGAGCTACGGACGTATTCAAGGATAGCGAAGATGGAAAACAGAAACACAGCCGTTCGACCAAAATAACACCAGAAAAGCGTGTTAAACCCCTCAGCCCCTGTTCCTACCAATTATGCGCTCCCAAAGACAAACCGAGTGTACCTTAAAAGCATTCAGGCCCTCCCCTCGCCAGCATCGCGTCCAACAGTAGCAGACCGGGACCTCATCCTTCTGCCCTCGCCAGCCCCAGCCATCTGCTGATACTCCGAAACCCGTCCCTTCAGCTCGTTTATCTGCCCCTTGAGGCTCTCGACCTGCGTCCGGTAATGCTCCCTCTGCGCTAGGACGATATTGCGCGTCTGCTCCGTCTGCCTCTTCAAGACGGCAAACTTGTTGACGTCGACCATGCCGCTCTCGCCGACGAACTCCTCGAGCACCTCCACCTCGCGCACGACCCGCTCCAACTCCTTCCTCACGCTCTCGCCCTCGGCGACGAACGTCAGTGCGGCTTCTGTCGCCTTGATTCTCTCTTGCAGAGCATCCCTATTTTTGTTGACTTGCTCGAACCGTTTCTCGATCTCGGTCACCCTCTCGGGCCACTTGGCGACAGGCACACCCACCACGCCCGGTCCCTTCTCCAGCGTCCTCGTATACTCGACAGCAGGGCTAACATCCCAAGCCGGCACGACAAACACCGTCCCGTGCCCCATGCCCGCAAGACGGTAATACCTCGTAGTAACATTGATAGCCACAATTCCCCTAGCCACAATCTGACCGTCCTTACTGCCCCTCCAGTTCCTCTCCCCAGCAACGCCCTGCTCCTTCCACATCCTCTCCTTCTCCTGGTTCACCGCCTCGCGCGCGTCCAGCAGCTTGTTGATGTACTCGTACACATCGTCCCCGGCGTTAGCCAGCACCCACTTGTCCTGCGGAAACGCGATTTGCCTCCCCACAGACCTCCCGTCCGGACCCAGGGAGGAGAGGTGCTGCAGCGGCAGGACGGCATCGGACTGGACTATGTCCAACGCGTTGCCGTACGCTATCTCCAGCTCGTGCGTGCGCCGCACGAGGTGCTGGGTGAAGCCGAGCCACTGGCCCAGCAGAGAATTACGCGCCGCTTTCTTGTCGGCGGAGTCGTGCTCGGCGTCGCTGGGCAGGATGGCCATCAGCCCGCCTTCGGAGCTAAGCTCGTGGTCCAGGCGCTCGAGGCAGTCGTTCGCGTGCATGACGAGGCTGTGGTGGTTCTCGTAGGGGCGGATGGGGACGCCGACACCCCTGGGCTTTGGGGCGGTTTGCAAGGCGCAGTGGAACTCGGTCCCGCCGAGATCGGTTTTGGCCTTGACCTCGTTGACGAGGCTGTTGAGCGGGAGCTGGTGGGCCGGGTCAGCGTTCTGGTAGGGGTTGCGCAGGTCGTTGAGGAAGTCGAAGGCCTCGTTCATCCGGTACCGGACCGCCAGCGGGTCGGAGGCGCTGTCGGCGTCGATCTGGCCTGGGTGGGCGGTCGGGGCGAGCATGAGGATCAAGTTGCAGAGGGCTTGGGCGTGCTGCTTCAGGGAGAGCAGGGTTGGAGGCACGCCGTGGGTGGACAGGTAGCTGCAGTTCAGGCTGCGGAGGAGGTCAGCGGACTCCTCGGCATGGAGGCGAGACCACTGCGAGGTGTAGGGGCTGGAATAGTCGGTGCCCTTGATGTAGCCGCGCTGGTGGCCGAGGGGGTCCGAGTTGTGCTCCCACAGGTGCTGCTCAGGCAGGTTGACGGCGTCGAGGTTGGAGGTTGCCATTGCTGCTTGTTGTGCTGATGAAGATGTCCAGGTTGTTTAGCGTTCGTGTAAGTGTCCGTGATGGCTGATCAGATCCAGGTCCCAAGAGAGCGACGGGTAAGTCGATTGCTCCTGAGTCCTGGGGCAGCTCAATTCTTTCTATTGCTCTTTCAACATAGCATTATACCCATATCGCTTGATATGGCTACTACCAGATGCATCTGGCCAAGCCAACAAAGAGAGGCATTCTGCTTGGTGCTGTGCAATCCATTTCAACCAGCCCACAAAGAAGAGCTGCGCTTGCCCTGCATTACCCGTGGTTATCCATAGTCGTTTTCAGATCAGATACTGAACCCGGGTACCATGGTGTTGACCTCAACAAAGGATGTTTGCCTGCTGAAAGTCAGAGATCTGTTTCTTTGTTTCAGAGCATCAGTATAGGGTAGGCCGGGGGTAGTTGAGTTGCTTAGTCACCAATCGCTCCAATACCCCGCGCTAAAACCGACCCCTGTCCGACCTGAACCCTGACGAGCTGAGCAGGAGATGTGGCTAGAGATTGCAGTCCACATCTGGATTGATCCCGAACAGAGCGGAACCTCTTTCTGACCTCAGAAGATGAGCATGTGTGGTGAAGACAGCTGGACTCTGATGGTTGAAAGCTGAATGCTGCAGCATCTCGGAAGGCTAGATCAGCGGTACGGATTGTTGGCCAGAGTTTTTATATCTCCTCCTGAGGCTGGTTGGAAGAAGAGGCGGATGAAACCGAGCGAGTGAGCCGCCAGTGGTTGATTGGTCCCGATGCTACAGTCTCGCTGCTTCGCCAATCTTGGATTGGCATTCTGATGCGACGGATCGACGCAGCATTGTGACGCGACGGCTCAAATTTACCACGAGCCATTTGTTTTACTTCGAAGTGTCGTGTCTCTCGTGTCGCGAGAGCTTCATCTCTGCCTTAAAGTCGTTCCGCTACCCAGGGAGGGAGACAAAAGACACTGTTAGAGTCGCATACGGTGGTGTAATTGACGGTGTGACGTTGACGTGTCCAAGCAAACAAGCTGCGGGCAAGTCAACCTTTTGGTGAGACAAGTGTGCCCATTGCATGTGCATCAGATGCGGAGAAGGGAGCTCGGTTGGCATTTCGCCACAGTCGACATCTCACTGGATGGGCGTCCATGTGTTGTTTGCTAGCGCCACACCACCAGAGCGTATTCATTGTCATTCATGTGAGACCTCGTGGACCTGTGTGTGCACTGCGGCGTCCTGCTCAGTGCTCAGTGCTGGCTGGCGCTGGCGGCCTCAAAAGTCGAAAGTCGAAAGTCGTGCGACAGAGTTATATTGACGGCATAATCCATATCTTATGAAAAACGTATGATGTTACAAAGTTTGGTTGACAATGCAAGTTAATCTTAACAAAAAAGTTGAGCAACCATGTCTCCTTGTGTGGAGCGTGGGCTAAGGTAGCTGGGTTCGTACCAAGATATGAGAGCCCAAAATGCTGCGGAACGTCGTCATAGCCAGCGCCAAGCTTTTGCATAATCCCTGTCCCGCTGGCCTGCAAGGGTTCAGTGGGGTCTCTCTCCCACACATGAGAATGAGACGGGTCTGGGCTCTGCTGCTCCTTTCACTCTGCCAGTCTGCCACTGCGTCATACATCGCTCGCCCTCATGAGTTATCCACAGTAAGGTTAGCTGTGGCTGCTGTGCTCGGCTGCCCGCAACCCAATGGCCTTCCTTGGAATTGCGTTGTCATAGCTTTCCTCTGAGCGGAGTGTACCTGTAGCTTGTCCATATGATTTTCGACATATACCTCGAACAGCCCAGGTTGTCGAGGTCCCTGATTATCTTCCGTTGAATCTACACGCGTATTTCTTGGATAATAATAAGGGTCACACCTGCCGCCCTCCCTCCCATCACAACCCTTTCCTTCCCTTCTTAATAAACATCAATCTTCTATTGACCATCCCCGACCTGGTTTAACTTTTATCCTTTTCGATGATGCTCCCGTGATTCAGTCGACATCATATTCGGTCGCCGATCCACTACTACTTTTGGGAAAAACACAGAGCAGCAATTTCAGATATTTTGCGCTTGGCGCTTTTTGGGCTCCATCACCAGATCAATAGCGCGTTTCTCTGCCGTGCTTGTCTCACTGGGTCCAACCCGATCCCCCAATCGTCGACATCATACATAACATTGGACTGCCCGGACTCATCTCCAGCTGAAGCCCAGCTACAGCTCCATCAACCATCAGCACTTCGAAGCACAGCGCCGTCCTGCGTCGCCTGTGACTTCAGCAAACCCCCTGATAGTCGAGATTTAGACCATCTCGACATATATCGCGACAATGGCTGACGTCAATAACTCTGGCGATGCCCGCGGTGGCGATGCGAACAAGCCCGTCTCGCTGAGTGGTAAGGACAGCCAGCACCATGTGGCCAATTGATTAATTGGGATGCTGACTCCCTTCCTTCTCCAGGCATGATATCTACTCTTGCCCCAGTGGCATTGATAGCTGGCATCTACTTGCTCATCTTCTTCATCTTGCGCAAGAGTCAGAGGCGCTACTATGCTCCGAGAACATATATTGGGAGTTTGAGAGAGACGTAAGCATCTCCCCAAATCGGTATCGCTCTCGGAGAGACAACATGAGGTAGCTAACATATCCCACAGTCAACGGACGCCTCCCTTACCCAGTGGCATGTTCAACTGGGTCGGCACGTTCTGGAAGATTCCCGATGTTTACGCCCTCCAACACCAGTCTCTCGATTCCTTCCTTTACCTCCGCTTCCTCAAGATGGCTCTGGTCATCTGCTTCGTCGGCTGCTGCATTACCTGGCCCGTCCTCTTCCCTATCAACGCCACGGGCGGAGGTGGCTTGTCCCAGCTCGACATCCTGACTTACGGAAATGTCGACAAAGCTACGCATAAAAACTACTACTACGCCCATGCCTTCGTCGGCTGGGCCTACTTCGGATTCGTCATGTATCTGATCATGCGCGAGTGCATCTACTACATCAACCTGCGCCAGGCCTTCCTCCTCAGCCCGCTATACGCTAACCGCATCTCCACCCGGACTGTCCTCTTCACCTCTGTCCCGACCCCTTACCTCGACGAGGCCAAGCTGCGCAAGGTTTTTGGCGACACGGTCAGGAACATCTGGATCTCTGGCGACACCGAAAAGCTCGACGACCTTATTAAGGAGCGCGACAAGGTCGCTTTCCGCCTCGAGAAGGCCGAGGTGAAGCTGATCAAGGCTGCCAACAAGGAACGCCAGAAGCACCTCAAGAAGCAAGGCTCCGCCGATGCTGCTGATCCCATTCCTCTTGACGCCGAGTCGGGTAGCCTTGCCGCTCGCTGGTTGACGCCCAAGAAGCGCCCCCACCATCGTCTCGGTTTCCTTGGTCTCATCGGCAGGAAGGTGGACACCATCAACTGGTGCCGCTCCGAGCTCCAACGTTTGGTCCCCGATGTCGAAGCTGAGCAAGCATCATTCCGCGCTGGTCACTACAAGAAGATCCCCGGCGTTTTCATCGAATTCCGTACCCAGGCTGAGGCCGAGTGTGCCTTCCAGGTCCTCGCACATCACAGTGGCCTGCACATGTCGCCCAAGTACATCGGTATCCGCCCCAGTGAGGTCATCTGGAAGTCGCTGGCATTGCCGTGGTGGCAGAGACTCGTCCGTCGGTACCTTGTGATTGCCTTCATTTGCGCCTTGATCCTGTTCTGGGCGATTCCGGTGGCAGTCGTCGGTGCGATCAGCAACGTCAACTACCTCAAGACCATCTCATGGCTGACGTGGCTCGACAAGATTCCTTCTTTTATCATGGGCGTCATTACCGGCCTGCTCCCTGCGGTTGCTCTCTCGATCTTGATGTCCCTGGTCCCTATCATCATGCGTCTCTGCGCCAAGCTGTCCGGCGAGCCATCCGACTCCCGTGTCGAGCTCTTCACCCAGAATGCCTACTTCTGTTTCCAGGTCATACAAGTGTTCTTGATTACCACCATGACCTCGTCGGCTGCCGCCACCGCCAAGGTGATTGCCGACAACCCCGGAAAAGTCACCGAGATTCTGGCCTCGAACCTGCCTCAGTCGTCCAACTTCTACATCTCGTATTTCATCGTCCAGGGCCTTACTATCGCTGCTGGCGTGATCTCACAGGTGGTTGGCTTCGTCATCTTCAACCTCATGTACAAGTACCTCGCCGGCACTCCGCGCGCCATGTACAACAAATGGGCCACTCTCAGCGCCATCTCCTGGGGCAGCACCATGCCTGTTTACGCCAATATTGTCGTCATCGGTATGTTTCCCCTCCCTCGCAATCCCACCTGCCAACCGAGCTAACCATTTTCCAGCCATCACATACGCATGCATCGCCCCCCTTATGTTGGGTTGGGCCAGCGTGGCTATGGGCCTCTTCTACCTTGCGTGGAGGTACAACGTCCTCTTCGTAACCGACACCCAGATTGACACCCGCGGCCTCATCTACCCGCGTGCCATGAAGCAGCTCTTCACCGGCATTTACCTCGGCGAGGTCTGCATGATTGGCCTCTTCGGCGTCTCCACCGCCGTCGGCCCCCTCGTCCTCATGGTCGTCTTCCTCATCTTCACGGTGCTCTTCCACATCAGCATGAACAGCGCTCTCAACCCCCTCCTCTACAACCTGCCCCAATCCCTTCTCGCCGAGGAGGAACACCGCCGTGCCATCGACACAGAGGCCGCCCGTGGTGTTGACGCCGGTCAGCCGGGTTACAACAATGGCCAGAACAACGGATACAACAACGGCGTCGGCCACAACGGCAACGGCATCTCCCACCTGCCGTCCGCCGGCTCGGCCGCCAAGGACATCCGCGAAGCGCAGACGATGCACACGTCGGCCGGAAAGAAGCCGAACTTCATCGTCAAGTTCCTCAAGCCGTGGCTGTACAGCGACTACCTCGCCCTACGCGCTCTGGTGCCGCGCGACGTGCTGGACTACAACAATCTGTATTCCGACGAGTCCTCGCGCAACGCGTACTACCCGCCCACCGTCACCAGCCAGACGCCACTGCTCTGGATCCCGAGTGATGCCGCGGGCATCAGCAAGCAGGAGATCTTGCACTCGAGCAAGGTCATCCCTATGACCGATGAGGGGTGCGAGCTGAACGAGAAGGGCAAGCTAGTCTGGGACCGGGAGACGACCAGGCCGCCTGTTTGGGAGGAGAAGATTGAGTATTAATAGCTCGGAAGGAATTGTTATACGGATGGATTGTTGTTAATGGAGGAGTGAATTGGATCGGTTTGCATTACTGAAAAAGGGGAATGATACCCGGAGTTTTTATACGAGGGATGGAGGAGGCGTCGATACTAGTCGGACCTCTTGACTCTGAAAGGATAAACTGGCTCATGGGTTGCTTGCCTAATGAATTTATTGCTTTACTATTATAATTTTGGGGTTGTTTGTAATAAGGTGACGATGTTATGGTTCCACTCAGTCTATCACACAAATTCAACAATCGCGTTGGTGTCTACCTCCATATCAAACCGTTGCTCCCTCAGGACGCACCTTCGCAGGTGTGATCGAGGAGTATCAACACGGAGAGCGCCACACAAGTCTAGTAGCGCTGAAGCCACTGTACCTCGTCCGTAGTTGTCTCCTGTCTCGACATAGGCGACTCATTTGCATGGGATATTCATGCGCCGAGAAGTGAACGCTGTGGGCGATTCAGGGGTGTTCGCGATCCATTAAACCCCCTGTTCGCAGCCCTTCCCATGTCGCACTGTGATTGGTCGACGCGAAACCACTTTACGCGCTTCCACTTTCGCGCGACGCGTCTTTCTCAATTTCCATTTCCCTCCCTCTGTACAATTCCCAACCCACCCCGCTTCCAGTTTGCCATTTCCCTGAGCAACCAGATCGCATCGCCGTTCTTTACATCGCCAATTGTTGTCCATAAACACACGCGACCCTTGAGTAAAGAACAGCATCATGGACGCCCTAATCCGCCAGGACGAGGCGGTGCGCGACCTCATCCGCCAAGCAGAAGAGTTTCTCGATCCTCGTAAGTCCATATGGCCTTACCACGGATGCTGTCGCGAGCACATGCTGACCCGCTCTCTCCCTCTTCACAGATGATCAACACCAGCGCAGCTACAGGCCGGACATAGTGTTGATGCTCCAGAAGAACCAGCGAAGACTAGTCGTTAACATCGACCACGTCCGCGACCACAACGCAGCAATCGCCGATGGCCTCCTCAACGACCCCTTCCTATACACACAGGCCTTCAACCACGCCCTCAAAGAGATTGTCAAGACGGTCCCGCAGGCGAGGGCCGACCAGACGGACAATGAGGTCATGTACTACTGCGCCTGGGCCGGCAGCTTCGGTCTGCACGCTTGCAACCCCAGGACGTTGTCGTCGCAGCACCTCAACCAGATGGTGTCGATCGAGGGTATCGTTACGAGATGCTCGCTGATCCGGCCGAAGGTGGTCAAGAGTGTGCACTTCAACGAGGCCAAGAACCAGTTCTACTTCCGGGAGTATCTCGATCAGACAATGACGAACGGCGCGACGACGAGCAGTGTCTACCCGCAAGAAGACGACGACGGTACCCCGCTCGTGACAGAGTATGGTCTCTCCAGTTACCGCGACCATCAGACAGTCTCGATCCAGGAGATGCCAGAGCGGGCCCCTGCCGGTCAGCTCCCGCGTGGAGTGGACGTCGTGCTCGACGACGACCTGGTCGACAAGGTGAAGCCCGGCGACCGCGTGCAGCTTGTGGGTATCTATAGGACCCTGGGTAACCGCAACACCAACCACAGCAGTGCGCTCTTCAAGACGCTGATTCTAGCCAACAACGTCGTGCTGCTCGCTTCCAAGTCTGGTGGCGGTATCGCGACCGCTACTATCACCGACACCGATATTCGCAACATCAACAAGGTCGCAAAGAAGAAGAACCTCCTCGAACTGCTGTCTCGATCGCTGGCGCCGAGTATTTACGGCCATGACTACATCAAGAAGGCGATCCTCCTCATGCTGCTGGGCGGTATGGAGAAGAACCTCGAGAACGGCACACATCTGAGAGGAGACATCAATATCCTCATGGTCGGTGATCCCTCGACTGCCAAATCCCAGCTACTCCGTTTCGTCCTCAACACCGCACCCCTGGCGATTGCCACCACAGGTCGCGGTTCGTCCGGTGTTGGTCTCACAGCCGCCGTCACATCCGACAAAGAGACAGGCGAACGTCGTCTCGAGGCAGGTGCCATGGTTATGGCCGATCGTGGTGTAGTTTGCATCGACGAGTTCGACAAGATGTCCGATATTGATCGTGTCGCTATCCACGAAGTCATGGAGCAGCAGACAGTTACCATCGCCAAGGCTGGCATTCACACCTCTCTCAATGCCCGCTGCAGCGTCATTGCCGCCGCCAACCCCATCTTCGGCCAGTACGACACGCACAAGGACCCCCACAAGAACATCGCACTTCCCGACTCGCTGCTCTCGCGTTTCGATCTGCTCTTCGTCGTCACGGACGATATCGAAGACACCCGCGACAGGCTGATCTCCGAGCACGTCCTGCGCATGCACAGCTACCGCCAGCCGGGCACAGAAGAAGGCGCTCCCGTCCGCGAGAACGCGACGCAGTCCCTCTCCGTCGCCCTCAACGGCGGGCAGACCGAGTCCCAGCGCCCCACGGACGTCTACGAGAAATACGACAAGATGCTCCACGCCGGCTTCAAGGACGTAGGTAAGCGCAACAAGGACCCGGAGATCCTCTCCATCCCCTTCATGAAGAAGTACATTCAGTACGCCAAGAACCGCATCAAGCCAGTCCTCACGCAGGAAGCCTCGGACCGCATCGCGGACATCTACGTCGGCCTGCGCAACGACGAGATGGAGAGCAACCAGCGCAAGACGTCCCCCATGACTGTCCGCACGCTCGAGACGCTCATCCGTCTCGCCACGGCGCACGCCAAGTCTCGCCTGTCCAACCGCGTCGAGGAGCGCGATGCCGCTGCCGCCGAGGCGATATTGCGGTTTGCGCTGTTCAAGGAGGTGTTGGAGGATGACTCCCGCAAAAAGAGGAGGAAGACTGCGCGTGCTACTACGGTGGAAGGGAGCGGCAGTGAGAGCAGCAGTGACGATGACGATGACGATGGCACCAACTACCGCGCTTCCGCAAGGTCAGGTACAGCTAGGTCGGGCCGCACGCCCGCAGCAAGAAGCACTCCCAGGCGTGCTGCTGCTTCCAGGAACGGTACTCCGCGCGGCGGTGCCCCCACAGCCACAGACGCCGCAGCGGACGACGAGGACATCTACAACGCCACACCCCGCCGCTCAACCCGTACGACGGGCTCGGCTCCTTCGCAAAGCCAGTTCTCCTTCGCCAGCTCCGTCCCCGCCAGCCAACTCGAGTCTCAGTCCACCCGCCGCGGCACCGAGACCCAAGGCGCCGATGCCGATGCCGAAGGCGAGGAAGACGAAGAGGAGCAAGAGCAAGACGGGCTCGCCGACGCGGCCGAGGCGCTGACACTCGACAACAACAACAACGACAACAACAACCCGCCGCCCATCAGCGAGGAGCGGGTGGACGTCTTCAAGCGGGCCATGGGCACGCTCATGGACACGGACCTGTTCGAGGACGACTCCGCCGATCTGGCCGCGCTTATCGAGGCTGTTAACGGGAAGGTCGGGCGGAGGGCCGCTTACTCGAAGGAGGAGGTGGTTAGGGCGCTTAAGGTTATGGATGAGCGGAATATGATTATGTGAGTACCCCCCTTGACTGCTGATGATCAAAGAGGAGGGAAATGCTGACAAGACACAGGTATACCGATGGCGAGCTTGTGTACAAGATCTGATTGACTTGAGGGACATGGTTGTGTTATTGCGAGGAACTGGCGTTGGGTGTTTGCTTGGATGCTTCCGTGTTTTATGTGTGATGAAACAGGGCAACGGGATATTGCCCGAGGAGTAGCGTGTTAATGAGTAGAAATCTAAAGCCTTGATGTCTAACCCTGTTCTTGAGCCACATGCCGTACCGTAACCGTCTATGAAAAAGAGACCAACGCCTGCCTGTTTTACCTGCCTTTACCGTGAGAAGAGACTGAACAAAACGCTCAAGCAACGCGACATAAGAAAATTGACTGCTCAATGCACAACGACAGGACAGTCCGATAGCTCGACCAGATGCCTCCTCGTGGACACGACCGCACCACACGAGCCATTTCTCTCCCGATCGCACGACCAGACAACCCCTCAACCACCCCCTGTCCTACTCCATCCCAACCATCCTCCTAAACCTCTCCAGCCTCTCCCTGACCCGTTCCCCATTCCACACCTCCTCCCCCTCCCCGTCCTCCCCCTCCTTCCCCTCCCCCTCGCACCCATCCTCCTTCCCCAACACCGGCACGCCAACCTGCTCAATAGCGAACCCAGCCGCCACTGTCCCCCAAACCGCCGCCTCCTCGACACACTCCCCCCTAGCGAGCGCCACCGCCATCCCCCCCAGAAACGTATTTCCCCCTCCCGTAGCGTCGACCACTTTCTTCTGGTCGGCATGGTAAGCGGGCACCCACTTCTCCAACCCGGCGTCGACCTCGATCTCCTCCCTGGCCACGACGCCGTCGTCGTCCTGCATCAGGCCCGCGAAGAGGGAGAACATGTCCGTGTCGTGGCTTAGGCCGCCGTGAGCGGCATACGCGGTCTTTTTCTTCTTAGTGGCCATTTTGTTGGGGAGGAGCTTGATGGTAGCAGGGTGGCGTTTCCGCCCGCCGTTTTTGGCGATGTAACACCCCCTCTTGCCGGCACGGACTACCAGCGTGTAGCTCTGCAACGGCATAGACGCGAGAAGCTGCTCGCACGCGGCCTCGACTGCGCCTGTGTCGGGCGAGCCGTCGGCCAGGATGCCCGAGGTGCCCATGAACCCGGCCAGCTCGGCGTGGTTGGGGCTGCAGACGTCGATTAGGGGGAGGGTGTTTGTGCAGTTCAGGAGTTCGTCTGGGGTGCTAGTACTTATTAAGCCGGAACACAAGTAGAGGATGGGATAGGAAAGAACGTACCATAAATCAGGCACAGGCTCCCACACAAATATCGGCCTCGTGTACTCTCCTCCGGGTCCCTCCCCCCGTTCCGCCGCGTCTTTTCGTAGTCCGATAATCTCGTTCACCAGCTCGCGACAGCGGTTGGGGCCGCTGATGATGTGGAAGCTCTTGGCGAATAAGAGTCCAGTGCCCTCCAGATCTTTGCCTGCGAGCCGCTTCTTAGGCGTCAAATACTTGAAGGCGCGGTTCGCTCCGCCCTCGGCGTACCCGTTCCAGCCGCGGGTGGTGAGGCGATCGGGCGTGGAGCGGAGGAGCACGCCGGTGTCCCAGGAGGTGATGAGGGAGGTGATGGAGGGGGGGAAGTCGCTGCCTTGGTCTACTATCCAGCCTACTTTCCGGGATAAGGTTGGGGAGGGGGAGAAGAGCCGAGCTCCGAGGGCGGAGTAGGTCCCTGCGCCGCCTATTATGTCGCGGAGGGAAGGACGGGGTGGGGGGTATTCGATTTCATCTGGGTGTGGTTAGTGGTGAGCTTGAAGGGGGTGATGGGGTTAAATATGAGATGGGGAGTTTGACGAGCTGAGGCAGATGATATTGCTCGATGTGAGAGCAGGAGAGGGTAGGTAAATCGGCCATATTCCCTTCATGAAACAAGAGAATCTGACAAGACAGATACAACATAAAAGTAACATACCAATAATGAACATGCCAAGCGTGACAAAGTCCACGGTCTGGTCCTCATCCTCCACCGCCTCCTTCAGAGCCTCTGACCCCATCTTGATCTTTCTTTGATGTGGTTGCCAATCACAGACGGAAAAGACAGTGTTGTACCATGTGGTATTGTCGAGGATCAACGAATTTCCGAGATAGAGATAGATAGGGGAAGAGCGGAAATCTATCAACAAGTGAAAGACGGTGTATGTTTGTTGTGAGTCTGTCGTCGGATATCAAAAAAAGTTGAGTCGAGAAAGGTGCGTGTAAGACCCCGAATATCAGATTGCTGTCACCACCCACCTGCATGAATTATGCTGGTTGGGTTTGCTGCAGGTGAGATAAGCTGCAGTTGTCCGTGGATCTCGAAACGTCCAGGTCACCTAAAAATTAAACAGTTGCTCACAATGAAATCGAGCACTCAGTTGGACTTCGGTGATTTATCGTTGCAAGAGACCTGTATTGAATCACAGAAACTTGTCGGCAAAAAGCTTCCGCTGCAGGCACGTTGGTGCATGCTACCTTAGCGTGCAGTTCTAAGGATCCTGAGGTGTCCCTACCTTAGATGGGCTCCCTACGGTACAGTGAGACCACGACTCACTTTCTCCTCTTCTGAAGTCCAAACGTCTATTTGTTCACCGAGGCCTTCATCATGGAGTTGTGATTGTAGGTTGCTTGAACAGCTTCCACTTGGCATGTCTGTAGATGTTCAAGATTATGTAATAGGCATCAGAAACAGGGGCCGTGAGTGATCGTCCAGGCTGCGAAATAATGCGCCGTGTCCACGCCAGCACAGTATCTCCTTAAAAGCTGCCTGCTTCTCCTGTAGATATAAGGCAGCTATATCGTCCAAAGCTCTACGAATATATCTCCTGCAATTGCTTTTGCTAGTCCGCAAAGTCGAATCTCACCCAGCCGGAATACCGCCCGCTGCGTCTACGCTAAGGAACAGCAGGGGTCTAGCTTGAGGTGTGCCTGGCCCGAGCTTCACCCGAGCTCCGTCACCACCATCCAACTCGACTCCTGAGCACCTTCCTCGTAAACAGTCAACATCGCATCTTTAGACATCTTAGGGAAGGCGCTATACAGCATTGCTACAATTCGCAACTGCCCAACATGGCGCAAAACAACATGTATTCGCTCACGACGCTCATTAAGCGGTACGTACCTGTGCTCCTTGTTCGCGATGCCTTCACTCCGCGTTGCCCCTGGCCACTTCAACACCCTCCCTAACCCCTATCAACCTCCGCTCCGGCTCTGAGAGCACGACTGACGAATTGCTTCACTCCTAAATTCAACTTACCCTACAATGCTAACTCTCCCCTCCAGCCTCGAGGCAGCCACCTCCCGCCTCGAAGACATGGCCTCCTCCAGCATCGAGATCCCCCAAGGCGTCCCAGCCCTCCAACAGACCCTCGCCAGCCCCCAATCCGCCGTCTCCTCCTCCGTCCAAACCCCCGCCGCGCCCACACCCGCACCAACTCCCGCACCCGCACCGCCCCCCGCCCCCAAGAAACCCGAAGAGCCCCTGCCCGAGTCCATCGAGGAGTTCGACGCCTTCATCAACACCTCCATCGGCAAGTTCGCCTCCCTGAGCAAAAACCTCGGCGGCCTGATCGCCGAGCAGGCCGCGAAAGTCGTCGAGGGCTTCCAGCGGCAGCGGCGGTTCCTGCTCATCACGACGCGGGCCAAGAAGCCCAACCTGAGCGGCGCCGAGATGGCCGAGTTCCAGGAGCTGCTGAAGCCCATCAATGAGTGTCTGATCGCCGTGACGGAGATCAAGGACGCGAACCGCGGCAGCCCAGTGTTCAGCCAGCTGAGCGCCGTGGCGGACGGCATCATGGTGCTGGCGTGGGTTACTGTGGATAACAGGCCGTACAAGCATGTTGAGGAGAGCTTGGGGAGCGTGCAGTTCTTTGGGAACCGGGTGTTGAAGGAGCATAAGGACAAGTTTGTCGCCCTTAACTCTCACTTGGAAATGGAGGCTGTGCTAATAAACGGTAAAACAACAGAGACCCCAAACAAGTCGAATGGGTCCAGTCCCTCTACCAAGTCTTCCGCGACCTGGCCGAGTACGTGAAGGAGTACTTCCCCAACGGCATCCCCTGGAACCCCAAGGGCCAACCCGTCAAAGAAGTCATCAAGTCCCTCGACTCCTCCCCCTCCTCCTCCTCTACAACCTCCGCTCCAGCACCCGCCGCCGGTGGCCCACCACCACCCCCAGGCGGCGCAGGCGGCCCTCCCCCTCCCCCACCGCCCGGCCCCCCACCAGTCCTCAAAATCAAGGAACAATCCGCTCCTGCTCCTGCGGCACCAGCAGCAGGAGGTGGTGGCATAGGCGCCGTCTTCTCCGAGCTTAACAAAGGCGAGGCCGTGACCCAGGGCCTGCGCAAGGTGGACAAGTCCGAGATGACGCACAAGAACCCCGCCCTCCGCGCCGGGTCTACCGTCCCCGACGGCGAGACGACGCCACCGGCTGGAGCCAGGGGTAAGTCCCCGGTTCCGGTCAGGAAGCCCAAGCCCGAGAGCATGCGGGTCAAGAAGCCGCCCAAGAAGGAGCTTGACGGGAATAAGTGGATTATTGTATGTTTCTGTTTATCTCCCTCTTCCTCTCCCCTTGCCCCTTTGCCCCCATTCCCCCTTGCGACCAGTATACTAATGTGATCACAATAATAAAGGAAAACTTCGAAAAACCCTCCGAACCCCTCGAAATCGACGCCTCCATCAACCACTCAATCCTCATCTCGAAATGCGTCAACACGACCATCGTCATCCGCGGCAAGGCCAACGCCGTGACCATCGAGAACACGAACCGTTTGTCTCTGGTCCTCGACTCGCTCGTCTCGTCGGTGGACGTCGTCAAGTCGCAGAACTTCGCGCTGCAGGTGCTGGGGACCATCCCGACCGTCTTGATGGACCAGATCGACGGCGCGCAGGTGTACTTCTCCAAGGAGAGTGCGAGCACGAGGATCTTCAGCAGCAAGAGCGCCGGGATCAACTTGAATGTGGTGGCCGGCGAGGACGACGACTACAAGGAGCTGCCGCTGCCGGCACAGATTTGCAGTTGGTATGATGAGGGGAAGGGGGAGGTTGTGAATGAGATTGTGTCTCATGCTGGTTAAATCTGAGCATGGCCGGGGAGTTTGAGGAGGGGGTGTGTAGGCGTAGGAGACGTCCTTTGGTGCTTGGTGCTTAGACCATGGAGTGTAGCATGTTGTAGGAAGCCAGTTTTGTCGTCTTTAGATTCTTATAGTATATCCGCTTTTTTGGAAGTCCTCTTTTTGCATTTTCGCTCCTCATATCTACAACCACCGAAGCCACAAACAAAATGCTACACTATATCGCCACGCCTAAACGACCGCACTTCTAGATGGTGATGGTACAGAAGAAACCAAGGCCGTGTATCTCAGCCATCCACCCAACCTCTCTCCCACGTTTCTTTTCCCTAAGCGACTTAGAGCTTGGCCTTGGGCGCCTCGAGAGTCTGCGTCATCAGTTCGCGCATGTCGTCGGCCGCCTCGCGGAGGTAGTAGCTCATCTTGGTGCTGCCCAGTCCCTTGGAGACGATGTTAAAGTTGATGCTGCACACATGTTAGTCTCATCTCATTTCTCACAAAACCGACACTCCAGTGTTGGAGGGGAACTCACCTGTTCTCATTAATCATATAAGCAATGCCGAAACCGGCATCGATAACCTGGCTCCACCCGTATCCGTTGAAGTACTCGCTGCTGAGCTGACTCGTGCTGAGGTACCAGCTCGAGCTGTAACTAAAGGCAGGGTCCTTGTAGATCGCGGGAACGTCCTGGCCAGGCTCAAGCAGCTTCTTGAGACCAAACAGGTGCCTGTCGACGCCCTTGCCGTCCGACGCGGCAGTGATGTACTCGACGTGGCTCGTGACCGCCTTCCTCAGGAGATCGATGCGGTCTTTGTCCTCAGCGGCTGGGTCGGCCATGGAGTTGCACCACGCCACCGAGTCGATGGACACGGACCGGCACGTCTCGGTGCGGCCGAGCTGGAAGCGCCGGGTGGCGGCTGACTCGTAGGTGGGCCTGTTCTTGCCGTACATCTTGTAGTAGGCGAGCTGGATGATCATCTGCACGTAAGCGTCGGGGGAGCACTTGAACTTCTTGATCAGCCCCTTGCCGTAGCCTTGGTAGGCCTGGATGGCGAGCTCGTGCTGGCCGATGACGTCGTTGAAGTCCCTGGTGGCGCGGTCGATCTCGACCTGCACCTCCTTGGTGATCTTGAAGTTGATGGCCGCGGGCTCGGGGAGGTGGGAGCGCAGCGAGGGATCCGAGAAGTCGATCTTGTTGTTGAAGATGACCTCGTTGACGTAGTCGTTGAGGCGGTGCGTGGGTGTGCCGTCCATCATGCTGTGCTCGCCCATGAAGCCCGAGGTGCCGTTGTCGTTGACGATGAACTGCAGCGGCTTGTCGAAGTAGCGGTTCTGGCCGTCGCCGTGCCAGTACTGGTGCGCACGCTCCTCGAGGGTGACGGGGGCGGCGTCGTCGAGGCAGACGACGAACGAGGCGGACTCGATAGCCTCCATGGCCTTCTTGTTCTTAGGGTCGGCCGAGAGGAGGATCTCGCGCGCGTCGGTCCAGACGTCGCGGTTCTCGGTGGTCAGGACGCCGACGGAGGGCACACGCTGGGCAAGCTCGTAGACGCGGCGGAACTGCGCCTCGAGTTCGGTGGTGTTGAGCTGCCGGCCGTCGACCTCGTGCATGACCTTGAAGAACTGGTTCTTGCGGATGACGAGGATGTGCTTGTGCTCGTTGGGGTCGAACTTGACGGGGTAGTCCGCGGGCTTGGCGGGCACGCGGGAGGCGTTGAACATCCACTTGTAGCTGTCCATGTCGACGGGGAGCTTCTTCATGTACTCGGGCTCGAGCGTCTTGCTGTCCACCATCTTCTTGAACTCGAGAACGGCGGTAGAGATGGCTGCGGCGCGCTTGGCCGGGTCGCGCCGGCGGCGGTCATCGCGGTGTGAGTAGAAGTAGCTGACGTAGGGCACGACCGGGTCGCGGTAGCTGAGGTAGGCGGCGTCGTTCCACCAGTCGTACAGCCAGTTCTTGACGTTGGGGTCCTCGCGCTTGGCGATCAGCTTGTCCTGCAGCTTGCGACCCAGCCCGCCGGGGGCGATGAACTCCTCGACAGCCTTTTTGCTGGACTCGAGCTCGATGGGGGAGAGGATTGGCTGGAGGGTCTTGAGGTAGCGTGCCGCTGTCTCCTCGAGGGTCGGTACTGGTAGCCTTGGGAGCGAGTCCTGGAACCGGAGCATGGCGCCCTTGGACTTGTCCTCTTTGTAGCCTGGTCGCGTGGCATGTCAGATACGTGATTACCGAGAGGAAGGCATATGCGACGGCTTACCTGCTGGTAGGGAGCTATTGCTCCGTCTGCTTGCTGGTGCCATAGCTGTGAACCTCGGTGTCTAATGGGCGCGTGTAAGTCAGCAACACGGCATCTCCAAATTTCCAGGAGCAATGCACCCAATGGCAAAGAGCCAGACATACCAGAGGGGACTTGATTGTTCTAAATGAGCTTCTGAGAGCGGTAGACCGAGCCTCAGTCCTTGCGAGTGAAGCCAGAAAAGACATTCCCGAGAGATATGTTGGAGGAAAGAGACAGAGGAAAAGGCAAAAAGTGACGGGATCGCTGGAAACGCTAGAAGAAATGTAGCAGATCAGAAGCAGACCGAAAGGAAGAGCACAACCAGGAGCGCCAGTATGGGAAGACTAGTATCTCGGAAACTACCAGATGGGGTAGATATGGGGTTTACGGGGTATGTCTAGAGCCTAGGTACGTCGGGGTATGGGACTCCAACAACGGTCTTTCTCGGCAAGAATTTGTGTGGTGTCGAGTCGTTGGCCGTGGCAGTCGCGGTGGTCCGAACGACCCCTCGAGCCGAGGTAAATTAGCCGCGATCCACCCAATGACAGGGCATCGGTCCAGACTTCCAGCTGACCCCTTGTCAGTCCTGTCAGCTTCGTCCCACTTGGCCGACGATACAATGACAGAAGCGGCGTCTTGACAATGGACGATCACATGCTGCAAGACCAACTTCAATTATCAATTGATCTCTGAATTGGCCTCACATCGACCCTTCATTAGTACCGGCTGAAAGGACTCGATGTGTCGCGTGTGGCGCACGCCAGCTGGTGATGATCCCACCTTACCTTGCACGGCATACGTCGGCCAAGCTGGAAGACAGGTGATCCTAGAATATCGCAAGTTTCCATTTCCTCTGCCGCGTAACCGGATACGCCAAACTGCTCTGTAATAGAATATTTGATACACTGTCGACAGGAGACCGCGTTGTCTCGCGACCCTAATGATGAAAACATATCCGAAAGAACCAAGCCCTCCAAGCCAGCAAAGTACAGAGCAAAGAAAGTCAAGCCGGGAAAGCCCAAACGCCAGTGGCCAGTGTATGCCGGCTCCGGATGACAACTAGACCGACCACGTCGGCCTGTCTATGGCCATCGGAAGTTCAGCCTGAGCCGTTCTATGGAGTCATAATCCTCCTAAGCATCGTAACTCTTGATCTGGCCTTCAGCGCTCAGTGGCTGCACTAATCCCGCAGCCGCCTGTGCCTGAAAGCTCATTCTGTCTCCTTCCACCATCACGTCCTGCGCCATCTTGGCGCCCTGTTCGCCGCCTTGTGCGACTGCGGCCTTGAGGCCCTCCTGCACCTCCCTGACACGCTTCTTGAACGATAGCCGGTCAAGGAAGAGCTGCTGCCGGGCTCGCTCAAGCTCGCGCCTCTCGGCTTGCAGGACAGCCTCCATCTCGTTGAAGTACTTAAGCTTCAACTCCATCTTCTGAAGGGTGACGTTGACGGCCGCGGACACCAGGCGCGTCATCTCACGCTCCTCATGCGAGGCAAGACCGGCGGCACGAGCTCCAATGGTAGCCAGAGGGATGTTTGCGAGAGCAGAAGTAGAGGTCTTGGTAGTCGTTGTCGTAGTTGTGGTGGTCGTTACGTCTTGGCGAAGGTCCAGCTGCATCGAGTCCTCGCCACCTTCCTTCTCCTTCCCCTTTCCGTTCGTCTGTGCTGGGTCAGACTCCAACTTGTTACGCAGGTTCTGCTTCAGCTCCTCCGCTGACTTGTTGGCAGCAGCCGCTGTGCTCGCAGGGTCAGCCAAACTGGCTAGGAAGCCGACGACTGACATGACGGGGTTGTCCGCCTGGTTGAACGGTAACTGTCCACCGCGAGTGCCAAGAAGATCCATGCCGGTCGGAGGGTTGAGGGGAGGTTCTGACTCCAGATATTTGTCCTCAATGTCCAACTGCAAGAACTGCAGCACGCATTCCTCGCGCGTCCGAGTGTTGACGTGCTCCGCAATCTCACCCCAGTCGTCGTCGTACCGCTCGAGACCTTCGAGAAGCCTAAGGATCTCAGCGTCACTCCATGGCGCATCGCGGTCAAGAATGGAGGTGTAGGTAGGGTTCTCCATCTTGATGTACTGTGAAGCCGTGTGGTTTGCAGGGAATCGGTTGTCCGCATAGCAGCTCGGGCAGAGGTCAAATTTCGCCTTAGAACCTTGATCGGCCTGAGAGCTGTGGTAATAGATGCGGGTACAGTCAACGCCGCATTGGTGGCAGTTGACCTTGTTGATAGGCGCCTTGGTCAGCTCGTCTGTCGAAGCAACGCCGTTCGTAGCGGCATCACCGTTAGTCTTGGCTTCCGACTTTGCCTTAGCTCCCCGCGCATTCGCCTCATAGATGTTTCGTCCAATCTCCAGGTTGAGCTCGCTCTTCGGGAGCGGCTCGGCAGTGGCCTTGGCTTCCGTGTCCTTATTCGGACGGCCTTGGCTTAGAGTCGGATCAGCAGCTGGCTGCCAGGGTTGTAGGCCACGCGGGGTATCGCAAATGATCTGGAAGTGGCCGGTGAAAGGAGGTCCAACATGTGAAGGCCGTTGCTCAGCATCGACCTGTTACTGGCGTTAGATCCGTCTGAATGACTGAAGGGGTAAGAACTCACCTGGTAGTTGATCAGCCCCCATTGCTCAAGGAAAGCATGCACCCGCATTATTGCGCACACGTCTCCAGCCAGGTTGCGCCGGCAAGCTGTCACGGTCAGATACTCGCTCGGGTTAAGGCGGTAAGTGTTGATCATGAAGTCGCGGTAGTCCTTGTAGACGTGCGGGGTCTTGCTGCGGTTCCTGTTGTTGAAGAACTCGGGCAGCGCTTTCTTCTCGATCTGGTTGATGGTGTTCATGTCGAACCATGTGCTGTAACTCGGGAGGACGATGGAATGTGTTTGCGAAATGAGGTGTTCCCGGGCAGCGGTCTCGATGGCTTCCTTCGACCGCACCTCGGTTCCAGCTTCGGCCGGCGCGCCCTCGCCGTTCTGGGGCTGTGCAGTATCCTCCCTTGGAATATCGTCCATATCTTCGTCGTCTCCGGCAGCGGTGGTCTCCGCTGGAGGGCCTTCTGGCGCGTCGAGGGGGTTATCGGACTTGGCGCCGGGGGCAGGTGTCTCGCTGTCATGCTTGATGACGGGGTCGGCACTGCTCTCAGTCATCTGGACATCTGTAAGCGCAACTTGTTAGTGGTGATCCATAAGGTGGTGCGTTCTGAAGGGTATGCAGATGGTGGAAGCGCAAACATGCCTTCACCTTGGCCGCTGGTGGTGGCAGTTGGCTCAGGTTGCAGAGGAGGCTGGGCTAGGAGAGCATTGCTGCCCGGCGATGCACCGCCATTGATGGGCGTGCCGTAACTCGCGGGGCCTTCATCCATGATAGTGGTTGTTGTTGCGACGGATGGATTGAGGCTGTCAAGGGGGTTTAGGGCGGGTTACGAAATTGACAGATGAACAAGTCAGAAACGGCTGCACATCAATGCCACGTTTCGACGCGTCGTTGTCTATTGCGAGTGGTCCACAAGTAGCCGTGAAAAGATGGTGATACGGATCGTGGTGTGAATCGGCGCAAAGTGGTGATGGCTAATCGTCTTTCGTGATGAAGTCGCGTTCGCAGGATAATTTTGGCGTCGCCTGCGAAAGCTGTCTGACAGGAGTTGTTGCCTGATGAAATTCAGGCCAGCAGTTCGACGCTCGGACCACCGTTCTCAACGCGTCTGATCCCTGCACGGTCACCATCCTTACTTGGTCCGTGCCCCCCCCCCGCGGTTTTCGTGCTCCGGTTCAGGACCCCTGTCAGTGTCACTTGCCTTATGTAAGGTAACCTCGGGCCGCTGGAAACCGTCATGACGATTTCTAGCATTTGACTCTCTCCTCTCCGTGTAATTGAAGCCGCTTGAGGGGTCAAGGATTGCTTATTTTGCGCAACTCACACAACACATTCACGCCATGTTGACCACAGTTCGTAGAGCAGTATTTGGACAGGCCCGCCGTGGGCCTACACAAGCAAGTGCCCTCCAGCGGCTACTGTCGACCCTCGCAGTCCTCGAACAGAACAATGGAAAGCTCAACACCGGCTCATTGAGCGCAATCACAGCGGCGCAGAAACTCGGAGGCCCAATACACGCCTTTGTAGCAGGAGGGAATATCAAGCCCGTGGCAGAGGAGGCAGCAAAGGTCGAGGGCGTCGAGAAGATAATAGCCGTCGACAACAGCGCATATGATAGGGTACAGTCTTCCTCATTCCACCTGTCTCACAGAAGGACACTGGCTTACACCGCGAACAACAGGGCCTACCAGAGAACTACGCCCCCCTACTAGTCGAAAACATCAAGAAGGGCGGCTACACGCACATCATCGCCGGCCACACCGCCTTCGGCAAGAACCTGATGCCCCGCGTCGCCGCCCTGCTCGACACGCAGCAGATCTCGGACATCACCTCGATCGAGAACGAGAACACATTCGTGCGGCCCATATACGCCGGCAACGCCATCGCCACCGTCGAGTCCACCGACGCCATCAAGATCGTCACCATCCGCGGCACCGCTTTCCCGGCTGCCGAGGTCGCCTCCGGCTCCGCTTCCGTGGAGGAGGGCGTCGACCCGAAAGCCGAGAGCGCGACGGAGTGGGTGTCTGAGGACCTCGCTACGAGCGACAGGCCGGATCTGGCGACGGCTGGTCGGGTCGTCTCTGGTGGAAGGGGCCTGAAGAGCAAGGAGCAGTTCGACAAGGTTATGCTGCCGCTTGCTGACGCGCTAGGCGCGGCTGTCGGTGCTTCGAGGGCGGCTGTGGATGACGGGTATGCGGATAACAGTCTGCAGGTTGGACAGACGGGTAAGGTTGTTGCGCCGCAGCTGTACATGGCGGTTGGTATCTCGGGAGCTATCCAGCATTTGGCGGGTATGAAGGACAGCAAGGTCATTGCCGCCATCAACAAGGATGCCGATGCGCCTATTTTCCAGGTCGCTGATGTCGGTCTCGTTGGAGACCTGTTTGATAAAGTGCCTGAGCTTACCGAGAAGTTGAAGAGCGCATGATGGGGTCGCCCAATCTGATGTTATTTCTATTTAGTTGTACATAGACTATTTACAGTTACAGCAAGGCCTGGGGTTTGAAGTGTAAACCTCTAGTTGAGGACGGCCAGCATATCGGCAGTCCGGGTGAACTTCTCGCGCTCCTTGCCGACCTTTTGGCCGCGCTCCTTCTCAGCCCTATCGATCTTCAGCCACTCCTCCCACTTCACGACCTTGGCCTGCTGCGAGTCGACCTCTGTCTTGATCGCCTCCCATCCAGCTGCACGGTGGTCCTTGTTACCCTCGTTCAGGAAGGGGTGCTTAGTAGCCCAGTCTTGGGCAATGGCTTCCGCAGTGGCAAAAGCATCGGTCATAGTCGATGCAATGACCCCGGTCGGCCCTCTCTTCACCCATCCTGCGCAGTAGAGACCCGGAAAGTGGGTGACTCCCATTGCGCCATCGTACGTCCTGGCCTCATGCTGCACCCGTCCCTCACCGTCGTTCTGGATGATGCCCCTCTGTTCATCGAAGGGGAGGCCCAAGTCCGAGAGTCCATCGAGGGGTATGGACTTGTAGCCTATGGAGCGGAAGACAACCGAGCTAGGGATGTCGACCATCTCTCCTGTGCCGGTGGTCCAGGCGTTGGTGTCGAAGGGTGATGACAGTTGGGTCTTCTGGAATGTTGTTGAGCCGACACGTGATGGATCACTGGGGCTGCTGTTGAAGTTCTTGGGGCTTAGGCAGAAATCAAGGAACCATGACTTGCTTGCTTGATCAATGGCGGTTGGGGAACCCTTGAGCAGGATCTCCATGAGCCTCTTGTGTGCGCGGGGAAGTGCCTTCACGTCCTCTGGGATGAGTGATGTGTCGAAAGAGTTGAAGGCGACATCGGGGAGCTTCATCATCTCACGGATCTCTTTAATCGTGAACGCAGCCTGCCAAAGGTCAGTACGAAAGAAATCAGACATTGAAAGGTGAGCCTACGTACCTGCATCGGTCCCCGACGACCAACGATATGCACCCTCTTTATCTTGCTCTTGGACAGAGTCTCGATGGCATGCTCCGTGATGTCCGTCTTCCGCAGACTGTCGACGTCCTCGAGCAACATGCGTGCAACATCCAAGGCAACGTTGCCCTGACCGATGAGAACTGCATCCTCACCTTGAGTCAAGTCGGGCTCCAGGTCCGTGAACTCCGGCAGACCGTTGTACCATCCCACGAACTCACGGGCTGAGTAGATGCCCTTCAGCGACTCTCCAGGCACGCCTAGAGTCTTGTCACGAGATGCACCGTAGGCAAAGACCACAGCGTCGTAGTTGCGGAGAAGGGTTGGTAGAGGTATAGTCACTCCGCCGGGGTGTGTGTTGGGGTGACCTATGGAAGCATTGCCGATGAAGGTGAAGTCTGGGGAGCTGGCGACTTCTTCGAACTTTTCTTGACAGTTCTGCTCATGTGTTAGCGCCTCAATTCTTGGAAAGGTAGTCAATCAATCACTTACCTTGACCTCTGGATGATCGGGAGCAACTCCGAACCTCACCAGGCCAAAGGGTACCGGCAGCTGCTCGTACATGTCGACCTTGGCGCCTTTGACCCGCGTCATGACCCTGTAAGCAGTATAGAAGCCAGCGGGGCCGGACCCGATGACTGCCATGCGGAAAGGGCGTCCATCGCGGGTCACGGACTCAGTTGTGTACCGGCGGAGGGCCCTGTGAGTCTGCGTGAAGGTGAGTTTGAACTCGGTTGACTTACAGCTCGCACGCCGAGAGGTGACGCGGAGCTCGCCCGCAAAGCCCCGGATTGAGGCCATCGTGGTCCGCTTTTATCGTGCGATCATGAAATTGGATAAAAGCAAACTCTACGAGGGTATCGCGAGAACTTGCGGCTGTGAATTTGGTGAATGAGTTGTAAGATAGGCGATGAGTCGGAGCTTTCGGTGAGCAGTGACAAGCTCTCAGTGCTCCGAGGTTGTTTTAGTGGGGTATTTTCTATCTACAGCGACAATTTTCCACGACGAGCCTCGCACTGTCCTCTCACCTTCTTCGCACAATCGTAGGGGACTAGGCTATAAGGCTCACATGTCCTCTGTATTTGACGTTCATCTCACCATTCTCGCAGTTCTCGTGTCCAATTCATGTGGTCGTGATTCTGATCGTGGTTCGGCACACCAATGGCGCTAAACATGTAGGCTCCCGTAGCGTGAGACAGGGGCTTGTTGCCGTGACAACACCCATTGAGACAATCCAGCCCTACAAACCCGGCCGTGATCCCGTCCCCAGGATGCTGGAATGTGCCCTTCATCTCAACCATCCTCCACCACCAACACCAAGGGTCTGGGATCGAAGGTGCTTACCCACCTTAATTACCCGCCCTCAACTCGCTATAGCTTGAAGGGATCAAAGACAACATTGACATTGTACATTCCTTTTGCTCTCGGGGCGAAGCGAGAGACATACCACGACAACACTCACTTTTTGCCATAAGAGGGAACTAGATCAGCTTATAGCGCAACCATGGGCTCCCAACCGCCCTTCCTCTACCAGTCGGAGAACATGTATGACGGCTTCCCGTCCACACCGTTCGATCCAAAGGCCGTCACTCGCGCCAGCTTCCAGGCGAAGCGGCCGAGGCCGAAGCCCGATGGTCCTCTTGTCAGCATCAACAGGCACCCGGAGTAAGTCCCGGCTTCCATTATAACTGGCTATACCTGGGTTGTGTCTAACATCAAGCAGTGCCCATGTAGCTCCGACACAGAGGTCTTTCTACTGGAAGCCCATGAGCGACACGACCAAGTGGTGGATCAAGGCTAGCCGTGTTATCCAACTGTTCCTGCGGGTGCTGGAGTTGATTGCCGCCGTGGGTGTACTCGTCTTGTTCATCTTGATGACGAACACCACGGAACTCGTGGCATGGGTTATGAGGATCACGGTGAGCAACACAACATGCCCCGAGTCCCATTTGTAAGCTTGACTGACCTGTGCAGACTGCCGTTGTCATGGTACACTGCGTCTATGGCATATACCATCTCTCAAGGACAGCCCGAGCCAGAACCCCAGGCTCATCCGGAGCCTACCACACCTTCGCAGCCATCACTGATCTCGTTGTCCTGCCACTGTATGCATATGGCGCCCTCTCTGCCCGCAACGGCGGCGCAGAGTGGACCACTCGACTCTCCAACGAGCTGCTGACCTCCCTGTACTTCGTCCCGGCAACCTACTACACCCTCATCGGCTCAGGCGGCGCTCACCTCCTGTCACTGATCATCTCTGTCTGGCTAGCCCTCATGTTCCGTCGCATCCACAAGATGCCGCCAGACATGAACCCGCTCGAGTCGCACCTCACCGCCCGCGCCTCGCACAAGCGCAACAAGTCATCCATGGCAACCACATCCACCTACGCCGACAGCATCGAGAAGCGCTTCTCCAACCCCATGGACGACGCCCGTCGCTCCGGCCAGCCCTACGAGGACATGGCCCGCCCCCCAACCGTGCCCTTCATGTACACCCGCCAGGGGTCCGAGACCTCCCTCCGCAGCAGCCTCAAGACGCGCGACTCCCGCACCGACCTGCCCGTCCGCAACTACCAGATCACGCCGGCCAACACCTCGCCCCGGCACAGCGGCGCCTCGGACCTAACCTTCGCCTCCAAGCGTCTCTCCGCCGGTGGTTCTCCCTCTAGCCCAACCAAGTTAACCTCAACCCGCAACTCCTATGTCCAAGTCCCCCTCAACGACAACCCCGACCCCCGCCCTTCCTCCCGGTCCCGACCAGGCACATCAGCCACCCGTCCCACTACAAACTCCAGCTACCGCACATCCTACACCTCCCAAACCTCCCCCACCTCCGCACCCACACCCCCCCGGCACTCAACCCCCACCGCGCCCCGCGAGCCGCGCTTCACGGAAGCCTGGTACGCCTCCGAATCCCTCGTGTCCCGCACCCAGGCGCACCTCAACCGGACCACCGCCCCCAACAACCACTCTCCAAACAAATCCTACGCCCCGCTAGAGCAAACCTACGACGACTACGTCTCCTCAGACGACGAGAACGAGAACGACCTCTCCCGCCCCCACCCGTTGCGCAGCAACCCGACCTCCCCCGCCGGCTCCGCCCCCGGCAGCCCTTCCGCCCTGTCCTCTTCCAGAGCGGTGGGGTTCAAACCCTCCCTCCAAAGCCTGCACCGCAACTCTCCCCTTTCCGAGCTGGCGCTCAACGATAGACGGGTGAGTGGGGGTGGGAGGGATATAGCCGACGAGATGCTGCTGAGCGTCGTCCCTTCCGGTGCTGGTGGGGGGCAAGGTCGGAATACCGGGGCGAGGAAGAGTTCCATCCAGCCGGAGACGGAGTTCTTTAGTAAACCTTATGGCAGTCTCAAGGCGGGTGCGCCGCCTATGACGGACGGGGGACTAGGGGTAGGGGGAGGAGGTGGGGGGAGACAGGTTAGTAGCGGGAATGATTACGCTGAGGGAAGGTTTGGGGGACGGTTTGGTTCGGTGTTTGGGAGGCGGAATGTTAGTGGGAAGGTTGTTGAGGAGGGTCGGGGTGGGGGGTATTAGGACTGATGAAGAGATGGGCGCGAGGCTTGACCGGAGAAAGATATGGGCTGATGTTAGGGTGTTGTTTGATGGAGCAATGGTATACGACTTGTTTCGGGATATGGAGTAAGGGATTTACTTGCTTGGGATTTAAGGAGTTTATGTAGTTACTGGAATGGACTGACTTGAGTAAAACAAGTGAATTCGTATCGGCAACTTGTGGTAGTGAGACTGCAGTTGCGCAGCTGAAGAAGTGTCTCGCTCCATGCTCAGGGGGTGGCGACGGTTGGAAAGCACCCAGTTGATGTGTAAGTCCATTGAAAGTATTGCATATCACAGCACAGCAGTGCCACAGAGGTCAAAAAACAGTTCAAAAAATGCAATTTGCCTATTGAGAATGCTGTCCCTCGAGGCGCCGAAGGATATACAACAGATAAACACCGCCGAGTCTATCCTACATATCTCCCTTTCCTTCAATCTTCTTACTCCTTCACAGACGCGACTTGCCCTTCTTGTAACGTCCATCATCAGGCGCACTACAGAAGCATAGTTAGTGCCGGGTCCTTTCCCTCAGCTCTACCCCCCCACCCCCCAATAGCCAAAAGAAAGAAGGCACGAGACCTAGCCTTAGCAAACAGGAACTCGGTCACGGTCAGGTGCGCCCGGTTGGTCTCCTTCAGCCACCCGTCCATCATGGGCGTGGAGGATGGGGGCTCGCCTCCGCCGTTGGCGGCGGTGCGCTGGCGAGGGTCGGATTTGCTGTGTTGGGAAGGGGGTCGTTAGTGTGTGTAGTGTTGAGTGTTATTGAGTGTCTGTTTGTCTGGGGAAAGATGCTAGGAGGAAGTTGGGGTCGGGATGTGGGAGTCGATGTGGAATTTCGTGATCTGTGTTACTGTGACGGAGGGTACGTACTCACGACTTATGACCGGCTGCTCAGCGGCGAAGTATTCGTTGGACATGGTGAGAGGGAGGGGGGTTGGTGATGGCTTCTTGTAATGACTTGTCAGGGTGGAGGTAGTGGGTGACGATGGGAGTTGGATCTGGGTTGGGTTTGGTTGTTGGAAGTGTTCTCATCAGAGTAGGGTAGACACCCATCTTATAGTCGGCTCGGGCGTGAAGGACGTCCACAACGACATAGCCAGGTCCAGCACATGTCCATGTTGCGGTGCGGTTGGGGAGACACCCCAAGCGTGCTGAACAGCTGTGCCTGAGACGGGAGGGAGGCTCTTGCGTGAGCTTCCTCATGTCTGCTCCTCAGACGCTTACTGTGGCTCGCACACTCACTCGCGCTGGGGTTGGACATCGAGCGAAGGGACTGGAGTCGCACTAGGTGTCGACCTGGTGTCACTCCAAGCTCTGACAAGGTGTGGAGCGTGAACACTAGCACAACATGCCTTCGCAGCTGCGCTGCGTATACCAAAGTTGATGGGGGCCACCAGTTTCCATTAGCCTTCCGTTTCCGAGTACCTGCCTCCATGGCGCCGGAGTCTAGGAGCTCAATGACATGACCTCATATCGATGCCGGTGACGAGGCGGTTCGTCACCTATAGTAGGGAACTCAGAAGGAGGAGAGTGCGGGTGGGCTCGGCCTGAGGTTGGTTATGCGGTCTTTGTCTTCCTCGAGTCCGCCCTTCTATTTGTCAACACCGGCCGCAGCAAGGGACAGCTAGAGTTTTGGGGGGGTGACACGGTGTTCCTGCCTTATGCCGCCGGGCAGTTCTTGCTCCTCGTCTTCCCGTGGAGATGTGTTGTTGACGCCATTATCTTTCCAGGCGTGGCATGTTGGTCGGATGACATGTCGACTGACTCCTGACGGTACGTTTCGGCGACGGTCTTCTCCTGCGAGCATGGTGTTTTATGCGGCTCTGCTTGATGAGCTTGAGAGGGCGCCGTTGTATCAGGTGTGACTGACAATCCTTGTATGTTTAATCGACACGACGGTAATACTCACGGGAGCTTGTGGAACCGTGGCGTTCGGTTCGGCGGGCAATGACCATACATCCCTGTGTTTACCCCGGGGTAAATGGTCTTCTTGTCGGTGCCAGCTCGGCCTACTCGCGGTATGCGTTGGCGTATGTAGTTTGATCCCGGCTCCTTTGCATGGAATGAAGTTGTACAGCATATTCATAGTGACAGGTCGCGTTGATCAGGGATGAAGAGCTTCAAGTATAGATCGGAGAAGTGCACTTCCCTCGGCGAGGGACTTCATTCGTTGCCATGGAGACACAACACCAGTTGCGCCCGATATTCACCGCCTCTTACTCGTCATCGACCTGTTGACCCATGCTCGTCCCATCTGCAGTTCATTCGCCCTCAGTTCTGCACACTCACTACGTCGGCGGGCCCTACATCTGGGCATGCGAGTACCCGCTCGACCTGGCTCTGGCCTTTTGTCTTGAAGACCAATGTCGATACCACCCGTTTACCGCACCATTTCCCGAAACCAAAGCCGAGAAGTAATTCTGATAATGCCGACCGTGAGAACATTTGTGTTGTGTTATGCGCAGCAGTACATTGCATGGATATGCCCTGTTCGGAGCTGAGCTAATGCTGTGACGCCGTACTAGGAATGATACCTGTCGGATTCTGAATGGCACGTGCAAGGGGATTTAAGCTGCGAGAATGGCGGTTCGAGGCACAGATCCCGCTGGTACTTAACCAAAACAGTGTCGATTAGACGTCAAAAAGTAATCTGTATAACCACAGTCGCGAACGCCAGCATACAAAAGAGAGCCTAGAACTCGAACCGGTCCGGCAGCACAACAGGCGCCACCAGCGTCCAGGTGTACATGGCGTAGCACGCCCAGGAGCTCACAATCTTTACCCAAGTAGCCCACATCGTGCGGCCGACAGTCGCAAAGTCGCCGTCCACCTTGTTCTCGTCCCAGTTCGAGGTCAACAGGGTAGCCACCCACGCCGTAGCAAGGAAGAAGATGATGTGAAACATGGCGTAGTTGTACTGGGTGCGCGAGCGCTCGTCGTCATGCGGCGCCTTGCCGCCAGCATCGCTGTCTTCGTCGTCATCGTCGTCCTCGAGCAGTGCGTCTGCGGGAAGGCTGCCCTCCTCCACGGCGCGGCGCAAAGCCTCGGCCCGCATCTGGCGGCGCTCATTTGGCTGCTGTGTCACCAGGTCGTGCTCGTCGTCTTCTGGGAGGCGGATTGCGCCCTTTCCGTTTCCACCAAGACCGAAGCTTTGCGTTGCGGCGCGGGTTGTTGTCCATGCTACGGTCAGCATCGTGACAATGGCGCCGATGACAACTGTTGTGGTGCGCGTACCCTGAGCGAGCACCAGTGGGTTGCAGTGCTTGCCGTCGGTGTCGTCGGGCTCCATCGAGACGGCCGACATTGTGAGGTATGTGCAGTAGACCGCGACCATGGCACCCTGCGCAAGACCAGCCTTGGGGTTGTATTCCTGAACGGTAGGATGAACCGAGATGGCCGAGATGCCAAGCCACAGTAGCAGGTTGATCGTAATAGCAGCCTGGTTCATTGAGCATCCGCTTCCGGCGAAGAAGATGTACTGGACGATGGTCATGGCCAGAGATGCGATATACATGCCGAGAGTGGAACCAATGAGGATGAAGCGCCAAGCTCGCGAGTCGGTATCCTCGATCTGTGCAAGACAGTACTCGGCCCAGCTATGTGCCAGATCGACCAAGAGTATCAATCCAAGGATCAAGAACAGCATGGCGCAGATCAGAGCAATGTAGTTGCCGTAGAACATGAAGAAGCCGTCGGGGATGAAGAAGGTCAGGACGATGAGAGCCAGCCAGGCGATGATCTTGGGACCCCAGAAACCATTCTGGATACCGGCGCGCGGGTTCTTGGACGACCGTACTCCAACCAACAGACCGGCGAGGAGGAGATGGAACATGCCGAGAGCGAAGTTGATGCGGTGCACAGCGAACCAGCCGTAACATTGCCCCGTCGGACAGTCTATCTTGACATAGTCGAGCATAAGATGTTGTAGCTTTTCGATGGCCCACGGAGTAAGCATTACCCATGAGAGAATCGAGTTGACGAGGAGGATGAGGGCGTATGCGATACGGGTTGCGACACTAGGAGCACACAGATGCTCGGTTAGCCGCCGCGCATACAGATCGCAAAGTCCGCCGTGACGGTGGCTTTCTTACCTGTTACCGCATTTTCCACAGGCGCTACACACGGCAGAGCACGTTGCTGCACCACAACAGCTCGCCGCAAAGCCCAGGATGGTGCCCACGCCCGGGACCACCATCATCGGTATTGACAGTAATGCGCCCATCGTGGCGACTCACCGCCGGCGGTGCTTCTCTTCAAATGTGTTCGGTAGTGAGAAAAGGGAGGAGGACGAGAAGAGGGTTGAACTGGTCGTCTCGTTAATTTGGCAGGATTTCGTTGTGTTTGGTTAGAATTGAGGTCGTAGGTATGTCGTCTGTCGATGATCAGGTTGAAGTCGTCCACGGGTATCAACCAAACTTGAAGTCGGGGTGGCTGACGTCGCTCCTGACCACATTACGTAATAGCACCTTACACAATCGAACAGTGGATAAGAACCCTAACCCTGAAGTGACTGCGCCAGGTGGCGCGATGTCTGAACGTTGCCTCTTGACAGATTCCATCCATAACATTACGAATTCCTTTCCGAAGCATCTAAGATCAGAGTTTTCTCGTTCCTGCTTGGCCTAATGCATTTTTCACTTGGTATGTGTCATCTACTAACTTCGCTTGATCGTTCTGTTGACATCTCTTACATAAAGAGGTTGTGGTGAGCTGGCTTGGCCTCCACGTGATTCGGACCATCGAGAGGAACTGACTTTCCATTGGTTCGGCTGCTACCGCGATGCTCCACCATCTTTGGTATCACGAGGGGCGTGAGCCAAGCAAAGCATCTAGAGTCTAGAACATCAATCCATCATGAGTGGCAATCGATCAGATGGACCAAGATGCAGGTTAGACTTCGGCTTGTATAAAGCTAAAGTCTAAGCCTTTATTATTTACTTAAGGCACTACCATACAATAAAGGTCGTCACTCGTTTCGTCTCCCTAGTCGCTTCGTGTGTCGAGGTCATTGCCGGATCGGACGAGCCGAGGGAACAATCGTGTTCCTTTATCGGAGTTCGTCCCGCGATCTACACCCGCCGTCCAATTAGAGTGTCGCTGATTCCTGGAGTGACGGTAACACGGCACCCTTCAACAATAATTCTCACCAAGGAACGTGACGGGGAATAAGCGTTTCACACCGTCCAACCTCCCTTGGCGGAATCGCAAAGGGATGCCATTCCCATTCACAGTCAACCCTAAGTCGTGATTTTCAAGACTGCCACCTTTCACGGAATGTATGACACAGGCGGGAGTGGTTGATCGACTTCAGGTTCCCAACTTCGACCCGACGACGGAACCTCCACTGGCGTCATTCGACGTCCCTGCCGATAAGGACCAGGAGCCATGCACGAACAACAGCTTCACCGCGCCCGCATCGTGTCGAGCGTGGCTGCAACTCTTATATCGCTAGCATGCGGTACTAATGTAAGCATTCGAGCATATTCAATCTCATGCGGCCATCGCACCTGGAGAATAACATGTGCTGACCATTGTGCCCCAAATTGATAGTACGTGTACTCGGCATGGGCACCCCAATACCAGGACAGGTTACAATTGTCCGCGACCGAGAGCAATATAATAGGACTGGCGGGAAACTTGGGCATGTACTCGCTCGGAGTACCGGTTGGGTTATTCGTCGATCATAAGGGGCCACGACCAGCCGTCCTCGCTGGCTCAATCCTCCTCGGCCTCGGCTACTTCCCCTTCCGGGCGTCCTACGTCAATGCCTCCGGCTCCGTACCGCTGATGTGCTTCTTCGCCTTCCTGACCGGCTTCGGAAGCTGCATGGCCTTCGCCGCAGCAGTCAAGACGTCGGCGCTGAACTGGCCACACCACAGGGGCACTGCTACCGCATTTCCACTGGCCGCCTTCGGGCTCAGCGCCTTCTTCTTTTCCATGCTGGGCAGCGTCTTCTTCAACGGCAACACGAGCGACTTCCTGATGCTCCTGGCCGCCGGCACCTTCGGCATAATCTTCATCGGCTTCTTCTTCCTCCGTGTCCTCCCGCCCACCAGCTACCACGTCGTCTCAGGCAGAGAAGGCAGCATGACCGACTCGCAGCGCCTCCGCCGCACATCCTCCGACGAGACCAAGGCCCGCGCAGGCCGCGTCGGCGTGTTCGCAGCAGAGGCTGAACCTGGTACGTTGTCGCCCACCACCACTAGCATCAATAACTACAACACGGGTTCCGGAGGAGGAGGAGGCGGGCACGACACCGCGGCGGCTGGTCTGGCGGCCGCCGAGGCTGAGGCTGTCAGCCAGCAGCAGCGTCGCACCAATGATGTCGAGGCCGAGGCCGCCCTCACAACGTTGTCGGACGGGGATGATGGCGACCGGGAATCGGACGAGACCTCCTCGCTCATGAGCAAGAAATCCTCGCTTTCCGGGGACGTTTTCGTGCAGAGCAGTGTTGATTTGGATCGTTCGCATCGTGTAGATATCCGGGGCTGGCGGCTGTTGAGCAGCCTCGATTTCTGGCAGCTGTTTAGCATCTTGGGCATCTTGGCTGGTATTGGACTCATGACGATCAAGTAAGTTCTTTCCTCGTGATTGCTGCTGTTGCGTGGATGCTTGCTAATGTGGTTGTCTAGCAATATCGGCCACAATGCGCATGCGTTGTGGAAGCATTACGACGACTCGGTGGATGAGAAATTCCTGACCAACCGCCAACAGATGCACGTTTCCATTTTGTCGGTTGGCAGTTTTGTTGGCCGACTTCTAAGCGGTTAGTACCACCAAACCCACAACATCTCATCTCACATCAAATTCCGACCGATCTCGCGCCGAACCTTATCTGTCAAGCACACACTAACGTCATAACTCCAGGTATCGGCTCCGACTTCCTCGTAAAAGTCCTCAAAGCCTCCCGCGTCTGGTGCCTAGTGCTAGCAAGCTTCATCTTCTGCATAGCCCAGATCCTGGCCCTGCGCATCGAGAACCCGTACAACCTGTGGTCCGTCTCCAGCCTGTCCGGGCTAGGGTACGGCTTCCTCTTCGGTGTCTTTCCCTCCATCGTGGCCGAGACGTTCGGCATCCACGGCCTGAGCCAGAACTGGGGTTTCATGACGCTCAGCCCGGCTGTGTCGGGTAACGTGTTCAACATATTCTACGGATTAGTGTTTGACCGGCATTCCCACGTCGGGCCTGACGGGGAGAGGACGTGCTTCGATGGCGTGGAGTGTTACCGCGCCGCGTACTTCGTTACGCTTTGTGCTTGTGGACTGGGTCTCGTGACCACGTTGGCGGTGATAAGGCATCAGTATCTTGTCAGATTGAGGGAGCTTGGAAAGACCGTTGCTACTGACTAATGGATGGGAGTTGGTGGCTGAAGGCTGTTTGAAGAGGGTTGACCTGCGATGAAGGAGGTCGGGCGTGCATTTTCTGTTATAACCAAGCATTAGACGGCGTTAGGGGGGATCGACAGTCCACCAAGGTGTTGGAGAGATAGATCACGACATAGCAGGGTAGACTGGCGGATAGAGGCCTTTCAAGCGGGTGGTTCCAGTCTTCAAATCAGCGCGATAATCTTACGAAAGTGAATATTACCTTACCCAACAGTGTCGGGAGGTCAACCCCTCGTTTTAGGCTGTCATGAGAAGACTGGACTCGAGGCAATGAGCAAGGCTCCCAAACCACATATTTCAACATAAAGTACTTCGTACAGAACTGTTCGGGGCTCGTGTCACCGCGTTCGACAACCAATCATCAGCCGACACTGGCGCACAAACAAGCAAGCCACACAACTTTCAACAACAACCGGTACGATCGGTAATGCAACACCCCAGGAACAAACGTAACAGTTTCAACAACCCAAAACAGTCTCCCGAGACAGCCTGGGAAGACAACTGTTTGGAGTTCCATCATAGCTATCGAGCTAAAAGACGTTGCACTAGACCGTACCTTGGCCGCTGTCACCCAGCTCGCCATCACAATGGCCACGGATACAATGTTGAATGTAGACAGTGGAACAGACGATATCTTCTATCGGATACAACGGGTCTCCGGAGCTAGCAAGCGAGTCGTCTACGTCAAGGTCACCAACGCAGACGCAATCCCCGAAGATGACCGGACATACGGCCCGGATGCCATGGCGCAGCTCTCCAAGCTCAAGGAATGGAGCGACCACGCCTGGACGACTCTCCTCGTGCATAAGGACGACGAGAAGGGCGTGTGGTGCGAGGCAGATGTATTCCTCCCGCCTTCGGTGCCGCGAGACGATCTGCTCTGTGACAAATACCCTACTTACGATCTCTTCACCCTCTCTCTTACTCGAGAAGTTAGTTATCGGGTCTGAAAGGTGTCATACGGCGGCGGAGAAGTGGCCTTTCTTAAGCTCGGACGCTTCCCGCGCGAGGCGGAATGGGTCGCCCGGGAGTTACGGGGTTATCACGCTCTGGCGGGATCTCCTCTGGCGCCGAAGCTGCTCGGCTATGTCTCGGAGCAGCCAGCAAGTCCGGACATGGACGACCGTGTTGTCGGGTTCTTGATTGAGAAGGTTGATGGACGTCACGCGGAACCCGAGGATCTCGAGCCGTGTCGCCGAGATCTGGACCAGCTGCATCGTCACCTCATCCATGGTGATCTGGCCAAGTATAATATACTCATCACCACCGATGGGCCGAAGTTCATCGACTTCGAAGTATCAATCCCTGTCGGTACAAAATGGTGGAGTGTCAGATTGAGGGACGAGGAAAGGGAGACACTGGCAGTCAAACCGGCTGATACAACTGGGGCCTGTCGCCCGTGGTAGCAACGCTGGAGTGGCTTGTTTACATGCCCCTTTTACGACTGGATGATTGGAAGCAAAAGAAGAGAAAACAATCAACCTTGCATGCACAGCAGGAAAAAAAAAAGGAGGAACAGGAAAGGGCCTCAGGCATTTGCTCGCTAAGCTTATTCGTCTTCGTCACCGCATGGAAGCGAACGAACGTCCCGAGCCAACGGACACCGAATCGCGACCAGTTCGCCTCTTGCAACCAGCTTGGATACCGATCGAATATTTCGTCATCATTGACTGGGAATCTAGCACAGTCTTGGGCATTATCAACCAGTATGGCAAAAGAAAAAAACAGATAGAACAACAAAAAAAGCAAGTTCGTCTCAGAAAATAAAAGCGCACACTAACATGTTTTCCTCACAGCGTGAAGCGATCGAGGGACATCGAGAGACAGACGTGAATCCGTGTCCAGTCCGTCGTCTAGGCTAGAGTGTTTGGTCATCATTGACGATTTGATGGAAGACTGTGCAGTAACAGCCCCTATATGCGGCTCCCGGAGGCGCAGGGTTGACTGGTATATGTGCTGAGAGGTGAGAGGCAGCTTCCTTAAGAGGTGCTTGACGGCCTCAGGGCGAGGGCATGCTCTTTCTAGGTTGCAGTCATAGTTGAAACAGTCACTGGAAGTTGTCTTCGACCACCATACCTCATCTCGTAAAGAGGCAAACTCCCTCCAGTTCAGTCACGTTGGTAGCTTTGGAGACATCCACGCACTCGAACATGCATGCAGTCGACTCCCTGCTCTCCTCTCGGTCTCCTTACCACCTGAAAGAGTAAAAGAAGACAAACCCTGGAAGAAGAGAGCATGTCTGAAAATAACAGCACTTGACACTCTTAGAAAGGGCATTCCTGTTTCTGACTTCGATTCATAAGGCATCTCCCGCACAATCACTACTTTTCGCTCACTACCTACAGGTTTACAATGGACCAACCATCTAGCATTCACCCTCATCACTATCACCGAAAAAGGGAGTGTCTAGCTCCTTACATACGAACACCACAAGCCTACCTCGTTCCAAAAGTAAAGACAGAGAACTCGAAAACAATTAAAAAAAAACATCGTCTCAGATGGATACTTTCCGGAAACGACGCAGTGACCTCGCCCCCCACAAACGAGACGGATCGCCGCCTCCGCTCATTAGGCCGCGAAGACCCTCGGAACGACAATTTCTCATCATTGACGATGGGAGAATGCCCAGTTTGGAGGGCTTATATGCGGAGGTTAGAGGCTGCACACCCACTGACCTGTCACTTACATGTGCACAATATGCGAGCAACAGTCCATACAGTCGCACTCAGACTGAATATTGCTAGCTGCTCCGAGTACGCCTGTACATGTTAGTCATATGCTGGTGTTTGCAAACGGCCAGGTCAAGGGCACAATGACTGACAGAACCCGGTGTTTATTCATGACTGTTCGTACCACAGTACTACGGTAGCCGTGTGCCCTGGCTTACTAGAGAAGATACCTGTAAGCAAGGTAGATACATTGTCCATCCAGCTCATAAGATAGCAACACATGTCCCACAGTCTCCTCCCATAACACCATACTCCGCCCCCTAATTCCCTCCCAACAATACCATATCCCAAACACCCACTCAACCACTAAGCCAACCCCCCCAATCCGTCTCCCCTATTTCCTCCCCCTCCCTCCACCCCATGCCATCCCACGCCCCCAACCCACAAAGATGTCTCATAGTAGGCCGTCCATGCGGACAATTCCAAGGCTTCTCCATCTCCCCCATGTGCCTCACCACCCCCCTCATCTGCTTCTCGCTCAGCGCCTTGCCGATCATGATGCTGCTCCTGCAAGCCCGCATAGCGAACATCTTCCTCACCTTGCTCGGTCTTGGCACCTGCGTTGTGGCGCTCGAGCTAGGATTCTCGCCCAACAAGAAGATCAACTCTTCCAGGTCCTGCAAACCGAACGTCGTCTCCCGGGATATCGGTAAAGAGAGGAGCTGGATCCGCTCGCCCACGGGTTTATCGTCGTTGACGTGGATCTTGAACCCGTTCGTCTCGAGGGCGGGGATGTTTTCCATGATGACCTCCTCTTCCATGGCCGTCAACTCGAGGGTCTTGGGGGAGACGAGGCGTTGGGACTGCACGACGGTCGTGGACTGGAGGCGCTCGAAATTGTATTTCTCGTCCGAGGCGTGCTGGTCTATTATGAAGACTTCGTCGTCGTCTTGTCGTAATTGGTCCGAGTCTTGGGTGGGTTCGGCTTCGCGCACGGCGATGATGAAGCCGAGGTTGAACTGGCCTACTATCTTCATCTTGGCGAAGTCGGACTTGGAGATCTTGAGGGAGAGTTTCTCTTCTGCGTCTTCTGCGTCTAGCCCCGTTTGATCGGAATCGAGGGTTGCAGATGTGGGGGAGAACGGGGAGAGGGAGGCTTGCCAGGACTGGAGCTGGCTGCGGATGGAGGTCTCGTTCGTGCGGAGGTGCTGGAGGTATTGGACTGTCGAGTCCTTGCGCTTGACGCCGCCTTTGAGGAGGAATTGTTGCCGCTTGAGGGAGTCTTCGGAGGGCTCGAGTGGTGTTGGTTCTTCTTGCACGTTGGAGTCGTCTTGGGCTAGGGCATCGTCTGGGTCGATGTAGTCACCGTCTGCATCGCTGCGAGCGGGCTTAGGGGAACCTGCCTCGGAGACGTTCCCGTTTGCTGGTTCGTCATCTGATTCGGGATCCTCTTGCATCTCTTCCTCTGACTCCGGCTCCGGCTCGACGGCGTCGCCCGCGTCGGAAGCAAAAGAGCCAAGCTCTTGTTCTTTCTCCGCTGTTGAAGTTTGGTCTTCGTCCTGAGAGACAAACAGGGAGTCATCGTCTTCTTTGCCTTCTTGATCCTCTCCCATTGCCGCATCGCCCTCCTCTTCACCTCCCTCCTGTTCACTACCCTCACCGTCTTCCTCTTCATCGTCCTGCGCCGAGGAGGGTTGTGAAGCACCGCCGGCAGCAAATAACTGTGTCAGTCTCCCCCCAAAAGATGGGAGAGGGACAGAGGGCTTGGTCGTTCGCTTTTTGACCGGCGAGGGCGTAGCCGAGTGTGTCCTTGGCCTCTTCTGTGGCGCACCGATAACGCCCTTCACTTCTTCATCGCCGATCCTTATAACGGCAACCTGCTGTTCCGGGCGTCTGGGCGACCTCGTTGACGGCGGGAGAGTAGGCCGTGGTTGGCTCAGAGGAGCGATGGCTGGGATAGGCGACTCGTGCCGCTCGGCACCTCGGTCGTCGTCTGCTTCTGATATGAGTTCATCTGCCGGCTTGTGTGACATGTTCGTAGCCGGTGATTGTCCGCTGGTTGGTCCACTGGCCTCGTAGTTACGATCTGATGGAGCCTCATCTTCCTGCCCTTCCTCCTCTTCCGCCGGGGAAGGGTCAACGGCGTCATCTGGCGAACTCGTAGGCTCATCCTGGTTCTTCCAAAAGGCTGCGAATATGCTCTGTTGCCCCGGCTTCTGCGCCTTTGCATGGCTGCTGGACTTGCTCGGTTCCTGACCGCCGGTCTTCCTCTCAACCCAACGACTCATGAGACTCTGCGCACCGGCGTCTGCGACGGATGACTTCTTCGAACCGCGCCTAGCGTTTCGATTCGTCACCGAGAACCGCACGACTTCCATCTCCTGGTCATCCTCACTCTCCCCTTCCCCATCAGGCTTCTGTGATTCTTCGTTGTCAGGGGCTGAAGACTGCTGCGGAAAAGGACTCGCCCTCGTGCTCTCTGAACGTTCAGATCCAGGTGTGTCTCGACGGATGAGGCTCGTTTTCCTAAATGGAGTCTGTTTGCCGGTCAGCAGCTGAGACGAGGGGACTGTGACGTCCTGCTTCTCGAAGAGCTCGATGAGGGATTCTCTCAGATTATCCAGCATCTGTCCCTGGTCGTGCAGCAAGATAGTTCGCTTGTCAGGGCTGACATTGACATCGTAGAGATGTGTATCTAGCTGAATGTCCGCGAAGATGAAAGGTGACTGCGAGGAGTTGTATGACCGGTAGACCTCATTGAACACCTTGGCGAACTGTGGCAGCCCGCATGGTCGGCCGTTGACGTAGAACATCTGCCGGTCGGGAGTCTGTCTCCCTTCACCGTGGGTTGGCCGAGAGACGTGGCCTTTAACGCGAATCTCTCTTGTGCCGTCTTTATCGTTATCTGCTTTCCGTTTGTGGAGCGGATTGTGCGTAGGAATCAGCTCGAGTTTCAGGTCGAGGGGGATCAGCCCAGCCATGCTCTTGACTCCAAAGACGTTGATGATGTTGTCGCGAGTCGTCAGATTCCCCTCGGTGGAGAACAGAAGCATGCGTTTCCCCTTGGTCGGCTGCTGAGATACGGAGAACTTGACGCCCGTCTGGACGCAGGCATATTGATTCAGAAGGTTGATGACTTTGCCCCATTCTCGCTTGATGTTGCGCTCAAGCTCGCGGCGGCGGACTGGAAGGTTGTAGAACAGGTTCTCGACGATGACTGTAGTCCCCTTGTGGCCGGACACAACACTCGTCTTTTTCAGCTTGCCAGAAGCCTCAAACTCGAGCTTCTTCGCCTTGGGGGCTTCTTCTTGCGTGCATGTCACGACGGAGAAATGCGAGAGGGCACATAGAGATGAGAGGGCCTCGCCACGGAAGCCGAAGGTCTGAAGTGTGGTAAGGTCCGCATATGTGGACAGCTTGGAGGTATAGTGCTTGAGGGCAAGCGTCTCGTAGTTTGACGGCGAGATGCCGTACCCATTGTCCTGGACTTCTATTGAGTCTAACCCCTGATTCTTGAATCGTACATCTTTTAATGACACGCTGTCAGTCTACCAAATCAATGTCATCGTTGGATAGGGGTCATCCATACCGATGCTCGTCGCTCCGGCGTCCAAGCTATTTTCAACAAGCTCTTTGGCCACCGAACACAAATCAACAATTACCTGACCGGATTGAATCTGATGGATCTGGACATGCTGTTAGCTGACTGATCATGCAGCCATCCACTCCTGGATAGGGAAGAACTCACTGTGCTCGGTTCAATGGCCTTGATGGTGACGTTAGTGGCCATGGCCGGATCAAGTGTTTCACTGCGAGACAACAATCATATCTGGGGTCCCTCGTAATCGAAGTAAAACCGAGGAGGTGCTATAGTTGGAGCCTAAACCAAACGTCCCGTATAGTCGAGATGTCGTCGTCAGGTGTGAGGCTGAGAGTTTGAGATGCATCTGCAAGAATGTCTTGGCGCGTGCCTCGCGGTACGTACCTTCCCCAATTCCACCGGGCGTGGTCAACGCGTCCTCACGCGTCCAAGCTCTTAAAATATGTCTTGGCTCCACTTCCCTAACAGCCGCTAGCGGCTTTCCAATACTGTCAGATCGCTTCGTGGTGTCCCAGCTTTTCATCCAATATTTCCAGGTTCCTTGATGCAGCGATCACCGCTTGAAGATCAACAACCGCTCGTCCTTCTCGGGGAGTCTCGTCCAAACAGCTTGATTGTTGGACAACGCTAGTGATAGAACCTTGGAAGTAGGTGGTTACAGCACATAAGCTTCGCATTAGCTCGAGTCTCGGCGGTGGTTTGTTATCTCTGGTGTGTTCACTTCTACGGATATTTCCTACCGCCATGCAAGCAGTTGTGTTGCTGCTGTGCAACACATCACCCCAGTCCACGAATATCGTTTTCAAAGCACGGCCCCTATCTTTGCGGCTCAGCCAGGCCGGCCCGTTGTTTCAAGCCACACGAGAATGAAGGATGCTGTAGACATGCCACAGCTGCTCATGTATCGTGGCTTGACCATGGTGGTTTGCCTTTGGCTGACAATTGCTGATCTTCTTCAGTTCCCAAGACCGAGCTGACGACGTCGTTTCATCGAAAGAGATCCTTCTCGTGGGGCCACGATTGCGTGGATGCCAGGTTACTTCGAACAAGCATTTCTTGGCAGGCTAACGGTTCGGTGTGATGTTCCATGGTCGGACAGCTGGTCCGTTTTCTCTTCGACGACGTCAACCTGGAATGAAGAGCGCCATCGCGAGTCTGAAGACAACACCGCGGCAGGGAGCTGAATGAGTCCTGTGGATGTCCGGAATAAGCGGGAACGCATGCATGCGGCTTGCGGCTTTTGCGATGTCTCTGCCCCAACAAACCCCTGTCGCTGATAGATACCCGCAACGAGCCGGCCCCGGCAGAATGGCCGTTTCGATGCTTGAAACAAAATGGCTGGTTCAATTGGATGACGTTATTCTTGGCAACTCTGCGAGTCCATGCGGCTTGCCAGACGAACGAAAAGTATAATCCCCAGCCTCCTCCGATATACTTCGCCGGACGCAGCAGCTGAAGAAGCATGAGCATGAGCATGAGCATGAGCCATTTGGGATCGGTCTGTGTTATCTTGCCTCGCCTTTGCCGCCGTCCCGGGATGAGATTGCAGAGATGTAGCCGACATACCTACCGGTATGTTCAGGTACAGGCAGCGGACGGGAACAACGGTAATCTTGCGCTGCAGCAATGGCCATATATCGAGCCGCTTGTGGTGGATCATTGTCGCATTTTCAAGGTAGGGATACCGACATCTGCATGCAGCGGACAAATCCGTCCAGCAGACACACCAAGGAAAAGCAGGTTGTTGTTGAAGAGGAAGAGAGTCGTTCGTCTTTGGTTCGCGGACCACCAGCAGCACTGAGCATCAACGATTCGTCATGTCACCGCTCTATTGGCGCCAAGGGGGAACGTCTAGTGCATCTCTCGAGCATCGAACCCAGATTGGGCATCTGTGGACGTCACGGGTTGCCAATCTGAGGTTTGTCGTCGACAGAAGGGTTGGTGGAAGTGGAAGAAGATCCCGGAAACTGATTCGAGCGCTTCAAGGTATACCTAAGATACGAATAGAAAGTCACAGGCCCGCGATGATGTGTGATACCTTACTGTTCTCCGGTTTGCAGTTTCAGCCTCCTGCCGTAGACTTTCTGATAATCGCTCCTTCCGCCGTTGAGGCTCGGAATCGGACCTTTGCGAACATGAATTCGGACAGCTGCTCCTTCCCTCGCTGCTGAATGAAAATCGAGGGCAGGTACTTCCTAACCTGAAGGTACCCTGTACCAGCAGGCACGCCACGGTGCTTTGGTCCATTCTATCCACGTGAATGACATCCGTCTGGACTTTATTCCGTCGACATCAACAAACTCTGTCGTGTAAGGAAACCTCGTGACAGCTAAAGTCACGATATCGAACTGACTTTGCTGATCTGGATCGCAATTGCGGGCCAGACGTCAATTGCCAGAGGCTAGAGGAACGGTACGTACTGTACCTGAAGTGCCCCAATTCCGGCGTTAAACAAGAATCTCCACTATCTTCTGCCCGCGGTCAGTGCTCCGCCCGCGTGCAAGGAAACTCTGGGAACCAATTCCACCACGCACGCAGCTATCCAGCCAATCACCGGCCTTTCTTTAGCACATTGTGGAGTGCTGCAAGATAACCACGCTTGTTTTCAATGACCTTCAAGTCGAACCCATCTCGGCCCCTGCGTAGCTTGTAAATCCAAACACCCGAATTTCCTCACCAACACTCGCTTTTTCTCTCTCTCTCATTGCATCTCTCCACTCCCTTTTTCCAAGGTTATCTTCAGAGATACCGCAACGCCAAACAAGACGGAGATAACAGCTAGGGCTTGCCCAGCAAATTAATACATTTTCTTTCCTTGTGTCCTCCTCCCTCCGTCCCTCTCTCTTGGCTTTGGAGATCTGAACCCCTCGGAAAGGCCTTTCGCCTCCCCCCCTGTACAACTCCAGACCGGAACCCCCAGCCGTTAATGTTTTCTCCGGCTCGAACCTTCGCCCATCCCACTCGCTTGATCAGTTTTGGAACCAGCTCGAACATCGTGCTACATCCTCGGCCTCGGCAGACTCTTCAATGAGGAGGCGCTCATCAGGATCCTCGGAAGAGAGTGATCTATCTCCTGTTGAGGCCCCTCATGACACTACGGACTACCATGACAAAGACGAGAGGCTACCTGTGCTAAGTCCTTCACCCAAGAAGCTCGATCCTCGGCCGGCACCCACATCCAGACCTACTTCGGCCAGGAGTAGACGGTCTGGCAACTTCAATTGGAAGCCCTCGCAGTCCCGCCATGGATTGGTAGAGAAGCGCGCTCTTGGCACCGTTGCTCATACCTCGTCGACCTCTCTCCTGGACAGCGGCGACTCTATTGCGGTTGAAGAGCTCCAGGACTCGGACGAGATGGGGAAGGTGGCCGCCACGAAGCCCACGGGCCCTCGTCCACGGTCGCGCAATCCATGGAGAATCAAGGCCGTAACAGTGGTGACCTTCCTTGTCGGAATCCTGTTTCTGGGCATTATCCTCGAGTCGCTCATCACACGTCAACTGGACCCCAAGGGGTGTCGCATGTCTTACATGCGCCCCTCGTACGCCAGATTAAACGACTTCGATACCGAGCACACGCGGTTCGCCAGCAAATACTCCCTTTACCTCTATCGCGAGCAGGGAATCGACGAAGATGTCAAGGTCAGTACTCAGCTGACTATTCTAGCCGCTGTTCTGCGGATTGCCTGAGGCTAACATCTGTGGTCTTCGTAGGTTCGAGGGGTACCTGTCCTATTTATCCCAGGAAATGCCGGAAGCTACAAGCAGGTCCGACCCATCGCAGCCGAGGCGGCCAATTACTTCCACGATGTCCTGCGGCAAGACGGGGCAGCGATCAAGTCCGGTGTGCGCAGTCTGGACTTCTTCACCATCGATTTCAACGAAGATTTTACCGCGTTCCATGGGCAGACGCTCTTGGACCAAGCCGAGTACCTCAACGAGGCAATTCGATACATCCTCTCCCTCTACCTCGACCCTCGAATGTCCGATCGAAGCCCCGACTTGCCCGACCCTACATCCGTGATTGTTCTGGGCCATTCGATGGGCGGTGTGGTGGCCCGGACTATGCTCATCATGCCGAACTATCAGTCCAACTCGATCAACACCATTATCACGATGTCCGCTCCGCATGCGCGGCCCCCGGTCTCCTTCGATAGCCAGATTGTCAAGACATACCAGGGCATCAACGACTACTGGCGGAACGCCTACTCTCAACAATGGGCCAACAACAACCCTCTATGGCACGTCACGCTTATCTCCATTGCAGGCGGTGGATTAGACACTGTCGTGCCTTCCGACTATGCGAGCTTGGAATCCCTCGTACCCGATACACATGGCTTTACTGTCTTCACATCTTCGATTCCTACGGTCTGGACGAGCATGGATCACCAGGCTATCTTGTGGTGTGACCAGTTCCGTAAGGTCATTGCGAAGGCACTGTACGGCGTTGTGGATGTTCACCGGGCTGCTCAGACGAAACCGCGAGCAGAACGGATGAGAGTCTTCAAGAAGTGGTTTCTCACGGGCATGGAGGATGTTGCTGAGCGGAGCCTACGGCAAACGGAGGCAACAACTCTCCTTACCCTCGAGGACAAGTCGGACGCTATTATTGGCCAGGGAGAACGACTGGTTCTGAGAGACCTTGGCACCGCAGGCAAGCCGAACGCTCATTTGCTTCCAATACCGCCTCCTGGATCACCCGAAGGCAAGCGGTTCACATTGCTCACGGACCAGAAGCTGGACAGTGTTGGAGAGAGTGGAAAGCTCGAGGTGCTGTTCTGCAGTGTTTTCCCTCTCCAGCAAGGGCAGGCTTCGTCAGTATTCTCTTTCAACATGGATCTGTCTGGCGATAGCACTGGATCTACGAGGCTAGCGTGCAAAAACGCAGCACTGGATGTCATTCTTCTGCCAGCGTCGACCAGGTCTGCCCGGCATCCTTTCTATCTGGAAGGAGAGAGGGAAGTTACACCATTTTCCTACTTGGAGTACGAGGTCGAGGATATTGCAGAGCATCAGTTCGTTGCGGTCATAGACAAGGCAATGACCCCGGCGTCTGGCTTCGTATTTGCCGAATTCAGCGACCAGGCTCAGTCACACAGGACGCGTCATATTAGCATCCGTCGCCTGGTAGCATTCGGAATGAAGCTGCGGCTTCCGGCGAGTCGCCCGATGGTTACGCAGATTAAGATCCCGTCCATGACCTCGAGCCTCCTCGCCTACAACCTTGAGGTCGGAAACCAAGCTTGCGGAGAAGAGGCTGAGCTCTTCACCCCACTGGTCAGGCAGCACTTGTCTGAGCCATACGAGTCCAAGTTCTTCGTCAATGCCCGGCATGCGATGGTTAGTCTGCACGGGGTTGCTCCTTACATGCCTCCTCCACTGAGGAGGAGGTCTTCCGAAGACGGCCTCAGCTTCCAGTTCTGGACCGATCCAACGTGTGACTCGACCATCACCGTCCAGCTCTCGGTGGATGTTTTGGGAAGCATGGGAAAGCTGTACATGCGTTATCGCACCGTCTTTGCCGCGTTCCCGCTCCTTATTGTTGCGCTCGTTCTTCGGAAACAGTTCCGCGTCTACGACAGTACGGGCATCTTCATCTCCTTCTCGGAGAGCTTGGACATGTGCTTGCGGCAGTCGATCCCGTTAATGCTCCTGTCTCTCACCGTGCTGTCCCTGTCAACAGGCAACAGCTCCCAGCAGCCTGTTAGTGGCGCAAGCTTTTGGCACTGGAGGAACGGAACCTCGTCAGCGATCGACTTCCACCAGAACGACCTCCTTGTCGGAACTCAGGACCCTTTCTTCTGGTTCATGATCCCCCTTATTGGGGTTATCTGTGTTGGAGTCTGTGTGGTGCTCAACTACATGGTGTTGACTCTGACGTTCGTGTTGGGCATGCTGTATAGTCTTGTGCGCTTCCGAAGGGGTTGGGTGCGGCACGACGGCAAGCCTAAATCGACAGGGTTTCTGTCATCCTCCGCTCGGAGACGTTTAGTGACCACGGCGGTTTTACTTTTCCTGGTGTCGACCTTTATCCCCTACCAGTTCGCTTATCTGGTGGCCTGCCTTGTACAGCTCGCCACGACAGTCCGCGCCCGGAGAATCGCTGTGGAGCTAAAGTCGAATACGAACTACGACTTCTACAACTACACCCACTCGTTACTCATCCTCATGCTCTGGGTCCTACCGATCAACCTCCCCATCCTTGTCGTCTGGATGCGCAACCTTGCCGTGCACTGGCTGACACCCTTTTCGTCACACCACAACGTGCTCTCCATTATGCCGTTCATCATCCTCGTGGAAACACTCACCACCGGCAAAATGGTGCCGCGAGTGACGAGCCGGCTACGATATGTCACGAGCGTACTGCTCTTCAGCATTGCAGTATATGCTGCTGTATACGGCGTGTCCCATGCGTACATGCTACACTACCTTGTCAACATTGTGGCAGGTTGGCTTGTCATTATCCATCTCACAGCGGACACCTGGTCAGTGTCTGCCCTGACAGCGCTGTACGAAGGCAACGCCGAAGACCGCAAGCGGGGGAAGGAGCCCTGAAGCACTTCTATCCTGCCATCGGATCTGATGTCTATTTCTGACGTTCTTGGTTCTTTGCGCGCGAGATTCCCCATCGGACTGGTACCTGATCGTACTTTTGATACCCCCTTTCTTGGTGCTACTGGAGTCCGCTTTTGCTACAGTTTCCACCCTTCTACAGTACATATTTGACTAGAGTTTCGGCACGCCCTTTCACCCGCTTGGATGCGCTACATCTGTGGTTGTGGCACGTTGGGTGGCTTCTCTAGACACATTTGTATCTACTTCTCGGACGGGGCCATGCGA